>OY740781.1:151724362-152324362 GCA_963514005.1 Raja brachyura
CTTCCTCTTCTCTCTCTCCCTCTCCCTCTCCCTTCCTCCTCTCTCTCCCTCTCCCTTCCTCCTCTCCCTCTCCCTCCTCCGCTCCCTCACCCCCTCCCTCACTTCCTCCTCTCCGTCTCCCTCTTTCCTTCCTTCCCCCTCTCCCCCTCTCCCTCTCCCTTCCTCCTCACACTCTCCCTTCCTCCTCTCCCTCTGCCTCTCCCTTCCTCCTCTCCCTCTCCCTTCCTCCTCTCCCTCTCCCTTCGTCCTCTCTCTCTCCCTCTCACTTCCTCCTCTCCCACTCCCTCTCCATCTCCCTTCCTCCTCTCCCGCTCCCTCTCCCTTCCTCCTCTCGCTCTCCATCCTCTCCCTTCCTCTTCTCCCTCTCCCTCTCCCTTCCGCCTCTCCCTCTCTTTTCTTCCTCTCCCTCTCCCTCTCACTTCCTCCTAATCTCCCGCTCCCTTCCTCCACTCCCTCTCCCTTCCTCCTCCAGCTCCCCCTTCCTCCTCTCCCTCTCCCTCTCCTTTCCTCCTTTCCCTCTACATCTCCCTCTCCCTCCCTCCTCTCGCTCTCCCGTCTTCCTTTCCCTCTCCCTCTGCCTTCCTCCTCTCTCTCTCAATTCCTCCTCCTCTCCCGCTCCCTTCTCCTCTCCCGCTCCCTTCCTCCTCTCCCTCTCCCTCTCCCTCCCTCTCCCTTCCTCCTCTCCCTCTCCCTCTCCTTCCTCCTCTCCCTCTCCCTTCCTCCTCTCCATCTCCCTCTCCCCCTCCCTTCCTCCTCTCCCTCACCCTCTCCCTCTCTCTTCCTCCTCTCCCTCTCCCTTCCAACTCTACCTCTTCCTCTCCCTTCATCCTGTCCTTCTCCCTCTGCCTCTCCCTTCCTCCACACCCTCTCCCTTTCCCTTCCCCCTCTCCCCCTCCCCCTTCCTCCTCTACCTCTCCCTTCTTCCTCTCCCTCTCCCTCTCCCTTCCTCCTCTCCCTCTCACTTCCTCCTAATCTCCCTCTCCCGTTCCCCGCTCCCTCTCCCTTCCTCCTTTCCCTCTCCCTCTCCCTCTCCCTTCCTCCTCTCCCTCTCCCTTCGTCCTCTCCCTCTCCCTTCCTCCTCTCCCTTCCTCCTCTCCCTCTCCCTTCCTCCTCTCCCTCTCCCTTCCTCCTCTCCCTCTCCCTTCCTCCTCTCCCTCTCCCTTCTTCCTCTCCCTCTCCCTTCCTCCTCTCCCGCTCCCTTCCTCCTCTCCCGCTCCCTTCCTCCTCTCCCGCTCCCTTCCTCCTCTCCCTCTCCCTCTCCCTTCCTCATCTCCCTCTCCCTCTCCCTTCCTCATCTCCCTCCCTCTCCCTTCCTCCTCTCCGTCTCCCTTCCTCCTCTCCGTCTCCCTCTCCCCTCCCTCTCCCCTCCCTTCCTCTTCTCCCTCTCCCTCTCCCGCTCCCTGCCTCCTCTCCCTCTACCTCTCCTTTCCTCCTTTCCCTGTACATCTCCCTCTCCCTTCCTCCTCTCCCTTTTTCCTCTCGCTCTCCCTCTGCCTTCCTCCTCTCTCCCTCCCTTCCTCCTCCTCTCCCTCCCTTCCTCCTCTCCCGCTCCCTTCCTCCTCTCCCTCTCCCTCTCCCTTCCTCCTCTCCCTCTCCCTTCCTCCTCTCCCCTCCCTTCCTCCTCTCCCTCTCCCTTCCTCCTCTCCCTCTCCCTCTCCCTTCCTTCGCTCCCTCTACCTCTCCTTTCCTCCTTTCCCTGTACATCTCCCTCTCCCTTCCTCCTCTCCCTCCCTCTCCCTTCTTCCTCTCGCTCTCCCTCCCTTCCTCCTCTCTCCCTCCCTTCCTCCTCTCTCCCTCCCTTCCTCCTCCCCCGCTCCCTTCCTCCTCTCCCTCTCCCTTCCTCCTCTCCCTCTCCCTACCTTCTCTCCTTCTCACTCTTCCTTCCTCCTCTACCTCTCCCTCTCCATTCCTCCTCTCACTCTCTCTTCTCCCTCCCATCCTCCTCTCCCGCTCACTTCGTCCTCTCCCTCTCCCTCTCCCTTCCCCCTCTCCCTCTCCCTTCCTCCTCTCGCTCTCCCTCCCTCTCCCTTCCTCCTCTCCCTCTCCCCCTCTCCCTTCCTCCTCTCCCCTTCCGTTCCTCCTCTCACTCTCCCTTCCTCTCCCAATCCCTCTCCCTTCCTCCTAACCCTTTCCCTCTCACTTCCTCCTTTCCATCTCCTTCTCACTTCCTCTTCTCTCTCTCCCTCTTCCTCTCCATTCCTCCTCTCCCTCTCCCTCTCCCTTCCTTCTTCCTCCCTCTCCCTTCCTCTCCCTTCCTCCTCTCCCTCTCCCTCCCTGTCCAGCTCCCTTCCTCCTCTCCCTCCCTTCCTCCTCTCCCTCTCCCTTCCTCCTCTCCCTCTCCCTCTCCCTTCCTCCTCTCTCTCTCCCTCTCCCTTCCTCCTCTCCCTCTCCCTCTCCCTCCTCCGCTCCCTCACCCCCTCCCTCACTTCCTCCTCTCCGTCTCCCTCTTTCCTTCCTTCCCCCTCTCCCCCTCTCCCTCTCCCTTCCTCCTCACACTCTCCCTTCCTCCTCTCCCTCTGCCTCTCCCTTCCTCCTCTCCCTCTCCCTTCCTCCTCTCCCTCTCCCTCTCCCTTCGTCCTCTCTCTCTCCCTCTCACTTCCTCCTCTCCCACTCCCTCTCCATCTCCCTTCCTCCTCTCCCGCTCCCTCTCCCTTCCTCCTCTCGCTCTCCCTCCTCTCCCTTCCTCTTCTCCCTCTCCCTCTCCCTTCCGCCTCTCCCTCTCCCTCTCTTTTCTTCCTCTCCCTCTCCCTCTCACTTCCTCCTAATCTCCCGCTCCCTTCCTCCACTTCCTCTCCCTTCCTCCTCCAGCTCCCCCTTCCTCCTCTCCCTCTCCCTCTCCTTTCCTCCTTTCCCTCTACATCTCCCTCTCCCTTCCTCCTCTCGCTCTCCCGTCTTCCTTTCCCTCTCCCTCTGCCTTCCTCCTCTCTCTCTCAATTCCTCCTCCTCTCCCGCTCCCTTCCTCCTCTCCCGCTCCCTTCCTCCTCTCCCTCTCCCTTCCTCCTCTCCATCTCCCTCTCCCTTCCTCCTCTCCCTCACCCTCTCCCTCTCTCTTCCTCCTCTCCCTCTCCCTTCCAACTCTACCTCTTCCTCTCCCTTCATCCTGTCCTTCTCCCTCTGCCTCTCCCTTCCTCCACACCCTCCCTTCCCCTTCCCCCTCTCCCCCTCCCCCTTCCTCCTCTACCTCTCCCTTCTTCCTCTCCCTCTCCCTCTCCCTTCCTCCTCTCCCTCTCACTTCCTCCTAATCTCCCTCTCCCGTTCCCCGCTCCCTCTCCCTTCCTCCTTTCCCTCTCCCTCTCCCTCTCCCTTCCTCCTCTCCCTCTCCCTTCGTCCTCTCCCTCTCCCTTCCTCCTCTCCCTTCCTCCTCTCCCTCTCCCTTCCTCCTCTCCCTCTCCCTTCCTCATCTCCCTCTCCCTTCCTCCTCTCCCTCTCCCTTCCTCCTCTCCCTCTCCCTTCTTCCTCTCCCTCTCCCTTCCTCCTCTCCCGCTCCCTTCCTCCTCTCCCGCTCCCTTCCTCCTCTCCCTCTCCCTCTCCCTTCCTCATCTCCCTCTCCCTCTCCCTTCCTCATCTCCCTCCCTCTCCCTTCCTCCTCTCCGTCTCCCTTCCTCCTCTCCGTCTCCCTCTCCCCTCCCTCTCCCCTCCCTTCCTCTTCTCCCTCTCCCTCTCCCGCTCCCTGCCTCCTCTCCCTCTACCTCTCCTTTCCTCCTTTCCCTGTACATCTCCCTCTCCCTTCCTCCTCTCCCTTTTCCTCTCGCTCTCCCTCTGCCTTCCTCCTCTCTCCCTCCCTTCCTCCTCCTCTCCCTCCCTTCCTCCTCTCCCGCTCCCTTCCTCCTCTCCCTCTCCCTCTCCCTTCCTCCTCTCCCTCTCCCTTCCTCCTCTCCCTCTCCCTTCCTCCTCTCCCTCTCCCTTCCTCCTCTCCCTCTCCCTTCCTCCTCTCCCTCTCCCTTCCTCCTCTCCCTCTCCCTTCCTCCTCTCCCTCTCCCTTCCTCCTCTCCCTCTCCCTTCCTCCTCTCCCTCTCCCTTCCTCCTCTCCCTCTCCCTTCCTCCTCTCCCTCTCCCTTCCTCCTCTCCCTCTCCCTTCCTCCTCTCCCTCTCCCTTCCTCCTCTCCCTCTCCCTTCCTCCTCTCCCTCTCCCTTCCTCCTCTACCTCTCCCTCTCCATTCCTCCTCTCACTCTCTCTTCTCCCTCCCATCCTCCTCTCCCGCTCCCTTCCTCCTCTCCCTTACCCTTCCCCCTCTCCCTCTCCCTTCCTCCTCTCGCTCTCCCTCCCTCTCCCTTCCTCCTCTCCCTCTCCCCCTCTCCCTTCCTCCTCTCCCCTTCCGTTCCTCCTCTCCCTCTCCCTTCCTCTCCCAATCCCTCTCCCTTCCTCCTATCCCTTTCCCTCTCACTTCCTCCTTTCCATCTCCTTCTCACTTCCTCTTCTCTCTCTCCCTCTTCCTCTCCTTTCCTCCTCTCCCTCTCCCTTCCTTCTTCCTCCCTCTCCCTTCCTCTCCCTTCCCCTCTCCCTCTCCCTGCCTCCTCTCTCTCTCCCTTCCTCCTCTCTCTCTCCCTCTCACTTCCTCCTCTCTCTCTCCCTCCCTTCCTCCTCTCTCTCCCTCTCACTTCCTCCTCTCCCTCTCCATCTCCCTTCCTCCTCTCCCGCTTCCCCTCCCTTCCTCCTCTCCCTCTCCCTTCCTCCTCTCCCTCTCCTTTCATCCTCTCCCACTCCCTCTCCCTCTCCATTCTTCCTCTACCTCTCCCTCTTCCTTCCTCCTCTCCCCTTCTCCCTTCCTCCTCTCCCGCTCCATCTGCCCCTCCCTTCCACCCCTCCCTCTCCCTCTCCCTTTCCCTTCCTCCTCTTCCTCTCCCTCTCCCACTCCCTTCCTCCTCTCTCTCTCCCTCCCCATTCCTTCTTTCCCTCTCCCTCTCCCTTCCTCCTCTCCCTCTCCCTCCCATTCCTCCTCTACCTCCACCACTCCCCCTTCCTCCTCTCCCTCCCCCTACCCCTCCCTTCCTCATCTCCCTCTCCCTTCCTCCTCTCGCTCTCCCTCTCCCTTCCTCCTCTCCCTTTCCCTCTCCCTCCTCTCCCTCCCTTCCTCCTCTCCCTCTCCCCTCCTATTCCTATCCCTCTCACTTCGTCCTCTCCCTCGCCCTCTCCCTCTCCCTTCCTCCTTTCCCTCTCCCTCTCCCTTCCTCCTCTCCCTCTCCCTCTCCCTCTCCCTTCCTCCTCTCCCTCTCCCTCCCCATTCCTACTCTCCCTCCACCACTCCCTTTCCCTTCCTCCTCTCCCTCTCCCTCCCTTCCTCCTCTCCCTCTCCCTTCCTCCTCTCGCTCTCCCTCTCCCTTTCCCTTCCTCCTCTCCCTTACTTCCTCCTATCCCTCACCGTATCCCTCTCCCTTCCTCCTCTCCCCCTTCCTTCCTCCTCTCCCTCTCCCTATTCCTTCCTCCTCTCCCACTCCCTCTCCCTTGCTCCTCTCCCTCCCTCTCCATTCCTCCTCTCCCTCTCCCTTCCTCCTCTCCCGCTCCCTTCCTCCTCTCCCTCTTCCTCCCCCTCTCCCTTCCTCCTCTCCCTTTCCCTCTCCCTTCCTCCTCTCCTTCCCCCTCTCCATTCCTCCTCTCCTTCTCTCCTCTCCCTCTCCCTTCCTCCTCTCCCTCTCCCTTCCTCCTCTCCCTCCATCCTCTCCCTCTCCCTTCCTCCTCGCACTCTCCCTCTTCATCTCCCTTCCTCCTCTCCCTCCCCCTTCCTCCTCTCCCTCTACCTCTCCCTTCCGCCTCTCCCTTTCGCCTTCCCTCTCCATTCCTCCTCTCCCTCTCCCTATCCCTTCCTCCTCTCCCTCTCCCTTCCTCTCTCCCTCTCCCTTCCTCTCTCCCTCTCCCTTCCTCCTCTCCCTCTCCCTCTCACTTCCTCCTCTCGCTCTCCCTCTCCCGCTCCCTTCCTCCTCTCTCCCTTCCTCCTCTCCCTCCCCTCCCTCGCCCTTCCTCCACCCTCTCCCTCTCCATCTCCCTTCCTCCTCTCCCTCTCGCTCTTCCTATCATTTGCTCCTCACCCTCTCCCTTCTCTCCCTCTCCCTCGCCCTTTCTCCTCACCATGTTCCTCTCCCTTCCTCCTCTCCCTCTCCCTCTCACTTCCTCTCCCTCACCCTATCCCTCTCCCTTCCTCCTCTCCGTCTTCCTTCCTCCTCTCCCTCTCCCTTCCTCCTCTCCCACTCCCTCCCTTCCACCCCTCCCCCACTCGCTCCCTCGCCCTTCCTCCTCTCCCTCTCCCTTCCTCCTCTCCCACTCCCTCTCCCTCCCTTCCACCCCTCCCCTTCCCTCTCCCTCTCCCTTCCTCCTCTCCCTTTCCCTCTCCCTTCCTCCTCTCCCTCCCCCTCCCCATTCCTCCTCTCCCTCTCCCACTCCCTCTCCCTCTCCCTCTCCCTTCCCCCTCATCACTCCTCCTCTCCCATCCAACTCTCCCTCTCCCTTACCCTCTCCCTCTCCCTTCCTCCTCTCCCTCTCCCTTCCTCCTCTCCCTTCCTCGTCTCGCTCCCTCTCCCTCCCCCTTCCTCCTCTCCCTTCCTCCTCTCCATCCTCTCCCACCCTCTCCCTCCTCTCCCTTCCTTCTCTCCCTTCCTCCTCTCCCTTCCTCCTCTCCTTCTCCCTCTCCCTCCCACTTGCTCCTCTCCCTCTCCCTTCCTCCTCTCCCTCTCCCTCTCTCTTCCTCCTCTCCATCTCCCTCTCCCTTCATCCTCTCCTTCTCCCTCTCCCTCCAACTTGCTCCTCTCCCTCTCCCTCTCCTTTTCTCCTCTCCCTCTCCCTTCCTCCTCTCCATCCCCCTCTCCATTCCTCCTCTCCCTCTCCCTTCCTCCTCTCCCTCTCTCCTCTCCCTCTCCCTTCCTACTCTCCCTCCATCCTCTCCCTCTCCCTTCCTCCTCTCCCTCCCTCCTCTCCCGTTCCCTTCCTCCTCTCCCTCCCTCCTCTCCTTCTCCCTTCCCCCTCTCCCTCTCCCTTTATCCTCTCCCACTCCTTCTCCCTCTCCCTTCCTCCTCTCCCTCTCCCTTCCTCCACTCCCTCTCACTCTCCCTTCCTCCTCTCCCTCACTCCTCTCCCTCTCCCTTCCTCCTCTCCCTCTCCTTTCATCCTCTCCCACTCCCTCTCCCTCTCCATTCTTCCTCTACCTCTCCCTCTCCCTTCCTCCTCTCCCTCTCCCTCCTCCTTCCACCTCTCCCTCTCCCTCTCCCTTTCTCCACTCCCTCTCCCTTCCTCCTCACCACTCCTCCTCTCCTATCCAACTCTCCCACTCCCTAACCCTCTCCCTCTCCCTCCCTCCTCTCCCTCTCCCTCTCCCTTCCTCCTCTCCCTTCCTCCTCTCCCTTCCTCGTCTCGCTCCCTCGCCCTCCCCCGTCCTCCTCTGCCTTCCTCCTCTCCATCCTCTCCCTCCCTCTCCCTCCTCTCCCTTCCTCCTCCCCCTTCCTTCCTCCTCTCCCTCTCCCTTGATCCTCTCTCTCCCTCTCCATTCCTCCTCTCCCTTCCTCCTCTCCCTTTCCCACTCCCTCTCCCTTCCTCCTCTCCCTCTCCCTTCCTCCTCTCCCTCCCCCTCTCCATTCCTCCTCTACTTCTCTCCTCTCCCTCTCCCATCCTCCTCTCCCTCTCCTCTCCCTCTCTCTTCCTCCTCTCCCTCCATCCTCTCTCTCTCCCTTCCTCCTCTCCCTCCCTCCTCTCCCGCTCCCTTCCTCCTCCCCCCCTCTCCTTCTCCCTTCCTCCTCTCCCTCCCTTTCTCCTCTCCCACTCCCCCTCCCTCTCCCTTCCTGCTGCCCCTCGCCCTTCCTCCTCTCCCACTCCCTCACCCTCTTCATTCCTCCTCTCCCTCTACCTCTCCCTTCCTCCTCGCTCCCCCTCTCCCTTCCTCCTCTCCCTCTCCCTCTTCATCTCCCTTCCTCCTCTCGCTCCCCCTTCCTCCTCTCCCTCTCCCTCTCCCTCTCCCTTCCGCCTCTCCCTCTCCCTTCCCCCTCTCCCTCCACCTCTCCCTCTCCCTTCCTCCTCTCCCTTCCTCGTCTCGCTCCCTCTCCCTCCCCTTCCTCCTCTCCCTTCCTCATCTCCATCCTCCCCCACCCTCTCCCTCCTCTCCCTTCCCCCTGTCCCTTCCTCCTCTCCCTTCCTCCTCTCCCTCTCCCTCTACCTGTCGCTCTCCCTCTCTCTTCCTACTCTCCCCTCCTCCTCCCACTTCCTCCGTTTCCTTCCTCCTCTCCCTCTCCCTCTCCCTTGATCCTCTCCCTCCGTCTCCTTTCCTCCTCTCCTTCTCGCTTCCTCCTCTCCCGCTCCCTTCCTCCTCTTCCTCATGCTCTCCCTCTCCCTTCCTCCTCTCTCTCTCCCTCTCCCTTCCTCCTCTCCCTCTCCCTCTTCATCTCCCTTCCTCCTCCCCCTTCCCCTTCCCCCTCTCCCTCTCCCTCTCCCTTCCGCCTCTCCCTCTCCCTTCGTCCTCTCCCGCTCCCTTCCTCTTCTCCCTCTCCCCTCCCTCTCCCTTCCTCCTCTCCATTTCCCTCTCCCTTCCTCCTCTCGCTCCCCCTCTCCATTCCTCCTCTGCTTCTCTACTCTCCCTCTCCCTTCCTCCTCTCCCTCTCTCCTCTCCCTTCCTCCTCACCCTCCATCCTCTCCCTCTCCCTTCCTCCTCTCCCTTCCTCCTCTCCCAATCCCTCTCCCTCTCCATTCGCCCTCTCCCTCTCCATCTCCCTTCCTCCTCTCCCTCCCCCTTCCTCCTCTCCCTCTCCCTTCCTTCTCTCCCTCTCCGTCTTCCTCTCCCTATCTCCTCTCCCTCCGCCTTCCCCCTCTCCCTCTCCCTCCTCCTTCCTCCTCTCCCTCTCCCTCCCTCCTCTCCCTCTCCCTTCCACCTCTCCCCCTCCTAGCCCTCTCCCTTCCTCCTCTCTCTCTCCCTTCCTCCTCTCCCTTCCTCCTCTCCCTCTCCCTTCCTCCGCTCCCTTCCTCCTCTTCCTTCCTCCCCTCCCTTCCTCCTCTCCCTCTCCCTTCCTCCTCTCCATTCCTCCTCTCCCACCCAACTCTCCATCTCCCTAACCCTCTCCCTTCCCTTTCTCCTCTCCCTCTCCCTCTCCCTTCCTAGTCTCGCGCCCATGCCCTCTCCCTTCCTCCTCTCTCTCTCCCTTCCTCCTCCCTTCCTCCTCTCCCTCTCCCTTCCTCCGCTCCCTTCCTCCTCTCCCTTCCTCCCCTCCCTTCCTCCTCTCCCTCTCCCTTCCTCCTCTCCATTCCTCCTCTCCCTTCCTCCTCTCCATATCCCTCTCCCTTCCTCCTCTCCCTCCCTCTCCCTTCCTCCTCTCCCTCTCCCTCTGGCTTTCTGCTCCCCCTCTCCCTCTCCCTTCCTCCTCTCCCTCTCCCTCTCCCTTCATCCTCTCCCTCTCCCTCTGCCTCTCACTTCCTCATCTCCCTCTCCCGCTCCCTTCCTCCTCTCCCTCCCTCCCCTCCCTCTCCCTTATTCCTCACCTTCTCCCTCTCCCTCTCTCTTGCTTATCTTCCTCTCCCTTCCTCCTCTCCCTCTCCCTTCCTCCTCTCGCTCTCGCTCTCCATTCATCCCCTCCCTCTCTCCCCCCCCCTCTCCCTTCCTCCTCCCCCTCACTCTCCCTCTCCCTTGATCATCTCCCACCCTTCCTCCTCTCCCTTCCTCCTCTCCCACCCACCTCTCCCTCTCCCTGCCTCTCCCTTCCTCCTCTACCTCTCCCTTCCTCCTCTCCCTCTCCCTCTTCCTCTCCCTTCCTCCTCTTTCTCTCCCTCTCCCTTCCTCCTCTCCCTCTCCCTCTCCATCTCCCTTCCTCCTCTCCCTCCCCCTTCCTCCTCTCCCTCTCCCTTCCTTCTCTCGCTCTCCCTCTCCCTTCCTTCTCTCCCTCCCTCTCCCTACCTCCTCTCCCTATCCCTCCCCCTTCCTCCTCTCCCTCTCCCTCCTCCTTCCTCCTCTCCCTCTCCATCTGCCTCTCCCTTCCTTCACTCCCTCTCCCTCTCCCTTCATCCTCTCGCTCTCCCTCTCCCTTCCTCCTCTCCCTCCCTCCTCTCGCTCTCCCTTCCTCCTCTCCCCCCTCCTCGCCCTCTCCCTTCCTCCTCTCCCTTCCTCCTCTCCCTTCCTCCTCCCCCTCTCCCTTCCTCCTCTCACTTCCTCTTCTCCATTCCTCCTCTCCCATCCAACTCTCCCTCTCCCTAACCCTCTCCCTCTCCCTTCCGACTCTTCATAGAAACATAGAAACATAGAAAATAGGTGCAGGAGTAGGCCATTCGGCCCTTCGACCCTGCACCGCCATTCAATGTGATCATGGCTGATCATCCAAATCAGTATCCATTACCTGCCTTCTCTCCATACCCCCTGATCCCTTTAGCCACAAGTGCCACATCTAACGCCCTCTTAAATATAGCCAATGAACTGGCCTCAACTACCTTCTGTGGCAGACAATAGTAAGATTGAACGAGAACTTACCAGTTCGAAGGTTGATCTTTATTTTATGAGGAGTCGAAGTGAGGGATTTCGTGAAGAGCCCGCCGGCTCGCATGCTCGACATACTTCAAAGTAGCGGCGTGGAATCACAGAAACCAACAATAGAAATGACTTCGCATAGTAAGATTGAAGTGACTAAGATTACCAGATGAAGGTGATTGAGGGTTGGGCGAGGAGGGCACGAAATCCCTCACTTCGACTCCTCATAAAATAAAGATCAACCTTCGAACTGGTAAGTTCTCGTTCAATCTTACTATTTCATTTCGGACTCGCGTGAGTGACTTCGTGAAGACTTCAAAGCTTCTGTGATTACACGCCCTAGACCACGTCCATGCTGACACACCACTACCAGGGATGGATGGGAGGAACAAACTTGCTCAATAGTTCATACTGCAAAACAAGAGCACAGTTATGAATAACAAATCAAAAACCCCTCATGCGGGGACATCTCCACGTTCTTGACCTGCATTCAGCACGGCTTCTGCGAACTGTAGAGGAGCAGCAACAGGCTTGTTATAAAAAACGCTGGAACACAGCTTCATTAGCCCATCCTGCTGTGGCGAGAATTTGGTCCATAGGCACCTCCATAATCCTCGCCGCTGACGTCGATGCAGCCCTGGTGGAATGAGACTTGAACACATTAGTGTCGATACCTGACTTACCCAAGACGACTCGAAGCCACCTGGATATCGTCTGGACTGTCACTCGATGATGAGGTCTCTTATGAGTGACCAGCAGGTATCTCTCCATTCCTCTGATGCGTGCCGTCACCTTGACATAGTGGCGGATATGTGAGGCTAAACATAGCCTAGCATCTGCGGGGTATGCCGGGAACTTCAGCTGCAGCCCTGTGCACCCAGGTCTATGCTGCTTTAGTAGCTCGTCAATGAAAAAGACTACTTCTGTAGGGGTAGATGTCATTCTGTCGACACGAAGTTTGTGTAGTGTCTGTACCCTCTGAGCTGAAGTCAGCGCTAGTAACATCACCAGCTTCATGGTGAGTTGGTCCAGTTGGAGCCCTTCCATGGGAGACCACGTCCTGAGCAGGGTTAATACGTCCCTGACATCCCAGGTGATATTATAGCGTGGTGTAGGCGGATTCATATTGAATATACCCCGCATGAGTCTGGACACTAGCCTGTTGGATCCTACCCCAATATTGAGGTAGAATGATAGCGCACTTCTGGCGCTGTTGATGGCACTGTAACTTAAGTGTTCATCATGGTGCAACCCGAATTCCAGGACGTCGGCTATTGTCACGTCATCGTACGTGATGCGAGAGCGGCTGCAGTAGGCTTCCCACTTCTTAATATGCGAGCGGTATCTTCGCCTTGTGGACTCTCGACACGACGCCCCGATGGTATCCATGGTCCGAGCCGAGAGGCCGTATTGGACTAACGGCCTGTTCAGAACCTGAAAGCCAACAAATTTAAATAGCCATGGCAGGGATGTGGCTCCCCTGAGACAGGGTGAGTAACCAATTGTGGGCAACCCTTCAAAAGGACCCAAGGTTCGTTGAGCATGTCAAAGACCACCGGATACCAAGGCTGTGTGGGCCAGTCGGGTATAATAAGGATGCCCTTGGCAGCATCTGCCTGAATCTTACGCAATACCCGACTGATGAGGCAAAACGGGGGGAAGGCATAGAAAAACCAATTCCCCCAGTCCAGCGAGAATGCATCTAGCGCTATAGCCCCAGGATCTGGTTCCCATGAAACGTAGGTTGGTACCTGATGGTTCAACCGTGACGCAAAAAGGTCAATGTCCGGTTTACCAAATTTGGCTGTGACTTTAGCAAAAATCTCAGGATGCAACATCCATTCAATATTGTCATTAAATTTGCGTGACCTGGTGTCCGCCACAGTATTAAGCTCACCTGGCAAATGGGTAGCTGAAATCCAAATGTCTCTTTGAACACACCAGAGCCAAATTGAGTTAGCCAATTTGTCACACGAAACTGACCTGGTACCGCCCATATGGTTTAAGTATGCCACTGCTGTGGTGTTGTCTATTTGGAGACGGACATGTGCTCCAACAAGCTTGGAACAATACGCACGAAGTCCGTGGAATGCTGCCAGCAACTCCAAATAGTTAATCCCTTGAGTCAACAACATCGTTGATTCAAGGGTGTCCCATCTGCCCCCACAACTAGAGCAATTATCCGTGGCTCCCCAGCCATTGGAGCTTGCATCAGTCTGCAAATATACCACCGGATTAGCCTCCCTGATAGGCTTGAATGAGCTGCTAATGTGACACACCCACCATTGCAACTCATTTATCGCTTCGGGCGGCAGCTGCATGGACCGATCATAATGACCAGCGTTCTGTTTTAACGCAGCAATTTTAGCTCTTTGCAAATTCTGATAATGCAAAGGTCCATATCGCGCTGCCGGAAACAAAGCTACAAGCTTCCCAATTATTGTAGCTGAATGCCGAATCAATGGTATATTGGTGCGGATTAAATCTTGACACACCTGGGTAACCTCCTCAATCTTGTTAATTGGAATGGTAACCCTCAAGCTCATAGAGTTCACCGTGAACCCTAGGTAATTAATCACCTGGGCAGGGCAGAACTTTGATTTCTCTGGATGGACAATAAACCCTAATTGTTGAAATATATTGACAGCAGCTGCAACACCCTGTTCAGCCAATTCCAGGGTGTGGCCCACAATTAAGATATCATCTAAGTAGGCCATAACTATATGGTGTCGTTGTCTCAAATAAGCCATAATTGGTTTCACTAATTTAGTGAACAATCTAGGGCTGTGGTGAGCCCATTAGGCAAAGCCTTGTACTGCCAGAGTTGCCCCATCCAGATGAATTTCAAAAACCTTCTGTCGTATTTCTGGATGGATACTGAATAATATGCGTCTTTCAAATCGATGCATGCCATAAAGCAACCATGTGAAATCAATGATTTGGCTGTTTCAAACGTATCCATTTTAAAATGAGTATATGTTACAAAAGTATTCAAACGGGTTAGATCAATAATGACACGACAACCTCCATCCTTCTTAGGTCTGGTGAATATATTCGAAACAAATTCAACTGGCTCATGCACCGCTCTCTCAATCACTCCCTTCTGCTCAAGACTTAAAAGTTCCTTGTAGCCTGCTGCCTGTTCTGCAGCAGATAATTTAAACGTTCGAGCATGTGCTGGGATGGAGGAATGTCGCCATTAATAAACTCAATTTTATGCCACTGAATATTCTGCAACACATACTCGTCACCAGTAAAATTACCCCATGCACCCAAAAACAACCGAAGGCGACCACCAACATGTGAAGTTAAACAAAGAGAAAAGAGAGAACCAGACCCCCTCACCTCCGTGGTTACCGGCGGTCCTTGACACGCGTGGGTGGACGTGGAGGTGCTGGGTTGGCTTGAGGGCGCGGCGTCTTCGTTTTCCACCAGGCTCTCTGCCGACCCTGTCCTAAAAAAGACCCCTGGTGCTGGGTCTGATGTTGCTGTCGTTGTGGAGCTTGAGGGTGGGTCCTCGTCGAGGTACTAGCAGACCCTCGTGATCGAATGTATGGAGACTTTGAGCCCGACGGTGCGGGGGCACTCTGAGAGCGCATGATCCCCACCGTTTTGGCTTGTTCGTCAAGCTCTTTGACTCTCTTCGAGAGGTCCTCCCCAAAGAGCTGACGGGGCGGGGGCGGCGGCGGTGGTTTGCACAATCCTGCAAACTTCGGATTGAGCGCTGGGCGGATGCTGGTTTTGCGAAACCCGTTGATTTCGTGCTGGGTCGCGCACAGGAGGGCCAGAGCATCTTCCTGGTCCAAATTCAGTTCGTCCCCGTCCACCGACCGCGCAAAGGCGGTAATACCGGCCGTGAGGAGCTTCAGGATCCGCTGCAATTTTACCTCTTGTTGACGGATAGCCGCACTGATGTTGCCCCATGTCGGCGTATTGACCACAGGCACGTTGAGGGAGTTGCAATTGGATGGAGCCTTGTGACGGCTAATTGCCTGAATGAGGACTTCTTCCTCTAGTTGCTGGTTGTGAAGAAAGTCCACAGTGGCTGCCAGCTTTGCGTTTAAAGGAAGTCCAGATGAATGTGGGGCCGCAAATTTGGTCGCCACATCCAGAAGATCCTCCGCTGGCACCTCCAACGGAGGTGGTATGTATTCCACCAAAAACTCCTCCTCCTGCTGCTCCAGGCTGATGGTAGAGGCTGGTGACGACGCCCTGTGCCTGTTGCTGCCCTGCTGTAGTTGACATTGAAGCAGGAGCTCCAGCAGCCGCTCCATACAGTCAATACGCCCTTCACCCTGAACACTCAGGTGGTCGGAGTCCTCCGGCTCTGAAAAGAAAACCGGGCTCCTATCATCGGCCCGCACCTCATCGAGGCCCAGCCGGTGCCGGTAGTTGTCGCTAACAGCCGCCGAGGCGAAACTGCGCGATTCCCGCGCGGGCGTGTTCAACCGCCTCCGTTTAGCGGGAGCTGAAGCCGCTGCCACTAAGGGCACTTGCGGCGTGGTGTCGGCACCAGCCGAAGCATGGCTGCCTGAAGCCCGCGCAGACTTGCAGGCTGCCCACATCGTGGACTTTGCCGACGCATGGTCTCGCCCACCCATCCATGGGGGGCTCGGCGACCGTGACGAGACCCGACTCAACCGACCCGTTCCGGCGTCGAGAGTCGGGGTGTGCCGGCTGGACCTCACAGCCGCCCCGGGTCTCGCCCTGGAACCTGACCGCTCCTCCGTGTCAGGCAATGCCTTAGCCCTGGCAGGGTTAGGCTTCTGGGCTGCTGCCCTTCCCCTACTCGGAGGGCTGAGTGGAACGGGCCGTGCAGCTGCACGCACCCTTCTGCTCGAGGTCGCCAGCGAGCCCGCTGACGACCTGACTGCCATGGCAGGGTCCCCCTGCTCTGGCGGCACACCACACTCCTCCTCGTCGAACTCCTCCGAGCTGTGGTGTGCTGGCGGATCTGGACCTGTAATCACAGGGCTTACCCACATCTCCGCCTGAGTCCCGGCCTGCGTTGCAGGTACTGCCGATGGTAAAGGCCCCGGAACTGTTGACCGGCGAACTCGTCCTGACGTCCTCCGGCCCTTGGAACTCCCATCCATGTCCTTGCTGCAAGACATAACCAACAACAAGGACCACCAACTAAAGGTAGGATACTTACCTCCGTGGCCCCTAATGAAGGGCTGGCGAGGAGCGCGCTCCACCGCCAGCCGTCGCAGCAACGCGGTACGACGATATGTCGAGCATGCGCACCGGCGGGCTCTTCACGAAGTCACTCACGTGACTCTGAAATGAAATTCCAGAGACTCACCACTCTCTGTGTAAAGTATGTTTTCCTCATTTCGGTCCTAAAGGAATTCCCCCTTATCCTTAGACTGTGACCCCTTGTTCTGGACTCCCCCAACATCGGGAACAATCTTCCAGCATCTAGCTTGTCCAACCCCTTAAGAATTTTGTAAGTTTCTATAAGATCCCCCCTCAATCTTCTAAATTCCAGCGAGTACAAGCCGAGTCTATCCAATCTTTCCTCATATGAAAGTCCTGACATCCCAGGAATCAGTCTGGTGAATCTTCTCTGTACTCCCTCTATGGCAAGGATGTCTTTCCTCAGATTTGGAGACCAAAACTGTACGCAATACTCCAGGTGTGGCCTCACCAAAACCCTGTACAACTGCAGTAGAACCTCCCTGCTCCTATACTCAAATCCTTTCGCTATGAATGCTAACATACCATTTGCTTTCTTCACTGCCTGCTGCACCTGCATGCCTACTTTCAATGACTGGTGTACCATGACACCCAGGTCTCGTTGCATCTCCCCCTTTCCTAATCTGTCACCATTCAGATAATAGTCTACCCTCATGTTTTTGCCACCAAAGTGGATAACCTCACATTTTTCCACATTATACTGCATCTGCCATGCATCTGCCCATTCACTCATCCTATCCAAATCACCCTGCAGCCTCCAAGCATCCTCCTCACACCTAACTATACCCCCCAGCTTGGTATCATCTGCAAATTTGGAGATGTTGCATTGAATTCCCTCCTCCAAATCATTAATATATATTGTAAATAGCTGGGGTCCCAGCACTGAGCCTTGCGGCACCCCACTAGTCACTGCCTGCCATTCTGAAAAGGACCCGTTTACTCCTACCCTTTGCCTCCTGTCTGCTAGCCAGTTCTCTATCCACATCAATACTGAACCCCCAATACCGTGTGCTTTAAGTTTGTATGCTAATCTCTTATGCGGAAGCCTTGTGAAAGTCTAGATATAACACATCCACTGGTTCTCCCTTATCCACTCTACTAGTTACATCCTCGAAAAATTCTATCAGATTTGTCAGACATGATTTACCTTTCGTAAATGCATGCTGACTTTGTCCAATGATTTCACCACTTTCCAAATGCGCTGCTATCCCATCTTTAATAACTGACTCTAGTAGTTTCCCCACTACCGATGTTAGACTAACTGGTCTGTAATTCCCCGCTTTCTCTCTCCCTCCTTTTTTAAAAAGTGGGGATACATTAGCTACCCTCCAATCCTCAGGAACTACTCCAGAATCTAAGGAATTTTGAAAAATTATCACTAATGCATCCACTATTTCTGTGGCTACCTCCTTGAGTACTCTGGGATGCAGACTATCTGGCCCTGGGGATTTATCGGCCTTCAATCCGTTCAATTTACCCAACACCACCTCCCGGCTAACCTGGATTTCACTCAGTTCCTCCATCTTATTTGACCCCCGTTCCACTGCTATTTCCGGCAGATTATTTATGTCTTCCTTAGTGAAGACAGAACCAAAGTAGTTATTCAATTGGTCTGCCATGTCCTTGTTCCCCATGATCAATTCACCTGTTTCTGACTGCAAGGGACCAACATTTGTTTTAACTAGTCTCTTTCTCTTCACATATCTATAAAAACCTTTGCAGTCAGTTTTTATGTTCCCTGCCAGTTTCCTTTCATAACTAAAATTCCCTTTCCTAATTAAGCCCTTTGTCCTCCTCTGCTGGATTCTGAATTTCTCCCAGTCCTCCGGTAGGCTGCTTTTTCTTCCTCTCCATTCCTCGTCTCGCTCCCTCGCCCTCTCCCTTCCTTCTGTCCCTTCTTCCTCTCCCTCCTCTCCCTCCCTCTCCCTCCTCTCCCTTCCTCCTCTCCCTTCCTCCTGTCCCTTCCTCCTCTCCCTCTTCCTCTCCATCGCTCTCTCTTTCCCTTCCTCCTCTCCCGTCCTCCTGTCCCTTCCTCCTCTCCCTTCCTCCTGTCCCTCCCCCTCTCCATCGCTCTCCCTCTCCCTTCCTCCTCTCCCTTCCTCACCCTTCCTCCTCTCCCTCCCTCCTATCCCTATCCGTCTCCGTTCCTCCTCTCCCTCCCTCTCCCTTCCTCCTCTCCCCCTCCCTCTCACATCCTCCTCGCCCTCTAGCTCTCCCTTCCCACTCCCCCTCTCCCTCTGGCTTCCTGCTCCCCCTCTCCCTCTCCCTCCTCCACTCCCTCTCCCTCTCCCTCTCCCTTCCTCCTCTCCCTCCATCCTCACCATCTCCCTTCCTCCTCTCCCACCCTCCTCTCCCTCTCACTTCCTCCTCTCCCTCCCTCCTCTCCGTCTCCCTTCCTCCTCTTCCTCTCCATTCCTCCTCTCCCTCTCCTTTTCTCCTCTCCCTCTCCCTTCCTCCTCTCCCTCCCTCCCTCCTCTCCCTCTCCCTTCCTCCTCTCCCTTCCTCCTCTTCCTCTCCCTCTCCCTCCCTTCCTCCTCTCCGTCTCCCTCTCCCCTCCCTTCCTCCTCTCCCTCTCCCTCTCCCTTTCTCCTCTCCCTCTCCCTTCCTCCTCTCACTCTCACTCTCCCTCTCCCTCTCCCTCTCCCTCTCCCTCTCCCTCTCCCTCTTCCCTTTCTTCCGTCTCCATCTCCCTCAACCCTTTCTTCCCTCCCTTTCCCTCTCCCTCTCCCTTCCTTCACTCCCTCTACCTCTCCCTCTCCCTTCCTCCTCTCCCTCTCTCTTCCTCCTCTCCCTCCCTCTCCCTCTCCCTTTCTCCGTCTCCCTCTCCCTTCCTCCTCTCCCTCTCCCTTCCTCCTTTCCCACCCTCTCCCTCTCCCTTCCTCTTCTCCCTCTCCCTCTCGTTTCTCCTCTCCCTCTCCATCTCCCTTCCTCCTCTCCCTCCTTTCCTCCTCTCCCTTCCTCCTATCCCTTCCTCCTCTCCCTCTCCCTTCCTCCTTTCCCACCCTCTCCGTCTCCCTTCCTCTTCTCCCTCTCCCTCTCCGTTCCTCATCTCCCTCTCACTCTCCCTTCCTCCTCTCCCTCTCCCTCTCCCTTCCTCCTCTACCTCTCCCTTTCCCTCCCCCCTCTCCCTCTACCTCTCCCTCTGCCTTATTTTTCTCGCCCCCCCTCTCCCTTCCTCCTATCCCTCTCCCTTTCCCTTCCTCCTTTCCCACCCTCTCCCTCTCCCTTCCTCTTCTCCCTCTCCCTCTCGTTTCTCTTCTCCCTCTCCATCTCCCTTCCTCCTCTCCCTCCTTTCCTCCTCTCCCTTCCTCCTATCCCTTCCTCCTCTCCCTCTCTCTCTCCATCCTCCTCTACCTCCCCGTCTCGTTCCCTTCCCCCTCTCCGTCTCCTTCTCCCCTCCCTTCCTCCTCTCCCTCTCCCTCTCCCTTTCTCCTCGCCCTCTCCCTCTCCCTTCCTCCTTTCCCTCTCCCTCTCCCTTCCTCCGCTCTTTCTCCCTCAACCTCCTCCTCTACCTCTCCCTCTCCCTCTCCCTTCCTCCTCTCCCTCGCTATCTCCATCCTCCTCTCCCTCTCCCTCTCGTTCCCTTCCTCCTCTCCGTCTCCCTCTCCCTCTCCCGTCCACCTCTCCCTCTCCCTCTCCCTTCCCCCTCTCCCTCTCCCTCTCCCTTTCACCTCTCCCTCTCCCTCTCCCTTACTCCTCTCCCTCTCCGTCTCCCTCTCCCTTCCTCCTCTCCCTCTCCCTTCCTCCTCTCCCCCTCTTTCTCCCTCCTCCTCTCCCTCTCCCTCTACATCCCTTCCTCCTCTCCGTCCCCCTCTCCCTTCCCGTCCTCCTCTCCTCTCCCTCTCCCTTTCTCCTCTCCCTCTCCCTCTCCCTTCCTCCTCACCCTCTCCATCTCCCTCTCCCTCTCCCTTCCTCCTCTCTCTCTCCCTCTCTCAGTCACTTCCTCCTCTCCCTCTCCCTTCCTCCACTCCCTCTCCCTCACCCTCCCCTTTCCTCCTCCCCCTCTCCCTTTCCATCTCCCTTCCGCCACTCCCTCTCCCTTACTCGACTCCCTCTACCTCTCCCTCTCCCTCCCCCCTCTCCCTCTCCCTCTCCCTTTCTTCTATCCCTCTCCCACTCCCTCTCCCTTTCTCCTCTCCCTCTCCCTCTCCCTCTCCCTTCCTCTTCACGCTCTCCCTATCCCTCCCTTCCTCATCTCCCTCTCCCTTCCTCCTCTCCCTCCCTTCCTCCTCTCCCACTCCCTCTCCCTTCCTTCACTCCCTCTACCTCTCCCTCTCCCTTCCTCCTCTCCCTCTCTCTTCCTCCTCTCCCTCCCTCTCCCTCTCCCTTTCTCCTCTCCCTCTCCCTTCCTCTTCACCCTCCCCCTCTCCCTCTCCCTTCCTCCTCTCCATCTCCCCCTCCCCCTCCTTCTCCCTACCGTTCCCTTCCTCCTCTCCGTCTCCCTCTCCCCTCCCTTCATCCACTCCCTCCCTCTCCCATTCTCCTCTCCCTCTCCCTCCTCTCCCTCTCCCTTCCTCCTCTCCCTCTGCCTCTCCCTTCATCCTCTCCCTTTCCCTCTCGCTCTCCCTTCCTCCTCTCCATCTGCATCGCCCTCTCCCTTCTACTTCTCCCTCTCCCTCTCCCTTCCTCCTCACACTCTCCCTTCCTCCGCTCCCTCGTCCTCCCTCTCCCTTCCCCCTCTCCCTCTCCCTCACCCTTCCTCCTCTCCCTCTCCCTTCCTCCTCTCCATCTCCCCCTCCCTTTCCCTTTCTCCTCACCCTCTCCCTCTCCCTTCCTCCGCTCCCACTCACCCTCCCTTCCTCCTCTCCCTCTCCCTCTATCTTCCTCCACTCCCTCGCCCTCTCCCTTCCTCCTCTCCCTCTCCCGCTCCCTTCCTCCTCTCCTTCTCCCTCTCCCTTCCTCCTCTCTCTCTCCCTTCCACACCTCCCTCTCCCTCCCTCCTCTCCCTCTCCCTCTCCCTTCCTCATCTCCCTCCCCCTCTCCCCTCCTACTCTCCCTCTCCCTCTCCGTTCATCCCCTCCTTCTCCATCTCCCTTTCCCTTCCTCCTCTCCGTCTTCCTCTCCCTTCCTCCTCTCCCTCTCCCTCTCCCTCTCCATTCCTCCTCTCCCTCTCTCCTCTCCCTCTCCCTTCTTCCTCCGTCTCTACTCTCCCTCGCCCTCCTCCTCTCCCTATCCCTATCGTTCCCTTCCTCCTCTCAGTCTCCCTCACCCCTCACTTCTTCCTCTCCCTCTCCCTCCCCCTTTCTCCTCGCCCTCTCCCTCCCTTCGTCCTCTTCCCCTCCGTCTCCATCACCCTTGCTCCTCTCCCTTTCCCTCTCCCTTTCTCCTCTCCCTCTCCCTTCCTCCTCTCCATCTCCCCCTCCCTTTCCCTTTCTCCTCACCCTCTCCCTCTCCCTTCCTCCGCTCCCACTCACCCTCCCTTCCTCCTCTCCCTCTCCCTCTATCTTCCTCCACTCCCTCGCCCTCTCCCTTCCTCCTCTCCCTCTCCCGCTCCCTTCCTCCTCTCCTTCTCCCTCTCCCTTCCTCCTCTCTCTCTCCTTTCCACACCTCCCTCTCCCTCCCTCCTCTCCCTCTCCCTCTCCCTTCCTCATCTCCCTCCCCCTCTCCCCTCCTACTCTCCCTCTCCCTCTCCGTTCATCCCCTCCTTCTCCATCTCCCTTTCCCTTCCTCCTCTCCGTCTTCCTCTCCCTTCCTCCTCTCCCTCTCCCTCTCCCTCTCCATTCCTCCTCTCCCTCTCTCCTCTCCCTCTCCCTTCTTCCTCCGTCTCTACTCTCCCTCGCCCTCCTCCTCTCCCTATCCCTATCGTTCCCTTCCTCCTCTCAGTCTCCCTCACCCCTCACTTCTTCCTCTCCCTCTCCCTCCCCCTTTCTCCTCGCCCTCTCCCTCCCTTCCTCCTCTTCCCCTCCGTCTCCATCACCCTTGCTCCTCTCCCTTTCCCTCTCCCTTTCTCCTCTCCCTCTCCCTTCCTCCTCTCCCTCTCTCTCTCCCTCTCCCTTTCTCCTCTCCCTCTCCCTCCCTTCCTCCACTCCCTCTCCGTCTCCCTTCCTCCTCTCCCTCTCCCTTCCTTCTCTCCCTCTCCCTCTCCCTCTCCCTTCTCTCGTTCTCACTCTCCCTTCACCCTCTCCCTCTCCCTTCCTCCTCCCTCTCCCTCCTCTACCTCTCCCTCTCCCTCTCCCTTCCTCCTCTCCATTTCCATCCCCCCCCCCTCTCCCTCTCCCTTCCTCCTCTCCGTCCCTCATCTCCGTCTCCCTTTATCCTCTCCCTCTCCCTTGCTCCTCTCCCTCGCCCTATCCCTTCCTCCTATCCTTCTCCCTCTCCCTTCCTTCTCTCCCTCTCCCTCTCCCTTCCTCCACCCCCTCTCCCTCCCTTCCTCCTCTCCCTCTCCCTCTCCCTTCCTCCACCCCATCTCCCTCACCTTCTACCTTCCTCCTCTCCCTCTCCCTCTCCCTTCCTGCTCTCCCTCTCCCTCTCCCTCTCACTTCATCCTCTCCTTCTCCCTTTCCATCTCCCTTCCTCCTCAACCTCTCCCTCTCCCTTCCTCCTCTCCCTCTCCCTCTCCCTTCCTCCTCTCCTTCTCCCTCTCCCTTCCTCCTCTCCCTCACCCTTGCTACTCTCCCTGTTCCTCTCCCTTCATCCTGTCCTTCTGCCTCTCCCTCTCCATTCCTCCTCACCCTCTCCCTCTCCCTCTCCCTTCCTCCTCTCCCTCCCTTCGTCCTCTCCCTCCCTTGCTCATCTCTTTCTCCCTCGCCCTTTCTCCTCTCCCATTCCTTCTCCCTCTCCCTTCCTCCTCTCCCTCTCCTACCCCGTCCTCCTCCCTCTCCCTCTCCCTTCCTCCTCTCGCTCTCCCTTCCTCTCCATTACTCCTGTCCCTCTCCCTTTCTCCTCTCCCTTTCAGTTCCTCCTCTCCCTCCACCTCCCTTCCTCCTCTCCCACTAGCTCTCCCTTCCTCCTATGCCTCTCCCTCTCCCTTCCTCCTTTCCCAACCTCTCCGTCTCCCTTCCTCTTCTCCCTCTCCCTCTCCGTTCCTCATCTCCCTCTCACTCTCCCTTCCTCCTCTCCCTCTCCCTTCCTCCTCTCCCTCTCCCTCTCCCTTCCCCCTCTCCCTCTACCTCGCCCTCTGCGTTATTTTTCTCCCTCCCCCTCTCCCTTCCTCCCATGCCTCTCCCTTTCCCTTCCTCCTTTCCCACCCTCTCCCTCTCCCTTCCTCTTCTCCCTCTCCCTCTCGTTTCTCCTCTCCCTCTCCATCTCCCTTCCTCCTCTCCCTCCTTTCCTCCTCTCCCTTCCTCCTATCCCTTCCTCCTCTCCCTCTCTCTCTCCATCCTCCTCTACCTCCCCGTCTCGTTCCCTTCCCCCTCTCCGTCTCCCTCTCCCCTCCCTTCCTCTTCTCCCTCTCCCTCTCCCTTTCTCCTCGCCCTCTCCCTCTCCCTTCCTCCTCTCCCTCTCCCTCTCCCTTCCTCCGCTCTTTCTCCCTCAACCTCCTCCTCTACCTCTCCCTCTCCCTCTCCCTTTCTCCTCGCCCTCTCCCTCTCCCTTCCTCCTCTCCCTCTCCCTCTCCCTTCCTCCGCTCTTTCTCCCTCAACCTCCTCCTCTACCTCTCCCTCTCCCTCTCCCTTCCTCCTCCCCTCGCTATCTCCATCCTCCTCTCCCTCTCCCTTTCGTTCCCTTCCTCCTCTCCGTCTCCCTCTCCCTCTCCCTTCCACCTCACCCTCTCCCTCTCCCTTCCCCCTCTCCCTCTCCCTCTCCCTTTCCCTTTCACCTCTCCCTCTCCCTTTCACCTCTCCCTCTCCCTCTCCCTTACTCCTCTTCCTTTCCGTCTCCCTCTCCCTTCCTCCTCTCCCTCTCCCTTCCGCTCTTTCTCCCTCAACCTCCTCCTCTAACCCCCCCCCACTCCCTCTCCCATCCTCCTCTCCCTCGCTCTCTCCATCCTCCTCTCCCTCTCCCTCGCTCGCTCCTTCCTCCTCTCCCTCTCCCTCTCTCTCTCATTTCCTCCTCTCCCTCTCCCTCTCCCTTCCGCCACTCCCTCTCCCTTCCTCGACTCCCTCTACCTCTCCCTCTCCCTTCCCCCTCTCCCTCTCCCTTCCTTCTATCCCTCTCCCACTCCCTCTCCTTTTCTCCTCTCCCTCTCCCTTCCTCCTCTCCCTCCCTCCCTCCTCTCCCTCTCCCTTCCTCCTCTCCCTTCCTCCTCTTCCTCTCCCTCTCCCTCCCTTCCTCCTCTCCGTCTCCCTCTCCCCTCCCTTCCTCCTCTCCCTCTCCCTCTCCCTTTCTCCTCTCCCTCTCCCTTCCTCCTCTCACTCTCCCTCTCCCTCTCCCTCTCCCTCTCCCTCTCCCTCTCCCTCTCCCTCTTCCCTTTCTTCCGTCTCCATCTCCCTCAACCCTTTCTTCCCTCCCTTTCCCTCTCCCTCTCCATTCCTTCACTCCCTCTACCTCTCCCTCTCCCTTCCTCCTCTCCCTCTCTCTTCCTCCTCTCCCTCCCTCTCCCTCTCCCTTTCTCCGTCTCCCTCTCCCTTCCTCCTCTCCCTCTCCCTTCCTCCTTTCCCACCCTCTCCCTCTCCCTTCCTCTTCTCCCTCTCCCTCTCGTTTCTCCTCTCCCTCTCCATCTCCCTTCCTCCTCTCCCTCCTTTCCTCCTCTCCCTTCCTCCTATCCCTTCTTCCTCTCCCTCTCCCTTCCTCCTTTCCCACCCTCTCCGTCTCCCTTCCTCTTCTCCCTCTCCCTCTCCGTTCCTCATCTCCCTCTCACTCTCCCTTCCTCCTCTCCCTCTCCCTCTCCCTTCCTCCTCTACCTCTCCCTTTCCCTCCCCCCTCTCCCTCTACCTCTCCCTCTGCCTTATTTTTCTCCCCCCCCTCTCCCTTCCTCCTATGCCTCTCCCTTTCCCTTCCTCCTTTCCCACCCTCTCCCTCTCCCTTCCTCTTCTCCCTCTCCCTCTCGTTTCTCTTCTCCCTCTCCATCTCCCTTCCTCCTCTCCCTCCTTTCCTCCTCTCCCTTCCTCCTATCCCTTCCTCCTCTCCCTCTCTCTCTCCATCCTCCTCTACCTCCCCGTCTCGTTCCCTTCCCCCTCTCCGTCTCCTTCTCCCCTCCCTTCCTCCTCTCCCTCTCCCTCTCCCTTTCTCCTCGCCCTCTCCCTCTCCCTTCCTCCTTTCCCTCTCCCTCTCCCTTCCTCCGCTCTTTCTCCCTCAACCTCCTCCTCTACCTCTCCCTCTCCCTCTCCCTTCCTCCTCTCCCTCGCTATCTCCATCCTCCTCTCCCTCTCCCTCTCGTTCCCTTCCTCCTCTCCGTCTCCCTCTCCCTCTCCCGTCCACCTCTCCCTCTCCCTCTCCCTTCCCCCTCTCCCTCTCCCTCTCCCTTTCACCTCTCCCTCTCCCTCTCCCTTACTCCTCTCCCTCTCCGTCTCCGTCTCCCTTCCTCCTCTCCCTCTCCCTTCCTCCTCTCCCCCTCTTTCTCCCTCCTCCTCTCCCTCTCCCTCTACATCCCTTCCTCCTCTCCGTCCCCCTCTCCCTTCCCGTCCTCCTCTCCTCTCCCTCTCCCTTTCTCCTCTCCCTCTCCCTCTCCCTTCCTCCTCACCCTCTCCATCTCCCTCTCCCTCTCCCTTCCTCCTCTCTCTCTCCCTCTCTCAGTCACTTCCTCCTCTCCCTCTCCCTTCCTCCACTCCCTCTCCCTCACCCTCCCCTTTCCTCCTCCCCCTCTCCCTTTCCATCTCCCTTCCGCCACTCCCTCTCCCTTACTCGACTCCCTCTACCTCTCCCTCTCCCTCCCCCTTCTCCCTCTCCCTCTCCCTTTCTTCTATCCCTCTCCCACTCCCTCTCCCTTTCTCCTCTCCCACTCCCTCTCCCTCTCCCTTCCTCTTCACGCTCTCCCTATCCCTCCCTTCCTCATCTCCCTCTCCCTTCCTCCTCTCCCTCCCTTCCTCCTCTCCCACTCCCTCTCCCTTCCTTCACTCCCTCTACCTCTCCCTCTCCCTTCCTCCTCTCCCTCTCTCTTCCTCCTCTCCCTCCCTCTCCCTCTCCCTTTCTCCTCTCCCTCTCCCTTCCTCTTCACCCTCTCCCTCTCCCTCTCCCTTCCTCCTCTCCCTCTCCCTTCCTCTTCTCCCTCCCTCCCTCCTCTCCCTTCCTCCTCTCCCTTCCTCCTCTTCCTCTCCCTCTCCCTCCCTTCCTGCTCTCCGTCTCCCTCTCCCCTCCCTTCCTCTTCTCCCTCTCCCTTTCTCCTCTCCCTCTTCCTTCCTCCTCTCACTCTCCCTCTCCCTCTCCCTCTCCCTTTCTCCTCTCCCTCTCCCTTCCTCCTCTCACTCTCCCTCTCCCTCTCCCTTTTCCCTTTCTTCCCTCTCCCTCTCCCTCAACCCTTTCTTCCCTCCCTTTCCCTCTCCCTCTCGCCTTTCTTCTCTCTCCCTCTCCCTCTCCCTTTGCTTCCCTCTCCCTCTCCCTCTCCCTCACCCGCTCCCCTTTCTTCCCTCTCCCTCTCCCTCTCTCCTTTCTTCCCTCTCCCTCTCCCTCACCACTTTCTTCCCACTCCCTCTCCCCTTTCTTCCCTCTCCCTCACCCCTTTGTTCCCTCCCTCTCCCTCTCCCACTCCCCTTTCTTCTCTCCCCTCTCCCCTTTCTTCCCTCTCCCTCTCCCCTTTCTTCCTCCTGTCCCTCTCCCTTTCTCCTCTCCCTTTCAGTTCCTCCTCTCCCTCCACCTCCCTTCCTCCTCTCCCACTAGCTCTCCCTTCCTCCTATGCCTCTCCCTCTCCCTTCCTCCTTTCCCACCCTCTCCGTCTCCCTTCCTCTTCTCCCTCTCCCTCTCCGTTCCTCATCTCACTCTCACTCTCCCTTCCTCCTCTCCCTCTCCCTCTCCCTTCCTCCTCTCCCTCTCCCTCTCCCTTCCCCCTCTCCCTCTACCTCTCCCTCTGCCTTATTTTTCTCCCTCTCCCGCTCCCTTCCTCCTATGCCTCTCCCTTTCCCTTCCTCCTTTCCCACTCTCTCCCTCTCCCTTCCTCTTCTCCCTCTCCCTCTCGTGTCTCCTCTCCCTCTCCATCTCCCTTCCTCCTCTCCCTCCTTTCCTCCTCTCCCTTCCTCCTCTCCCTCTCTCCCTCCATCCTCCTCTACCTCCCCGTCTCGTTCCCACCCCCTCTCCATCTCCCTCTCCCCTCCCTTCCTCCTCTCCCTCTCCCTCTCCCTTTCTCCTCGCCCTCTCCCTCTCCCTTCCTCCTCTCCCTCTCCCTCTCCCTTCCTCCGCTCTTTCTCCCTCAACCTCCTCCTCTACCCCCCCCCCCCACTCCCTCTCCCATCCTCCTCTCCCTCGCTCTCTCCATCCTCCTCTCCCTCTCCTTCGCTCGCTCCTTCCTCCTCTCCCTCTCCCTCTCTCTCTCACTTCCTCCTCTCCCTCTCCCTCTCCCTTCCGCCACTCCCTCTCCCTTCCTCGACTCCCTCTACCTCTCCCTCTCCCTTCCCCCTCTCCATCTCCCTTCCTTCTATCCCTCTCCCACTCCCTCTCCCTTTCTCCTCTCCCTCTCCCTTCCTCCTCTCCCTCCCTCCCTCCTCTCCCTCTCCCTTCCTCCTCTCCCTTCCTCCTCTTCCTCTCCCTCTCCCTCCCTCCTCTCCGTCTCCCTCTCCCCTCCCTTCCTCCTCTCCCTCTCCCTCTCCCTTTCTCCTCTCCCTCTCCCTTCCTCCTCTCACTCTCACTCTCCCTCTCCCTCTCCCTCTCCCTCTTCCCTTTCTTCCGTCTCCATCTCCCTCAACCCTTTCTTCCCTCCCTTTCCCTCTCCCTCTCCCTTCCTTCACTCCCTCTACCTCTCCCTCTCCCTTCCTCCTCTCCCTCTCTCTTCCTCCTCTCCCTCCCTCTCCCTCTCCCTTTCTCCTCTCCCTCTCCCTTCCTCTTCACCCTCTCCCTCTCCCTCTCCCTTCCTCCTCTCCCTCTCCCTTCCTCCTCTCCCTCCCTCCTCTCCCTCTCCCTTCCTCCTCTCCCTTCCTCCTCTTCCTCTCCCTCTCCCTCCCTTCCTCCTCTCCGTCTCCCTCTCCCCTCCCTTCCTCCTCTCCCTCTCCCTCTCCCTTTCTCCTCTCCCTCTCCCTTCCTCCTCTCACTCTCCCTTTCCCTCTCCCCTCCCTCTCCCTCTTCCCTTTCTTCCGTCTCCCTCTCCCTCAACCCTTTTTTCCCTCCCTTTCCCTCTCCCTCTCGCCTTTCTTCTCTCTCCCTCTTCCTCTCCCCCTTCCCTCTCCCTCTCTACTTTCTTCCCTCCCTCTACCTCTCCCTCTCCCGTTTCTTCCTTCTCCCTCTCCCTCTCCGCTTTCTTCCCTCTCCCGCTCCCTCTCCCCTTTCTTCCATCTCGCTCTCCCTCACGACTTTCTTACCTCTCCCTCTCCCCTTTCTTCCCTTTCCGCTTTCTCCCTCTTCCTCTCCCGTTTCTTCCCTTTGCATCTCCCTCTCCCCTTTCTTCCATCTCCATCTCCCCTTTCTTCCCTCTCCCTCTCCCCTTTATTCCCTCTCCCTCTCCCTCTCCCTTTGCTTCCCTCTCCCTCTCCCTCACCCTCTCCCCTTTCTTCCCTCTCCCTCTCCCTCTCCCCTTTCGTCTCCCCCACCCTCCCCCTCTCCGTTCCTCTTCTCCCTCTCCCTCTCGTTTCTCCTCTCCCTCTCCATCTCCCTTCCTCCTCTCCGTCCTTTCCTCCTCTCCCTTCCTCCTTTCCCTTCCTCCTCTCCCTCTCTCTCTCCATCCTCCTCTACCTCCCCGTCTCGTTCCCTCCCCCCTCTCCGTCTCCCTCTCCCCTCCCTTCCCCCTCTCCCTCTCCCTTTCTCCTCTCCCTCTTCCTTCCTCCTCTCACTCTCCCTCTCCCTCTCCCTCTCCCTTTCTCCTCTCCCTCTCCCTTCCTCCTCTCACTCTCCCTCCCTCTCCCTTTTCCCTTTCTTCCCTCTCCCTCTCCCTCAACCCTTTCTTCCCTCCCTTTCCCTCTCCCTCTCGCCTTTCTTCTCTCTCCCTCTCCCTCTCCCTTTGCTTCCCTCTCCCTCTCCCTCTCCCTCACCCGCTCCCCTTTCTTCCCTCTCCCTCTCCCTTTCCCCTTTCTTCCCCCATCTCCCGCCCTCACCCACTCCCTTTTCTTCCCTCTCCCTCTCCCTCTCTCCTTTCTTCCCTCTCCCTCTCCCTCACCACTTTCTTCCCACTCCCTCTCCCCTTTCTTCCCTCTCCCTCACCCCTTTCTTCCCTCCCTCTCCCTCTCCCACTCCCCTTTCTTCTCTCCCCTCTCCCCTTTCTTCCCTCTCCCTCTCCCTCTCCCCTTTCTTCCTCCTGTCCCTCTCCCTTTCTCCTCTCCATTTCAGTTCCTCCTCTCCCTCCACCTCCCTTCCTCCTCTCCCACTCGCTCTCCCTTCCTCCTATGCCTCTCCCTCTCCCTTCCTCCTTTCCCACCCTCTCAGTCTCCCTTCCTCTTCTCCCTCTCCCTCTCCGTTCCTCATCTCCCTCTCACTCTCCCTTCCTCCTCTCCCTCTCCCTCTCCCTTCCTCCTCTCCCTCTCCCTCTCCCCCCTCTCCCTCTACCTCTCCCTCTGCCTTATTTTTCTCCCTCTCCCTCTCCCTTCCTCCTATGCCTCTCCCTTTCCCTTCCTCCTTTCCCACCCTCTCCCTCTCCCTTCCTCCTCTCCCTCCTTTCCTCCTCTCCCTTCCTCTTCTCCCTCTCTCTCTCCATCCTCCTCTACCTCCACATCTCGTTCCCTCCCCCCTCTCCGTCTCCCTCTCCCCTCCCTTCCTCCTCTCCCTATCCCTCTCCATTTCTCCTCGCTCTCTCCCTCTCCCTTCCTCCTCTCCCTCTCCCTCTCCCTTCCTCCGCTCTTTCTCCCTCAACCTCCTCCTCTACCCCCCCTCCCTCTCCCATCCTCCTCTCCCTCGCTCTCTCCATCCTCCTCTCCCTCTCCCTCGCTCGCTCCTTCCTCCTCTCCCTCTCCCTCTCTCTCTCACTTCCTCCTCTCCCTCTCCCTCTCCCTTCCGCCACTCCCTCTCCCTTCCTCGACTCCCTCTACCTCTCCCTCTCCCTTCCCCCTCTCCCTCTCCCTTCCTTCTATCCCTCTCCCACTCCCTCTCCCTTTCTCCTCTCCCTCTCCCTTCCTCCTCTCCCTCCCTCCCTCCTCTCCCTCTCCCTTCCTCCTCTCCCTTCCTCCTCTTCCTCTCCCTCTCCCTCCCTTCCTCCTCTCCGTCTCCCTCTCCCCTCCCTTCCTCCTTTCCTTCTCCCTCTCCCTTTCTCCTCTCCCTCTCCCTTCCTCCTCTCACTCTCACTCTCCCTCTCCCTCTCCCTCTCCCTCTTCCCTTTCTTCCGTCTCCATCTCCCTCAACCCTTTCTTCCCTCCCTTTCCCTCTCCCTCTCCCTTCCTTCACTCCCTCTACCTCTCCCTCTCCCTTCCTCCTCTCCCTCTCTCTTCCTCCTCTCCCTCCCTCTCCCTCTCCCTTTCTCCTCTCCCTCTCCCTTCCTCTTCACCCTCTCCCTCTCCCTCTCCCTTCCTCCTCTCCCTCTCCCTTCCTCCTCTCCCTCCCTCCCTCCTCTCCCTCTCCCTTCCTCCTCTCCCTTCCTCCTCTTCCTCTCCCTCTCCCTCCCTTCCTCCTCTCCGTCTCCCTCTCCCCTCCCTTCCTCCTCTCCCTCTCCCTCTCCCTTTCTCCTCTCCCTCTCCCTTCCTCCTCTCACTCTCCCTTTCCCTCTCCCCTCCCTCTCCCTCTTCCCTTTCTTCCGTCTCCCTCTCCCTCAACCCTTTCTTCCCTCCCTTTCCCTCTCCCTCTCGCCTTTCTTCTCTCTCCCTCTTCCTCTCCCCCTTCCCTCTCCCTCTCTACTTTCTTCCCTCCCTCTACCTCTCCCTCTCCCGTTTCTTCCTTCTCCCTCTCCCTCTCCGCTTTCTTCCCTCTCCCGCTCCCTCTTCCCTTTCTTCCCTCTCCCCCTCCCTCTCCCCTTTCTTCCATCTCGCTCTCCCTCACGACTTTCTTACCTCTCCCTCTCCCCTTTCTTCCCTTTCCGCTTTCTCCCTCTTCCTCTCCCGTTTCTTCCCTTTGCATCTCCCTCTCCCCTTTCTTCCATCTCCATCTCCCCTTTCTTCCCTCTCCCTCTCCCCTTTATTCCCTCTCCCTCTCCCTTTGCTTCCCTCTCCCTCTCCCTCACCCTCTCCCCTTTCTTCCCTCTCCCTCTCCCTCTCCCCTTTCGTCTCCCCCATCTCCCTCCCTCACCCACTCCCCTTTCTTCCCTCTCCCTCTCCCTCTCTCCTTTCTTCCCTCTCCCTCTCCCTCACCACTTTCTTCCCACTCCCTCTCCCCTTTCTTCCCTCTCCCTCACCCCTTTCTTCCCTCCCTCTCCCTCTCCCTCTCCCACTCCCCTTTCTTCTCTCCCCTCTCCCCTTTCTTCCCTCTCCCTCTCCCTCTCCCTCTCCCCTTTCTTCCTCCTGTCCCTCTCCCTTTCTCCTCTCCCTTTCAGTTCCTCCTCTCCCTCCACCTCCCTTCCTCCTCTTCCACTAGCTCTCCCTTCCTCCTATGCCTCTCCCTCTCCCTTCCTCCTTTCCCACCCTCTCCGTCTCCCTTCCTCTTCTCCCTTTCCCTCTCCGTTCCTCATCTCCCTCTCACCCTCCCTTCCTCCTCTCCCTCTCCCTCTCCCTTCCTCCTCTCCCTCTCCCTCTCCCTTCCCCCTCTCCCTCTCCCTCTCCCTCTGCCTTATTTTTCTCCCTCTCCCTCTCCCTTCCTCCTATCCCTCTCCCTTTCCCTTCCTCCTTTCCCACCCTCCCCCTCTCCGTTCCTCTTCTCCCTCTCCCTCTCGTTTCTCCTCTCCCTCTCCATCTCTCTTCCTCCTCTCCCTCCTTTCCTCCTCTCCCTTCCTCCTATCCCTTCCTCCTCTCCCTCTCTCTCTCCATCCTCCTCTACCTCCCCGTCTCGTTCCCTCCCCCCTCTCCGTCTCCCTCTCCCCTCCCTTCCTCCTCTCCCTCTCCCTCTCCCTTTCTCCTCGCCCTCTCCCTCTCCCTTCCTCCTCTCCCTCTCCCTCTCGTTCCCTTCCTCCTCTCCGTCTCCCCCTCCCTCTCCCTTCCACCTCTCCCTCCCTCTCCCTTCCCCCTCTCCCTCTCCCTCTCCCTTTCACCTCTCCCTCTCCCTCCCTTACTCCTCTCCCTCTCCGTCTCCCTCTCCCTTCCTCCTCTCCCTCTCCCTTCCTCCTCTCCCCCTCCTTCTCCCTCCTCCTCTCCCTCTCCCTCTACATCCCTTCCTCCTCTCCGTCCCCCTCTCCCCTCCCGTCATCCTCTCCTCTCTCTCTCACTTCCTCCTCTCCCTCTCCCTCCCCCTTCCTCCACTCCCTCTCCCTCACCCTCCCCTTTCCTCCTCCCCCTCTCCCTTTCCCTCTCCCTTCCGCCACTCCCTCTCCCTTCCTCGACTCCCTCTACCTCTCCCTCTCCCTTCCCCCTCTCCCTCTCCCTCTCCCTTCCTTCTATCCCTCTCCTACTCCCTCTCCCTTTCTCCTCTCCCTCTCCCTCTCCCTCTCCCTTCCTCTTCACGCTCTCCCTCTCCCTCCCGTCCTCATCTCCCTCTCCCTTCCTCCTCGCCCTCCCCCTTCCTCCTCTCCCTCTCCCTCTCCCATCCTTCACTCCCTCTCCCTTACTTCTCTCCCTCTCCGTCTCCCTCTCCCTTCCTCCTCTCCCTCTCCCTTCCTCCTCTCCCCCTCCTTCTCCCTCCTCCTCTCCCTCTCCCTCTACATCCCTTCCTCCTCTCCGTCCCCCTCTCCCCTCCCGTCATCCTCTCCTCTCCCTCTCCCTTTCTCCTCTCCCTCTCCCTTCCTCCTCACCCTCTCCATCTCCCTCTCCCTCTCCCTTCCTCCTCTCCCTCTCCCTCTCTCTCTCACTTCCTCCTCTCCCTCCCCCTTCCTCCACTCCCTCTCCCTCACCCTCCCCTTTCCTCCTCCGCCTCTCCCTTTCCCTCTCCCTTCCGCCACTCCCTCTCCCTTCCTCGACTCCCTCTACCTCTCCCTCTCCCTTCCCCCTCTCCCTCACCCTTCCTTCTATCCCTCTCCCACTCCCTCTCCCTTTCTCCTCTCCCTCTCCCTCTCCCTTTCTCTTCACGCTCTCCCTCTCCCTCCCTTCCTCATCTCCCTCTCCCTTCCTCCTCGCCCTCTCCCTTCCTCTCCCTCTGCCTTATTTTTCTCCCTCTCCCTCTCCCTTCCTCCTATCCCTCTCCCTTTCCCTTCCTCCTTTCCCACCCTCCCCCTCTCCGTTCCTCTTCTCCCTCTCCCTCTCGTTTCACCTCTCCCTCTCCATCTCCCTTCCTCCTCTCCCTCCTTTCCTCCTCTCCCTTCCTCCTATCCCTTCCTCCCCTCCCTCTCTCTCTCCATCCTCCTCTACCTCCCCGTCTCGTTCCCTCCCCCCTCTCCGTCTCCCTCTCCCTCTCCCATCCTTCACTCCCTCTACCTCTCCCTCTCCCTTCCTCCTCTCCCTCTCTCTTCCTCCTCTCCCTCCCTCTCCCTCTCCCTTTCTCCTCTCCCTCTCCCTTCCTCTTCACCCTTTCCCTCTCCCTCTCCCTCTCCCTTCCTCCGCTCCCTCTCCCTCTCCCTTCCTCCTCTCCCTCCCTCCCTCCTCTCCCTCTCCCTTCCTCCTCTCCCTTCCTCCTCTTCCTCTCCCTCTCCCTCCCTTCCTCCTCTCCGTCTCCCTCTCCCCTCCCCTCCTCCTCTCCCTCTCCCTCTCCCTTTCTCCTCTCCCTCTCCCTTCCTCCTCTCACTCTCCCTCTCCCTCTCCCGCTCCCTCTTCCCTTTCTTCCGTCTCCCTCCCTCAACCCTTTCTTCCCTCCCCTTTCTTCCCTCTCCCTCTCTCATTTCTTCCCTCTCCCTCTCCCTCTCCCTTCCTCCGCTCTTTCTCCCTCAACTTCCTCCTCTACCTCTCCCTCTCCCTCTCCCTTCCTCCTCTTCCTCGCTCTCTCCATCCTCCTCTCCCTCTCCCTCTCGTTCCCTTCCTCCTCTCCGTCTCCCTCTCCCTCTCCCTTCCACATCTCCCTCTCCCTCTCCCTTCCCCCTCTCCCTCTCCCTTTCACCTCTCCCTCTCCCTCTCCCTTACTCCTCTCCCTCTCCGTCTCCCTCTCCCTTCCTCCTCTCCCTCTCCCTTCCTCCTCTCCCCCTCCTTCTCCCTCCTCCTCTCCCTCTCCCTCTACATCCCTTCCTCCTCTCCGTCCCCCTCTCCCCTCCCGTCCTCCTCTCCTCTCCCTCTCCCTTTCTCCTCTCCCTCTCCCTCTCCCTTCCTCCTCACCCTCTCCATCTCCCTCTCCCTCTCCCTTCCTCCTCCCTCTCCCTCTCTCTCTCACTTCCTCCTCTCCCTCTCCCTCTCCCTTCCTCCACTCCCTCTCCCTCACCCTCCCCTTTCCTCCTCCTCCTCTCCCTTTCCCTCTCCCTTCCGCCACTCCCTCTCCCTTCCTCGACTCCCTCTACCTCTCCCTCTCCCTTCCCCCTCTCCCTCTCCCTCTCCCTTTCTCCTCTCCCTCTCCCTCTCCCTCTCCCTTCCTCTTGACGCTCCCCCTCTCACTCCCTTCCTCATCTCCCTCTCCCTTCCTCCTCTCCCTCTCCCTTCCTCCTCTCCCTCTCCCTCTCTCTTCCTTCACTCCCTGTACCTCACCCTCTCCCTTCCTCCTCTCCCTCTCGCTTCCTCCTCTCCCTCCCTCTCCCTTTCTCCTCTCCCTCTCCCTTCCTCTTCACCCTTTCCCTCTCCCTCTCCCTCTCCCTTCCTCCTCTCCCTCTCCCTTCCTCCTCTCCCTCCCTCCCTCCTCTCCCTCTCCCTTCCTCCTCTCCCTTCCTCCTCTTCCTCTCCCTCTCCCTCCCTTCCTCGTCTCCGTCTCCCTCTCCCCTCCCTTCCTCCTCTCCCTCTCCCTCTCCCTTTCTCCTCTCCCTCTCCCTTCCTCCTCTCACTCTCCCTCTCCCTCTCCCTCTCCCTCTTCCCTTTCTTCCGTCTCCTTCTCCCTCAACCCTTTCTTCCCTCCCTTTCCCTCTCCCTCTCGCCTTTCTTCTCTCTCCCTCTCCCTCTCCCCCTTCTTCCCTCTCTCTCTCCATTTTCTTCCCTCCCTCTACCTCTCCCTCTCCCGTTTCTTCCTTCTCCCTCTCCCTCTCCCCTTTCTTCCCTCTCGCTCTGCCTCACGACTTTCTTACCTCTCCCTCTCCCCTTCCTTCCCTTTCCCCTTTCTCCCTCTTCCTCTCCCCTTTCTTCCCTTTGCATCTCCATCTCCCCTTTCTTCCCTCTCCCTCTTCCCTTTCTTCCCTCTCCCTCTCCCCTTTCTTCGCTCTCCCTCTCCCTCTCCCTCACCCTCTCCCCTTTCTTCCCTCTCCCTCTCCCTCTCCCCTTTCGTCCCCCCATCTCCCTCCCTCACCCACTCCCCTTTCTTCCCTCTCCCTCTCTCCTTTCTACCCTCTCCCTCTCCCTCACCACTTTCTTCCCACTCACTCTCCCCTTTCTTCCCTCTCCCTCACCCCTTTCTTCCCTCCCTCTCCCTCTCCCTCTCCCACTCCCCTTTCTTCTCTCCCCTCCCCCCTTTCTTCCCTCTCCCTCTCCCTCTCCCCTTTCTTCCCTCTCCCTCCCTCTCTCTCTCCCTCTTTCTTCCCTCTCCCTCTTCCTCAACCCTTTCTTCCCTCCCTTTCCATCTCCCTCCCTCTCCCTCTCCCATTTCTTCTCTCTCCCTCTCCTTCTCCTCTCCCCTTTCTTCCCTCACCCTCTTCCTCTCCCTCTCCCCTTTCTACCCTCTCACTCTCCTTCTCCCCTTTCATCCCTCTCCCTCTCCCTCTCCCCTTTCTACCCTCTCCGTCTACCTCTCCCCTTTCTACCTCTCCCTCTCCCCTTTCTTCCCTCTTCCTTTCCCTCTCCCCTCTCTCCCTCTCCTTCTCCCTCTTCCCTCTCCCTCTCCCTCTACCCCTACCTCTCCCTCTCCCTCTGAATTTCCCCTCCCCTTTCGCCCCTCTGCCTCTCCCCTTTCCTCCCTCTCCCTCCCCCTCTCTCCTTTCTTCCCTCTCCCTCTCCCCTTTCTTCCCTCTCCCTCCCTCTCCCTCTCCCTCGTCCCTTTCTCCCTCTCCCTCTCCCTCAACCCTTTCTTCCCTCCCATTCCCTCTCCCTCTCCCTCTCCCCTTTCTTCTCTCTCCCTCTCCCTATCGCCTTTCTTCCCTCTCCCTCTCCCTCTCCACTTTCTTCCCTCCCTCTACCTCTCCCTCTCCCCTTTCTTCCTTCTCCCTCTCCCTCTCCCTCTCCGCTTTCTTCCCTCTCCCTCCCTCTCCCTCTCCCCTTTCTTTCCTCTCCTTTTCCCTCTCCCTCTCCCTCCCCTTTCTTACCTCTCCCTCTCCCTCTCCCCTTTCTTCCCCACCCTCTTCCTCTCCCCTTTCTTCCCCCTCCCTCTCCCTCACCCCTTTATTCCCTCTCCCTCTCCCCTTTCTACCTCCCCCACTCCCCCTCTCCCTCTCCCGCTCACTCTCCATCTCCTTCTCCCTCTTCCCTCTCCCTCACCCTCTCCCTCTTCCCCCTCCCTCTCCCTCTCCCCCTCCCTCTCACTCTCCTTCTCTCTCCCTCTCGCTCTCCCTCTGTCTTTCCCCTCCCCTTTCGTCACTCTCCCTCTCCCCTTTCTTCCCACTCCCTCACCCCTTTCTTCCCTCTCCCCTTTCTTCCCTTTCCCTCCCTCTCCCTCTTCCCTTTCTTCCCTCTCCCTCAACCCTTTCTTCCCTCCCTTTCCCTCTCCCTCTCCCTCTCCCCTTTCTTCTCTCTCCGTCACCCTCTTCCCTTTCTTCCCTCTCCCTCCCCCTCTCCCCTTTCTTCCCTCTTCCTCTCTTTCTCCCCTTTCTTGCCTCTCACTATCCCTCTCCCTGTCCTCTTTCTTCCCTCTTCCTCTCCCTCTCTCCTTTCTTCCCTCTCCCCTTTCTTCCCTCTCCCTCCCTCTCCCTCTCCTTCTTCCCTTTCTTCCCTCTTCCTCTCCCCTTTCTTCTCTCTGTCACCCTCTCCCCTTTCTTCCCTCTTCCTCTCCCTCTCCACTTTCTTCCCTCCCTCTTCCTCTCCCTCTCCCCTTTCTTCCTTCTCCCTCTCCCTCTCCCTATCCCTCTACGCTTTCTTCCCTCTACCTCTCTCTCTCCCTCCCCTTTCTTCCATAACCCTCTCCCTCCCGTTTCTTACCTCTCCCTCTCCCCTTTCTTCCCTCTCCCTCTCCCCTTACTTCCCCAACCTCTTCCTCTCCCCTTTCTTCCCTCTCCCTCACCCCTTTCTTCCCTCTCCCTCTCCCCTTTCTTCCCTCCCTCTCACTCTCCCCTTTCTGCCCACTCCCACTCCCCTTTCTTCCCTCTCCCTCTCCCTCCCCTCTCCCTCTCCCCTTTTTTCCCCTCTCCCTCTCCCTCTCCCCTTTCTTCCCTCTCCCTCTCCCCTTTCTTCCCTCTCCCTCTCCCTCACCCCTTTCTTCCCTCTCCCCCTTTCTTCCCTCTCCCTCTCCCTCTCCCCCTTTCTTCCCTCTCCCTCTCCCTTTTCTCCCTCTCCCTCTCCCCTTCCCCTTTCTTCGCTTTGCATCTCCCTATCCCCTTTCTTCCCTCTCCTTTTCCCTCTCCCCTCTCTCCCTCTCCCTCTACCCTTTCTCCCCTTCCCTCTCCCATTTCTTCCCTCTCCCTCTCCCCTTTCTTCCCACTCCCTTTCCCTCTCCCTCTCCCCTTTCTTCCATCTCCCTCTCCCCGTTCTCCCCTCTCCCTCTCGCTCTCCCCTTATTTCCCTCTTCTTCTCCCTTTCCCTCTCCCATTTCTTCCTTCTCCCTCTCCCCTTCCCCCATCTTCCTCCCTCACCCTCTCCCTTTCCTCCCTCCCCCTCTCCCCTTTCTTCCCTTCCCCTGTCCCTTTCCCCTTTCTTCCATCTCCCTCTCCCCTTTCTCACATCTCCCTCTCCCTCTCCCCTTTCTACCCTCTCCCTCTCCCTCTCACCTTTCTTCCCTCTCCCTCTCCCCTTTCTTCCCTATCCCTCACCCCTTTCTTCCCTCCCTCTCCCTCTCCCTCCCCCCTTTCTTCTCTCTCCCTCTCCCTCTCCCCTTTCTTCCCTCTCTCTCTTCCTCTCCCCTATCTTCCCCCCTCTCCCTCCCTCACCCTCTCCCCTTTCTTCCCTCTCCCTCTCCTCTTTATTCCCTCTCCCTCCCTCTCCCCTTTCTTCCCTCCCCTATCCCCTTTCTTCCCTCTGCCTCTACCTGTCCCTCTCCTCTTTCTTCCTTCTCCCTCTCCCTCTCCTCTCCCCTTTCTTCCCTGTCCCTCTCCCTTTCCCTCCCATTTCTTCCCTCTGCATCTCCTTCTCCCCTTTCTACCCTCTCACTCTCCTGCTCCCCATTCTTCCCTCTCCCTCTCCCCTTTCCACCCTATCCCTCTACCTCTCCCCTTTCTGCCCTCTCCTTCTCAATCTCCCTCTCCCCTTTCTTCCCTCTCCCTTTCCCTCTCCCCTCTCTCCCTCTCCTTCTACCCTTTCTCCCTCTCCCCTTTCTCCCTCCCCCTCTCCCCTTTCCCCCTCTCCCCTGTCCACCTCTCCCTCTCCCCTCTCTCCCTCTCCCGCTCACTCCCCCTCTCCTTCTCCCTCTTCCCTCTCCTTCTCCCTCTCCATCTCCTCCACCCCTTCTCCCTCTCCCTCTCCCTCTCCCCTTTCTTCCCTCTCACTCTCCCTGTCCTCTTTCTTCCCTCTTCCACTCTACTTTCTTCCCTCTCCCTCACCCCTTTCTTCCCTCTCTCTCTCCCTCTCCCCTTTCTTCCCTCTCCCTCCCTCACCCCCTCCCTCTTCCCTTTCTTCCCTCTCCCTCACCCTCAACCCTTTCTTCCCTCCCTTTCCCTCTCCCTCTCCCCTATCTTCTCTCTCCCTCCCTCTCCCCTTTCTTCCCTCTCCCTCTCCACTCTCTTCCCTCCCTCTACCTCTCCCTCTCCCCTTTCATCCTTCTCCCTCACCCTCTCCCTCTCCCCCTCCGCTTTCTTCCCTCTCCCTCTTCCACTGCCTCTCCCTCTCCGCTTTCTTCCCTCTCCCCCTCCCTCTCCCCTTTCTTCCCTCTGTATCTCCCTCTCCCCTTTCTTCCCTCTCCTGTTCCCTCCCCTCTCTCCCTCCCTCTCTCCCCTTTCTTCCCTCCCCCTGTCCCTTTCTCCTTTCTTCCACCTCCCTCACCCCTTTCTTACATCTCCCTCTCCCTCTCCCCTTTCTACCCTCTCCCTCTCCCTCTCCATCTAACTTTTCTTCCCTCTCTCTCTCCCCTTTCTTCCCTCTCCCTCACCCCTTTCTCCCCTCCCTCTCCTTCTCCCTCCCCCCTTTCTTCTCTCTCCCTCTCCCTCTCCCCTTTCTTCCCTCTCTCTCTCCCTCTCCCCTATCTTCCCCATCTCCCTCATCCTCTCCCCTTTCTTCCCTCCCCCTCTCCTCTTTCTTCCCTCTCCCTCTCCCTCACCCCTTTCTTCCCTCTCCCTTTCCCTCTCCCCTCTCTCCCTCTCCTTCTACCCTTTCTCCCTCTCCCCTTTCTCCCTCCCCCTCTCCCCTTTCTCCCTCTCCCCTGTCCACCTCTCCCTCTCCCCTCTCTCCCTCTCCCACTCACTCCCCCTCTCCTTCTCCCTCTTCCCTCTCCTTCTCCCTCTCCATCTCCTCCACCCCTTCTCCCTCTCCCTCTCCCTCTCCCCTTTCTTCCCTCTCACTCTCCCTGTCCTCTTTCTTCCCTCTTCCACTCTACTTTCTTCCCTCTCCCTCACCCCTTTCTTCCCTCTCTCTCTCCCTCTCCCCTTTCTTCCCTCTCCCTCCCTCACCCCCTCCCTCTTCCCTTTCTTCCCTCTCCCTCACCCTCAACCCTTTCTTCCCTCCCTTTCCCTCTCCCTCTCCCTCTCCCCTATCTTCTCTCTCCCTCCCTCTCCCCTTTCTTCCCTCTCCCTCTCCCTCTCCACTCTCTTCCCTCCCTCTACCTCTCCCTGTCCCCTTTCTTCCTTCTCCCTCACCCTCTCCCTCTCCCCCTCCGCTTTCTTCCCTCTCCCTCTTCCACTGCCTCTCCCTCTCCGCTTTCTTCCCTCTCCCTCTCCCTCTCCCCTTTCTTCCCTCTGTATCTCCCTCTCCCCTTTCTTCCCTCTCCTGTTCCCTCCCCTCTCTCCCTCCCCCTCTCCCCTTTCTTCCTTCCCCCTGTCCGTTTCTCCTTTCTTCCACCTCCCTCTCCCCTTTCTTACATCTCCCTCTCCCTCTCCCCTTTCTACCCTCTCCCTCTCCCTCTCCCTCTCCATCTAACCTTTCTTCCCTCTCCCTCCCCTTTCTTCCCTCTCCCTCACCCCTTTCTTCCCTCCATCTTCCTCTCCCTCCCCCCTGTCTTCTCTCTCCCTCTCCCTCTCCCCTTTCTTCCCTCTCTCTCTCCCTCCCCTATCTTCCCCATCTCCCTCATCCTCTCCCCTTTCTTCCCTCTCCCTCTCCTCTTTCTTCCCTCTCCCTCTCCCTCACCTCTTTCTTCCCTCTCCCTCTCCCCTTTCTCCCTCTCCCTCTCCCTCTCCCCTTTCTTCCCTCCCTCTCCCTCCCCTTTCTTCTCTCTCCCTCTCCGCTTTCTTCCCTCTCCTCTTTCTTCCCTCTGCCTCTACCTGTCCCTCTCCTCTTTCTTCCTTCTCCCTCTCCATCTCCCTCTCCTCTCCCCTTTCTTCCCTGTCCCTCTCCCTCTCCCATTTCTTCCCTCTGTATCTCCCTCTCCCCTTTCTACCCTCTCATTCTACTGCTCCCCATTCTTCCCTCTCCCTCTCCCCTTTCCACCCTCTCCCTCTACCTCTCCCCTTTCTGCCCTCTCCCTTTCCCTCTCCCCTCTCTCCCTCTCCTTCTACCCTTTCTCCCTCTCCCTCTCCCCTTTCTCCCTCTCCCTCTCCCCGTCCGCCTCTCCCTCTCCCCTCTCTCCCTCTCCCGCTCACTCTCCCTCTCCTTCTCCCTCTTCCTTCTCCCTCACCCTCTCCCTCTCCTCCTCCCCCTCTCCCTCGCCCCTTTCTTCCCTCTCACTCTCCCTGTCCTCTTTCTTCCCTCTTCCACTCTACTTTCTTCCTTCTCTCTCATCCCTTTCTTCCCTCCCTCTCTCCTTCTCCCCTTTCTTCCCTCTCCCCCCCTCACCCCCTCCCTCTTCCCTTTCTTCCCTCTCCCTCACCGTCAACCCTTTCTTCTCTCCCTTTCCCTCTCCCTCTCCCCTATCTTCTCTCTCCCTCCCTTTCCCCTTTCTTCCCTCTCCCTCTCCCTCTCCACTTTCTTCCCTCCCTCTATCTCTCCCTCTCCCCTTTCTTCCCTCTCCCTCTCCACTTTCTTCCCTCCCTCTACCTCTCCCCCTCCGCTTTCTTCCCTCTCCGTCTTCCTCTGCCTCTCCCTCTCCGCTTTCTTCCCTCTCCCTCTCCCTCTCCCTCTCCCCTTTCTTCTCTCTGCATCTCCCTCTCCCCTTTCTTCCCTCTCCTTTTCCCTCTCCTCTCTCCCTCTCCCTCTACCCTTTCTCCCTCTACCTCTCCCCTTTCTCCCTCTCCCTCTCCCCTCTCTCCCTCTCCCACTCACTCTCCCTCTCCTCCCTCTTCCCTCTCCCTCTCACTCTCCCTCTCTTCCCTCTCCCTCTCCGTCTCACTCTCCCTCTTCCTCTCCCTTTCCCTCTCCCTCTCCCTCTCCCCTTTGTTCCCTCACCCTCACCCCTTTCTTCCCACTCCCTCTCCCCCCCTTTCTTACCTCTCCCTCTCCCTCCCTCCCGCTCCCCTTTCTTCCATCTCCCTCTCCCCTTTCTTCCTTCTCCCTCACCCCTTTCTTCCCTCACTCTCTCTCTCCCTCTCCCCTTCTTCCCTCTCCCCTTTCTTCCCTCTCCCTCTACCTCTCCCTCTACCCTTTCTTCCTTCTCCCTCTTCCTGTCCCTCTCCACTCCCCTTTCTTCCCTGTCCCTCTCAATCTCCCTCTCCCCTTTCCGCCCTCTCCCTCTACCTCTCCCCTTTCTGCCCTCTCCTTCTCCCTCGCCCTCTCCCTCTCCCCTTTCTTCCCTCTCCCTTCCCCTCTCCCCTCTCTCCCTCCTTCTACCCGTTCTCCCTCTCCCTCTCCCCTTTCTCCCTCTCCCTCTCCCCTTTCTCCTTCTCCCTCTCCCCTTTCTACCTCTGCGTCTCCCCTCTCTCCCTCTCCCTCTCCCCCTCCCTCTCCCTCTCCCTCCCTCTGACTTTCCCCTCACCTTTCGTCCCTCGCCCTCTCCCCTTTCTTCCCTCTCCCTCTCCCATTTTTTCCCTCTCACTCTCCGTCCTCTTTCTTCCCTCTTCCTCTCCCTCTCTCCTTTCTTCCCTCTCCCTCACCCCTTTCTTCCCTCTCTCTCTCCCTCTCCCCTTTCTTCCCTCTCCCTCCTTCACCCTCTCCCTTTCCTCCCTCCCCCCTTCTCTTTCTTCCCTCTCCCTCCCTCACCCCTTTCTTCCCCCTCCCTCTCCCTCTCCCACCCCTTACTTCTCTCTCCCTCTCCCCTTTCTTTCCCCCATCGCCCTCCCTCACCCTCTCCCCTTTCTACCCTCTCCCTCTCCCTCACCCTCTCCCCTTTCTTCCCTCTCCCTCTCCCCTTTCTTCCCTCTCCCTCTCCCCTTTCTCCCTCTCTCTCACCCCTTTCTTCCCTCCCCCTGTCCCTCTCCCCTGTCTTCCATCTCCATCTCCCCTTTCTTCCCTCTCCCTCACCCCTTTCTTCCCTCCCTCTCCCTCTTCCCTTTCTTCTCTCCCCCTCTCCGCTTTCTTCCCTCTCCCCTTTCTTCCCTCTGCCTCTACCTCTCCCTCTCCCCTTTCTTCCTTCTCCCTCTCCCTCTCCTCTCCCCTTTCTTCCCTGTCCCTCTCCCTCTCCACTTTCTTTCCTCTCCCTCTCCCTCTCCCCTTTCCACCCTCTCCCTCTCCCTCTCCCCTTTCTGCGCTCTCCTTCTCCCTCTCCCTCTCCCCTTTCTTCCCTCTCCCTTTCCCTCTCCCCTCTCTCCCTCTCCTTCTACCCTTTCTCCCTCCCCCTCTCCCCTTTCTCCCTCTCCCTCTCCCCTTTCCACCTCTCCCTCTCCCCTCTCTCCCTCTCCCGCTAACTCTCCTTCTCCTTCTTCCTCTTCCCTCCCCCTCTCCCTCTCCCTCTCTCTTCCCTTTCTTCCCTCCCGCTGTCCCTCTCCCCTTTCTTCCATCTCCCTCTCCCTCTCCCCTTTCTACCCTATCCCTCTCCCTCTCTCCTTTCTTCCCTCTCCCACTCCCTTACTTCTCTCTCCCTCTCCCCTATCTTTCCCCCATCGCCCTCCCTCACCCTCTCCCCTTTCTTTCCTCACCCTCTCCCCTTTCTACCCTCGCCCTCTCCCTCTCCCTCTCTCCTTCCCTCCCTCTCTCCTTCCCTCCCTCTCCCTCTTCCCTTTCTTCTCTCTCCCTCTCCGCTTTCTTCCCTCTCCCCTTTCTTCCCTCTTCCTCTCTCCCTCTCCCCTTTCTTCCTTCTTCCTCTCCCTCTCCTCTCCCCTTTCTTCCCTGTCCCTCTCCCTCTCCACTTTCTTCCCTCTCCCTCTCCCTCTCGCCTTTCCACCCTCTCCCTCTACCTCTCCCCTTTCTGCCCTCTCCCTTTCCCTCTCCCCTCTCTCCCTCTCCTTCTACCCTTTCTCCGTCACCCTCTCCCCTTTCTTCCCTCTTCCTCTCCTTCTCCCCTTTCTTGCCTCTCACTCACCCTCTCCCTATCCTTTCTTCCCTCTTCCTCTCCCTCTCTCCTTTCTTCCCTCTCCCCTTTCCTCCCTCTCCCTCCCTCTCCCTCTCCCTCTTCCCTTTCTTCCCTCTCCCTCTCCCTCAACCCTTTCTTCCCTCCCTTTCCCTCTCCCTCTCCCTCTCCCCTTTCTTCTCTCTCAGTCACCCTCTCCCCTTTCTTCCCTCTCCCTCTCCCTTTTCTTCCCTCTTCCTCTCCCTCTCCACTTTCTTCCCTCCCTCTACCTCTCCCTCTCCCCTTTCTTCCTTCTCCCTCTCCCTCTCCCTATCCCTCTACGCTTTCTTCCCTCTACCTCTCTCTCTCCCTCTCCCCTTTCTTCCCTCTCCCTCTCCCTCGCCCCTTTCTTCCCTAACCCTCTCCCTCCCGTTTCTTACCTCCCCCTCTCCCTCTCCCCTTTTTCCCTCTCCTTCTCCCCTTTCTTCCCCACCCTCTTCCCTTTCTTCCCTCTCCCTTTCCCTCACCCGTTTCTTCACTCTCCCTCTCCCCCTTTCTTCCCTCTCCCTCTCCCCTTTCTCCCTCTCCCTCTCCCCTTCCCCTTTCTTCGCTTTGCATCTCCCTCTCCCCTTTCTTTCCTCTCCTTTTCCCTCTCCCCCTCTCACTCTCCCTGTCCTCTTTCTTCCCTCTTCCACTCCCTCTCCTTTCTTCCCTCTCCCTCACCCCTTTCTTTCCTCTCTCTCTCCCACTCCCCTTTCTTCCCTCTCCCTCCCTCACCCCCTCCCTCTTCCCTTTCTTCCCTCGCCCTCTCCCTCAACCCTTTCTTCCCTCCCTTTCCCTCACCCTCTCCCTCTCCCCCTCCCCTTTCTTCCCTCTCCCTCTCCGCTTTCTTCCCTCTCCCTCTCCCCTTTCTTCCCTCCCTCTACCTCTCCCTCTCCCCTTTCTTCCTTCTCCCTCTCCCTCTCCCTATCTCTCTACGCTTTCTTCCCTCTACCTCTCTCTCTCCCTCTCCCCTTTCTTCCCTCTCCCTCGCCCCTTTCTTCCCTACCCTCTCCCTCCCGTTTCTTACCTCTCCTTTTCCCTCTCCCCTTTTTCCCTCTCCCTCTCCCCTTTCTTCCCCACCCTCTTCCTCTCCCCTTTCTTCCCTCTCCCTCTCCCCCTTTCTTCCCTCTCCCTCCCCCCTTTCTCCCTCTCCCTTTCCCCGTTCTTCGCTTTGCATCTCCCTCTACCCTTTCTTCCCTCTCCTTTTCCCTCTCCCACTCTCCCTCTCCCTCTCCCCTTTCGTCCCTCTCACTCTCCCTGTCCTCTTTCTTCCCTCTTCCACTCCCTCTCTCCTTTCTTCCCTCTCCCTCACCCCTTTCTTCCCTCTCTCTCTCCCTCTCCCCTTTCTTCCCTCTCCCTCCCTCACCCCCTCCCTTCCCTTTCTTCCCTCAACCCTTTCTTCCCTCCCTCTCCCTCTCCCTCTCCCCTTTCGTCTCTCTCCCCCTCCCTCTCCCCTTTCTTCCCTCTCCCTCACCCTCTCCCTCCCCCTCCGCTTTCTTCCCTCTCCCTCTCCCTCTCCCCTTTCTTCCCTCTGCATCTCCCTCTCCCTTTCTCCCTCTCCCTCTCCCCTTCCCCTTTCTTCGCTTTGCATCTCCCTCTCTCCTTTCTTTTCCTCTCCTTTTCCCTCTCCCCCTCTCACTCTCCCAGTCCTCTTTCTTCCCTCTTCCACTCCCTCTCTCCTTTCTTCCCTCTCCCTCACCCCTTTCTTCCCTCTCTCTCTCCCTCTCCCCTTTCTTCCCTCTCCCTCCCTCACCCCCTCCCTTCCCTTTCTTCCCTCAACCCTTTCTTCCCTCCCTCTCCCTCTCCCTCTCCCCTTTCGTCTCTCTCCCCCTCCCTCTCCCCTTTCTTCCCTCTCCCTCACCCTCTCCCTCCCCCTCCGCTTTCTTCCCTCTCCCTCTCCCTCTCCCCTTTCTTCCCTCTGCATCTCCCTCTCCCCTTTCTCCCTCTCCCTCTCCCCTTCCCCTTTCTTCGCTTTGCATCTCCCTCTCTCCTTTCTTTTCCTCTCCTTTTCCCTCTCCCCCTCACTCTCCCTGTCCTCTTTCTTCCCTCTTCCACTCCCTCTCTCCTTTCTTCCCTCTCCCTCACCCCTTTCTTCCCTCTCTCTCTCCCACTCCCCTTTCTTCCCTCTCCCTCCCTCACCCCCTCCCTCTTCCCTTTCTTCCCTCGCCCTCCCTCAACCCTTTCTTCCCTCCCTTTCCCTCACCCTCTCCCTCTCCCCCTCCCCTTTCTTCCCTCTCCCTCTCCCTCTCCGCTTTCTTCCCTCTCCCTCTCCCCTTTCTTCCCTCCCTCTACCTCTCCCTCTCCCCTTTCTTCCTTCTCCCTCTCCCTCTCCCTATCAGTCTACGCTTTCTTCCCACTACCTCTCTCTCTCCCTCTCCCCTTTCTTCCCTCTCCCTCTCCCTCGCCCCTTTCTTCCCTAACCCTCTCCCTCCCGTTTCTTACCTCCCCCTCTCCCTCTCCCCTTTTTCCCTCTCCTTCTCCCCTTTCTTCCCCACCCTCTTCCTCTCCCCTTTCTTCCCTCTCCCTTTCCCTCACCCGTTTCTTCACTCTCCCTCTCCCCCTTTCTTCCCTCTCCCTCTCCCCTTTCTCCCTCTCCCTCTCCCCTTCCCCTTTCTTCGCTTTGCATCTCCCTCTCCCCTTTCTTTCCTCTCCTTTTCCCTCTCCCCCTCTCACTCTCCCTGTCCTCTTTCTTCCCTCTTCCACTCCCTCTCTCCTTTCTTCCCTCTCCCTCACCCCTTTCTTCCCTCTCTCTCTCCCACTCCCCTTTCTTCCCTCTCCCTCCCTCACCCCCTCCCTCTTCCCTTTCTTCCCTCGCCCTCTCCCTCAACCCTTTCTTCCCTCCCTTTCCCTCACCCTCTCCCTCTCCCCCTCCCCTTTCTTCCCTCTCCCTCTCCGCTTTCTTCCCTCTCCCTCTCCCTCTCCCCTTTCTTCCCTCCCTCTACCTCTCCCTCTCCCCTTTCTTCCTTCTCCCTCTCCCTCTCCCTATCTCTCTACGCTTTCTTCCCTCTACCTCTCTCTCCCTCTCCCCTTTCTTCCCTCTCCCTCTCCCTCGCCCCTTTCTTCCCTACCCTCTCCCTCCCGTTTCTTACCTCTCCCTCTCCCCTTTTTCCCTCTCCCTCTCCCCTTTCTTCCCCACCCTCTTCCTCTCCCCTTTCTTCCCTCTCCCTCTCCCCCTTTCTTCCCTCTCCCTCCCCCCTTTCTCCCTCTCCCTCTCCCTTTCCCCGTTCTTCGCTTTGCATCTCCCTCTACCCTTTCTTCCCTCTCCTTTTCCCTCTCCCCCTCTCCCTCTCCCTCTCCCCTTTCGTCCCTCTCACTCTCCCTGTCCTCTTTCTTCCCTCTTCCACTCCCTCTCTCCTTTCTTCCCTCTCCCTCACCCCTTTCTTCCCTCTCTCTCTCCCTCTCCCCTTTCTTCCCTCTCCCTCCCTCACCCCCTCCCTTCCCTTTATTCCCTCAACCCTTTCTTCCCTCCCTCTCCCTCTCCCTCTCCCCTTTCGTCTCTCTCCCCCTCCCTCTCCCCTTTCTTCCCTCTCCCTCACCCTCTCCCTCCCCCTCCGCTTTCTTCCCTCTCCCTCTCCCCTTTCTCCCTCTCCCTCTCCCCTTCCCCTTTCTTTGCTTTGCATCTCCCTCTCCCCTTTCTTTTCCTCTCCTTTTCCCTCTCCCCCTCTCACTCTCCCTGTCCTCTTTCTTCCCTCTTCCACTCCCTCTCTCCTTTCTTCCCTCTCCCTCACCCCTTTCTTCCCTCTCTCTCTCCCACTCCCCTTTCTTCCCTCTCCCTCCCTCACCCCCTCCCTCTTCCCTTTCTTCCCTCGCCCTCCCTCAACCCTTTCTTCCCTCCCTTTCCCTCACCCTCTCCCTCTCCCCCTCCCCTTTCTTCCCTCTACCTCTCCCTCTCCCCTTTCTTCCTTCTCCCTCTCCCTCTCCCTATCTGTCTACGCTTTCTTCCCACTACCTCTCTCTCTCCCTCTCCCCTTTCTTCCCTCTCCCTCTCCCTCGCCCCTTTCTTCCCTAACCCTCTCCCTCCCGTTTCTTACCTCTCCCTCTCCCTCTCCCCTTTTTCCCTCTCCCTCTCCCCTTTCTTCCCCACCCTCTTCCTTTCCCCTTTCTTCCCTCTCCCTCTCCCCCTTTCTTCCCTCTCCCTCCCCCCTTTCTCCCTCTCCCTCTCCCCTTCCCCGTTCTTCGCTTTGCATCTCCCTCTACCCTTTCTTCCCTCTCACTCTCCCTGTCCTCTTTCTTCCCTCTTCCACTCCCTCTCTCCTTTCTTCCCTCTCCCTCACCCCTTTCTTCCCTCTCTCTCTCCCTCTCCCCTTTCTTCCCTCTCCCTCCCTCACCCCCTCCCTCTTCCCTTTCTTCCCTCAACCCTTTCTTCCCTCCCTCTCCCTCTCCCTCTCCCTCTCCCCTTTCGTCTCTCTCCCTCTCCCTCTCCCCTTTCTTCCCTCTCCCTCACCCTCTCCCTCCCCCTCCGCTTTTTTCCCTCTCTCCTTTCTTCCCTCTGCATTTCCCTCTCCCCTTTCTTCCCTCTCCTTTTCCCTCCCCTCTTTCCCTCTCCCTCTACCCTTTCTCCCTCTACCTCTCCCCTTTCAACCACTCCCTCTCCCTCCCTCTCCCTCTGCCCTCCCTCTCACTCTCCGTCTCCCTCTCCATCTCCCTCTCACTCTCCCTCTTCCTCTCCCTCTCCCCTTTCTTCCCTCACCCTCACCCTTTTCTTCCCACTCCCTCCCCCCCTTTCTTACCTCTCCCTCTCCCTCCCTCCCGCTCCCCTTTCCTCCATCTCCCTCTCCCCTTTCTTCCATCTCCCTCTCCCCTTTCTTCCATCTCCCTCTCCCCTTTCTTCCTTCTCCCTCACCCCTTTCTTCCCTCCCTCTCCCTCTCTCTCTCCCCTTTCTTCTCTCTCCCTCCCCTTTCTTCCCTCTCCCTCTATCTCTCCCTCTACCCTTTCTTCCTTCTCCCTCTCCCTGTCCCTCTCCTCTCCTATTTCTTCCCTGTCCCTCTCAATCTCCCTCTCCCCTTTACACCCTCTCCCTCTCCCTCTCCCCTTTCTTCCCTCTGCATCTCCCTCTCCCCTTTCTACACTCTCACTCTCCTTCTCCCCTTTCTTCCCTCTCCCTCTCCCCTTTCCACCCTCTCCCTCTACCTCTCCCCTTTCTGCCCTCCTTCTCCCTCTCCCTCTCCCCTTTCTTCCCTCTCCCTTTCCCTCTCCCCTCTCTCCCTCTCCTTCTACCCTTTCTCCCTCTCCCTCTCCCCTTTCTCCCTCTCCCTCTCCCCATTCTCCCTCTCCCTCTCCCCTTTCTACCTCTGCCTCTCCCCTCTCTCCCTCTCCCGCTCACTCTCTCTCTCCTTCTCCCTCTCCCTCTCCCTCTCCCTCTCCCTCTCCCTCTCCCCATCCCTCTCCCTCTCCCTCTCCCTCTCCCTCCCTCTGACTTTCCCCTCACCTTTCGTCCCTCTCCCTCTCCCCTTTCTTCCCACTCCCTCTCCTTCGCCCTCCCCTTTCTTCCCTCTCCCTCCCCCTCCCCTTTCTTCCCTCTCCCTCTCCCTCTCCCTCCCTCTGACTTTCCCCTCAGCTTTCGTCCCTCTCCCTCTCCCCTTTCTTCCCACTCCCTCTCCTTCGCCCTCCCCTTTCTTCCCTCTCCCTCCCTCACCCCTTTCTACCCTCTCTCTCTCCCTCTCCCGTTTCTTCCCTCTCCCTCCCTCTCCCTCTCCCTCTCCCCTTTCTTCCCTCTCCCTCTCCTCTTTCTTCCCCACCCTCTTCCACTCCCGTTTCTTCCCCCTCCCTCTCCCATTAAGAAAGGGTGACCTTTCTTCACTCTCCCTCTCCCCGTTCTTCCCTCTCCCTCTCCCATTACTTCCCTCTCCCTTTCCCTCTCCCCTTTCTTCCCTCTCCCTCTCCGCTTTCCCACCCATCTCCCTCCCTCACCCTCTCCCCTTTCCTCCCTCCCCCTCTCCCCTTTCTTACCTATCCCCCTCCCTCACCCCTTTCTTCCCTCTCCCTCTCCCTCTCCCTCTCCCCTTTCTTCCCTCTCCCTCCCCCTCTCCCCATTATTCCCTCCGCCTGTCCCTCTCCCCTTTCTTCCCTCTCCGCTTTCCCACCCATCTCCGTCCCTCACCCTCTCCCCTTTCCTCCCTCCCCCTCTCCCCTTTCCTCCCTCCCCCTCTCCCCTTTCTTACCTATCCCCCTCCCTCACCCCTTTCTTCCCTCTCCCTCTCCCTCTCCCTCCCCCCTTTCTTCCCTCTCCCTCTCCCCTTTCTTCCCTCTCCCTCTCCCCTTTCTTCCCTCTCCCTCTCCCCTTTCTTCCCTCTCCCTCTCCCTCCCCTTTCTTACCTCTCCCTCTCCCATTCATCCCTCTGTCTCCCTCTTCCCATTCTTCCCTCCCCTGTCCCTCTTCCCTTTCTTCCCTCTCCCTCTCCCCTTTCTTCCCTATCCTTCTCCCTCTCCCTCTCCCCTTTCTTCCCTCTCCCTCTCCCTCTCTCTCCCCTTTCTTCCCTATCCTTCTCCCTCTCCCTCTCCCCTTTCTTCCATCTCCCTCTTCCTCTCCCTCTCCCCTTTCTTCCCTCTTCCTCTCCCTCCCCTTTCTTCCCTCTCCCTCAACCTCTCCCTCTCCCCTTTCTTCCTTCTCCCTCTCCCTCTCCCTCTCTTTCTCTCCTTTCTTCCCTCTCCCTCTCCCTCCCTCTCCCTCTCCCTCTTCCCTTTCTTCCCTCTCCCTCTCCCTCAACCCTTTCTTCCCTCCCTTTCCCTCTCCCTCTCCCTCTCCCCTTTCTTCTCTCTCAGTCACCCTCTCCCCTTTCTTCCCTCTCCCTCTCCCTTTTCTTCCCTCTTCCTCTCCCTCTCCACTTTCTTCCCTCCCTCTACCTCTCCCTCTCCCCTTTCTTCCTTCTCCCTCTCCCTCTCCCTATCCCTCTACGCTTTCTTCCCTCTACCTCTCTCTCTCCCTCTCCCCTTTCTTCCCTCTCCCTCTCCCTCGCCCCTTTCTTCCCTAACCCTCTCCCTCCCGTTTCTTACCTCTCCCTCTCCCTCTCCCCTTTTTCCCTCTCCCTCTCCCCTTTCTTCCCCACCCTCTTCCTTTCCCCTTTCTTCCCTCTCCCTCTCCCCTTTCTTCCCTCTCCCTCTCCCTCCCCTTTCTTACCTCTCCCTCTCCCATTCATCCCTCTGTCTCCCTCTTCCCATTCTTCCCTCCCCTGTCCCTCTTCCCTTTCTTCCCTCTCCCTCTCCCCTTTCTTCCCTATCCTTCTCCCTCTCCCTCTCCCCTTTCTTCCCTCTCCCTCTCCCTCTCTCTCCCCTTTCTTCCCTATCCTTCTCCCTCTCCCTCTCCCCTTTCTTCCATCTCCCTCTTCCTCTCCCTCTCCCCTTTCTTCCCTCTTCCTCTCCCTCCCCTTTCTTCCCTCTCCCTCAACCTCTCCCTCTCCCCTTTCTTCCTTCTCCCTCTCCCTCTCCCTCTCTTTCTCTCCTTTCTTCCCTCTCCCTCTCCCTCCCTCTCCCTCTCCCTCTTCCCTTTCTTCCCTCTCCCTCTCCCTCAACCCTTTCTTCCCTCCCTTTCCCTCTCCCTCTCCCTCTCCCCTTTCTTCTCTCTCAGTCACCCTCTCCCCTTTCTTCCCTCTCCCTCTCCCTTTTCTTCCCTCTTCCTCTCCCTCTCCACTTTCTTCCCTCCCTCTACCTCTCCCTCTCCCCTTTCTTCCTTCTCCCTCTCCCTCTCCCTATCCCTCTACGCTTTCTTCCCTCTACCTCTCTCTCTCCCTCTCCCCTTTCTTCCCTCTCCCTCTCCCTCGCCCCTTTCTTCCCTAACCCTCTCCCTCCCGTTTCTTACCTCCCCCTCTCCCTCTCCCCTTTTTCCCTCTCCTTCTCCCCTTTCTTCCCCACCCTCTTCCCTTTCTTCCCTCTCCCTTTCCCTCACCCGTTTCTTCACTCTCCCTCTCCCCCTTTCTTCCCTCTCCCTCTCCCCTTTCTCCCTCTCCCTCTCCCCTTCCCCTTTCTTCGCTTTGCATCTCCCTCTCCCCTTTCTTTCCTCTCCTTTTCCCTCTCCCCCTCTCACTCTCCCTGTCCTCTTTCTTCCCTCTTCCACTCCCTCTCCTTTCTTCCCTCTCCCTCACCCCTTTCTTTCCTCTCTCTCTCCCACTCCCCTTTCTTCCCTCTCCCTCCCTCACCCCCTCCCTCTTCCCTTTCTTCCCTCGCCCTCTCCCTCAACCCTTTCTTCCCTCCCTTTCCCTCACCCTCTCCCTCTCCCCCTCCCCTTTCTTCCCTCTCCCTCTCCGCTTTCTTCCCTCTCCCTCTCCCCTTTCTTCCCTCCCTCTACCTCTCCCTCTCCCCTTTCTTCCTTCTCCCTCTCCCTCTCCCTATCTCTCTACGCTTTCTTCCCTCTACCTCTCTCTCTCCCTCTCCCCTTTCTTCCCTCTCCCTCGCCCCTTTCTTCCCTACCCTCTCCCTCCCGTTTCTTACCTCTCCTTTTCCCTCTCCCCTTTTTCCCTCTCCCTCTCCCCTTTCTTCCCCACCCTCTTCCTCTCCCCTTTCTTCCCTCTCCCTCTCCCCCTTTCTTCCCTCTCCCTCCCCCCTTTCTCCCTCTCCCTTTCCCCGTTCTTCGCTTTGCATCTCCCTCTACCCTTTCTTCCCTCTCCTTTTCCCTCTCCCACTCTCCCTCTCCCTCTCCCCTTTCGTCCCTCTCACTCTCCCTGTCCTCTTTCTTCCCTCTTCCACTCCCTCTCTCCTTTCTTCCCTCTCCCTCACCCCTTTCTTCCCTCTCTCTCTCCCTCTCCCCTTTCTTCCCTCTCCCTCCCTCACCCCCTCCCTTCCCTTTCTTCCCTCAACCCTTTCTTCCCTCCCTCTCCCTCTCCCTCTCCCCTTTCGTCTCTCTCCCCCTCCCTCTCCCCTTTCTTCCCTCTCCCTCACCCTCTCCCTCCCCCTCCGCTTTCTTCCCTCTCCCTCTCCCTCTCCCCTTTCTTCCCTCTGCATCTCCCTCTCCCTTTCTCCCTCTCCCTCTCCCCTTCCCCTTTCTTCGCTTTGCATCTCCCTCTCTCCTTTCTTTTCCTCTCCTTTTCCCTCTCCCCCTCTCACTCTCCCAGTCCTCTTTCTTCCCTCTTCCACTCCCTCTCTCCTTTCTTCCCTCTCCCTCACCCCTTTCTTCCCTCTCTCTCTCCCTCTCCCCTTTCTTCCCTCTCCCTCCCTCACCCCCTCCCTTCCCTTTCTTCCCTCAACCCTTTCTTCCCTCCCTCTCCCTCTCCCTCTCCCCTTTCGTCTCTCTCCCCCTCCCTCTCCCCTTTCTTCCCTCTCCCTCACCCTCTCCCTCCCCCTCCGCTTTCTTCCCTCTCCCTCTCCCTCTCCCCTTTCTTCCCTCTGCATCTCCCTCTCCCCTTTCTCCCTCTCCCTCTCCCCTTCCCCTTTCTTCGCTTTGCATCTCCCTCTCTCCTTTCTTTTCCTCTCCTTTTCCCTCTCCCCCTCACTCTCCCTGTCCTCTTTCTTCCCTCTTCCACTCCCTCTCTCCTTTCTTCCCTCTCCCTCACCCCTTTCTTCCCTCTCTCTCTCCCACTCCCCTTTCTTCCCTCTCCCTCCCTCACCCCCTCCCTCTTCCCTTTCTTCCCTCGCCCTCCCTCAACCCTTTCTTCCCTCCCTTTCCCTCACCCTCTCCCTCTCCCCCTCCCCTTTCTTCCCTCTCCCTCTCCCTCTCCGCTTTCTTCCCTCTCCCTCTCCCCTTTCTTCCCTCCCTCTACCTCTCCCTCTCCCCTTTCTTCCTTCTCCCTCTCCCTCTCCCTATCAGTCTACGCTTTCTTCCCACTACCTCTCTCTCTCCCTCTCCCCTTTCTTCCCTCTCCCTCTCCCTCGCCCCTTTCTTCCCTAACCCTCTCCCTCCCGTTTCTTACCTCCCCCTCTCCCTCTCCCCTTTTTCCCTCTCCTTCTCCCCTTTCTTCCCCACCCTCTTCCTCTCCCCTTTCTTCCCTCTCCCTTTCCCTCACCCGTTTCTTCACTCTCCCTCTCCCCCTTTCTTCCCTCTCCCTCTCCCCTTTCTCCCTCTCCCTCTCCCCTTCCCCTTTCTTCGCTTTGCATCTCCCTCCCCTTTCTTTCCTCTCCTTTTCCCTCTCCCCCTCTCACTCTCCCTGTCCTCTTTCTTCCCTCTTCCACTCCCTCTCTCCTTTCTTCCCTCTCCCTCACCCCTTTCTTCCCTCTCTCTCTCCCACTCCCCTTTCTTCCCTCTCCCTCCCTCACCCCCTCCCTCTTCCCTTTCTTCCCTCGCCCTCTCCCTCAACCCTTTCTTCCCTCCCTTTCCCTCACCCTCTCCCTCTCCCCCTCCCCTTTCTTCCCTCTCCCTCTCCGCTTTCTTCCCTCTCCCTCTCCCTCTCCCCTTTCTTCCCTCCCTCTACCTCTCCCTCTCCCCTTTCTTCCTTCTCCCTCTCCCTCTCCCTATCTCTCTACGCTTTCTTCCCTCTACCTCTCTCTCCCTCTCCCCTTTCTTCCCTCTCCCTCTCCCTCGCCCCTTTCTTCCCTACCCTCTCCCTCCCGTTTCTTACCTCTCCCTCTCCCCTTTTTCCCTCTCCCTCTCCCCTTTCTTCCCCACCCTCTTCCTCTCCCCTTTCTTCCCTCTCCCTCTCCCCCTTTCTTCCCTCTCCCTCCCCCCTTTCTCCCTCTCCCTCTCCCTTTCCCCGTTCTTCGCTTTGCATCTCCCTCTACCCTTTCTTCCCTCTCCTTTTCCCTCTCCCCCTCTCCCTCTCCCTCTCCCCTTTCGTCCCTCTCACTCTCCCTGTCCTCTTTCTTCCCTCTTCCACTCCCTCTCTCCTTTCTTCCCTCTCCCTCACCCCTTTCTTCCCTCTCTCTCTCCCTCTCCCCTTTCTTCCCTCTCCCTCCCTCACCCCCTCCCTTCCCTTTATTCCCTCAACCCTTTCTTCCCTCCCTCTCCCTCTCCCTCTCCCCTTTCGTCTCTCTCCCCCTCCCTCTCCCCTTTCTTCCCTCTCCCTCACCCTCTCCCTCCCCCTCCGCTTTCTTCCCTCTCCCTCTCCCCTTTCTCCCTCTCCCTCTCCCCTTCCCCTTTCTTTGCTTTGCATCTCCCTCTCCCCTTTCTTTTCCTCTCCTTTTCCCTCTCCCCCTCTCACTCTCCCTGTCCTCTTTCTTCCCTCTTCCACTCCCTCTCTCCTTTCTTCCCTCTCCCTCACCCCTTTCTTCCCTCTCTCTCTCCCACTCCCCTTTCTTCCCTCTCCCTCCCTCACCCCCTCCCTCTTCCCTTTCTTCCCTCGCCCTCCCTCAACCCTTTCTTCCCTCCCTTTCCCTCACCCTCTCCCTCTCCCCCTCCCCTTTCTTCCCTCTACCTCTCCCTCTCCCCTTTCTTCCTTCTCCCTCTCCCTCTCCCTATCTGTCTACGCTTTCTTCCCACTACCTCTCTCTCTCCCTCTCCCCTTTCTTCCCTCTCCCTCTCCCTCGCCCCTTTCTTCCCTAACCCTCTCCCTCCCGTTTCTTACCTCTCCCTCTCCCTCTCCCCTTTTTCCCTCTCCCTCTCCCCTTTCTTCCCCACCCTCTTCCTTTCCCCTTTCTTCCCTCTCCCTCTCCCCCTTTCTTCCCTCTCCCTCCCCCCTTTCTCCCTCTCCCTCTCCCCTTCCCCGTTCTTCGCTTTGCATCTCCCTCTACCCTTTCTTCCCTCTCACTCTCCCTGTCCTCTTTCTTCCCTCTTCCACTCCCTCTCTCCTTTCTTCCCTCTCCCTCACCCCTTTCTTCCCTCTCTCTCTCCCTCTCCCCTTTCTTCCCTCTCCCTCCCTCACCCCCTCCCTCTTCCCTTTCTTCCCTCAACCCTTTCTTCCCTCCCTCTCCCTCTCCCTCTCCCTCTCCCCTTTCGTCTCTCTCCCTCTCCCTCTCCCCTTTCTTCCCTCTCCCTCACCCTCTCCCTCCCCCTCCGCTTTTTTCCCTCTCTCCTTTCTTCCCTCTGCATTTCCCTCTCCCCTTTCTTCCCTCTCCTTTTCCCTCCCCTCTTTCCCTCTCCCTCTACCCTTTCTCCCTCTACCTCTCCCCTTTCAACCACTCCCTCTCCCTCCCTCTCCCTCTGCCCTCCCTCTCACTCTCCGTCTCCCTCTCCATCTCCCTCTCACTCTCCCTCTTCCTCTCCCTCTCCCCTTTCTTCCCTCACCCTCACCCTTTTCTTCCCACTCCCTCCCCCCCTTTCTTACCTCTCCCTCTCCCTCCCTCCCGCTCCCCTTTCCTCCATCTCCCTCTCCCCTTTCTTCCATCTCCCTCTCCCCTTTCTTCCATCTCCCTCTCCCCTTTCTTCCTTCTCCCTCACCCCTTTCTTCCCTCCCTCTCCCTCTCTCTCTCCCCTTTCTTCTCTCTCCCTCCCCTTTCTTCCCTCTCCCTCTATCTCTCCCTCTACCCTTTCTTCCTTCTCCCTCTCCCTGTCCCTCTCCTCTCCTATTTCTTCCCTGTCCCTCTCAATCTCCCTCTCCCCTTTACACCCTCTCCCTCTCCCTCTCCCCTTTCTTCCCTCTGCATCTCCCTCTCCCCTTTCTACACTCTCACTCTCCTTCTCCCCTTTCTTCCCTCTCCCTCTCCCCTTTCCACCCTCTCCCTCTACCTCTCCCCTTTCTGCCCTCCTTCTCCCTCTCCCTCTCCCCTTTCTTCCCTCTCCCTTTCCCTCTCCCCTCTCTCCCTCTCCTTCTACCCTTTCTCCCTCTCCCTCTCCCCTTTCTCCCTCTCCCTCTCCCCATTCTCCCTCTCCCTCTCCCCTTTCTACCTCTGCCTCTCCCCTCTCTCCCTCTCCCGCTCACTCTCTCTCTCCTTCTCCCTCTCCCTCTCCCTCTCCCTCTCCCTCTCCCTCTCCCTCTCCCCATCCCTCTCCCTCTCCCTCTCCCTCTCCCTCCCTCTGACTTTCCCCTCACCTTTCGTCCCTCTCCCTCTCCCCTTTCTTCCCACTCCCTCTCCTTCGCCCTCCCCTTTCTTCCCTCTCCCTCCCCCTCCCCTTTCTTCCCTCTCCCTCTCCCTCTCCCTCCCTCTGACTTTCCCCTCAGCTTTCGTCCCTCTCCCTCTCCCCTTTCTTCCCACTCCCTCTCCTTCGCCCTCCCCTTTCTTCCCTCTCCCTCCCTCACCCCTTTCTACCCTCTCTCTCTCCCTCTCCCGTTTCTTCCCTCTCCCTCCCTCTCCCTCTCCCTCTCCCCTTTCTTCCCTCTCCCTCTCCTCTTTCTTCCCCACCCTCTTCCACTCCCGTTTCTTCCCCCTCCCTCTCCCATTAAGAAAGGGGTGACCTTTCTTCACTCTCCCTCTCCCCGTTCTTCCCTCTCCCTCTCCCATTACTTCCCTCTCCCTTTCCCTCTCCCCTTTCTTCCCTCTCCCTCTCCGCTTTCCCACCCATCTCCCTCCCTCACCCTCTCCCCTTTCCTCCCTCCCCCTCTCCCCTTTCTTACCTATCCCCCTCCCTCACCCCTTTCTTCCCTCTCCCTCTCCCTCTCCCTCTCCCCTTTCTTCCCTCTCCCTCCCCCTCTCCCCATTATTCCCTCCGCCTGTCCCTCTCCCCTTTCTTCCCTCTCCGCTTTCCCACCCATCTCCGTCCCTCACCCTCTCCCCTTTCCTCCCTCCCCCTCTCCCCTTTCCTCCCTCCCCCTCTCCCCTTTCTTACCTATCCCCCTCCCTCACCCCTTTCTTCCCTCTCCCTCTCCCTCTCCCTCCCCCCTTTCTTCCCTCTCCCTCTCCCCTTTCTTCCCTCTCCCTCTCCCCTTTCTTCCCTCTCCCTCTCCCCTTTCTTCCCTCTCCCTCTCCCTCCCCTTTCTTACCTCTCCCTCTCCCATTCATCCCTCTGTCTCCCTCTTCCCATTCTTCCCTCCCCTGTCCCTCTTCCCTTTCTTCCCTCTCCCTCTCCCCTTTCTTCCCTATCCTTCTCCCTCTCCCTCTCCCCTTTCTTCCCTCTCCCTCTCCCTCTCTCTCCCCTTTCTTCCCTATCCTTCTCCCTCTCCCTCTCCCCTTTCTTCCATCTCCCTCTTCCTCTCCCTCTCCCCTTTCTTCCCTCTTCCTCTCCCTCCCCTTTCTTCCCTCTCCCTCAACCTCTCCCTCTCCCCTTTCTTCCTTCTCCCTCTCCCTCTCCCTCTCTTTCTCTCCTTTCTTCCCTCTCCCTCTCCCCTTTCTTCCCTCTCCTTTTCCCTCTCCACTCTCCCCCTCTCCCTCTACCCTTTCTCCCTCTCCCTCTACCCTTTCTTACCTCGACCTCTCCCCTTTCTTCCCTCTCCCTATCCCTCTCCCATTTCTTCCCTACCCTCTTCCTCTCCCCTTTCTTCGCTCTCCCCTTTCTTCACTCTCCCTCACCCCTTTCTTCCCTCTCCCCTTTCTTCCCTCTACCTGTCCTCTTTCTTCCCTCTTCCTCTCCCTCCCCCCTTTCTTCCCTCTCCCTGTTCCCCTTCTTCCCTCTCCATCTCCCCTTTCTTCCCTCTCCCTCTACTTCTCCCTCTCCCACACCCTCTCTCCTTTCTTCCATCTCCCTCTCCCTCTCCCTCCCTCTCCCTCTCCCCTTTCTTCCCCCTCCATCTTCCCCCCCTTTCTTCCCTCTCCCCTTTCTTCCCTCTCCCTCTGCCCTTTCTTCCCTCTCCCTCTCTCTCTCCCCTCCCCTTTCTTCCCTCTCCCTCTCCCTCTCCCACTCCCTCTCCCTCTCCCTCTCCCTCCCTCTCCCCTTTCTTCCCTATCCGCCTCCCTCTCCTTCCTCTCCCTCTCGCGCCCTCTTTCCTCTCCCTCTCTCTCTCCCTCTCCCTCCCTCTCCCTCCCTTTCCCTCTCCCCTTTCTTCCCTCTCCCTCCCTCCCCTTTCTTCACTCTTTCTCTCCCTCTCCCCTTTCTTCCCTCTCCCTCTCCCATTTCATCCCTCTCCCTCGCCCTTTCCCCTTTATTCCCTCTCCCCCACCCTCCCCTTACTTCCCTCTGCCTCTCCCTCTCCCTCTACCCTTTCTTCCCTCGCCCTCCCCTATCTTCCCGCTCCCTCGACCATTCCCTCTCCCTTTCCCTCTCCCTCTCCCTCTCCCCTTTCTTCCCTCACCCTCTCCCTCTCCCCTTTCTGACATCTCACTCTCTCTCTCCCTCCCCTATCTTCCCTCTCCCTCTCCCTTCTTCCCTCTCCCTCACCCCTTTCTTCCTCTCCTCTCACCTTTCTTCCCTCTCCCTCTCCCTCCCCCACTCCCTCTCCCCCTTCTTCCCTCACCCTCTCCCGTTTCTTTCCTCTCCCTCTCCCTCTGCCCTTTCTTCCCTATCCGTCTCCCTCTCCCTCTCCCCTTTCTTCACTCTCCTTTTCTCCCTCTCCCTTCCCTGATTTATTCTTTTGCCAAACTGGTATGAACAACTTTTGTACTTCATCCATGCAGTCTTTAAATACCTTCCATTGCACATCCACTGTCAACCCTTTAAGAATCACCTGCCAGTCTATCTTGGCCAATTCACATCTCATACCTTCAAAGTTACCTTTGTTCAAGTTCAGAACCCTTGTTTCTGACTTAATTTTGTCACTCTCCATCCTAATGAAGAACTCAACCATATTATGGTCACTCTTGCCCAAGGGGCCACGCACAACAAGACTGCTAACTAACCCTTCCTCATTACTCAATACCCAGTCTAGAATAGCCTGCTCTCTCGTTGGTTCCTCCACATGTTGGTTAAGAAAACTATCCCGCATACATTCCAGGAAATCCTCTTCCTCAGCACCCCTGCCAATTTGATTCACCCAATCTACATGCAGATTTAAGTCACCCATTATAACCGTGTTACCCTTGTTGCACGCATTTCTAATTTCCTGTTTGATGCCATCCCCAACTCCAATACTACTGTTAGGTGGCCTGTACACAGTTTCCACTAGCGTTTTCTGCCCCTTAGAGTTTCGCAGCTCTACCCATATCGATTCCACATCCTCCACGCTAATGTCCTTCCTTTCTATTGCATTAATCTCCTCTCTCACCAGCAACGCTACCCCACCTCCTTTTCCTTTTCGTCTATCCCTCCTGAATATTGAATATCCCTGGATGTTCAACTCCCAGCCTTGGTCATCCTGGAGCCATGTCTCCGTGATCCCAACTATAGCATAGTCATTAATCGCTATCTGCACCTTCAACTCATCCACCTTATTACGAATGCTCCTCGCATTGAGACACAAAGCCTTCAGACTTGTTTTTACAACACTCTTACTCCTTATACAATTATGTTGACAAGTGGCCCCTTTCACATCGATCCCTATTACACTTGGCCATACTCTCCTATCCCTTTGTGAGCTTTCTTTCCCGTTAATTCTGGGGTCATTAACCATCCCTTTACTCTCTTTCCCTTTAACTCCGTTCTCGATTATCCCATTTGACACCCCACCCCCCCTTATCAGTTTAAAACCATCCTCACCAATGCCTTGTACAATTTTAACATTACTTCCTTACTCCTATATTCAATGCTCTGATTTATAAAGGCCAGCACAACAAAAGCTTTCTTTACCACCCTATCTACATTCGATTCCACCTTCAGGGAACTATGCACAGTTATTCCTAGATCCCTCTGTTCCACAACATTCCTCAATTCCCTACCATTTACCATGTACGTCCTATTTTGATTTGTCCTGCCAAGATGTAGCACCTCACACTTATCAGCATTAAACTCCATCTGCCATCTTTCAGCCCACTCTTCCAAATGGCCCAAAAATCTCTCTGTAGACTTTTAAAATCTACTTCATTATCCACAGCACCACCTATCTCAGTATCATCTGCATACTTACTTATCTAATTTTCCACCCCATCATCTAGATAATTGATGTACATGACAAACAACAGTGGACCCAACACAGATCCCTGAGGCACCCCACTGGTTACCGGCTTCCACCCTGACAAACAGCCATCCACCATTACTCTCTGGCATCTCCCATTCAGCCACTGTTGAATCCATCTTGCTACTCCGCCATTAACAACCAAAGATTGAACCTTCTTAATCAACCTAACATGGGGAACCTTGTCAAAGGGCCTACTGAAATCCATATAGACAACATCCACTGCTTTACCCTCATCAATTTCCCTAGTAACCTCTTCAAAAAATTCAGGAAGGTTTGTCAAACATTACCTTCCAGGCACAAATCCATGTTGACTGTTCTTGATCAGACCCTGTTTATCCAGATGCTTTTATATATTATCTCTATATTGTCTATCATGGAAGGTATCCTTTCCATTAATTTGCCCACCACTGACGTCAAACTACCATGTCTATAATTGCTAGGTGTATTCTTTGAACCCTTTTTAAACAATGGATCAACATGCGCATTACGCAAATCCTCTGGCACGATTCCCGTTTCTAATGACATTTGAAATATTTCTGTCATAGCCCCTGCTATTTCAACATTAACTTCCCTCAATGTCCTAGGGAATATCCTGTCAGGACTTGGAGACTTATCCACTTTTATATTTTTCAAAAGTGTCAGTACTTCCTCCTCTTTGAATCTCATAGTTTCCGTAGCTACTCTACTTTTTTCCCTTACCTCACAGAGTTCAATATCCTTCTCCTTGGTGAGTACCGAACAAAATAAATTGGTCAATATCTCCCCCATCTCTTTTGGCTCTGCAGTTAGCTGTCCATTCTGGCTCTCTAATGGTCCAATTTTATCCCTCGTTATCCTTTTGCTATTAATATACCTTTAGAAACCCTTTGGATTTACTTTCACCTTTCTTGCCAAAGCAACCTCATATCTTCTTTTAGCTTTTCTTATTTCTTTCTTAAGATTCTTTTTACATTCTTTATACTCATCTAGCACCTCATTTACTACATGCCTCCTATAATAATTGTAGATATCTCTCTTTTTTCGAACCAAGTGTCCAATTTACCTTGAAAAACATGGCTCTTTCCGATTTTTACAATTTCCTTTCAACCGAACAGGGACATCAAGATTCTGTACTCTTACAATTTCCCCTTTAAACGTCCTCCATTTATCTTCAACTTCCTTCCCATGAAACAAAATGTCCCAATTCACTCCATTTAAATCATTACGCATTCCCTCAAAGTTAGCCTTTCTCCAATCAAAAAACTCAACCCTAGCTCCAGTTCTGACTCTCTCCATAATTATATTGAAACAAATGGTATTGTGATCACAGGTCCCGAAGTGCTCACCAACGCATACCTCCTGATGATGCCAAAGTAAACTAATTTCATCTGCCTGCACATGATTCATAGCCCTCCGTTCTACACATATCCATGTGCCTTGTTAAAATATGTTTTTAAAGTCTCTTTAATGCAGCTATCATACAGTTGAGATAGCTATGTCTGTCATTGTTGGATTTTACTTTGGAGTCATGTGAGTGACTACGTGAAGAAGCCCCGCCAGGCGCATGCACGTCATTACGTCCGCGCACGTCGCACTGAACGGGCTGGAGGGCACAGCTCCACCAGCGGTAAGTAGAAACTTCGCAGGTAAGTGGTTTTGAAAACTTTGCCTGGGAGTATTTAACTCCGTCAAGTTGGTTCGAGAAGTCAGTAGGAGTCGGTGGTATGGAGCGGTCAGATAGGAAAGTTCGTAGTAAGCGTGGGTACGGTGATGCGGATTCACAAATTAGGGTTGGGAGGTTAGCGCGACAACGCCGGTTCCGATACCGGGTGCCGTTTTACCGACAGCCGTTATACTAGAGCGTGACCTTTCTACACCAGCTCCAGGGACTCGGGACCCTGAGGCCACTGTTAGCCATAGAAAGGCAAAAGGAAAGTCTATCAGACCCGTTTTGTCAGACGAGTCTGATGAAGAAGGAGACTCCCCTCCAGGTGATAAAATAATGTGAGGGAGGTGCAATATATGGAGAAGATGCTCCGAACTTTGATAAATCAAGGGTCAAAGGCCCCAGTGATTCCCCAGACAGCTGTTCAAGAAAGCCCATATCAAGAGGAATATGTGGAGTATCAGCAAGGGGATTTCCTTCCAGCACCTTATTGAGGACTGGAGGATGCCTCCCTACAGTATGACTTGGGAGAAGCAGGGCAGGATGAAGTTGACCCTGATTCTGGTGTCCCTGCTCATGTGCATGCATCAGAGCACAAGAGCCACGCTCCGTGTGTCCCGGATATTGCAATGAGTTTTGCTATTCCGGAGGGGACTGCTGAGGCAATGGAGGAGTACCTTGCCAACAATATCAATTATTTAGTGTCTCACCAGCTCCAGCAATCTATGATGCAAGAGACTACCAACAAGTATAAAACACCTGTCAATTTTGCATCACTGAAAGTGTCCACGGTGAACTAAGCAATCTGGGCACCCATGAGTCCTTCTATGAGGGGACAGGAGGTTCGGCATCAACACGTCCTCCAACTGGTGGCTGCAGCAATTACTGCATTTGGCACTGTGGTCAAACGGACCATGATTACTCAAACTCAAAAAGATATGTTGGCTCTCTTATGCGATGCATTTTTTTAGGTAAATTGCATCAGAAAAATCGCCATCAGGCCAGCTCTCAATCAAAAATGTGCTGCTCTATGTGAGGCGACTAATGTACAAACGCCTTAATTCCTGTTTGGAACGGACCTTGTCAAGCAAATACGTGAAATTGATGATGAGGCCAAAACAATTGGCTTAATGAAGCCAAGCATATCACGGCCACCTATTCGAAAGCCTGGGTTTACGTATCGAAGGTCGGATCCAAGTGCTGGGCCCAGCAGGGGGAGGTCAGTGGGGAAACTGGGTTACCCATCACGACAGAGCGGCTACAACCCCAATATGGGCAGACAACAGACTTACAGGCCAACTGTAGAGGTACAGGGATTTTTTGTTAACGATAAAGTTTCTGGTGGACAACCTCCTATTGGAGGTAGATTACAATTGTTTTATAATGAATGGTGCTGTATAACATCTGATATGTTTATACTAAATACTGTGCCAGGTTCTACCATTGAGTTTATCTCAGGGATAGATCCACCTCAACAGCACAAGCCAAATAAAATGTTGGTGTTTTCTGCTCCAGAGACTGAACAGGTTAACGATGAGATTAAGAATTTATGCCAAAAAGGAGTGATTGAGAAAGCCATTAATCACCCTCAACCATTTGTGTCTAATATATTCCCCAGTCCTAAAAAAGATGGGGGTTGTAGAGTAATTCTGGACCTCACTCACTTAAATTCTTCAGTTCTCTATAGGCATTTTAAAATGGACACATTCGTTACTGCTAAACAGCTGGTATCACAGGGTTGATATATGGCAACTATTGATTTGCAAGATGCATATTATTCAGTGCCAATTCATACTCATTATCGCAGGTACTAGAAATTTAATTGGATGGGACAGCTGTTGCAATACAAAGCATTGCCTAATGGATTAAGTTCAGCACCTAGGCTATTTACTATAAAATCTGTGCTATAATCAAATTGGGCCCATAATCACATTGGCATGACGATATCTCAATTGTCAGCAACACTAAAGAGTCAGCTGAACAGTCAGTTGCAGTAACCAAAAATGTGTTTGAAACATTAAGGTTTTTGGTCCATCCAACTAAGTCCAAGTTACAGCCAACCCAAACTATTGAGTAGTTGGGATTTCTTATTGATTCAGTTGATATGACAGAAACATTACCAACAGCCATGGTTGTTGATATTGCTGATTGCTGATTACTTGCCTCACACAAAAACTTTATCCCTCCATCCGAGAAGTCGCTAAGGTCATTGGGAAATTGGTAGCAGCTTTCCCTGCAGTACAGTTTGGACCTTTGCATTATCAACATTTGCATAGAGCAAGCGAACAAGCACTAAAAGAGCATGCATGTCATTTTGATCGAGTTATGCAGTTACCAACCACAGCTCTAGCAGAATTACAGTAGTGGATTGTTAATGTTAGTCAAGCTACCAATAACATTTTGGTGCAAGAACCTTCAGTGGTCTTACAGACTGATTTAAGAGGTCTCGGATGGGGGGCTATGGACACTGAGTCTAGCTGTGGGGGTAGATGGAATGAACAAGAAGGTTTGATTCACCACACACAAGGGATTAATTATTTGGAATTATTGGGGCCATTTTATGGGTTAAATGCATATTGCTCCACAATGGATAATTTACACGTTCAACTCCAGACTGATAACACCACAGCAGTGGCATATATTAATCATATGGGAGGAGCAAGATCAGTATCATGTGATAACTTGGCTAACGTCATGTGGCATTGGTGTATTTCAAGGAACATCTGACAATATAGAATGGATGTTGAATTCTAAAATGTTTCAAACAATTGTCACTCGATTTGCGTTGCCAGATATTGAACTATTTAAATCAAGATTGAATCACTAGTTGCCTAAATATGTTTAATGGGAGCCAGATCCAGGAGCAGTAGCTGTGGATGCATTCTCGTTACATTGGGGGCACTCATTCTTTTATGCATTTCCTCCATTTTTTCTGATCACGGAATGCCTCACCAAAATAGTGCATGACTCCGCCACAGGCGTTTTGGTGGTCCCAGATTGGCCAACAAAACCATGGTTCCCATTAGTACTCAGAATGATGGCTCAGCCATTCATGATGATTCCCAGCTGCAGTAATTTGTTGGTGCATCCGGTTACATGGGAAAGTCACCCGTTACATGATCATATCTATTTGTTGGCCTGCAGGTTCTGAACAGACCATTCCATGGGCTTGGATTGTCGAACAGGACAATGGAGGTTATCACTGCAGCCTGGAGGAATAGCACTAAAAAAACAAATGTGGTTCACATAAAGAAATGGGAGATGTTCTGTGTACAATCAAATGTATCTTATCATACTGCAAGCATATGTGATGTGTTGATGTTCCTTGCTAAGTTGCATTTTGATGAGCACTTGAGTTATAGTGCAATTAACAGTGCCCGGAGTGCTTTGTCCTCCTATTTAGGGCAGTCTTCGGAACAACAACCTATCGGGTCTCATCCGTTAGTATCCCGATTTATGAGAGTAATTTTTAACAAAAACCCTCCTAAACCTAGATATACAGAAATCTGGAATATCAGTATAGTTCTCACACTGCTTCGGCAATGGGCTCCAATTACATCATTATCTATGCAGAGATTAACTCTTAAAGTGGTTATGCTAATGGGGCTGGTTTCAGCACAACGTGTACAAACATTACAATTGTTACGAATAGATTGTATGCATTTGTCTGTAGATGACATTACATTTTATGTCTATGATTTAATCAAACAAAGCAGGCCAGGTATGGCAGGAACCTAGGTGACGTTTAAAGCATATCCTGTTGACCAAATGTTATGTGTAGTTAAACACTTAAGCCAATATCTTGAGTTAACAAGGAGTCTCAGAGGTTCTGAGACAACACTGCTCATTAGTCATAAAAAGCCATATAAAAGAGTTTCAGTACAAACTATTTCTAGATGGTTGAAACAGGTTCTCAATTATGCTGGAGTTGACACTCATGTACTTAAATCTCACTCCACCAGGGCGGCATCAACATCTGCGGCAAAGGCTCAGGACGTGCCGTTAGACCAAATCCTCACGGCCGCAGGATGGTCTAGAGAATCAACATTCTCACAATTCTTTGACAAACCTGTACAGACAGTGCCACTGTTTCGGCATGCTGTTTTGGTTTCCATTTAATTCATTTGCTTTGTATCATATCATTGTTTGTAATTTCCCCCGGTACAGAGGGGTGATTACTGTTTTTGTGATTATTATTATAAAATAGTTATTGAATAACTTGAAGCAATGTTCAATATATTATTTATTCACTACTGTGTCAACCGAAGCAGATTGCCGTATGGAGTTCATCTACGGCATGAAAACACACAGCTTTGAAATCTTCACGTAGTCACTCACGTGTCTCCAAAGTAAAATAGTAAGATTAAAGATGAACTTACCAATTCGAAGTTTGATCCTTATTTTAAGAGGAGTTACATTGAGGGATTACGTGCCCTCCGCTCCCACCCTCATAATCTAAGAGATCATCTGGTAGTTCTAGTCTTCTTAAAGCCTTACTGTGTTTTTTCGGCTATATGTTTTCTGTGTTTTCACGCCGCTGCTTTGGCGTATTACGCGCATGCGCCTGGCGGGGCTTCTTCACGTAACCCCTCAAAGTAACGCCTCATAAAATAAGGATCAAACTTCGAACTGGTAAGTTCTCGCTTAATCTTACTATTATCACATGGTCAGCTGCTCTGGAAGGTTAGATTGCATGGGATCAAAGGAGATATAGCCGAATGAATATAACATTGGCTTCTTGGAAGAAGCAAAGGGTAATGGTGTAAGGTAGCTTCTCGAACTGGTGGTCTGTGACTAGTGGTGTGCCTCATGGTCCGGTGCTAGGCCTGTTACTGTTTTGTATATCAATGATTTAGATGAGTACATACATGGCAAGATTACGAGTCGTAGGTCGACAAGGTGTTAAAAAAGGTTTTTGGTGCATTGGCCTTCATCAGTCAGAGCATAAAAATTAGGTTATGTTGCAATTGTATAAGACGTTTGTGAGAGCACATTTAGAGTCGTGTTCAGATCTATGTTGCAGGAAAGATGTTGTCAAGCTGGAAATGGTGCACAGATGACTTATGAGGATATTTCCAGGACAGAGAGGATTTACGAGGATGTTGCCACAACTAGAGGGTTTGACCAAGAGGGAGAGGTTGAGTTGGCTGGTTTTAGGTTAGTGACCTAAAATTTGAAACTTCAATATTCATACCATTGGGTTGCATGCTACCCAAGCATGCTACTCGATCAGCCGTGATCACAATGAATGGTGCTGTTGGCTCGAAGGGCCGAATGGCCTCCTACTGCACCTATTTTCTATGTGTCTATGTTTCTAAAATATGTGTTGCTGTTTCTCCAATTGTCTCACTCTGGCAATGGAGGTGGCCCAAGACAGAGAGGTCAATAGGGGAATGTGAATGGATGTTAAAATTGTCAGTAGCTAGGAGACCTAGCAGTTCATAGTCATAGAGTGATACTGCATGGAAAAGGCCCATCTTGCCACACCGGCCAACATGTTCCAGCCACATTAGTCCCACTGGCCCACGTTTGGCCCATATCCCTTCAAACCTGTGCTATCCATGAATCTGTCTAACTGTTTCTTAAAAGTTGGGATAGTCCCTGCCTCAACTACCTCCTTGGGTAGTTCTGGCAGGTGTTCGGTGAAACAGTTGCCTAGTCTACATTTGCTCTCGTTGACGCACAGGGTGCCACAGCGGGAACAACAGATGCAGTCTTTTGTCTTAGGTCCCTTCGGTCATGGCTGATCATGGGTGTCTCCATGGTGCTATACCCTATATGGAGGATGCCTGTGCGTGACTTTGTTTAACGGGGAGACTGGCGCACAGACAGCCACCTCACGGTGCTTGATAGATCTGGGTCAGGATCCAGTAGCATGGAGTCAAAGACGACTGGAGACCCTTTTCTGCTACAGCCTTCATCCGCCATCCCAACCGTTGTGATGCTCCACTAAGGTCAGTTGATAGTCTGTCGCCTGTGAAAGGAGAACGAGGTGTCAGATGCTCAATGGGATCAATACCGTTTTCTTTGTCACATGTGCAACTGCACAATTTTTTTTTTGCATATATTACACACGCAGGTGCCACCATGTTTTGGCGCCATTATTCAATGTTCAATGTCCGGTCAGTCCGCCCGCTCGATGTACAGGAGCACTTCCCACGAGCCAACATTCCTTTCCTCTCCTCTCCAGGACATCCCTGTGTCCCAGGGACAGCTCCTGCAGCCGACCATTAAGGTGCTGGAGACAATACCCCAGTTCACTCTCCTACCAGCCCACGCTCCGCACATGCAATGTCACCAGCTCCCTCCCAGTTACGCCGTCCGATGAGCCTTTGGGCAGGGTACCTATCCTGCCTCAGACGTTTCTCGGATAAATGAGGCCCCTTCCACCAGTTTCACCAGTTCTACAGTCAACATCAGATTCTTGAGATCACACCTTCCCAGCCAACAATAGACCAACCAAGGTTCAACCTGCTGTAGGTCTTTTGTTGCTGACCCTGATTTGTTCTGGTCTTTTCTCTCCTCTGGCTCTCACCCCACCCCCTCCTGTCAGTCTCAAGAAGAGTCGCGACACGGAATGTCACCTATCCCTTTTCTCCAGTGATGCTGCCTGACCAGCTGAGTTACTCCCGCACTTTGAGTCGGTCTGTGGTATAAAGCAGCATCTGCAGTTCCTTGTTTTACAAGAACCAGAGGACATAGATTTAAGGTGAGAAGAGAAAGATTTAATAGGAACCTGAGGGGCAGGTTTTTTTTAGAAGATGGTGAGTATTTGGAACCAGCTGCCAGAGGAAGTGGTTGAGGCTGGTACTGTGGCAACATTTAAAAATACATTTGGGCAGGGACATGGATATGAATATATTAGGGGGATATGAGCTGAACGCGGGCAGGTGGATGGGATATCTTGGTCGACATTCACATGGGCCGAAGGGCCTGTTTCAGTGCTTCAAATTCAATAAAATAAAGTTAAAAAAAAATGTAGGAAAAAACTGCTGATGCTGGATTAAACCGAAGACACACAAATATGAGGTGTTAAGTTTGAAGAAAGTTCTCGACCCGAAATGTCACCTATTCGTTTTCGCCAGAGATGCTGCCTGGCCCGCTGAGTTACTCCAACCTTTTGTGTCTATCTTCGCTTTAACCCAACACCTGGAGTTGCATCCTACACATCCTGTATGGCTCTTTCACTGGCACTGCAGCGTTGCCCGCCACGGAACACCCCAGTTGCGACACTGTTGGCTGTGTTGGTGCAATACGTTCAGCTTCCAGAGAAAACACCAGTCTCCATGCGGGCAGAATCAAAAGCTGCCGGAAGCGAGTGAAACCTCGCCACTAAAGTCTGGACTCGGACTGACCCGGGACACTCCAGGACAGGAATTCCCGGAATTAAAATGTGCAAAGTTCACTGTGAACTGGTAGAAAACGGATTCCACTGTATAAAACGTACAGTACAACAAGCCTGAAAAGCGCTTAACTTTTCTGGTGTTACTAATTGTATTTGACAATGGATAGCGAAGTTTAGAGACAAAGCGAGGAGATAGGTGGCGCGGCATTTTTACAGAGGCCAATTAACCCACAAAGCAAAGATCCTAAAGCGAGAGGATCTTTGCCACAAACCACCCTGCTCGTCTTTCGGATGTGGGAGAAAACCCACGCGGTGACAGGAAGAATGTGCAAACGCCACACACACAGCACAGGCTCGAACCCCTGCCAGCTGCACTACGAGGCTGCCCTCACGGAGCAAACCGGTGTCTTCTCTCCAAACAGGTCACGGGACTGTTCTGTTTCAGGCTTTTGCATTTAACTCTGATGCATCAGAGACAACCGAAGATAGACACAAAAAAGCTGGAGTAACTCAGCGGGACAGGCAGCATAACTGGAGAGAAGGAATGGGTGACGTTTCGGGTCGAGACTCTTCTTCAAACTGCTGAGTTTAAAATTAACTTTCCTGATCAACGATGTCCTTCACCCAATCGCATTCTCCACGTTCCTTCCGCATTCCATCTCCGCCATTTGAAACATGACTGGTTCATGCGTTTTCAGTGCTGTGGGATACTTTCTTGAATGAGCAGGACCTCCCCACCCCCCACCCCCCCCCCCCCCCCCCCCCACCCCCCCACCGCGCCACACACACACACACACACACACACACACACACACTTTATCTCTCTCTCGCTCTCTCCCCACTTCCTCCCCCTTCCTCTCCCCCCGTTCCTCGCCCCCTTCCTATCCCCTTCCTTTCCCCCATTCGCCTCCCCCTCCTTCCTCTCCCCCCTCACCCTCCCTCCTCCCTCCTCCTCTCCCCTCTCCCCACCCCCTCATCTCCTCTCCCCTCCCCCTCCTCTCCTCTCCCCTCCCCCTCCTCTCCCTTCCCTCCTCTCCCCCCCACCGTCCTTCTCCCACCCTCCTTCTACAGACTTATTCTGTCTTCTTGGATGAATGATACCAAAGAAGGCTCCCAACCCCAAAACATCACTTATACATGTTCTCAGGGATGCTGTTATCCAGGAATCCTGTCTGATGCACTAAGTTACTCCAGCACTCTTTATAAACGAACATCTGCAGAGAATTTAATTAACGGGCAATTACTTTATTCACAGTTGCAGGATAACTCAATTTTCAATGAGTCCAGGATTAGCGTTTAAAACATTTATTCAGGTACAATGGTTAAACGGTATCAGAGTAAAGCATTTAAAGATATGCAGACCTTAACTAATACCTGAACATATAATAACTAACGAAACAAAAATGACTTTGGAATTGCAAATACCGTAACCAGAACTACTATCTACCTCTACTATCTACTATCTACTAAAGATGCTCGCACTATCTTTGATCAGACCTTACTGGCTTTACCTTGCATTAAATATTATTTATTCCCATATCATGTATCTATACACTGCGAATGGTTCGATTGTAATCATGTATTGTCTTTCCGCAGGTTGGTTTGCACGAAACATAAGCTTTTCATTGTACAGTCCATATGACAATAACCTAAACTGAACAACTAAACGACTAAAGATTGAACATAGCGGGCCTGTCCCACTTGCCGATTGCTTCGGTAACTGCCGGCATAATTGACTGACGTATTAGGTCACCGAAAAATTTGCTCTAAACAGGACACCTCAGTTTGGTATACTTCCAATTGTACACTTCTGATAATAACAGCCTTTGCTTGTGACAGTATTTCAACTGTGTGGGCTTTTGAACAGTAATGCCAACCATTGCAACCTTGTGTGCTGCTATCCTTCTTACACTTAAAGGTGTGTATGATGTGGATGAGGGAAGCCATAGCTCTGTCAAGGTGTTGCCACTTGGAAAACCTTTCAAAGCGATGTGAACCAATACCTTGGTGGGCGTCTGTGGCTGTATTAGCGTGGCATCAGACCTCCAGATCAGATCAGCTCAGCAATCTCCACTGCCAAAACGGCAGCACCTAAATCAAGCCTGGGAACGGTTGAACAGACATGGGCGCTAGCTTGGCTTTACACAATATGAAACCAATGTGGCATTTTCCCTCAACATCCACTGCCTTAAGGTATGCCACAGCTGCAATGGCCTTTATGGAAGCGTCTGAAAAGATGTGGATCTCTGTAAGTTGAACACCGGCAAGGGAAGATGTGGTGTATGCTCGAGGGGGTTGAAACTGTTCGAGATCTTGCAATGAATCTCTCCAAGCAATCCATTCTGCTTCCTTTTCAGATGGTAGGGGAGCATCCCAGTCGCTGGCGTCGCTCGTGAGCTGACGTAGTAAGAGTTTACCTTGGATGGTAATAGGAGCCACAAGACCAAGTGGATCGAATACGCTATTGATGGTTGCCACGAGTGAATGACTTCTCACTGTTAGCAACATGGAATGTGAAGGAGTCTTTACAAGGTTCCAGCATAGCCTTAGGCTACGTTGTACAGGAAGGGAGTCAATTTCTAAGTCAAGATCTTTCAAGTCCATTGCATGGTCCGTTGACGGAAATGCCTGCATGACGACTGTGCATTTGGATGCTATCTTATGAAGCCTCAAGTTAGAGATGGCGAGCATGCCTTGGGCTGCTTTCAATAAATTGATGACTTCAGTTGCAGATGGCGGTGACTTTAGTCCATCATCAACATAGAAGTCCCTGTGTATGAATTGCTTTGCATTTGCACCAAACTCGTCCTCTCCATGTCGAGCGGCTTGTCGTACTCCATAGGTAGCAACTGCCGGAGAGGGACGATTGCCGAATACATGGACTTTCAACCTATATCCTCAACTTCTTTGGTGATGTCGTTGTCTTTGAACCACTGGAATCGGAGAAAATTCCTGTGGTTCTCACTGACGACAAAGCTGTGGAACATTTGTTCAAATTCCGCTGTGACAGCTACATGCTCACACCGGAATCTGATCAATACTCCCAGCAAGCTGTTGCTTAAGTCTGGCCCTGTCAAGAGCACATCATTCAATGAGACGCCAAGATGTGGAGCACTGGAGATGCGGATTTGACCAGGCTTACGTGGGTGGTACACGCCAAAACTGAGAAGATACCAGCATTCTTCTCCGTCGTGTAATGGTGGAGCTACTTCAGCATGATCTTGGTCAAAGATTTTTTGGATGAAAGCCAGAAAATGGTTCTTCATTTCTGGTTTTCGTTCGAGAGTATGACAGAGGCCGGTGAAGAGGGTCAGAGCTTGTTCCCTGTTCTTGGGCAGCCGTGGCCTTGGTGCACGACAAAGAAGATGAGCCACCCAACTGTTGGCATTATTCATGAACATTTCCTTGTCCATCAAATGAATAAACCGTTTGTCCTCAATAGATGGGGCAACCTTGTTGTCCTCCTCTGTTCTTACAAAGATCTCACTTCCTAGTGAACAATCATCAGATTTCTGAACTGTGCTGCCAGAGAAATGAAAGTGTTGTACGTTTTGGGAGCTGAGAGGGTTTGTGCCTGTCCTTATGGTGAGCTTCTCTTTCAGAACAAGATGGTTGGGATATTGGCTGAAGTGAGAGTGACGGCCATTCTCCAGAACGTTACTACGATATGTGGTGACTACCTTTGGTTTGTGAGCAGCACCGAAATAAACGTCTCCAACTACGACCCAGCCAAAGTCGAGTCTTTGGGCATAGGGAGCATTGTTTGGGCCATTATGTTGGTCTCTTACTTTGTGGACCTGCAAGAAATCTCGGCCAAGAAGGAGCAGAATTTGTTCACCAGGGTCGAGTTTAGGGATGAGGTGAGCAATAGCCACGAGGTGGGAGTGGTGTTTGGCAGCCTCAGGAGTAGCGATTTCTGATCTATCATCTGGCATATGGTTGCACTCGATGAGTGTGGGGAGATGCACACTGAGACTCCCATCTACAGACTGAGCAACAAAGCTGGTTCCTCTTCTCCCAGGCATCTCTGTTACTCCAGCACATGTGCTCAGAGTGTAAGGAGAATATGCGCCCCCGATGTTAAAGTGGTCAAAGAACTCTGACCGAGCGAGAGACCTATTACTTTGGTCGTCATGTACAGCATTGACCTATCTGGTTGTCCTTAATAAGGTCTCATTGACCTATCTGGTTGTCCTTAATAAGGCAGATTTTTGAGCACGAGCGGGAGTGATTGGCTTCACCACACACTTCAGTGGAAATTATGTCAGGAGAAACCTCTTCCCTTTTCTCCCCACCATCCACAAAGTCGTGGTCTTTGATGGTCCATGGAGCTGGTCCCGGATGAAGAGCTGTGACGTGTTTATTGCTGTCACACTCTTTGCACTGAATAGTCATTTTGCAATCTTTAGCCATGTGATTAGTTGAGGAGCAGCATTTGAAACAAATCCCTGTCTCTTGAAGAAATGTTTTGCGTTCCCATAGTGTCTTGGCTCAGAAGCCTCTGCATCGCTTAAAGGGATGAGGCTTATTGTGAATCGGACACTGTCCGTCGACATCCAACTTGTTAAAGGCAGTCTTAGTGGCAGGTGCTGGCATGATCTATGTTTTGTGGGATGAGACTTGGCGTCTAGCGTAAGTGTTCTTCTTCACAGGAATGTCCGGTTTTCCTGCTGTCGTGCCAGAGGAGCTGAGTGTGAAACTCGGATCATTACGAGTCTGGGCCTCTTTGCAGACAAAATTGGTGAAGAAGGAGAATGGTGGAAACTGGACTTGATGTTGTAGCTTGTACGAACTGCCTTGTGTTATCGACTTTTCTTGTAGCCCATATGGCAGTTCCTGTACAAATGGATTAACACCCCGAGATGTATCCATGCAGACGAGCCCAGATAAATAACCGTCTGATTTTGCTGACTCCAACTCTCGTAGCAGATTGTCCAGCTCCCTTAATTTGAGGGGATCCTTATTCCCAATCTTGGGGAACCTCTCAAGTTAGTCCAAAAGAGCCTTCTCAATTGTTTCTGGTGCCCCATAGCACTCATCAAGACGCGCCCAGAGGCAGAATGACTGACATGAACCGCTCTGATTCTCTTAACCTGCTCCGATGATTGAGGGCCTAACCATTTGGTTAAAAGGTTAAGCTCTTCATTACTGGTGAGTCTCGGTCCCTCAATTACATTGATGTAGGTGGATTTCTAACCCCAATAATTTTCCGGACGGTCGTCGAAGTCTTTCATCCCAAAGGTAACAAGCTCGCGATGAGCCATGTATATGGCCAAATCATCCATAAGTGTGTGATTAGGAGCAGATGATGTAGCTTGCATCCCAAGAGAGGGTGTATTGGGTTCCTTCATGGGTGAGAAGTTGTGTGGATGGATCCCAGGATAATGCTGGTCAGCTGGCAGATTCATGCTGTGTACTCTAGGGTAGTTAGCATGTTGCTTGACGAGAGCTGGAGTGATGTCTGGTGCATCCGCAGCTGTGCTAATGGGATGTTGCGTTCTCTCGTGATGTGGCAAAACGTGAAGGACATCATGTGGCTGACCGGGTTTGGTGAGACACTCAAGACTGGGCATTGACTCCTTATAGAATGACATTCAACATAGTCGGTTGTTCTTTTCTTAGCTGGGTCATGGGGGATCGCTGCAATTCTCATTGCCACGGAGTTTGCTTTAGATTCCAATCCTGCCGCAGCAGATTCCAGAACCTCTGCCTCAGCTAAGGCAGCTGCAACCTCTTTCTCTGGCTTCAATGCGGTTAGTGTAGCTTCCATGCGTGCCTTTTCAACCATGAGCTCAGTCTCTTTTTTAACAAAGGTGGAGTGAGCGCGTACTGCCTCAGCTCTGGCACGTGCGTTAGCTGCTGCTAAGCTTGCTGCAGATTTGCTAGAGCTGCTAGAAGAACTAGCAACAGATCTGGTCATGTATGACTTTACAGGTGAATTTTCAGATTCAGCTTTCTGTTGATCTTCTGTGTTTGCCTTGTTGTCCATATTGTGTATGCTGGAGACCCCTTATTTGGTGTGGAGGGTGCAGTGAAGATGAAACAGGGCAGTTAAAGAAGAGCAGCTGTCTCTGTTAACATGAATTGCTGTGTTGAACCCGCCGTGGTGCCGTTTTTCACTATTCTGTCCCCTTGCATGTGTGGATGTACACGAAGTGACAGATAGCTAAACAGGTGTACTTGGCACTGAAAGGGTTAAGTGATGACTTAGACGTGGAGATAAAGTTGAATTTAATTTATTTGCTTGTCTTCATCAACATGCTTTTTACAATGCTTCCATAACTTTTTTGTGAAACTGAAATTAAAGACAGAAGAAAACGTCCTTAAACCATGTATAAGATGAAGTAAATACACAAATAGCGACTTAACATTACATAATATGCATCAATAGTCATCCCTAAACAAGAATCATGAAATGTAAACTTACAATGAAGCTTCTCCAAGGCTCAACACGGACAGATGGCAATAGATTTAACAGAGGGGGCTTCAGAGCACATTGCTGTCCACAATCCCAATACAAAATGGCCTGTCTGATCCATGAGTCCAATCATGTGATCACAAGCAATGAATGGAGAACAAGAGTGAATTTAGGTGGCCGCAATCTTTTAAGCAACCACTAGGAGGGGCTAAAATACACTTTGCTTACATGTTACATCACCATTCCCGTAAATTAATAGTCATTTAAATCAGCTTACGAGTGGGTTTTAGTGGAACGCGGTGGATTGGAACGTTGCGATTTGCAGTGAATTTAACTCACAGTCAGCAGGAAAAACACTGCCGGTTCATTTTTTTTTTTGTCCCTAATTCGCTGAATGAAAATTGGATTAAAGGCTTCCTAAGAAGCACGTTTTTATGGGAAAATAAACTATGTACCTTGTTTTCTCCCCGACGTAACATCCTTCTCGTTGTCGGCGCTCACGGCTTTAGAAGATGGGTTTTAAATTACTCTAGCTAATAAATGATTCAGCGTAGTTTAAAAAAACCTTCATAAAACAAATGTCGGACCGATTTCTCTTTAGCAACGAAATCCCCTGAGATGGATCGACTTGCACTGTCTGGAGAAAAACGGCACTTTAAACCCGCCCCCTCTGAAATACGACAAAGTCGCGCACACGGGGAGCGGCAGACTGCAGCGCCGCTCAAGGTAAGTTTTGTAACATACCTAGATAAAGATGCTGACTATCTACACTGTTTGTCTCTCATAATTTTATAAACTTTGTTTCAAGGACAAATGTCAATCACCTTCCCAATCTCTCCTCATAACTCAAGCCCCTCCTCGTCCAGAAAACATTAATGTGCATTTTTTCAGCTCTGAGAAATATTGGAAGTGTAACGACAATATTGATCAATAAGAATAGTTGAGGCCAGCATAGCCAGCCATGATCCTATTGAATGGGGGGGCTGAGTGGCCTGCTCCTGCCTGACCCACTGAGTTACTTCAGCACTTCATGTTTTGCTGAGCTTGCAGTTTGCCTGGTTGAAGTTGAATCACCAAATCATTGAAAGATGCAGCATGGATACAGACTCTTCGGGTCTCTAAGTCCACGCCAGCTATCGATCATCCATTTGCACCAGATCTATGTTATCCCACTTCCTCAGCCGCGCACCCACACACTAGCAGCAACTTGCATAGGTTGATTAAACAGGTACAAACCAGGCACGTGCCGTGAGTAATTACTCAGGGTAGGCACTCAGTCCACTTTAAAAAAAAATTAAATCACGCATGCGCAGATTGTTCTCTCCGTTAAATAAATAAATAAATAAAAACAGTGACATTTCAATTTGCCCTTCCTAGGCTTCCTAGTCCTAGACCAATGGGGGAACAGTTCCTTTCACAGTGTGTGGAGAGCCTGGGCCAGGGGTAAAGTTGTGGGGAGAGTACGAGTGTTGAGAAGGAGCGTACACGAAAGGCTTGAGAAACTCAGCGGGTGCAGCAGCATCTCAGGAGCGAAGGATATAGGCGACGTTTCGGGTCGAGACCCTTGAAGAAGGGTGTCGGGGATACTGCCATAAATCACTCACTCACCGCTACCGCAGCTCTCAGGGCGCCAAGCCACCACTGTAGCTGGGGATAGAAGCAGCTCGGGGAGCTACGAGCGGCCACCGGGACCCGACAGCAGAACTGGCCGCCACTTCAACGCCTTCTGCCGGCCCGCTCACCTTTGGCAGTGCTCTCCATCGGAACACCTGTCACCTGCCGTTCGCCGACTTCGCTCATGTCAGCGGCTTCCTGCAAATCTTTAAATTCCCACAGCCGAGTAACCTCAATCGCGCTGTCGGAATTTGAGGACATGAGTGGGGGCAGCGAGCGGCAGGAGAGAGGTTTTTAGACGGATAGCTGCTGTCAGAGGTGAGCGGGGACTGGCAGAAGGAGCTAAGGTGGCGGCTGGTGCCGCTGTCCGGCCCGGTGGCCGCTCAGCCACCCGAGCTACTTCTCTCCTCCCCCCCGGCCTCAATGCGGTGGCATTTCACGCATCCGTGCGAGGAGCGTCGCAAGTGACATTATCCCAATCCCCTCATTCATAACATTCGTGCCCTCACTGCAACTTTACCCCGGGCCAGACTCTTCATCGCTGTGAAAGGAGCTCTCCCCCCCACCCCCACTCCCCAGGGAATACAGTATGTAAAAACATAAACACAAAATGTACTTACCACATTATTGGTACACAAACTGCCTTCTTCTCTCTTTGTTACCTAACATACACTTAAAATATTGACAAACCATATATGAAAACCCCGCCAAGGAACTTGCGCTGCGCATGTGCAGTAGACTGATGCGCATGCGCAGTGCTGCAAAGGCAGAATTTCTGCTGCTTTCAGCCCCCGCTTGAAAGTGACGGCTTCAGGCAGCGCTGACGGCACGTGGGCTGCACAGACCTTCCCGTGTTACAAGCGCTGCGGATGAAAGGCTCGGAGAATTATGCCTACCTAAGAGGTCGATCTCCTACATAGGCGTAATTCTCCCATGCCTTTATTATTTATATTTAGTTATTACTATGTTATAATTTTAGTCAGGGTAGGCAGTGCCTGGGGCAGGGGTACACATCAACATGCACACTGTGTACCCCACCGCCCGCAGTAGTAGCTCTAGTACAGAGGGACAGGGGGGCAGGGGTACACATCAACATGGACACTGCGTACCCCACTCCCCGCAGTGGCTCTAGTACAGGGGGACAGGGGTACATGTCAACATGCACACTGTGTACCCCGCTGCCCGCAGTGGCTCTAGTATAGGGGGACAGGGGTACACGTCAACATGCACACTGTGAACCCCACTGCCCGCAGTGGCTCCAGTACAGAGGGACAGGGGTACAGGTCAACATGCACACTGTGTAGCCCACTGCCCGCAGTGGCTCTAGTACAGAGGGACAGGGGGGCAGGGGTACACGTCAACATGCACACTGTGTACCCCACTGCCCGCAGTGGCTCTAGTACAGAGGGACAGGGGGACAGGGGGACAGGGGGACACGTCAACATGCACACTGTGTACCCCACCCCCCACCCAACCCTGCTCCCACCCACAGCCCCCACTGAACATCCCACTGAACCCCCATCCCACCCGCAGCCCCCCCACCCACTCAACCCCCATCCCACCCACAGCCCCCCACTCAACCACCATACCCACCCAGAACCCATATCCCTCACCCACCCACTGAACACCTCATCCCACCCACAGCCCCCCCACCCACTGAAACCCCATCCCCTTCACACACCCCACTCAATTCCCAACCCCCTCCACCCAACACACTGTACCCCCATCCCACCCAGTACCCATATCCCCATCCCACCCCCCACCGAACCTCCATTTCCCCACCCACAGCCCATATCCCCATCCCACCCGCAGCCCCCTACTGAGCCCCCATTCCCCCATCCCACATCCCCCCACCCACAGCCCCCCCCACACACTGAACCCCCATCTCCCCACCCACCCACTGAACCCCCACCCACTGAACCCCCACACACTGAAGCCCCATCTCCCCACCCACCCACTGAACCCCCCTCCACTGAACCCCCATCTCCCCACCCACCCACTGAACCCACACCCCCCAACTGAATCCCCATCCCACCTGCAGCCCACACCCCCCACCACTGAACCCCCCACTCCCACCCACCCACCCGATCCCTTCCCCCACCCTCCCCTTCGTACCTCCTCCCGAGCCCGCAACCCTTGAATCCCCATCCCACCCACCCACCCACCCACCCTCTGCAAACTCACCTGGGCAGGAGGAGCCCCAGCAGCAGAGCAGCATTGTTGGTGCCAGTATCATCACCTGTAGCAGAAGCTCCAGTGCCGAGCTGCCCCTCCCCTCACACCCTGGCCTCTCACACCCTCCTGTCAACGTGCAGAATGACACCCAGTGTTAGTGCTTCCAGTCTAGATTGTACCCCTCCCGCCCGAGGCTGGAGTTTACCCAAGGCCACCCCCACCCCCACCTTCCCCCCCTCACATCTCCAATCACCTCGTCCCATGGCTCACAGACTCAGGGCCAAGGAATCACACCAATGTGTCTACTTCCTCGGTAGCTTTGTATGTTAATTGGCTTCAGTAAAAATTGTAAATTGTCCCTAATGTATAGGATAGTGCTGGTGTACGGGGATCGTGGTCGGTCCAGACTCGGTGGGCTGAAGGGCCTGTTTCCGCCCTATATCTCTAAACTAAACTAAACTAAGACTAAGGGAATTCTGCATCTCTTCAGTGACTCTAACTGATTTCTACAGATGCACCACAGTAAACACACAGAGTCGCCACATGTGCCACATATGTACATTGTGCATCACAGCTTGGTTTGGCAACAGCTCTGCCCAAGACCGCAAGAAACTGCAGAGAGATGAGGATGCAACCCAGTCCGTCACACAGACCACACTCCCCACCATCGACTCCATCTACACTTCACCCTGCCTCGGGAAAACAGCCAACATGGTTAAGTTCTTCATTAGGATGGAGAGTGACATAATTAATTCAGAAACAAGGGTTCTGAACTTAAAAAAATGTAACTTTGAAGGTATGAGAGGTGAATTGGCCAAGATAGACTGGCAAATGATTCTTGAAGGGTTGACAGTGGATGTGCAATGGTAGGCATTTAAAGACTGCATGGATGAACTACAACAATTGTTCATCCCAGCAAAAAAAAAAAATCTGGGAAGGTAGCGCATCCATGGATAACAAGGGAAATCAAAAGGATAGTATCAAAACAAAAGATGAAGCACACAAATTAGCCAGAAAAAGCAGCCTACCAGAGGACTGGGAGAAATTCAGAGTCCAGCAGAGGAGGACAAAGGGCTTAATTAGGAATGGGAAAATAGATCATGAAAGAAAACTGGCAGGGAACATAAAAACTGACTGCAAAGGTTTTTATCGATATGTGAAGAGAAAGAGATTAGTTAAAACAAATGTAGGTCCCTTGCAGTCAGAAACTGGCGAATTGATCATGGGGAACAAGGACATGGCAGACCAATTGAATAACTACTTTGGTTCTGTCTTCACTAAGGAAGACATAAATAATCTGCCGGAAATAGCAGTGGAACGGGGGTCAAATAAGATGGAGGAACTGAGTGAAATCCAGGTTAGCCGGGAGGTGGTGTTGGGTAAATTGAACGGATTGAAGGCCGATAAATCCCCAGGGCCAGATAGTCTGCATCCCAGAGTACTCAAGGAGGTAGCCACAGAAATAGTGGATGCATTAGTGATAATTTTTCAAAATTCCTTAGATTCTGGAGTAGTTCCTGAGGATTGGAGGGTAGCTAATGTATCCCCACTTTTTAAAAAAGGAGGGAGAGAGAAAGCGGGGAATTACAGACCAGTTAGTCTAACATCGGTAGTGGGGAAACTACTAGAGTCAGTTATTAAAGATGGGATAGCAGCGCATTTGGAAAGTGGTGAAATCATTGGACAAAGTCAGCATGCATTTACGAAAGGTAAATCATGTCTGACAAATCTGATAGAATTTTTCGAGGATGTAACTAGTAGAGTGGATAAGGGAGAACCAGTGGATGTGTTATATCTAGACTTTCACAAGGCTTCCGCATAAGAGATTAGCATACAAACTTAAAGCACACGGTATTGGGGGTTCAGTATTGATGTGGATAGAGAACTGGCTAGCAGACAGGAGGCAAAGGGTAGGAGTAAACGGGTCCTTTTCAGAATGGCAGGCAGTGACTAGTGGGGTGCCGCAAGGCTCAGTGCTGGGACCCCAGCTATTTACAATATATATTAATGATTTGGAGGAGGGAATTCAATGCAACATCTCCAAATTTGCAGATGATACCAAGCTGGGGGGTATAGTTAGGTGTGAGGAGGATGCTTGGAGGCTGCAGGGTGATTTGGATAGGATGAGTGAATGGGCAGATGCATGGCAGATGCAGTATAATGTGGAAAAATGTGAGGTTATCCACTTTGGTGGCAAAAACATGAGGGTAGACTATTATCTGAATGGTGACAGATTAGGAAAGGGGGAGATGCAACGAGACCTGGGTGTCATGGTACACCAGTCATTGAAAGTAGGCATGCAGGTGCAGCAGGCAGTGAAGAAAGCAAATGGTATGTTAGCATTCATAGCGAAAGACATAAATAATCTGCCGGAAATAGCAGGGGACCGGGGGTCCAATAAGATAGACGAACTGAGTGAAATCCAGGTTAGCCGGGAAGTGGTGTTGGGTAAATTGAATGGATTAAAGGCCGATAAATCCCCAGAGCCAGATAGGCTGCATCCCAGAGTACTCAAGGAAGTAGCCACAGAAATAGTGGATGCATTAGTGATAATTTTTCAAAACTCTTTAGATTCTGGAGTAGATCCTGAGGATTGGAGGGTAGCTAATGTAACCCCACTTTTTAAAAAGGAGGGAGAGAGAAAACAGGGAATTACAGACCAGTTAGTCTAACATCAGTAGTGGGGAAAATGCTAGAGTCAGTTATTTAAGATCAAATAGCAGCACATTTGGAAAGTGGTGAAATCATTGGACAAACTCCTCCCATGGATTTACAAAAGGTAAATGGTGTCTGACGAATCTTGTGGAATTTTTCGAGAATGTAACTAGTAGAGTGGATAAGGGAGAACCAGTGGATGTGTTATATCTGGACTTTCAGAAGGCTTTCGACAAGGTTCCACATAAGAGATTAGTATACAAACTTAAAGCACATGGTATTGGGGGTTCAGTATTGATGTGGATAGAGAACTGGCTGGCAGACAGGAGGCAAAGGATAGGAGTAAACGGGTCCTTTTCAGAATGGCAGGCAGTGACTAGTGGGGTACCGCAAGACTCAGTGCTGGGACCCCAGCGATTTACAATATATATTAATGATTTGGATGAGGGAATTGAATGCAACATCTCCAAGTTTGCGGATAACACGAAGCTGGGGGGCAGTGTTAGGTGTGAGGAGGATGCTAGGAGGCTGCAAGGTGACTTGGATAGGTTGGGTGAGTGGGCAAATGCATGGCAGATGCAGTATAATGTGGATAAATGTGAGATTATCCACTATGGTGCAAAAACAGGAGGGTAGACTATTATCTGAATGGTGGCCGATTAGGAAAAGGGGAAATGCAACGAGACCTGGGTGTCATGGTACACCAGTCATTGAAAGTAGGCTTCAGAGATGCTGCCTGTCCTGCTGAGTTACTCCAGTATTCTGTACCTATCTCTGGTTTAAACCAGCATCTACAGTTCCCTCCTACACATAATATATTGATATTATTTTATAGAGATTGAGGGGGAGAAACGTTTCAGAAATTGGTCCGACAGCCACCTGCTGGTAGCAGCTTATAACTACATCAGGACAACCGACCCGTCATCCTGACAATGTTAACATCACCTCATATTCCACGTGGGTAGTTTACAACCTAACCTTAGCAACATTAAAATCTCCACTTTTAGGGAATAAACCTACAAACATCAAAATATGCTGTGTATGAAGAGTTTTTAAGCAGTTTCGGGTTTGGATATATTGCTTATTCTGAATAAAGTTTAATTTTGTAATTTTTTTAAAAACTTTGCGGCGCCCTTTATGTGGGGACTCTTTGCATAGCTAGAGTTTGCAAAACAAAGAGTTTCACTGTGACTTGTCATAAGTGATAGGAACAAATAGACCATTCAGCCCATCATGTCTACTCCACCATTCAATCATGGATAATCTATCTCTCCCTCCTAACCCCATTCTCCATCCTTCTCCCATCAACCCCTGACACCCGTACTAGTCAACAATCTATCTATCTCTGCCTTAAAAATATCGACTGACTTGGCCTCCTCTGCCTTCTGTGGTGAATTCCACAGATTCACCACCATCTGACTAAATAACCATATAACCATATAACCATATAACAATTACAGCACGGAAACAGGCCTTCTCGGCCCTTCCAGTCCGTGCCGACCATTTATTTTCCCCTAGTCCCATCTACCTGCACTCAGACCATACCCCTCCATTCCCTTCCCGTCCATATACCTATCCACTTTACCAGGCACGTGCCGTCAGGGTAGGCAAGGCAGGCACTGCCTACCCTGACTAAAATTATAACATAGTAATAACTAAATATAAATAATAAAGGCATGTGAGAATTATGCCTATCTAAGAGACCGATCTCTTAGGTAGGCATAATTCTCCGTGCCTTTCATCCGCAGCGCTTGTAACACGGGAAGGTCTGTGCAGCCCACGTGCCGTCAGCGCTGCCTGAAGCCGTCAGTTTCAAGCGGGGCTGAAGGCAGCTGAAATTCTGCCTCTGCTGTACTGCGCATGCGCACCAGTCTACTGCGCATGCGCACTGCAAGTTTTTTGGCAGGGTTTTCAACTATAGTTTGTCATGTACCAATGATGTGGTAAGTACATTTTGTGTTTATGTTGTTAAATACCTTATTTCCCGGGGTGTGGGAGAGGGGGGCACTCCTTTCACAGCGTTTAGGGAGTCTGGCCCGGGGTAAAGTTGCAGGAAGGGCACGAATGTTATGAATGAGGGGATTGGGATAATGCCACTTGCAACGCTCCTTGCACGGAGGCATGGAATGCCACCCCATTGAGGCCGATGGGGGGGGGGAGAGAGAGAGAAGTAGCTCGGGTGGCTGAGCGGCCGCCGGGCCGGACAGCGAATCCAGCCGCCACCTTAGCTCCTTCTGCCGGTCCCCGCTCACCTCTGGCAGCTCTCCGTCTAAAAACCTCTCTCTCCTGCCGCTCGCTGCCCCCACTCATGTCCTCAAATTCCGACAGCGCGATTGAGGTTACTCGGCTGTGGGAATTTAAAGATTTGCAGGAACCCGCTGACATGAGCGAAGTCAGCGAACGGCAGGTGACAGGTGTTCCGACGGAGAGCACTGCCAAAGGTGAGCGGGCCGGCAGAAGGCGTTGAAGTGGCGTTCTGCTGTCGGGTCCCAGTGGCCACTTGTAGCTACCCGAGCTGCTTCTATCCCCAGCTACAGTGCGTGGCTTCGCGCCCGGAGAGCTGTGGCAGCGGTGAGTGAGTGACTTACTGGCAGTATCCCCGACACCCTTCTTCTCAACACTCGTGCCCTCCCCACAACTTCACCCCTGGCACAGACTCTCCACACGCTGTGAAAGGAACTGTTCCGCCAATTGATCTATTACTAGGAAGCCTTGGGCAAATTGAAATGTCACTGTTTTTTATTTATTTATTTATTTAACGGGGACGCAATCTGCACATGCGCAGTTTAATTTTTTTTTAAAGAGGACTGAGTGCCTACCCTGAGTAATTACTCACGGCACGTGCCTGCACTTTACTTTTAAATGTTAAAATCGATCCTTCCTCCACCACTTCTGCTGGAAGCCCATTCCACACATCCACCACTCTCTGAGTAAAGAAGTTCCCGCTCATGTTACCCCTAAACTTCTGTCCCTTAATTCTCATGTCATGCCCTCTTGTTTGAATCTTCCCTACCCTCAATGGGAAAAGCTTATCCACGTCAACTCTGTCTATCCCTCTCATCATTTTAAACACCTCTATCAAGTCCCCCCTTAACCAAAGAATAAAGACCTAACTTGTTCAACCTTTCTCTGTAACTTAGTTGCTGGAACCCAGGCAACATTCTAGTAAATCTCCTCTGTACTCTCTCTAATTTGTTGACATAAATTCCTCCTCCTCCTCTCATTCCTAAAGGAACGTCCTATAATTCTGAGGCTGTGCCCTCTAGTCCTAGGTTTTCCTACATGGAAACAATTTTTTTTTAAATGATAATAAAAACATTTTTTAAAAATACTTTAGAATTGGATAATCTATCACTCTTTCTCCCCATTGTAAACAACCCTGCATTTAAACCTTCAATGTTGGATAAAGGTTTTTTACAATGGAAAAATCACAGAATTAAAAAGATGGGTCATCTCTATACGAAAGGTACGTTTCTTACATTTCAGGAGTTATAACAAACTTATAGACTTCACTCAAATGACTATTTCAGATATCTACAACTTAGAGATTATGCTAAATCAAATACACAGGATTACAGAACAAGAGATCCAGAAACTCTTGATGAATGTTTGAATAAACATCCTAATACAGAAAAATTAATATCTTATATCTATAATATCCTATTAGACAGTGAGGCAACAATGACGGAAATATATAGGCAATCATGGGAACATGAACTAGGCCAACCAATAATGCAAGATATTTGGGACGAAAGCTCATAACATATACATCAATGCTCGTTAAATGCCAGACACTCTTTAATACAATTTAAAGTATTACATAGATTACATTACTCATAAACAAAATTAAATAGAATCTTCCCACATATATCTCCTATCTGTGAAAAATGTCAGCATTTAGAGGCTAACCTAACTCATACATTTGTAAACTGTATAAACATTAAAAACTTTTGGACGGAAATGTTAAAGATAATTTCGGAAGTTGTCAACACCCAATTGGACCCCGACTCAAAACTAATAATATTAGGAATATTAGAACAAAGTCAAATGCTTACTACAAGCCAAAGAAGCTTTATCGACTACAGTATAACAATTGGGAAAAAATTAATATTAACATTTTGGAAAGGTCCTAAAACCCCCACAATTAAAATGTGGATTATGGAAATGTCGGAGACCCTGCATTTGGAAAGAATCAGACTTGTCTTAATGGACAAACTTTTTATCAGAATATGGTCTCCATTTATTGAATATTTGAAGGGGCAAACCGGTTCGGCACGAGAACCTGACTGAAACTCGAATTAAGGATTAGATGAAGAGTTATATTTTATAATTTACAAACATATCTCCAATGATGTATTATTAGTAAATTATTCCATTCTTTTTTATTATATTTCCTTGTTTTTTTTTCTCTCTCATTATTTTCTATCTATGTAAAAAATAAAAAATATATAGAAGCAGACGTATTAAATAATTGATAATATTGACAATATTAGTAATGTATGACTGTTACACATGAAATGTTTTTATTATGTACTTGCTTCTAATTTTTAAAAAAAATTAAAAAAAAGACTTTCCCACTAGTGGAAACAACCTCTCCACATCAACTCTACCCAAGCCTTTCACAATTTGGTTAGTTGTCGGACTCGTCACATGTGGCAATAAACTATTCAATGGATCAACTGGACTTGTATTCACTGGAATTTAGAAGGATGAGAGGGGATCTTATAGAAACATATAACATTCTGAAAGGATTGGATAGGCTAGATGCGTGAAAAATGTTCCTTCATCTAGCCTCATCCAGAACCAAGGGCTACAGTTTAAGAATAAAGGGTCGGCCATTTAGGACTGAGATCAGGAAAAACGTTTTCACCCAGAGAGTTGTGGATCTGTGGAATTCTCTGCTACAGAAAGCAGTGGAGGCCAATTCACTGGCAGTTTTCAAGAGAGAGTTAGATATCGCTATTAGGGCTAACGGAATCAATGGATATAAGGGAAAAGCAGGAATGGGGTACTGATTCTGGATGATCAGCCATGATCATATTGAGTGGCGGTGCTGGCTTGAAGGGCCGAATGCACCTATTTTCTATGTTTCTATTCTCTCATTCATTCATTCATTCATTCATTCATTCATTCATTCATTCAAAAAACATGCTCTGACATTCCTTCCGTACTTACTTCTGCGAGATATACCCCAGGTCGTCACGCTGACCATGATCACAGCTACTGTCAGGACTTGCCAAGTCTGAGCTGACCAGGTTGAGATTCCTGTGGGGACCAATCGCCTTGTATAACACCCAGACCCGTAGAGTCAGAGACCTGCCCCGCTGAGAACAGCCACACACACACACACACACACAGACAATCGTTCCCGCAGTCCCCACTCATACCTATAAACATAGAAATATATAACATTGTGGGGAAAGGTAAGGACCTTTCACAAGGTCCCACACAGGAGATTAGTGGGCAAAATGAGAGCACATGGTATTGGGGTAGAGTATTGACATGGATAGGTCGGCAGACAGGAGACAAAGAGTGAGGATTAATGGGTCCCTTTCACAATGACAGGCAGTGATGAGTGGGGTACCGCAAGGCCTGGTGCTGGGATCGCAGCTATTTACAATATACATTAATGATATAGATGAAGGAATTAAAAGTAACATTAGCAAATTTGCAGATGACACAAGGCTGGGTGGCAGTGTGAACTGGGAAGAGGATGCTATAAGGATGCAGGGAGACTTGGACAGGTTGGGTGAGCGGGCAGATGCCGTTTAACGTGGATAAATGTGAGGTTATCCAGTTTGGAGGCAAGAACGGGAAGGCAGATTATTATCTGAATGATGTCAGGTTAGGAAAAGGGGAAGTACAGCGAGACCTGGGTGTCCTTGTACATCAGTCACTGAAAGTAAGCATGCAGGTACAGCAGCAGGGAAGAAAGCTCATGGCAGTATAGGAGCAAAGAGGTCCTTCTGCAGTTGTACAGGGCCCCAGTGTAACCACACCTGGAGTATTGCGTGCAGTTATGGTCCCCTAATTTGAGGAAGGACATTCTTGCTATTGAGGGAGTGCAGCGTAGGTTTACAAGGTTAATTCCCAGGATTGTGGACTGTCATATGCTGAGAGATGGAGCGACTGGGCTTGTATTCGCTGGTATTTAGCAGCATGAGAGAGGATCTTATAGAAACATATACAATTATTAAGGGATTGGACACGGTAGAGGCAGGAAACATCTTCCCGATGTTGGGGGAGTCACAGGGGCCACAGTTTAAGAATAAGGGGTTGGCCATTTAGAACTGAAATGAGGAAAAACTTTTTCACAGAGTTGCAAATTTGTGGAATTCTTTGCCTAAGAAGGCAGTGGAGGCCGATTCACTGGCTGCATTCAAAATATAGAGCTCTTAGGGCTAGCGGAATCAAGGGGTACGGGGAGGAACGGGGTACAGATTGTGGATGAGCCATGATCACATTGAATGACAGTGCTGGTTCGAAGGGCCAAATGCCCTACTCCTCCACATAATGACTATGTATCTATGTATCTATGGAACTGCAGATGCTGATTCACAAAAAAAAGACACAAAGTGCTGGAGTAACTCAGCAGGACAGACAGCATCTCTGGAGAGAAGGAATCAGTGACATTTCGGGTCAAGACACTTATGAATAAGTCCAAAACGTCACCCATTCCTTCTCTCCAGAGATGCTGCCTGTCCCGCTGAGTTACTCCAGCTTTTTGTGTCTATCTTTGGTATAAACCAGTATTTGCAGATCCTAAATATCTCTGAAGGGAATGGATTGAGTTTGGAGTTTGGAGATACAGCATGGAAACAGGCCCTTCGGCCTGCTGAGTGCTGTTAGCGCCCGAGACGGGTACACAACCCGGCGGTTTCCCAGACTCTGTGGTGACGGGGGTGAGGGGGGAGAGAGAGAGAGAGAGAGAGAGACTCACCAGGAGCATCGCTGGGGAAACCCACCGTGTTCATCCCGAGACCGGCTGTAGCCCTGACCCCGACTAACTGACCCCGTCACCAGCACACGCTCACACGGTCCACAGTGGGGCCGTGACTAGCACACACACATTCACACTCACACACTCGCACACTCACACACACTCACACGGTTCACAGTGGGGCCGTGACTAGCACACACACACTCACACTCACACACTCACACTCACACACTCACACACACTCACACGGTTCACAGTGGGGCCGTGACTAGCACACACTCACACACACACTCACACTCACACACTCACACGGTTCACAGTGGGGCACACGCACTCACACTCACACTCACACAGTTCACAGTGGGGCACACACACACAGTGACTAGCACACACTCACACTCACACACTCACACGGTTCACAGTGGGGCAGTGACTAGCACACTCACACACGCTCACACACTCACATGGTTCACAGTGGGGCACACGCACTCACACTCACACTCACACGGTTCACAGTGGGGCACACACACACAGTGACTAGCACACACACACACTCACACACTCACACGGTTCACAGTGGGGCAGTGACTAGCACACACTCACACTCACACACGCACACATTCTCACGGATCACAGTGGGGCAGTGACTAGCACACACTCACACTCACACTCACACACGAGCACACACTCACGGATCACAGTGGGGCACACACACACAGTGACTAGCACACACACACACTCACACACACACTCGCACACTCACACGGTTCACAGTGGGGCCGTGACTAGCACACACTCACACACACACACACTCACACGGTCCACAGTGGGGCACACGCACTCACACTCACACTCACACGGTTCACAGTGGGGCACACACGCACAGTGACTAGCACACACACACACTCACACGGTTCACCGTGGGGCAGTGACTAGCACACACTCACCCTCACACTCACACACTCACAGTTCACAGTGGGGCAGTGACTAGCACACACTCACACACACTCACACACAGTCACACACACACACCCGTCCGTACACTCACGGTTCACAGTGGGGCAGTTAGCACACACAAACAAATGCACACACACTCACACACACACACTCACCCACAAACAAATGCACACACACTCTCACACACAAACACACACTCTCACACACTCACCCACAAACAAATGCACACCCACACACATACACTCACTGACAGGCGCACACAAACACACATGTACACAAGAGACACTGACCCACACACAAAGACACAAACACACTCACCTCACTAACTGGCACACCCACACACACCACATAATGACTATGTATCTATATATCTATGGAACTGCAGATGCTGATTCATAAAAAAAAGATTTAAAGTGCTTGAGTAACTCAGCAGGACAGACAGCATCTCTGGAGAGAAGGAATCGGTGACATTTCGGGTCGAGACACTTATGAATAAGTCCAAAATGTCACCCATTCCTTCTCTCCAGAGATGCTGCCTGTCCCGCTGAGTTACTCCAGCTTTTTGTGTCTATCTTTGGTATAAACCAGTATTTGCAGATCCTAAACATCTCTGAAGGGAATGGATTGAGTTTGGAGATACAGCATGGAAACAGGCCCTTCGGCCTGCTGAGTGCTGTTAGCGCCCGAGACGGGTACACAACCCGGCGGTTTCCCAGACTCTGTGGTGACGGGGGTGAGGGGGGAGAGAGAGAGAGAGAGAGAGAGAGACTCACCAGGAGCATCGCTGGGGAAACCCACCGTGTTCATCCCGAGACCGGCTGTAGCCCTGACCCCGACTAATTGACCCCGTCACCAGCACACGCTCACACGGTCCACAGTGGGGCCGTGACTAGCACACACACATTCACACTCACACACTCGCACACTCACACACACTCACACGGTTCACAGTGGGGCCGTGACTAGCACACACACACTCACACTCACACACTCACACTCACACACTCACACACACTCACACGGTTCACAGTGGGGCCGTGACTAGCACACACTCACACACACACTCACACTCACACACTCACACGGTTCACAGTGGGGCACACGCACTCACACTCACACTCACACAGTTCACAGTGGGGCACACACACACAGTGACTAGCACACACTCACACTCACACACTCACACGGTTCACAGTGGGGCAGTGACTAGCACACTCACACACGCTCACACACTCACATGGTTCACAGTGGGGCACACGCACTCACACTCACACTCACACGGTTCACAGTGGGGCACACACACACAGTGACTAGCACACACACACACACTCACACTCACACACTCACACGGTTCACAGTGGGGCAGTGACTAGCACACACTCACACTCACACACGCACACATTCTCACGGATCACAGTGGGGCAGTGACTAGCACACACTCACACTCACACTCACACACGAGCACACACTCACGGATCACAGTGGGGCACACACACACAGTGACTAGCACACACACACACTCACACACACACTCGCACACTCACACGGTTCACAGTGGGGCCGTGACTAGCACACACTCACACACACACACACTCACACGGTCCACAGTGGGGCACACGCACTCACACTCACACTCACACGGTTCACAGTGGGGCACACACGCACAGTGACTAGCACACACACACACTCACGCGGTTCACCGTGGGGAAGTGACTAGCACACACTCACCCTCACACTCACACACTCACACACTCACAGTTCACAGTGGGGCAGTGACTAGCACACACTCACACACACTCACACACACTCACACACACACACCCGTCCGTACACTCACGGTTCACAGTGGGGCAGTTAGCACACACAAACAAATGCACACACACTCACACACACACACTCACCCACAAACAAATGCACACACACTCTCACACACAAACACACACTCTCACACACTCAAGTCCTCACAAATATACCACAAGATTACATTCCACACGCCCAGAAATCAAATGGGAATTAAAGAAAATCCCCAGATGGAGACACAGGGAACTGCAGATGCTGGAATCCTGAGCAATACACAAAGTGCTGGAGGAACTCGGCGGGCCAGGCAGCATCTGTGGAGGGAATGGACAGACAAGTATGTAATTGTCAAATGTACAGGGACTGGATCAATGACATTAAACATAACAGCAAAACAAATCCATATTTAACAATCAATAATACATCAGGTTATTTATCAGGGGAGTCATAGAGTGATACAGTGTGGAAACAGTCCCTTCGGCCCAACTTGCCCACACCGGCCAACATGTCCCAGCTACACTAGTCCCACTTGCCTACGCTTGGTCCATATCCTTCTAAACCTGTCCTATCCATGTACCTGTCTAACTGTTTCTTAATCTTTGAGATAGTCCCAGCCTCAACTATCTCCTCTGGCAGCTTGTTCCATACAACCACCACCCTTTGTGTGAAAAGGTACCCCTCAGATTCCTAATAAATCTGCTCCCCTTCACCTTGAATCTATGTCCTCTGATCCTTGATTTCCCTACTCTGGGCAAGAGATTCCGTGCATCTACCTACTCTCTCTGCCTCAGAGGGCGGTGGAGGCAGGTTCTCTGGATGCTTTCAAGAGAGAGCTAGATAGGGCTCTTAAAAATAGTGGAGTCAGGGGATATGGAGAGAAGGCAGGAACGGGGTACTGATTGGGGATGATCAGCCATGATCACATTGAATGGCCTACTCCTGCGTCTATTGTCTATTGTCTATTGTCTATTCCTGCTGTACCTGCATGCTTACAGAACAATGAAATCCTTAAGGGCCTGTCCCACCAGCATGCAACTCCATGCGATGAGCGCGACCTAACGTGGTCGCTTGAGCCGTCCGGCGTCGCGGGGCCGGTCCCACTTCGATCGCCGGAGCCGTGCGGAATTGTGCGGAGTTCGTCCCGACATTGTGCGGGGCTCCGAAAAACTGACCGTGTTCAAAAATTCCGCGTGGCAACGGCTTGTCGGCTCGCAGTCGCCTCGACGCATTACACACCGCCTCGACGTCGTGCCTCCGTGACCCTCTCTGTAGGTGCCTCTGTGACCCTCTATGTAGGTGCCTCCGTGACCCTCTGTGTGTGTGCCTCTGTGCCCCTCTCTGTGTGCCCCTCTCTGTCCTGGCGAATTTACCTTAGACTTCGCTCCAAGTTCGCCTCACTTTGCGCCGCGTTGCGCCACTCACCCAACCTCCGCACGGCCCTCGCTGCTGGTTTGGTCGTGCTCACCGCATGGAATCGCATGCTGGTGGGACAGGCCCTTTACTTGCAGAAGCATAACAAGCCTGTGAACACAACACACAACAAAACCACCAAAGATCCTGACGAAAGATTCTGCGGATCAGCTGGGAGGACAAACGCACCAACATCAGCATTTTGGAGGAAGCCAACATGACCAGCATCACCACCACAATAATGCAGCACCAACTTAGACGGACTGGCCATGTCATCCGCATGTCCAACACACGTCTCCCTAAACAAATCCTGAACTCTCAACTGAAGGAAGGTCGGCGAGCCCCCAGTGGGCCAAAGAAATTCTTCAAGAATAGTTTGACGAAATTGCACATCACATCGAGCAACTGGGAGCACATTGCACTGGCCAGGCGATCCTGGAGGACAATAGACAATGGACAATAGACAATAGGTGCAGGAGTAGGCCGTTCGACCCTTCGAGCCTGCACCGCCATTCAATATGATCATGGTTGATCATCCAACTCAGTATCCTGTACCTGCCTTCTCTCCATACTCCCTGATCCCTTTAGCCACAATGGTCACATCTAACTCCCTCTTAAATATAGCCAACGAACTGGCCTCAACTACCTTCTGTGGCAGAGAATTCCACAGATTCACCACTTTCTGTGTGAAAAATGTTTTTCTCATCTCGGTCCTAAAAGATTTCCCGCTTATGCTTAAACTGGGACCCCTTGTCCAGGACTTCCCCAACATCGGGAACAATCTTTCTGCATCTAGCCTGTCCAACCCCTTAAGGATTTGTAAGTTTCTATAAGATCCCCCCTCAATCTTCTAAATTCTAGCAAGTACAAGCCGAGTCTATCCTGTCTTTCTTCATATGGAAGTCCTGACATCCCAGGAATCAGTCTGGTGAACCTTCTCTGTACTCCCTCTATGGCAAGAATGTCTTTCCTCAGATTTGGAGACCAAAACTGTACGCAATACTCCAGGTGTGGCATCACCAAGACGCTGTACAACTGCAGTAGAACCTCCCTGCTCCTATATTCAAATCCTTTTGCTATGAATGCTAACATACTATTCGCTTTCTTCACTGCCTGCTGCACCTGCATGCCTACTTTCAATGACTGGTGTACCATGACATCCAGGTCTTGGATAATGAAGAGGATTTCCAAAGTCTACAGAATGATTTAGGCCAGTTGGAAAAATGGGCTGAAAGATGGCAGATGGAGTTTAATGCTGATAAATGTGAGGTGCTACACCTTGGCAGGACAAATCAAAATAGGACGTACATTGTAAACGGTAGGGAATTGAAGAATACAGTTGAACAGAGGGATCTGGGAATAACCGTGCATAGTTCCTTGAAGGTGGAATCTCATATAGATAGGGTGGTAAAGAAAGCTTTTGGAATGCATCCCTAAGCTGGGATGTAATGTTAAAATTGTACAAGGCATTGATGAGACCAAATCTGGAGTATGGTGTACAATTTTGGTCGCCCAATTATAGGAAGGATGTCAACAAAATAGAGAGGGTACAGAGGAGATTTACTAGAATGTTGCCTGGGTTTCAACAGCTAAGTTACAGAGATAGGTTGAATAAGTTAGGTCTTTATTCTCTGGAACGCAGAAGGTTAAGTGGGGACTTGATAGAGGTCTTTAAAATGATGAGAGGGATAGACAGAGTTGATGTGGACAAGCTTTTCCCTATGAGTATAGGGAAGATTCAAACAAGAGGACATGACTTTAGAATTAAGGGACAGAGGTTTAGGGGTAACATGAGGGGGAACTTCTTTACTCAGAGAGTGGTAGCGGTGTGGAATGAGCTTCCAGTGGAAGTGGTGGCGGCAGGTTCGTTGGTATCATTTAAAAATAAATTGGATAGGCATATGGATGAGAAGGGTATGGAGGGTTATGGTATGAGTGCAGGCAGGTGGGACTAAGGGAAAAAAGTTGTTCGGCATGGACTTGAAGGGCCGAGATGGCCTGTTTCCGTGCTGTAATTGTTATATGGTTATATGGTTACGTGGATAGGAAAGGTCCTTATAGATATGGGCCAAACGCAGAACTGGAGTAGATGGGACATCTTGTATGTGAGAAAAGGGGTTAACAGACATGGTTGATTTAAACTAGAAATAGAAAAAAATGTAACTTAGAAAGAAATAAAGTTTCAACAAAGCCAGACTGTTAGTGGGATAGAAAGTAACGATAGATAGAGAGAACTTTGAGATAGAAAGTAACGACAGATAGAACAGAGCACAGAGAGAACTTTGAGATAAAAAGTAGCAAACAGATAAAAACTTCAGTATAAGCCTTTGACGTCAGGAGTTCCGAGGCGTTCCTGGACTTTCTCGTGGGAATGTGGGCTTTATGTTATAATTAAAAAGAGGCAAATTGGTGAGAAAAGAGGGTGTGGCTATAATGTAATGAAATGTATAAAGATAGAATACATCCCGACCCTCGGTGTGCCTCTAGGGGAGAGGAAAGGAGAGGCACCTATTCTGCAGAATATTATCTTAATAAAAGCTTCTTTACTGACTTTGTCTCAAACAGCATTTGTGATTTTTTACATCTCACAATTTGGGGGCTCGTCCGGGATTTAATTACTCCAAGCCAGCTGACGAGGGTACACGGACGAAGAGAAGGTGCACCCCGCTGAGTTCAGCGGTCTCAGACTCCTTGCTTACCATCAGAAGGTTTGAGCGAGTGATGCCCGGACCAAACAGAGACTCAGCAAAGAAGTGAAGGTGGTTGGAGATTGGTTGGAAATCACGAAAATCGAGTAATTCTGTGCACAGACCCCGGTAAGAATCTTTGACTATTATAGTATTACCTGGGCGATTTGATAAAAGATCGGAGAAGAATTCCGATAAAGAGAATGGGAAATGTAAGTGATAAACCCATCCCAGCATTCTGCCCAATAGTCCGTTGGGGGCGAATGATGAACCACTGGGGGGCAAGAAATACCCAGGGGTCGGAGAAGACAATAATGATAAGGTATTGTTATTTTGAATGGCCAAAACACCCGATAAAGGAGCTTCGGTCTGGTGGCCAGAGGATGAGTCAGATGAGGATTGGGTACAACAGGCATTGAATGAATATGTGAAAAATAAACCCAATCCAATAATAGAAGAGATCAAGTATGCCGCAGTATGGGAAGCGGGATATAATTATTAAAGGAGAGAGAGGCAATTTAACTCCTCGTGGATACCACCCTGAGAGGTCAGGGGTCTGTTGGACGGGAACAGTCCGATAAGATAATGGAGGCAGTTTAACTCCTCGTGGATACCACCCTGAGAGGTCAGGGGTCTGTTGGACGGGAATAGTCCGATAAGACAATGGATAACCGGAACGGGAAAAGTAAGAGTCCGGGGGGAAAAGAAAAAGGCTCAATGGTGAAGAGCCGCACATTCTGCCTGATAGTCCGTTGGGGCGAATGTGGCAATTGGGGAGAAGGAAGCCCCGAGGGTAAAGATAAGGAGACTATGATTAAGTTATGTTATTTTGATTAACCAAAGGAACCAATAATGAGGATTGGGCACTTTGGATGCTGTACAGAATATTCAGAGTATCACTCAAAAATCTAAGGAAAATCACAGTGCCAAATGTTTTGAGTACGAAAAGTTAAAAAGGAAGGAGCAACACAGAAAGAAATAGAAAAGGCAACTGTCAAATCTAAAAAAAAGGCTACAGAAACCTATAAATTATATGTGGAAAAACAGATTTTGAACAAAAATTGACAGAAACCTCAAAGAAATTTCAGGAAATTGAAGAAGCTCATCTTAAGCACTTGAAAGAAATATTGTTGTTGTGAGTTGTTTCACAAAATCTATAGAAGGAACTCATACACAGATTGGTCAGGTACATGAGGAGTTAGTGCAAAATATTGTAGAATAGCAGAAAGTAGAATTGCAATGAGAATAATGTAATACAGTGACTACGAGGACAGAGGACTGCGTTTCTTGACTGTGGAGATAAAATTGCTGCATTCTCTCTGCTGAGAGATCGAGACAAAATGTGCTTCTTTGTTTGGAGATTAATGGGAGTGGGGTGTGGTCAGATGTTGAGTGACTAGGAGTTTGATTGGTTGTGATCTTAGTGGGGTGTGGTTAGAATTTGAGTGACGGTGAGTCTGACTAATCACGATCTGAATATCTATCCAATCACAACGCTCAGGAACCTGATTGATAGGGGATTAGGCCATCCTACTTTAACTTAAAAGGGGAGATAAGAATTATATAAATGTTAATTTTGAAACTTGAATCTGTGTAGAAAATTGCATAATTTCTTTGAAGTAAGAATGGAACAAATGTGATTTGTGTTTAAAAACCGGTTTTGAATGAATGAGAAAGTTCATATATGTGATATTTTGTTTGTTGTAGGCCACATGCTGTAAGGGTGTGTGTGTGTGTGTTCCTTTAAGAAATTGTAAGCAATGAGGAAGGTTACGAACAGCTGTAAGGTAACGAACAACGCTTCGCAGCTTAAAAGGGAAAAGTTGGAAAATGAAGGTTGCTTGGTTTTGCTTATGTTTCTATAGATTTCTTTTCAGTAAAGTTAATTTGGAAAATTGTTACTAGTACTAGGAATTGGAAATTTCAAAATAGTGGTGAGAATGGATTGAAAAAAAAATGGAAATAAGTTAATTGCTGAAACATGACCAGCTTTTGTGGTTTGTTTAGATAAAACATTCTGGTTGGAGAAGGGTAATGATAGTTTGCTGAGATTTTCAGAAACAGTTGTGACGAAGTGGCCCAAAGAAGGCACTTTCAAGATATTAAAGAAGGAACTGCAGATGCTGGAGAATCGAGGGTACACAAAAAGCTGGAGAAACTCAGCGGGTGCAGCAGCATCTAAGGAGCGAAGGAGATAGGCGATGTTTCGGGTTGAGACCCTTCAAGATAAATGTGTGACAAGATGGAAGTGTTAATTATGAATTATATGTCACAGATAAGTTGGAAAGATGGGAAAAGGGGAGAGGAAAGGAATTAGATGTACTTAAGCAGTTTAGAGAGGAAAGGAGAGAGAGGCAGTGAGGAGGTAACAGAAGGAGGAAACGACAGGTGTGAACGTAATAAATCAGGAGGAGTCAGTGGAAGATTTTAAAAGAAAGGTGAATACATTTGCAAAGGAGGGTAAACTATCTGAGAAGTAAGAAACTGAGTTTAGAATGAGAAAGAAGGCATATCAGAAAGGATTAAAGTGGGGAACAAAGGGATAAATTGATGAGACTGCTTTAAAAAGATAAGAGCAGGCCAGACACAGATTATCCTTTGGGGCACCCATAAACTGAGAGGGCTAAAAAAAATACCTTACCCAATATTCCTGATGGGGCAGGAAATGGATTATGGCTTTGGAGGAGGAGAACGTGGGACGATTATTGGCTATGGGAGATTTGAAGGCACTGCTGGTGAAAGTGATAGGAACCACTAAACTGACAGAACTCCTGAAGATGGCTGGTAGAAAAATGCTGTGAACAATGCAATAAACAATGGCACGCTGTTTGACACAGTCAGGCAGAGGGCATGGCAGGCCCTCAGACAATAATCCAGCAGCCTATCTGGAGAACAAGCTGAAAAGGTGGAGACTGGAAACTGAACAAGAAAGAGAAGGCAACCAGTTAATGAACACTATATTCTGAACCACTGTGGTGGATGTCATTCCTTCTAAAGTCAAGTCTAGATTGGAAGAGGTGGTGGGATTGTCATCTATTTCCACCCCCGATGCAGCGATCATTTGGTCAATGAGGTTGAGAAATATCGCAAAGATAGGAAAAAGACTTGCAGACCAGCAGGAAGAGAGCAGAAAAAAATGATGCAAATGTAACTTGAAGAGCTCAAAAAGAAAGCGTGAAAAAGGAAAGACAATGTTGTCAGTAACAACAGACCTGGTTGAAAAGTCTGAAATATGTGATGCACCGACACACAGTGAGTCCTATGACAGCCAAACAGGGGCCAGAGAATTCCATGCCAATAATAAATTTATTTGGGAAAGTATTTCCTCAAATGCCTTATCAGGAGTGAAATACATCTGGATATAAGCCCAGACAGGACTGGGGTCCCCAAGGGAGGGAGGGATCTCAAGAAGGAGGCCAAGAAAGGCTAGTAAGGAGACAGGTAATGGATAAGATGTGTTGGGGATGTGAACAAGTATGGTAATCAAGAAATAATAATAATAATTAAGATAGTGGTGAAAACAGCTATGGTAAGAACATTAAGAGGTATTAAAGACACACAGGCTGGGATGCAGCAGGGTTTTAAATACTAGCCCCATGTTTTTAATCAGATGTTATAGGCAGATTTGGAAGGTGTTGATATAGTATTTGGATGATTTGTTTGTTTGTTCCACAAGTGAGAAGCAATGTGAGAGAGACATTGTAATTATCTTGGAAAAGATGGCACAGGAGGTCATAAAGTATCAAGGAAGAAGTTGTTGTTTTGTCAGCAGCAGGTAGAATATTTTGGACGAGTAATATCTAAAGAAGTAAAAGCTATAGCGCAGGGTCAATTTGAAGTGATGCATCAGGATGAATTAGACTTTAAGGTAATCAAATTGAAAGATTGCCTGCAATCTTGCGTAGCTCAGTTGGCAGAAGTTAAGGCTTTAAGAGCAGCATATGTACATGGAGTCTGGCACATGTTTGGAGCAGTAGGGAAACAGAAAGGCTTCGAGAAAAGCAACGGAGACCCCATGCAAAGTTAGCAGTATCACCATATGAGATGTTATTTGGGCTCCCATACTTAGGGAAGGTAGAAGGAGTTCCAACAATGCGAGGGCTGTGATGTATTCTTAAGGAACTATTTACTGGCAGTGTCCCAATTTCTTGCAGAACTAAAAATTAAAGGATTGCTGGCCCAGAGCCCACCACTGGACTTCCCAATTCACTCAGTCAAGGCTGGAGACTGGGTATAAATAAAAAACGTGGAAAGAAGAAAAGCTGCAACCTGGTGTTACTAATCACCGAGACAGCAGTACGAACAAGAGAAAAAAGATGGACACACGCAAGTCGAGTTAAGGGTCCTGTGGAGGCCCCACCAGACAATATCAGCCCGTGGACTGTGCGCAAAGGAGAGGAATCATTGACTTTTATATTTATCAGGAACCCGCGGGAAAAATGAAGATTTCACGTTGGTGGGTCGTGTGTTGGGAAATCACCCAACTTGTAAGTAATGTAACATGCATAAAAATCACAATACCACAGAATAGAAGGTCCACCACCATCCCATTTGATGTATGTAAAGGAAAATGATGGTGCGGCTATAGAATGTATGTATGCACCCATCCCTGTAAAGATTGGCACGCGGTGTTCACTTCATCAAAATATGGGTGGCATCGGACCACCTATCAAACTGATAGGTGGAAAGTCTATCAAAACCCGAACGAGAAATTACCAGGACGCGTATATGTGAGCATACAGAGTGTTCAAATGCAGGAAATGGTAGATATTGGATATAACCATATAACCATATAACAATTACAGCACGGAAACAGGCCATCTCGGCCCTTCAAGTCCGTGCCGAACAACTTTTTTCCCTTAGTCCCACCTGCCTGCACTCATACCATAACCCTCCAAACCCTTCTCATCCATATGCCTATCCAATTTATTTTTAAATGATACCAACGAACCTGCCGCTACCACTTCCACTGGAAGCTCATTCCACACCGCTACCACTCTCTGAGTAAAGAAGATCCCCCTCATGTTACCCCTAAACCTCTGTCCCTTAATTCTGTGCAGATATGTGCAGATAGAACAGGGAAGGATGCATGTCTGAAGTTTGAGATAGAAGTGAAGCGGGATGGAGAGATGGTAAGATACGAGGAGAAGGGAGAGGTGTTCAAGATAGATGACAGTCAGAATAGGGATCCCGGGGCAACACCAGCACCACCAGCAGTCAGCAATGTAAATAGGGAAAATGAGCCTAAGGATCTGAAGGTAATGATAGTAGCAGGAGAAACAGGATTAAGGCAGTTATATGAGAAGGGAATACCAACAGGGGGAAAAGGAGCCAACACCTGGCTAGCCTGGATGATGTACACAGCCAGAAGTATACAACGAACCAATTGTTACACCTGCGCCGGAGCCAGGCCTCAGCTGGTCCCAGTATCATTTCCCCTGAATTGGGATAGAACACCTGGGGCTATGTCATGTATACTACAGCTATTCACAAATCCCCTCTTACCAAAGAATGCAATATGCCAGAGTTATCATTACCTATTTCCGACCAGCAACAACAATACGAAGGGCCGAAGGGAAGACCCTAGACCTCCTCCATTTACCATTCCTCTTGGGGAGGAGGGATTTGAGTGCTATACAAGAGATAACCCAGAGGGACAGGATATGGGGAAGGTGCTCAACTGCAACCAGACGTATTACATAACGGCTGAGGAACAGGGGCCACTGTTCAATAGCTCCTGGCTGAGAAAGCAGATAATCAGTAGAGCTGATGTCTGGTGGTGGTGCGGAGAGAATACCCTGTGACCCCGGTTACCAGGGTCATGGACGGGAACCTGTACCCTCATACAACTGATGATGCTCTTTACCATAGCAGTAGAACATGCTGTAGAACTCAAGGAAGGAAACCGACGACAAAAGAGAAAGGTGAAAGGATCATTCGACACACACATCTATATAGATGCGATAGGAGTGCCAAGAGGGGTACCCGATGAATTCAAAGCCAGAAACCAGATAGCTGCGGGCTTTGAGTCCATGCTCTTCTGGTGGTCCACAATTAATAAAAATGTGGACTCGATCAACTACTTATACTACAATCAACAACGCTTTATAAATTACACTCGAGATGCAGTTGAAGGATTAGCGGAACAACTGACAGCTACCAGCCAAATGACCTGGCAAAATCGCATGGCCTTGGACATGCTACTGGCTGAGAAGGGAGGTGTGTGTGTAATGTTTCAAGAACAATGTTGCACATTCATCCCCAACAACACTGCTCCGGATGGGTCAGTGTCAAGAGCCCTAGCAGGTCTCACCTCTCTATCTATCGAATTGGCAGAGAACTCTGGAGTAGACACCTCCTGGACTGGGTTTCTAGAATCCTGGTTTGGGAAATGGAAGCACATCTTTACATCAACCCTAACATCAGTGGTAGTCATGGTGGGATTGCTGTGTTTGTTTGGATGCTGTATCATTCCCTGCGTACGGGGGTTGGCCCAGCGATTGATAGAAACAGCCCTGACAAAGAACAGCGCTGCCACCATAATGGCTTTCAGAACACATTATGACCAACGAGAGGGGGACCAACGAGATGGAGGCGAAGAATCTGTTGATAGCATTAGAGAAGGAGGATGTAGTGTAAATCAAAAGTTGCGTGGCAAAAAGAAAATGATGGATTGTGAGAAAAGGGGTTAACAGACATGGTTGATTTAAACTAGAAATAGAAAAAAATGTAGCTTAGAAAGAAATAAGGTTTCAACAAAGCCAGACTGTTAGTGGGATAGAAAGTAACGACAGATAGAACAGAGCACAGAGAGAACTTTGAGATAAAAAGTAGCAAACAGGTAAAAACTTCAGTATAAGCCTTTGACGTCAGGAGATGTTCCGAGGCGTTCCTGGACTTTCTCGTGGGAATGTGGGCTTTATGTTATAATTAAAAAGAGGCAAAATGGTGAGAAAAGAGGGTGTGGCTATAATGTAATGAAATGTATAAAGATAGAATACATCCCGACCCTCGGTGTGCCTCTAGGGGAGAGGAAAGGAGAGGCACCTATTCTGCAGAATATTATCTTAATAAAAGCTTCTTTGCTGACTTTGTCTCAAACAGCATTTGTGATTTTTTATATCTCACATTGTACATCTTGTTCATAGAATCATAGGCAGGTATGTGGATAGGAAAGGTCCAGACGGATATGGGCCAAATGCAGGACTGGAGTAGATGGGACATCTTGCTCATCTTGCTCATAGAATCATAGACAGGTATGTGGATAGGAAAGGTCCAGATGGATATGGGCCAAATGCAGGACTGGAGTAGATGGGACATCTTGCTCATCTTGCTCATAGAATCATAGACAGGTATGTGGATAGGAAAGGTCCAGATGGATATGGGCCAAATGCAGGACTGGAGTAGATGGGACATCTTGCTCATCTTGCTCATAGAATCATGAGATAAATGTGTTATCGCTGATGGGTTACTCTTTGTAGTTTGGGTTAAGGGCAAATAGAATGAAAGGACAGCCAGTCTCTCTGTGTGGGTGTGAATGAGCGGGAGGGCTGTGGTGGGGATGAGGGAACAGTGCCGGTGGGAATGGCTGCCGTGGGGGCTGGCACGGACGGAAATGACGGGCTCAATGGACGCGGAGCTGCAGCTCCTGCTCTGCGGGGGGAGGGGAGGGGAGGGGGGCCTTGGAGGGGCGGGCTGTGGAACGGGGGCGGGGCTGTGGAACGGGGGCGGGGCTGTGGAACGGGGGCGGGGCTGTAGAACGGGGGCGGGGCTGTAGAACGGGGGCGGGGCTGTGGAACGGGGGCGGGGCTGTAGAACGGGGGCGGGGCTGTGGAACGGGGGCGGAGATGTAGAACGGGGGCGGGGCTGTGCAACGGGGCGGGGCTGTGGAACAGGGGCGGGGCTGTGGAACGGGGGCGGGGATGTGGAACGGGGGCGGGGCTGTGGAACGGGGGCGGGGTCAGCGGGCTGGGGGTGTGACGTTGCAGGGGCGGGGTCAGCGGGCTGGGGGTGTGACGGTGCAGGGGGCGGGGTCAGCGGGCTGGGGGTGTGACGGTGCAGGGGGCGGGGTCAGCGGGCTGGGGGTGTGACAGTAAAGGGGCGGGGTCAGCGGGCTGGGGGTGTGACGGTGCAGGGGGCGGGGTCAGCGGGCTGGGGGTGTGACGGTGCAGGGGGCGGGGTCAGCGGGCTGGGGGTGTGACGGTGCAGGGGGCGGGGTCAGCGGGCTGGGGTGTGACGGTGCAGGGGGCGGGGCCAGTGTGACGGTGCAGGGGGCGGGGTCAGCGGGCTGGGGGTGTGACGGTGCAGGTGGCGGGATCAGCGGGCTGGGGGTGTGACGGTGCAGAGGGCGGGGTCAGCGGGCTGGGCGTGTGACGGTGCAGGGGGCGGGGTCAGCGGGCTGGGCGTGTGACGGTGCAGGGGGCGGGGCCAGTGTGACGGTACAGGGGGCGGGGTCAGCGGGCTGGCGTTGTGACGGTGCAGGGGGCGGGGTCAGCGGGCTGGCGGTGTGACGGTGCAGGGGGCGGGGTCAGCGGGCTGGGGGTGTGACGGTGCAGGGGGCGGGGTCAGCGGGCTGAGGGTGTGACGGTGCAGGGGGCGGGGTCAGCGGGCTGGGGGTGTGACGGTACAGGGGGCGGGGTCAGCGGGCTGGGGGTGTGACGGTGCAGGGGGCGGGGTCAGCGGGCTGGGGGTGTGACGGTGCAGGGGGCGGGGTCAGCGGGCTGGGGGTGTGACGGTGCAGGGGGCGGGGTCACCGGGCTGGGGGTGTGACGGTGCAGGGGGCGGGGTCAGCGGGCTGGGGGTGTGACGGTGCAGGGGGCGGGGTCAGCGGGCTGGGGGTGTGACGGTGCAGGGGGCGGGGTCAGCGGGCTGGGGGTGTGACGGTGCAGGGGGCGGGGTCAGCGGGCTGGGGGTGTGACGGTGCAGGGGGCGGGGCCAGTGAGTGCACGACTCGTCTACATGAGTCTAGAGATGCAGACAGACAGACAGAGAGAGAGATCTCTATCTATCTATCTATCTCTATATGGGACAGTGTCCAGTGACAATCCTCCTGCACGGTCACGGTCACAGTGTGGACACTGGGTTCCCCCTCTCACACTCTCCCCACCTCTGCCCCCTTGCCCTCCCCCTATCTAACCCTGCCCCCCCCCCCCGCCCTCAGTCCCCACCCCCTCTCCCCGCTCCCCACCCCCACCCCCTCAAACCCTCTCCACCTCCCCACCTCCTCATCCTCTCCTCCCTCTCCTCCCCTGCCCCATGTCTACCCCTTTCCACCCCCTCCCCTAACAACTCTCGTCCCGTCCCCACCGCCTCTCCCCTACCACTCACTACCCCTCCCCCTTTCCCTACCCTTCTCTCCTACCCCTCTACCCCCTCCTCATCCCCACCCCCTCTACCCCCTCCCCGTCCCCTCTCCCTGTCCCCTCTCACCTCCCCCTCTCCCCTCTCCGCCCCCTCCCCCCTCACAGCCCCCGTCTACCGAAGAGAGTCCTAGCCTGTTCAACCTCTTCCTATAGCTCAGGTCCTCGAGTCCTGGCAGCATTCTTGTAAATCTTCTCTGCACCCTTCATCTTGCCCCAACGCTTGGCAACGTTCTTCCTCTCCACGACAAAAAAACACCATCACTAGAGATACAATGGAGAGGGCAAAATTGGGGGAATAAAATAGGCTCATTATAGGAAGCAGTTGGGAGGAGGTGTACATAGAATGCAGAAAAGTACAGCACAAGGGCAGGCCCATCGACCCACGATGTCTGTGCCGAACCATATAACCATATAACAATTGCAGCACGGAAACAGGCCTTCTCGGCCCTTCCAGTACGTGCCGACCTTTTATTTTCCCCTCGTCCCATCTTCCTGCACTCAGACCATACCACTCAATTCCCTTCCCGTCCATATATCTATCCACTTTACTTTCAAATGTTAAAATCGATCCTTAAAATCGATCCTGCCTCCCCCACTTTTGCGAGAAGATCATTCCACACAGCCACCACTCTTTGAGTAAAGAAGTTCCCCCTCATGTTACCCCTAAACGTCGGTCCCTTAATTCTCATGCCATGCCCTCTTGTTTGAATCTTGTTTGATGACATCCTTCCTATAATTAGGCGACCAAAATTGTACACCATACTCCAGAATTGGTCTCACCAATGCCTTGTACAATTTAACATTACTTCCCTACTCCTATATTCAATGCTCTGATTTTTAAAGGCCAGCACACCAAAAGCTTTCTTTACCACCCTATCTACATTCGATTCCACCTTCAGGGAACTATGCACAGTCATTCCTAGATCCCTCTGTTCCACAACATTCCTCAATTCCCTACCATTTACCATGTACGTCCTATTTTGATTTCTCCTGCCAAGATGTAGCACCTCACGCTTATCAGCATTAAACTCCATCTGCCATCTTTCAGCCCACTCTTCCAAATGTCCCAAATCTCTCTGTAGACTTTTAAAATCTACTTCATTATCCACAGCACCACCTATCTCAGTATCATCTGCATACTTACTTATCCAATTTGCCACCCCATCATCTAGATAATTGATGTACATTACAAACAACAGTGGACCCAACACAGATCCCTGAGGCACCCCACTGGTCACCGGCTTCCACCGTGACAAACAGCCATCCACCATTACTCTCTGGCATCTCCCATTCAGCCACTGTTGAATCCATCTTGCTACTCCGCCATTAACAACCAAAGATTGAACCTTCTTAACCAACCTTCCATGGGGAACCTTGTCAAAGGCCTTACTGAAAACCATATAGGCAACATCCACTGCTTTACCCTCATCAATTTCCCTAGTAACCTCTTCAACAAATTCACGAATGTTTGTCAAACATGACCTTCCAGGCACAAATCCATGTTGACTGTTCTTGATCAGACCCTGTTGATCCAGATGCTTTTATATATTATCTCTATATTGTCTGTCATGGGAGGTATCCTTTCCATTAATTTGCCCACCACTGACGTCAAACTACCAGATGTATAATTGCTAGGTTTATTCTTTGAACCCTTTTTAAACAATGGAACAACATGCGCAGTACGCCAATCCTCCGGCACGATTCCCGTTTCTAATGACATTTGAAATATTTCTGTTATAGCCCCTGCTATTTCAACACTAACTTCCCTCAATGTCCTAGGGAATATCCTGTCAGGAACTGGAGACTTATCCACTTCTATATTTTTTTAAAATGTCAGTACTTCCTCCTCTTTGAATCTCATAGTTTCCATAGCTACTCTACTTTGTTCCCTTACCTCACATAGTTCAATATCCTTCTCCTTGGTGAGTACCGAAGAAAAGAAATTGTTCAATATCTCCCCCATCTCTTTTGGCTCTGCAGATGGATGTCCATTCTGCCTCTCTAATGGTCCAATTTTATCCCTCGTTATCCTTTTGCTATTAATATAGCTGTAGAAACCCTTTGGATTTACTTTCACCTTTCTTGCCAAAGCAACCTCATATCTTGGTTATATATTTAAAAATAAATTGGATAGGCATATGGATGAGAAGGGTATGGAGGGTTATGGTATGAGTGCAGGCAGGTGGGACTAAGGGAAAAAAGTTGTTCGGCACGGACTTGAAGGGCCGAGATGGCCTGTTTCCGTGCTGTAATTGTTATATGGTTGTATGGTTATATGGTTATATCTTCTTTTAGCTTTTCTTATTTCTTTCTTAAGATTCTTTTTACATTCTTTATACTCATCCAGCACCTCATTTACTCCATCCCTCCTACAATTATTGTAGATATCTCTCTTTTTTCGAACCAAGTGTCCAATTTCCCTTGAAAAACATGGCTCTTTCCGATTTTTACTATTTCCTTTCAACCGAACAGGGACATAAAGATTCTGTACTCTTACAATTTCCCCTTTAAATGTCCTCCATTTCTCTTCTACATCCTTCCCATGAAACTAAATGTGCCAATTCACTCCGTTTAAAACATTACGCATTCCCTCAAAGTCAGCCTTTCTCCAATCAAAAATCTCAACCCTAGGTCCATTTCTGACTCTCTCCATAATTATATTGAAACAAATGGTATTGTGATCACTGGTCCCGAAGTGCTCACCAACGCATACCTCCTGATGATGACAAAGTAAACTAATTTCATCTGCCTGCACATGATCCATAGCCCTCCGTTCTACACATATCCATGTGCCTGGTTAAAAGATTATTTTATGTCTCTTTAATGCAGCTATCATATAGTTGAGGTAGCTGTGTCTGTCATTGTTAGATTTTACTTCAGACTCACGTGAGCGACTACGTGAAGAAGCCCCGCCAGGCGCATGCACGTCATTATGTCCGCGCATGTCGCACTGAACGGGCTGGAGGGCACAGCTCCACCAGCGGTAAGTAGAAACTTCGCAGGTAAGTGGTTTTGAAACTTTTGCCTGAGGGTATTTAACTCCGTCAGGCTGGCTCGAGAAGTCAGTAGGAGTTGGTGGTATGGAGTGGTCAGGTAGCAAAGTTCGTAGTAAGCGTGGGTACGGTGATGCAGATTCACAAGTTAGACCTGGTCGGGAGATTAGCGCTGCAACGCCGGTTCCGATACCGGGTGCCGTTTTACCGACAGCCATTATACTAGAGAGTGAACTTTCTATACCAGCTCCAGGGACTCGGGAGCCTGAGGCCACTGTTAGCCATAGAAAGGCAAAAGGAAAGTCTATCAGACCCGTTTTGTCAGACGAGTCTGAAGAAAAAGGAGACTCCCCTCCAGATGATAAAATAATGTGGGGGACATGCAATATATGGAGAAGATGCTCCGATCAATCAAGGGTCAAAGGCCCCAGTGATTCCCCAGACAGCTGTTTAAGAAGGCCCATATCAAGAATGTGGAGTATCAGCAAGGGGATTTCCTTCCAGCGCCTTGTTTAGGACTGGAGGGTGCCTCCCTACAGTATGACTTGGGAGAAGCAGGGCAGGGACTGAACAGGTTAACTATGAGATTAAGAATTTATGCCAAAAAGGAGTGATTGAGAAAGCCATTAATCATCCTCAACCATTTGTGTCGAATATATTCGCCAGTCCTAAAAAAGATGGGGGTTGTAGAGTAATTCTGGACCTCACTCACTTAAATTCTTCAGTTCTCTATAGGCATTTTAAAATGGACACATTTGTTACTGCTAAACAGCTGGTATCGCAGGGTTGATATATGGCAACTATTGACTTGCAAGATGCATATCATTCAATGCCAATTCCTACTCATTATCGCAGGTACCTGAAATTGAATTGGATGGGACAGCTGTGGCAATACAAAGCATTGCCTAATGGATTAAGTTCAGCACCTAGACTATTTAATATAAAATCTGTGCTATAATCAAATTGGGCCCATAATCACATTGGCATGACAATATCTCGATTGTCAGCAACACTAAAGAGTCAGCTGAAGAGTCAGTTGCAGGAACCAAAAATGTGTTTGAAACATTAAGGTTTTTGGTCCATCCAACTAAGTCCAAGTTACAGTCAACCCAAAATATTGAGTAGTTGGGATTTCTTATTGATTTAGTTGATATGACAGAAACATTACCAACAGCCATGGTTGTTGATATTGCTGATGTCTGTACTTGCCTCACACAAAAACATTATCCCTCCATCCGAGAAGTCGCTAAGGTCATTGGGAAATTGGTAGCAGCTTTCCCTGCAGTACAGTTCGGACCTTTGCATTATCAACATTTGCATAGAGCAAGAGAACAAGCACTAAAAGAGCATGCATGCCATTTTGATCGGGTTATGCAGTTCCCAACCACAGCCCTAGCAGAATTGCAGTAGTGGATTGTTAATGTTAGTCAAGCTACCAATAACATTTTGGTGCAAGAACCTTCAGTGATCTTACAGACTGATGTAAGCACTCTCGAATGGGGGGCTATGGACACTGAGTCTAGCTGTGGGGGTAGATGGAATGAACAAGAAGGTTTGATTCTCCACACACAAGGGATTAATTATTTGGAGTTATTGGGGGCTTTTTATGGGTTAAAGGCATATTGCTCCACAATGGATAAATTACACGTTCAACTCCAGACTGATAACACCACAGCAGTGGCATATATTAATCATATGGGAGGAACAAGATCAGTATCATGTGATAACTTGGCTAAAATCATGTGGCATTGATGTATTTCAAGGAACATCTGGGTTTCAGTCATCTATTTACCAGGTGTAGACAATGTGGTGGCAGACCATAGGTCACGAACGTTTAATGACAATATAGAATGGATGTTGAATTCAAAAATGTTTCAAACAAATGTCACTCGATTTTCGTTGCCAGATATTGAACTATTTGCATCCAGATTGAATCACCAGTTGCCTAAAAAAACAAATGTTGTTCACATAAAGAAATGGGAGATGTTCTGTGTACAATGTGCGAAGGCCACTGGGGAGACTTTAAACTAGAATGGTTGGGGCGAGGGATGCAAATAGCAAAAGCTAGTAGACAGAATGGGAGGCAGGAAGCAGAAAAGGGAAGCACTCGGACACAAGAGGAGAAAGAAAAAAAAGGAAATAAACAGAGAACAAGAGATGGGGGGTTTCTTAAATGTGCATATTTTAATGCTAGGAGCATTGTAAGAAAGGTGGATGAGCTTAGAGTCTGGATAGACACCTGGAAGTATGATGTTGTGGCGATCAGTGAAACATGGTTGCAGGAGGGCTGTGATTGGAAACTAAATATTCCAGGATTTCGTTGCTTCAGGTGTGATAGAATTGGAGGGGCAAGAGGTGGAGGTGTTGCATTGCTAGTCAGGGAAGATATTACAGCAGTGCTTTGGCAGGATAGATTGGAGGGCTCATCTAGGGAGGCTATTTGGGTGGAACTTAGAAGTGGGAAAGGTGTAGCAACACTTTTAGGGGTATATTATAGACCGCCAAATGGGGAACGAGAATTGGAAGAGCAAATATGTAAAGAGATAGCAGATATTAGTAGTAAGCACAAGGTAGTGATTGTGGGAGATTTCAACTTTCCACACATAGACTGGGAAACACATTCTGTAAATGGGCTGGATGGTTTGGAGTTTGTAAAATGTGTGCAGGACAGTTTTTTGCAGCAATACATAGAGGTGCCTACTAGAGGAGGGGCAGTGCTGGACCTCCTGTTAGGAAATGAGACGGGACAGGTGGCGGAGGTATGCGTAGGGGAGCACTTCGGGTCCAGTGATCACAATACCATTAGTTTCAATATAATTATGGAGAAGGACAGAACTGGGCCTAGGGTTGAGATTTTTGATTGGAGAAAGGCTAACTTTGACGAGATGCGAGATGATTTAAAAGGAGTGAACTGGGACATTTTGTTTTATGGGAAAGATGTAGAGGAGAAATGGAGGACATTTAAAGGGGAAATTTTAAGAGTACAAAATCGTTATGTTCCTGTTCGGTTGAAAGGAAATTGTAAAAATCGGAAAGAGCCATGTTTTTCAAGGGAAATTGGACATCTTGTTCGGAAAAAGAGGGAGATCTACAATGATTATAGGCAGCATGAAGTAAGTGAGGTGCTGGAGGAGTATAAGGAATGTAAAAAGAATCTAAAGAAAGAAATTAGAAAAGCTAAAAGAAGATATGAGGTTGCTTTGGCAAGTAAGGTGAAAGTAAATCCAAAGGGTTTCTACAGCTATGTTAATAGCAAAAGGATAACAAGGGATAAAATTGGTCCATTGGAGAGACCGAGTGGACAGCTATCTGCAGAGCCAAAAGAGATGGGGGAGATATTGAACAATTTCTTTTCTTCGGTATTCACCAAGGAGAAGGATATTGAATTATGTGAGGTATGGGAAACTAGTAGAGTAGCTATGGATACTATGAGTTTCAAAGTAAAAGAAGTACTGGCACTTTTGAAAACTATAAAAGTGGATAAGTCTCCAGGTCCTGACAGGATATTCCCTAGGACACTGAGGGAAGTTAGTGTAGAAATAGCCGGGGCTATGACAGAAATATTTCAAATGTCATTAGAAACTGGAATAGTCCCCGAGGATTGGCGTACTGCGCATGTTGTTCCATTGTTTAAAAAGGGTTCTAAAAGTAAACCTAGCAATTATAGACCGGTTAGTTTGACTTCAGTGGTGGGCAAATTAATGGAAAAGATACTTAGAGATAATATATATAAGTATCTGGATAAAGAGGGTCTAATTAGCAACAGTCAACATGGATTTATGCCTGGAAGGTCATGTTTGACTAATCTTCTTGAATTTTTTGAAGAGGTTACTAGGGAAATTGACGAGGGTAAAGCAGTGGATGTTGTCTATATGGACTTCAGTAAGGCCTTTGACAAGGTTCCTCATGGAAGGTTGGTTAAGAAGGTTCAACTGTTGGGTGTAAATGCAGGAATAGCAAGATGGATTCAACAGTGGCTGAATGGGAGAAGCCAGAGGGTAATGGTGGATGGCTGTTTGTCGGGTTGGAGGCAGGTGACTAGTGGGGTGCCTCAGGGATCTGTGTTGGGTCCTTTGTTGTTTGTCATGTACATCAATGATCTGGATGAAGGGGTGGTAAATTGGATTAGTAAGTATGCAGATGATACCAAGATAGGGGGTGTTGTGGATAATGAAGAGGATTTCCAAAGTCTACAGAGTGATTTAGGCCAGTTGGAAAAATGGGCTGAAAGATGGCAGATGGAGTTTAATGCTGATAAATGTGAGGTGCTACACCTTGGCAGGACAAATCAAAATAGGACGTACATGGTAAACGGTAGGGAATTGAAGAATACAGTTGAACAGAGGGATCTGGGAATAACCGTGCATAGTTCCTTGAAGGTGGAATCTCATATAGATGGGGTGGTAAAGAAAGCTTTTGGTATGCTGGCCTTTATAAATCAGAGCATTGAGTAGAGAAGCTGGGATGTAATGTTAAAATTGTACAAGGCATTGGTGAGACCAAATCTGGAGTATGGTGTACAATTTTGGTCGCCCAATTATAGGAAGGATGTCAACAAAATAGAGAGGGTACAGAGGAGATTTACTAGAATGTTGCCTGGGTTTCAACAGCTAAATTACAGAGATAGGTTGAATAAGTTAGGTCTTTATTCTCTGGAACGCAGAAGGTTAAGGGGGGACTTGATAGAAGCCTTTAAAATGATGAGAGGGATAGACAGAGTTGATGTGGACAAGCTTTTCCCTATGAGTATAGGGAAGATTCAAACAAGAGGACATGACTTTAGAATTAAGGGACAGAGGTTTGGGGGTAACATGAGGGGGAACTTCTTTACTCAGAGAGTGGTAGCGGTGTGGAATGAGCTTCCAGTGGAAGTGGTGGCGGCAGGTTCGTTGGTATCATTTAAAAATAAATTGGATAGGCATATGGATGAGAAGGGTATGGAGGGTTATGGTATGAGTGCAGGCAGGTGGGACTAAGGGAAAAAAGTTGTTCGGCATGGACTTGAAGGGCCGAGATGGCCTGTTTCCGTGCTGTAATTGTTATATGGTTGTATGGTTATATGGTATATCAATGATTTGGATGAGAACAGACATGGCAAGATTACGAGTCGCAGGTCGACAAGGTGTTAAAAAAGGTTTTTGGTACATTGGCCTTCATCAGTCAGAGCATTTGAGTATAAAAATTAGGTAATGTTGCAGTTGTATAAGACGTTTGTGAGAGCACATTTAGAGTAGTGTTCAGTTCTATGTTGCAGGAAAGATGTTGTCTATCTATGTGGGCTGAAAGCCCTCCGGTACTTCCTCGACCAGAGGAGCAACCCATACCCGTCCACTGACACCCTCCTCCGCCTAGCGGAGTTGGTCCTTACCCTCAACAACTTATCTTTTGACTCCTCCCATTTCCTCCAAACACAAGGTGTAGCTATGGGCACACGCATGGGCCCTAGCTACGCCTGCCTCTTTGTCGGGCACGTCGAACAATCTTTGTTCTCGGCGTACCAGGGCCCCACCCCGACCTTTACCTCCGTTACATTGACGACTGCTTTGGTGTCACCTCCTGCACCCACGCACAACTGACTGACTTCATCCATTTCACCACCAACTTCCATCCGGCACTCAAATATACTTGGACCATTTCCGACATTTCCCTACCATTCCTTGACCTCACCATCTCTATTGCAGGTGATACACTCCTGACTGACATCCACTACACTCCCACAGCTACCTGGACTACTCTTCCTCCCACCCTGCTTCCTGTAAGGACTCCATCCCCTATTCCCAATTCCTCCGTCTACGCCGCATCTGCTCCCAGGATGACGTGTTCCACACCAGGTCATCACAAATGTCCTCGTTCTTCAGAGAACGGGATTTCCCCTCCCCCACTATAAATGAGGCTCGCACCAGGGTCTCCTCCATACTCTGCAACACTGCCCTCTCTCCCCATTCCCCCACTCACAACAAGGGCCGAGTCCCCCTGGTCCTCACCTTTCACCCCACCAGCCAGCGCATACAACAGATAGTCCTCCGCCAGTTTCGCCACCTCCAACGTGACCCCTCCACTCGCCACATCTTCCCATCTCCCCCCCTGTCTGCCTTCCGCAAAGACCGCTCCCTCTGCAACTCCCTTGTCAATTCTTCCCTTCCCTCCCGCTCCACTCCTTCCCCGGGCACTTTCCCTTGCAACCGCAAGAGATGCTACACTTGTCCCTTCACCTCCCCCATCCACTCCTTTCAGGGACCCAAGCAGTCATTCCAAGTCCGACAGAGGTTCACCTGCACCTCCTCCAACCTCATCTACTGCATCCGTTGCTCCAGATGCCAGCTGATCTACATCGGTGATCCCAAGCGGAGGCTGGGCGATCGTTTCGCCGAACACCTCCGCTCGGTCCGCAATAACCAACCCGACCTCCCGGTGGCTCAGCATTTCAACTCCCCCTCCCATTCCGTATCCGACCTCTCGGTCCTGGGCCTCCTCCACGGCCAGAGTGAGCAACACCGCAAGTTGGAGGAACAGCACCTCATATTCCGCTTGGGGACTGCATCCTCTGGGCTTAAACATTGTATTTTCTCAATTCTGTTAACCCAGACTGCCCCCACCCCTCCCCACCTCTCCCTCAGCCCTCGGGCCCTGACATTCCTTCTCAATCTCCCCCCCCCTCCCCAGTCGCACTAGCTTCTCATTTTCACGCCACAAACAGCTTACAATGGCCTGTTTCCCTTATCATCAATACTTTTTTGCATATCTTTCATTCATTGTTCTTTATCTCTCCACATCACTGTTTATATATCTCGTTTCCCTGATCCCTGACCAGTCTGAAGAAGGGTCTCGACCCGAAACGTCGCCTATCTCCTTCGCCCCTTAGATGCTGCTGCACCCGCTGAGTTTCTCCAGCTTTTTGTGTAACCCTCGATTCTCCAGCATCTGCAGTTCCTTCTTTAACAAGATGTTGTCAAGCTGGAAATGGTGCTCAGATGACTTATGAGGATATTTCCAGGACAGAGAGGATTTTCGAGGATGTTGCCACAACTAGAGGGTTTGACCAAGAGGGAGAGGTTGAGTAGGCCGGTTTTAGGTTAGTGACCTAAAATTTGAAAATTCAATATTCATACCATTGTGTTGCATGCGACCCAAGCATGCTACTCGATCAGCCGTGATCACAATGAATGGTGCTGCTGGCTCGAAGGGCCGAATGGCTTCCTACTGCACCTATTTGCTATGTTTCTAAAATATGTGGTGCTGTTTCTCCAATTGTCTCACTCTGGCAATGGAGGTGGCCCAAGACAGAGAGGTCAATAGGGGAATGTGAAGGGATGTTAAAATTGTCAGTAGCTAGGAGACCTAGCAGTTCATAGTCATAGAGTGATACTGCACGGAAAAGTCCCATCTTGCCACACCGGCCAACATGTTCCAGCCACATTACTCCCAATGGCCCACGTTTGGCCCATATCCCTTCAAACCTGTGCTATCCATGAATCTGTCTAACTATGACCTCTGGTCCAAGACTCTCCCACCAGTGGAAACATCCTATAGCCTGGGACTGGATGTTAAGTAACCATATAATAACCATATAACAATTACAGCACGGAAACAGGCATTCTCGGCCCTTCCAGTCCATGCCGACCATTTATTTTCCCCTAGTCCCATCTACCTGCACTCAGACCATACCCCTCCATTCCCTTCCCGTCCATATACCTATCCACTTTACTTTTAAATGTTAAAATGGATCCTGCCTCCACCACTTCTGCAGGAAGATCATTCCACACAGCCACCACTCTCTGAGTAAAGAAGTTCCCCCTCATGTTACCCCTAAACTTCTGTCCCTTAATTCTCATGTCATGCCCTCTTGTTTGAATCTTTCCTACCCTCAATGGGAAAAGCTTATCCACGTCAACTCTGTCCATCCCTTTCAAATTTTAAACACCTCAATCAAGTCCCCCCTTAACCTTCTGCACACCAAAGAATAAAGACCTAACTTGTTCAACCTTTCTCTGTAACTTAGTTGCTGGAACCCAGGCAACATTCTAGTAAATCTCCTCTGTACTCTCTCTATTTTGTTTACATCCTTCCTATAATAAGGCGACCAAGATTGTACACCGTACTCCAGAATTGTTCTTACCAATGCCTTGTACAATTTTAACATTACTTCCCTACTCCTATATTCAATGCTCTGATTTATAAAGGCCAGCACACCAAAAGCTTTCTTTACCACCCTATCTACATGCGATTCCACCTTCATGGAAATATGCACAGTTATTCCTAGATCCCTCTGTTCCACAGCATTCCTCAATTCCCTACCATTTACCATGTACGTCCTATTTTGATTTGTCCTGCCAAGATGTAGCACCTCACACTTATCAGCATTAAACTCCATCTGCCATCTTTCAGCCCAGTCTTCCAAATGGCCCAAATCTCTCTGTAGACTTTGAAAATCTACTTCATTATCCACAGAACCTCTTATCTTAGTATCATCTGCATATTTACTTATCCAATTTTCCACCCCATCATCTAGATCATTGATGTACATGACAAACAACAGTGGACCCAACACAGATCTCTGAGGCACCCCACTGGTCACCGGCTTCCAACCTGACAAACAGCCATACATCATTACTCTCTGGCATCTCCCATTCAGCCACTGTTGAATCCATCTTGCTACTCCACCATTAACACCCAAAGATTGAACCTTCTTAACCAACCTTCCATGGGGAACCTTGTCAAAGGCCTCACTGAAATCCATATAGACAACATCCACTGCTTTACCCTCATCAATTTCCCTAGTAACCTCTTCAAAAAATTCAAGAAGGTTTGTCAAACATGACCTTCCAGGCACAAATCCATGTTGACTGTTCTTGATCAGACCCTGTTTATCCAGATGCTTATATATATTATCTCTAAGTATCCTTTCCATTAATTTGCCCACCACTGACGTCAAACTAACAGGTCTATAATTGCTAGGTTTATTCTTTGAACCCTTTTTAAACAATGGAACAACATGCGCTGTACGCCAATCCTCCAGCACTATTCCTGTTTCTAATGACATCTGTAATATTTCTGTCATAGTCCCTACTATTTCTACACTAACTTCCCTTCAGTGTCTTAGGGAATATCCTGTCAGGACCTGGAGACTTATCCACCTTTATATTTTTCAAAAGTGTCAGTACTTCCTCCTCGTTGAATCTCATAGTTTCCATAGCTACTCTCCTTTTTTCCCTTACCTCACAGAGTTCAATATCCTTCTCCTTGGTGAATACCGAAGAAAAGAAATTGTTCAATATCTCCCCCATCTCTTTTGGCTCTGCAGATGGCTGTCCATTCTGGCTCTCTAATGGTCCAATTTTATCCCTCGTTATCCTTTTGCTATTAATATAGCTGTAGAAACCCTTTGGATTTCAACAAGTATCCCAACAGGGTTTGGGAGGCTGCTACTAGCTAGAGACAGACAGATCAAAACCCTGGGAACAGGTGAATAAAGAAACAGTGAAAATGGTCACATGATGAACATCTGGTGAGAACAGAGCTGCACGTAATTTAATTGCTAGGCAGTATAGCCTTGTGAAGATAAGGTAGCTGGGAACGGCCATTTTGCAAAGGAACTGTATGATGAGAATGAAAATGTTGATAAGGAACAAAGATGCGTTTAGTATATTCAGCACTTGGATGAGTAACAACTCAAAATGATTGACTTTAGAATTGTGAGAGCCTTGGGTTAGAACAAAGGCTTCCTTTAGGATATTGAAGGAAAATAGTAAGATTAAACGAGAATTTACCAGTTTGAAGTTTGATCCTTATTTTATGAGGAGTTACATTGAGGGATTACGTGAAGTCCCGCCAGGCGCATTCGCGTCATACTTCAAAGCAGCAGCATGGAAACACAGAAAACATATATAGCCAAAGTAACGTAGTAATGCTTTAAGAAGACTAGAACTACCAGATGATCTCTTAGATTATGAGGGTGGGAGCGGAGGGCACGTAAACCCTCAACGTAACTCCTCATAAAATAAGGATCAAACTTCGCACTGGTAAGTTCTCCTTTAATCTCACTATTTTACTTCGGAGTCACGTGAGTGACTACGTGAAGATTTCAAAGCTCTGTGTTTACATGCCGTAGATGCACTCCATACGACAATCTGTTTCGGTTGACACAGTAGTAACAAATAATATATTGAACATTGCTTCAAATTATTCAACAACTATTTTTTAATAACAATAATAACAAAAATCAGTAATAACCTCTCTATCCCAGGAGGAAATTAGAAATAATGATATAAACAAAGCAAATAAATTAAACAGAACCCAAAGCAGCATGCCCAAACCGTGGCACTGTCTGTCAGGTTTATCATAAAGCTGTGAGAAAGTTGCTTCTCGAGACCATCCTGCGGCCGTGAGGATTTGGTTTAGCGGCACGTCCTGAGCCTTCACCACGGATGTGGAAGCCACCCTGGTGGAGTGAGATTTAAACACATGAGTGTCGACTCCAACACAATTGAGAGCCTGTTTCAACCATCTAGAAATAGTTTGTACTGACACTCTTTTATATGGCTTTTTGTGACTAATAAGCAGTCCTGTCTCAGAACCCCTGAGACTCCTTGTTAATTCAAGATATCGCCTTAAGTGTTTAACTACACATAACATTTGGTCAACAGGATATGCTTTAAACGTCACCTTGGTTCCTGCCATACCTGGCCTGCTTTGTTTGTTTAAATCATAGACATAAAAAGTAATGTCATCTACAGACAAATGCATACAATCTATTCGTAACAATTGTAATGTTTGTACACGTTGTGCTGAAACCAGCGCCATAAACATAACCACTTTCAGAGTTAATCTCTGCATAGACAACGACGTAATTGGAGCCCATTGCCGAAGCAGTGTGAGAACAATACTGATATCCCAGATTTCTGTATATCTGGGTTTAGGAGGATTTTTGTTAAAAATTCCTCTCATATATCGGGATACTAACGGATGAACCCCGATAGGCTGTTGTCCTGCAGACTGCCCTAAATAAGAGGACAAAGCACTCCGAGCACTGTTAATAGCACTGTAACTCAAGTGCTCATCAAAATGCAACTTAGCAAGGAACTCCAACACATCACTTATGCTTGCAGTATGATAAGATAAATTTGACTGTACACAAAACATCTCCCATTTCTTTATGTGAACCACATATTGTTTTTTAGTACTATTCCTCCAGGCTGCAGTGATAACCTCCATGGTCCTGTCCGACAATCCAAAGCCTTGGAATGGTCTGTTCCGAACCTGCAGACCAACAAATTGATACGGTCATGTAATGGGTGACTTTCTCCTGTAACCGAATGCACCAACAAATTACTGCAGCTGGGAACCATCATGAATGGCTGAACCATCATTCTGAGTACCAATGGGAACCATGGTTGTGTTGGCCAATCTGGGACCACCAAAACGCCTGTGGCGGAGTCACGCTCTATTTTGGTTAGACATTTCGTAATCAGACAAAATGGAGGGAAAGCATAAAAGCATAAAAGCATGATTGTCCCCAATGTAATAAAAATGCATCCACAGCTACTGCTCCTGGATCTGGTTCCCATGAAACATATTTAGGCAACTGGTGATTCAGTTTTCAATTGTTTGAAAAACTTTAGAATTCAACATCCATTCTATATTGTCATTGAATTTTCGTGACCTTTGGTCTGCCACCACATTGTCTACCCCTGGCAGATAGATGGCCGAAACCCAAATGTTTCTTGAAATGCACCAATGCCATATGAGATTAGCCATGCTATCATATGAAACTAATCTCGCTTCTCCCATATGATTGATATATGCCACTGCCGTAGTGTTATCAATCTGGAGTTGAACGTGTAAATTATTCATTGTGGAGCAATATGCCTTTAACCCATAAAATGCCCTCAGTAATTCCAAATAATTCATTCCTTGCATGTGAAGAATCAAACTTTCTTCTTCATTCCATCTACCTCCACAGCTGGACTCAATGTCCGTAACCCCCCATCCAAGAGCACTCACATCAGTCTGTAAAATCATTGAAGGTTCCTGCACCAAAATGTTATTGGTAGCTTAACTGACATTAACAATTCACCACTGCAATTCTGCTAGAGCTGCGGCTGGTAATTGCATAACCCGATCAAAATGATCGGCATGCTCTTTTAGTGCTTGTTTTCTTGCTCTTTGCGGATAATGCAAAGGACCGAACTTTACTGCAGCAACCAATTTCCCAATGACCTCAGCAACTTCTCGGAGGGAGGGATTAAGCGTTTGCGTGAGACAAGTACAGACCTCAGCAATATCCACAACCTTGACTGCTGGTAATGTTACTGTCATATCAACTGAATCAATAAGAAATCCCAAAGACTGAATATTTTGGGTTGGCTGTAATTTGTACCTAGTTGGATGGACCAAAAACCCCAATGATACAAACACATTTTTGGTTACTGCAACCGATTCCTCAGCTGACTCTTTAGTGTTGCTGATAATTAAGACATCATCTAAGTAAGCCATGACAATGTGATTACGGGCCCTTAACAGCCCCAGCACAGGTTTTAGCAATTTAGTAAACATCCTAGGTGCTGAGTTTAATCCATTAGGCAATGCTTTGTTTGCCACAGCTGTCCCATCCAATTAAATTTCAAGTACCTGTGATAATGAGCATGAATCGGCACTTAATAATACGCATCTTGCAAATCAATAGTTGCTATATAACAACCTTATGAGACCAGCTGTTTTGCAGTAACGAAGGTGTCCATTTTAAAATGTCTATAGAGTATGGAAGAATTTAAATGAGTGAGGTCCAGAATTACTCTACAACCCCCATCTTTCTTATGTGTGGGGAATATATTAGACACAAATTGTTGAGAATGAGTAATGGCTTTCTCAATCACTCCTTTTTTACACAAATTCTTAATCTCTTTGTTAACCTGTTCAGTCTCTGGAGCAGAAAACACCAACATTTTATTTGGCTTGTGCTGCTGAGGTGGATCTATCCCTGAGATAAACTCAATGGTAGAACCTGACACAGTATTTAGTATAAACATATCACATGTTATACAGCACCATTCATTGTAAAACAATTGTAATCTACCTCCAATAGGAGGTTGTGCATCAGAACCCTTAACAAAAGTTCCCTGTACCTCTGCAGTTGGCCTGAAAGCCTGCTGTCTGCTCATATCGGGGTTGAAGCCACTTTGTCTTGGTGGGTAACCTCATTGCCCCACTGGCCTCCCCCTGCTCGGTCCAGCACCTGGATCCGATCTTCGAAACACAAACCCAGGTTTGCGAAAAGGTGGCCGTGATGTATTTGGCTTCATCAAACCAATTGTTTTTGCTAAAATTATAGCCTAATATGGAACACCAGATATCGACCTCATTGCGTCCAGGTTGAGCCATTGGATACCAACATATGTCTCTTGGGAACCAGATCCTGGGGCAGTGGCGATGGACGCGTTCTCGCTACATTGGGGGGGGGGGGGGGGGGGGGGGGAGGGGGGGAATGCGTTCCTAGTCCACTAGGAAGCAGTACCTCACCTACATAAGGATATGGGAAGTTTTATGTAGTCGGACCAAGACCACCTACATATCTGCTACGATCTCCAATGTGCTGGAATCCTCACGGGTCTTCATTATGATGAGTCCCTCAGTTACAGTGCTGTATACTGTGCCAGGAGTGCACTGTCATCCTATCTCAACATTGGAGTGGGATCTATGAGGGGTATGGTCTATCAATCCCTCCCCGACCATGATATTATATTACCTGAGATTAGAGGTAGTGTTGACCCTACTCAGGAGCTGGTCGCCTATGACGGATTTACCACTGGACTTACTCACCTTCAAAGTGATGATGGTAATGGCACTGAACACAGCACAATGGTCAAGACTCTTCAGGAATTAAACCTGGATGGAATGATCGACCCATAATTAAGTAACTTCTTTATAGAAGAGTTGCTTAAACTACACAGACCTGCGACTACAGGTCTGAAAATGGGCATCAGGTATATGGAGACGGATATGTTTCAGCCATGGAAACCCACAGCACAGGGTGATGGTGCAGACTATCTCCAGATGACTCAAGGTGGTATTCGGTGCAGCAGGTAGGACACTAACATTTTTTAAATGTCATTCTACCAGGGCTGCATCCACATCAGTGGCAAGGACCATGGAGGTGTTCATGGATTATGTCCTCGCATAGCGAGCTGGGCCAGTGAATCTACATTTCGGCGGTTTTATAACTGACTTGTAGCCACTCCCGCAACGTTGGCGGATTTACTTTTAAGTGCTGTTCCCTAAAGGTTGTCCCCGATTTCAGGGGGTTATTGTTGTATAAACAAATTTTATTATTTTTCCGCTTGTTCAAGTCTGAAATACGTTAACATACTTCCTCCATCAGAATTACGGCAATGTGTGAGCATGGACGTAATGCAGGGCATGTAATCACAGAGCTTTGAAATCTTCACGAAGTCACTCACGTGACTCCAAAGTAAAATAGTAAGATTAAATGAGAACTTACTAGTTTGAAGTTTGATCTTTATTTTATGAGGAGTTGCGATGAGGGATTTCATGCCCTCCGCTCTCAAACCCTCTATCGTAAGGTCAACTGGTATGTTAGTTCTCTTAAATCTTACTATTTTCAGTCATTGTTGTTATCTGTGATGCCACACCGCTGCTTTGAAGAATGTCGCTCGTGCGTGCCTGGCGGGGTCTTCACAAAATCCCTCATCGCAAATTAAAAATTCCGCACGGCAACGGCTTGTCGGCTCGCAGTCACCTCGACGCATTACACACCGCCTCAACGTCGTGCCTCCGTGACCCTCTGTGTGTGTGGCTCCGTGGCCCTCTCTGTGTGTGCCTCTGTGCCCCTCTCTGTGTGCCCCTCTCTGTCCTGGCGAACTTACCTTTAAGACTTCGCTCAAAGTTCGCCTCAGTTTGCGCCGCGTTGCGCCACTCACCCGACCTCCACATGGCCCTCGCTGCCGGTTTTGATGCGCTTGCCGCATGCAGGCGCATGCTGTTGGGAGCGGCCCTGTACAGGGACCAACCGACCTCCGCGCGGCCCCCTTCTAGTTTGATCGCACTCATCACATGGAGTCGGATGCTGGTAGGACAAGCCCTTTACTCCTTGTCAACGTCTCTTTTCGGAGTGCCTTGACCATCCTGCAACCCATTTACATCTGCCTTTGCTCCAACCCCGGCCCCAGCCTCCGCAGCCTGTGTCGAAACGGGTGATCACCCCTCTCTTCTCACTCCTCTCTCCTCACTCCACACTACTCATCCCTAACCCCTCTCTACTCACCCCTCTCTCCTCACTCCACACTACTCACCCCTCTCTCCTCACTCCTCTCTCCTCACTCTTCACCGCTCCCTCCTCACCCCTCTCTCCTCTCTCCTCACTCCTCTCTCCTCACCCCTCATTCCTCACTCCTCACCCCTCTCTCTTCTTCCTCTCCATCTCCTGCTCTCCTCAATCTCCCCCCCTCCCTCTACCCCTCTCTCCCCCTCCCTCTGTCTATCTCTCCCCTTCCCTCTCTCCTTCCCTCTCTCTCCCCTGCTATCTCTCTCTATCCTCTCCCTCCCCCTCTCCCAACTGTCAACATTCGTCCCCGCCCGGCGTCACTTCACCCCCTCCCTCCCCCCCCCACACTCGTGTCAACGCCTGTTAACCGCACGGTCCTCGCGCCCAATCAGCTGTTGACGCTGGGAACTCTTTTCCAGAACATTCTTCCCCAACGGTCATTCGGACTTCGTTTCCGATTTTGACTTTTACAATCTAAACGTCGCAATAACCGACCCAATCTCCCGGTGGCTCAACTCAACTCCCCCTCCCAATCCGACCTCTAATCCCCCCTACACACGTGACAGGGAGGGCACTGCACCACCTAATCCCCCTTCACATGTGACTAGGGTCACACCCCCCACACACGTGACTAGGGACACATCCCCCACACACGTGACTAGGGGGACACTGTACCTCATACACGTGACTAGGGACACATCCCCCACACATGTGACTAGGGACACACCCCCCACACATGTGACTAGGGGGACACTGTACCACCTAATTCCACCCACACATGTGACTAGGGGTACACTATACCACACCCCCCACACATGTGACTAGGGGGACACTGTACCACCTAATATCCCCCACACATGTGACTAGGGGGACACTGCACCACCTCCCCCACACATGTGACTAGGGGTCACTGTACCACTTCCCCCACACATGTGACTTGGGGACACTACCACTTCCCCCACACATGTGACTAGGGGACACTGTACCACTTCACCCACACATGTGACTAGGGGGACACTGTACCTCATCCCCCACACATGTGACTAGGTACACATCCACCCCACATGTGACTAGGGGACACTGTACCACTTCCCCCACACATGTGACTAGGGGACGCTGTACCACTTCCCCCCCACATGTGACTAGGGGACACTGTACCACTTCCCCCACACATGTGACTAGGGGACACTGTACCACTTCCCCCACACATGTGACTTGGGGACACTACCACTTCCCCCACACATGTGACTAGGGGACACTGTACCACTTCCCCCACACATGTGACTAGGGGGGCACTGTACCTCATCCCCCACACATGTGACTAGGTACACATCCCCCCCACATGTGACTAGGGGGACTCTGTACCACATGTTCACGTTCCCGCTGTGAAACCTTTTCCCGAACATTCTTCCCCAACAGTCATTCTGACTTTGTTTCTCGACAGCGAAGTTCGAATTCTAAACGATTGATCTAAACGCTGGATTTCTGCCGTTTTTTTATTTTTCATTTGACTTACACTTTTTTCAAAAGGTAAACGTAGGTGATGTTTTCAATATTTATTTATATTTGAATAATTATTTTTATTAAGTTCTCCGTTATTTGCTCCGCCAAATTAACACACATTTTCCTGTTTTTAAAAGGACTCCATTACTCCATTGCTTTTCTGTTTTTAAACTTTGCAGTTATTTTCTTTGCCGATTTCCACAGCCATGTTTTTCAAATGTTATCTTTAATTTCAATTTAATTCATTTTGAACAGATCATTGCCTGTGTTTAAAAACCCTGCGCTTATTTGATCTGCTGATTTAGACAAGTGATCATTTTATTTCATTTTCTGATTTTCATTGCTTATCTTTAATTTACATTAGACAAGTAATTGTTTTAAAATGCTTAAAACAGCTTTAAAAATCCATTTGTTTTTTAATTCTCTCTTTATTTCGATTTACAGCATTTTTAACAGTTTTAAGAGTTCTCTGTTATTTGCTCCACTAAATTTACCCACATTTTTCACCGTTTTCTTTTCAATTCTTTCATTGACAACTAAGATTTTTTTTTAATTGTTTGATTTCATTTTGATTTTCATTGACAATTTTGATTAAATAAAAAATTGATTGTGTTAGATTTTATTCTACAATAAAGTATCAATTTTGAACAAATTGCCCTATCTTCATTGAGAACTTAGATGTAAGAAAATTCTCATTGTGATTGATTTCATTCTACAGGAAAGACTCCATTTGGAATAAATTGATCTGTCCTCATAGACAGCTGATTTGTAAAATATATTTTTTATTGTGATTGATTTAATTCTACAGGAAAGTCTCAATTTTGAACGAATTGATCTGTCTACATTGACAACATAGATTTTGTTTAGGATTTTTAAATCATGCCAAGAAGAGGGAGGTAAAGAGGTGCAAGATGGTCATGTGATGACAGAAAGAGAAATCGAGAAGCAATAAGGAGAAGAAGGGAACAAGAGGCACAGCAACAACATACTCAACTTTTCAGATATGAACAAGAGAGATACCAGGAGATAAGGGATGAAGAGGAGGAGCAAGAATCAACTCAACTTCTCAGAGGTCAACAAGAGAGACAGCGAGAGGGAAGGCCTCAAGAGGCCAAGCAACACACAATTCAACGTCTCAGAGATGAACGAGAGAGACAGCGAGAGAGAACGGCTGAAGAGACACCGCAGGAAAGAACTGAATGTCTCAGAAATAAATGCGAGAGAAGGGCTCGAATGTCGCAGAAGGAAAGAACTGAACGTGTCAGAGTTGAACGAGATGGACTGCTGGAGAGAAGGGCTCAAAACACGCAGCTGGAAAGAACATAGAAACACAGAAAATAGATGCAGGAGTGGGCCATTCGGCCCTTCGAGCCTGCACTGCCATTCAATATGATCATGGCTGATCATCCAACTCAGTATCCTGTACCTGTCTTCTCTCCGTAATCCCCTGATCCCTTTAGCCACAAGGGCCACATCCAACTCCCTCTTAAATATAGCCAATGAACTGGCCTCAACTACCTTCTGTGGCAGAGAATTCCAGAGACTCATCTCTCTCTGTGTGAAAAATGTTTTCCTCATCTCGGTCCTAAAGGAATTCCCTCTTATCCTTAGACTGTGACCCCTTGTTCTGGACCTCCCCAACATCGGAAACAATCTTCCTGCATCTAGCCTATCCAACCCCTTAAGAATTTTGTAAGTTTCTATAAGATCCCCCCTCAGTCTTCTAAATTCTAGCGAATTCTAGTGAATTCTAGTGAACTGACTGTCTGAGAGATCAACGAGAGAGACAGCTGGAGAGAAGGGAACAAGAAACGCAGCAAGAAACAACTTAACGTCTTGTGGAACCTTGTGAAAGAATACAAAGAATGGGTGAAGAGACAGGTGATGAAATAACTAGAAGGCTGGGTGAACAGAGAGATACAAGACAACAAAATGCACGTCTCATGCAGAGAAATCTTTCTGCTGATGTTGGTGAAATGACCAATGTGTGCCCTCACTGTCGAGCGTATCACTTCTCGGGAGAAACAGCCAACTTTTGCTGCATGAAGGGTAAGGTCAACATCGCTCCTCTGAAGACTCCCGAATGCACTCATTAATTTGTATACAGACTATACAGCACAAGCACATGAGTTCAGAAAGAATATTAGACAATATAATTGCCTCTTTCAACTCGCGTCATTTGGTGCCAAGGAAGTGATAGCACATGGATGGAATCCTTCAGTGATCAATCAAGGCCAGATTTATCATTTCATTGGTTCGTTGATGCCTGACCAAGGTCAACAAAGTAAATTTTTACAAATCTATTTCATGGACCCGCAAGATAGCATTGAATTGCGAATGAGTATTCTCCAAGATGCTGGTATTCAAAAGGACATTGTGGAAATGCTTGAAAACATGATAAGACTAAACAACCCTCTCGTGATTCACTTGTGATGGCGATGGAGAGAATTAGAGATTTACCAGAGGCATCAATCGTTATTGATCCCAATTACCGACCACCCTTAGAACATGAACGGAGGTTTAGCAAAACTGAAGGCAACAAGAGACGCAAGAAGGAACCAAACGTCCAGAGTTTCAACACTTTGATTGCTCCTCAGTTCATCAATGGATGTTTAACACCAATCACAGTTCTGCACACAAAAGGTTAAAATGCTGCCTCAGAAAAAGCTTCAAGGACACATTGACATGTAAAATCTTGCCAGTTGCATTTGCTTTTTGGATAGAAAGTTGTTGCAGCTGTTATCATGCTTTTTGACAAACCTTGCAGGTGGATTATTTGCTGTAATATATACAACCACAGGCCTGCACATATACGGCATATGTGTCAGTTCCAGTTCAATTATTGTCAATTATTGAGTATATGATGATTGCCAAGATATTGATGTTTGATGATTTGGTGCCGGTTATGGCATTGAGTATCAAGGTTATGTGGTTATATATTCTGCCTTGTGGGAAATTATCTTTACTTGTCTGTTGTTTGACATGAGTGTTACTTTCCACTATGGTCTATTGTTGAGTTATTTTGTATGTCAGCATTGACTGCATTTTCTCAGGAGTTGCTGTGGAATTGAAAATTCTGTAGCCATCAGTGATTATCAACTTCAGATCTTAAGATGGTTGAAAGATGGAATATTTGAAACTATTTGGGGCCAGTGCAGTGGTTTTTTTAATCCTTGATACATATGTACTTCCGTTTTATCAGGATGCCCTAATACCATGCAGTTCAAATGCTGCCTTTTTGTTTCGAGCTGTCACTGTCACATCATTTCTCGATCCCAGATATTTAGACTCAACATCTTTGGGATTTGCGAGAAATAAAGCAAGGACAGCATGGAACAAGCGACACAACAAGAAGTTGATAGAAAACACCTAATTCGGTATACGATAGCAAATCCCTTTTTTATTCATATGTTGTTGGATTGATAGATAAAATTGTCAATTAGAAGTTTATAAATATATCTACATCGTAATAAATATCTCATATTTTAAAATCAAGGCCAGAAACAGGAGCAAACGAGTTGCAGGATGGTCAAGGCACTCCGCAAAGAGACGTTGACAAGAAGTGAACAAGAGACACAACAAGAAAGGACTGAACCTCATGATGTTGTCCGAAAAATAACAGGTTTGCATAACAGCCAAAACGGTACGCTATAGCCTGATGTCTTTTTTAATCATATGTTAATTTATTGATAGTTATAATTGTCTTTAGAAGTTTATAAATGTCTATAAAATAGATAAAATTGTCTTTACAAGAATATAAATACCTATATCGTGATAAATATCTCTCCTTTTTTACATTATGTCAAGAGATGGGAGCAAATGTGTTGCAGGATGGTCAAGGAACACCGCAAAGGGATGTTGAGAAGCAGTAAGGGGCTGAAGGAAACCAGAGACACAACAAGAAAGGACTGAACCTCTTGATGTTGTCCGAAAAATAATGGAAGTTTACATGGAACAAGAGACACAACAATGTTGACAAATACAGCCAAAACGGTACACAATAGCCTGATGTCCTTTTTAATCATATGTTAATCCACCATTAGATATAATTGTCTTTAGAAGTTTATGAATGTCTATAAAATAGATACAACTTGTCTTTACAAGTTTATGAATATCTCTCTCCCCCTCCTCTCCCCCCTCCCCTCTCCCCACTCTCCCCTCTCCCACCCCCCACTCATCCCACTCCTCGATCCCATCCCCCTCGCACCACATCCCCCTCCCCATCCCCCCCCCGTTTGTGTGGGAGGTGGTTAGTGTGCATGTGATGCTGCACCCCCCCCCCCCCCCTTGCAACCATACGTTCAGAAGTCAACTTGACTCAAACACTTGTTGCTGTTGAAATCAATTCTTTATTCAGCTGAGTCTATGAACCTTCCAACACAGAGCTGATGCTCTGGGGCGGGTCCTGATAGGAGTAACTTTGATACAAACTCATGGCATTTATATAGGTATTAGACATTTCAGATACAGAGGCCACAGGGCCTCTCAGCCTTGAATTCTATCTCAAACTCAGCACAAACCTCATAATCAAAGAGTATACCCATAGAGAAAAAAGTTGACCTCTGGCCTAAGAAGAGGCCCCTATTCAGCTATCCATTCTTCAACACAAAGTCAGGTTCAGGTTAACTGTTTCTATGTCTTTACTCATCCTTTCCTGGGTTTGTATATTCTTAATTGCACTTCATTCCGTCAGCAAAACCTTAAGCTTTGCTTTGCAAATTGCTCAGCTTATATAAAAGTCACCATCCAAGTTGTTCTATTTACTACTTCCTTAGACACAGCGGTCTCCCCTCTCCCCACCCCGTCTCCCCTTACCCTCCTCTCACCCCCCCCCCCCACCCCCTCGCCCCCTGTATGTATGTGGGTTGGTTAGTGTGCGGATGATGGGGAGTAGGGAATAGATGGATCTCATTTAAATATCACTCTCTCTCCCTCCTTCTCTCTCTTCCCCCTCTCTCTCCCCCCTCGCGCTCTCCCTCTCTCCTCTCTCTCTCTCCCCTCTCACCTCCCCCTCTCTCCTGTCTCCCCTCCCCCCCTCTCTCCCCCCTATCTCTCGCTCTTCCCTCCTCTCTCATTCTGCTCCTCTCTCTCTTTCTCTCCCCTCCTCTCACTCACTGCCTTCTCTCTCCCCTCCTCTCTCTCTCTCTCGCTTTCTCTCCCCTCCTCCTTCTCTCTCTCCTCCACTCTATTTCTCTCCCCTCTCTCACTGTCTCTCTCCCCCTACCCCCACACACCACTCCCCTCCCTATCCCCCTCTCTCTCTCCCTTTCCCCCTCTCACTGTCTCCTCCACCTCCTCTCCCCCTCTCTCACCCCCTCCCACTGTGTGTGTGTGGGGGGAGATTAGTGTGCGTGTGAAGCCGCAGCAACCCCCCCCCCCCCCCCCCCCCGCAAAGGCGCATTGAGGAAACAGACCCATCGGGTGTGCACTTGGTCTAGTAATCAATAAAAGTGAAAAAGAGTAGTCAGCAGACTTAACTATAAACCTTTACGCAAGACAATGCTCAGGTTCAATAAGGCTCTACAAGGAGATATGCAATGCTAAGGCTGTAAGGCGCTGGTCAGCCTACATTTGGGGTACTGTGAGCAACTTTGGACCCCATATCTGAAGAAGGATGTGCTGGCTCTGAAGAGGGTCCAGAGGATGTTTACAAGAATGACTCCGGAATTAGTGGGTTAGTACATGATAGGCGTTTGACAGTACTGGGCCTCTACTCGCTGGGGTTTTGAAGGATGAGGAGGAATCACATTGAAACTTACAGAATAATGAAAGGCATAGATAAAGTGAATGTGGAAAGTATTGGTGACCCTATTACCTCTATCGGGTATCAACTGACGTGTCAAACAAGACTCTAAACCAAGGTTTAATTTAGTTTAACAACAATCTTTATTAACACTCGAGTAACTTAAAACATGCATGCAAACACTTGACTTCTAATAACTTCTCCTCTACTTTACTATTTCAACTTATTACTTCATAAACTAAATCACAAAGTCAGATATTGCCCCGATGAATGAATTGGACAGATTCACTCTGTTGGTAGGGGGTCTGTCTTCAATGAGCTTTGAACTCAGGTCCCACCTTTTTGTGATGGTTGTTCCCGGGTTGTTGCTGCCCATGTCTCAGACCGCCCTTCTTTTATACTAATTTTCCTTCAATCTCCTAAAGGAAGCCTTTGTTCTAACCCAAGGCTCTCACAATTCTAAAGTCAATCATTTTGAGTTGTTACTCATCCAAGTGCTGAATAAACAAAACACATCTTTGTTCCTTATCAAAATTTTCATTCTCATCATACAGTTCCTTTGCAAAATGGCCGTTCCCAGCCACCTTATCTTCACAAGGCTATACTGCCTATCAATTAAATTACGTGCAGCTCTGTTCTCACCAGATGTTCATCATGTGACCATTTTCACTGTGTTTCTTTATTCACCTGTTCCCAGGGTTTTGATCTGTTTGTCTCGATCAAGTAGCTTCCTCCCAAACCCTGTTGGGATACTTAACATCCAGTCCCAGGCTATAGGACGTTTCCACTGGTGGGTAAGTCTTGGACCAGAGGTCATAGCTTCGGAATTAAAGGGCGCTCTTTTAGAAAGAGGAGGTGGAAGAACTTCTTTAGTCAGATAGTATTTAATCTGTAGAATACTTGGCCACAGAGGGCTGTGGAGGCCAAGTCAGTGGATATTTTTCAGGCGGAGATAGACAAATTCTTGATTAAAACGGGTGTCAAGCAAGATGGGGAGAAGGCTGGAAAATGGGATTAGGAGGCAGAGATGAGCCATAATTGAATGGCAGTGGACCCAATGGGCCAAATGGCCCAATTCTACTCATATATCTTGTAAACTTTACCTGTATTCTATTATTGAAAGCATTCTGATCGATTTGTTCTGCAAACAAGGATAAATGAGAAATATAACGTTAAAAGTAGAAGGATAACATTTCTGATCAGCACCAAAAGTATAAACTAATTATACAAATCAAAATTCTTCAGAAAACAAGCCATTGAGTTTTTCCAATCAACTTACGTCTTAGTGCAGGGTCATAGTTTGTAAGTCAGAGTTTACAAAATATCTTTTGTATATTTAGCACTAATGGCATTTACCATATTGTATTATTCTAGGCATTATTTAGACTAATTCCATTTCTTAATACTAAATTAATTAAATTAATATTAGGTAATAATATTAATTTTTTGACAGCTCAGACAATGAATGACTTTCCATTAAAAAACGCAACTATCCCATGAGAATAGTCACACTGCTTCACCCTTGGGATACTAAATGTAACGGCTCTGCAAACCGGTTGGCTAATCTGTGATTGGGGTTCCATGCAGAGAAGAGAGGCGCAGTGGCACAGATGGTAGAGTTGCTGTCCCACAACACCAGAGACCCAGGTTCGATCCCCGACTCTGCTCAGTCTACCTAAACTTACCTAATCTCCCAATTGCTAAACACCTTAGTTCCCCCTCCCATTCCCATGCTGATCTTTTTGGTCTGGGCCTCCTCCAATGTCAGAGTCAAGCCCAGCACAAATTGGAGGAACAGCACCACACATTTCACTTGAGTAGCGGTATGAATATTGACTTCAAATAACCCTTGGTTTCCCTCTCTCTCCATCCCTCCCCCTTCCAAATTCCAATTAGATCAGGCGCCATTCCAAATGGCCATGCGTGTGGATCAGATGCAGCCTGATTCGGCACGGAGTGGCGGAACAACGGTGGAGGGCATCGACACATCGCCAGATCAAGCTGACCCCTGAAACTCCATCTCGCAGCTACCTCCTGGACAATGTGTCTTAATGGCCAAGTTGAGACGCTCACATTTTTAATAACTCTGACCTTGAAGGGCACAAGATGTCGCTGGAAACATGGCGACTCTCGTACAGTGCCTCAATGTGATCTACCAATCTCACACTCTTGTACGTAAGTATGGCTGTGCCCCATTTACATCAAGATTGTTTCTGAACCGTGTACAAAACATGAGTTTCACTCTTCCTCGGTACATGAGACAAAAAAATACCATTGAATCATCAAATGTGAGAAACATAGAAAATGGCTTTCAGAATTATGCACCTTTTGGTGACTATTTCATTTCAAGTATTATGTTCAGTTCCCAAACAATTGCTGTTTCCTTATGGCAATTTCCTTATTCCTTTCCTCAGAGCAAAATGATTTTTATTTACCTTGCACAGTTTGTGGAATTGCTTCACCAGGTTCATCATTTACTAGATCATCTTCAAACTATTTTATGTTTCCGTTTTGGCATCTTCATCTTCCTTTTGATCTGACATCAAGAACAATAAAGAAAAGTATTTGAATGCACAAAAACAAACAAAAACAGTGAATTATCCATGGTTGGCATGAGGAGTTAAAAGGAGTGTTAACATGTACATAAGTTGTCAGATATAGTTTTTGAACTGAAGAATGGGAGCATTTAGAACTCAAAGGAGAACCAATAAATTGATAAAGAAATGCCAGATAGATAATCTTTATTGTCATTATAACATGTAAACATGTACAACAAAATTAAAATGCCAACCAGTCAGTGCACCATTCACACATTTCTAAAAGCTAACAATACGTAAACATAGAAACATAGAAACATAGAAAATAGGTGCAGGAGTAGGCCATTCGGCCCTTCGAGCCTGCACCGCCATTCAATGTGATCATGGCTGATCATCCAACTCAGTATCCCGTACCTGCCTTCTCTCCATACCCCCTGATCCCTTTAGCCACAAGTGCCACATCTAACGCCCTCTTAAATATAGCCAATGAACTGGCCTCAACTACCTTCTGTGGCAGAGAATTCCAGAGACTCACCACTCTCTGTGTAAAGAATGTTTTCCTCATTTCGGTCCTAAAGGAATTCCCCCTTATCCTTAGACTGTGACCCCTTGTTCTGGACTCCCCCAACATCGGGAACAATCTTCCAGCATCTAGCTTGTCCAACCCCTTAAGAATTTTGTAGGTTTCTATAAGATCCCCCCTCAATCTTCTAAATTCCATCGAGTACAAACCGAGTCTATCCAATCTTTCCTCATATGAAAGTCCTGACATCCCAGGAATCAGTCTGGTGAATCTTCTCTGCACCCCCTCTATGGCAAGGATGTCTTTCCTCAGATTTGGAGACCAAAACTGTACGCAGTACTCCAGGTGTGGCCTCACCAAAACCCTGTACAACTGCAGTAGAACCTCCCTGCTCCTATACTCAAATCCTTTCGCTATGAATGCTAACATACCATTTGCTTTCTTCACTGCCTGCTGCACCTGCATGCCTACTTTCAATGACTGGTGTACCATGACACCCAGGTCTCGTTGCATCTCCCCCTTACCTAATCTGCCACCATTCAGATAATAGTCTACCCTCATGTTTTTGCCACCAAAGTGGATAACCTCACATTTATCCACATTGTACTGCATCTGCCATGCATCTGCCCATTCACTCAGCCTATCCAAATCACCCTGCAGCCTCCAAGCATCCTCCTCACACCTAACTATACCCCCCAGCTTGGTATCATCTGCAAATTTGGAGATGTTGCATTGAATTCCCTCGTCCAAATCATTAATATATATTGTAAATAGCTGGGGTCCCAGCACTGAGCCTTGCGGCACCCCACTAGTCACTGCCTGCCATTCTGAAAAGGACCCGTTTACTCCTACCCTTTGCCTCCTGTCTGCTAGCCAGTTCTCTATCCACATCAATACTGAACCCCCAATACCGTGTGCTTTAAGTTTGTATGCTAATCTCTTATGCGGGACCTTGTCGAAAGCCTTCTGAAAGTCTAGATATAACACATCCACTGGTTCTCCCTTATCCACTCTACTAGTTACATCCTCGAAAAATTCTATCAGATTTGTCAGACATGATTTACCTTTCGTAAATCCATGCTGACTTTGTCCAATGATTTCACCACTTTCCAAATGCGCTGCTATCCCATCTTTAATAACTGACTCTAGCAGTTTCCCCACTACCGATGTTAGACTAACTGGTCTGTAATTCCCCGCTTTCTCTCTCCCTCCTTTTTTAAAAAGTGGGGTTACATTAGCTACCCTCCAATCCTCAGGAACTACTCCAGAATCTAAGGAATTTTGAAAAATTATCACTAAAAGAGAATATCTAAAATAAACAACAAAAAAAACCCATAAAAAATAAAACAAAATAAGCATAAACACACAACCATATATTCTTCTGTCGATTTCACAATCCATTCGGTATGTAGCGAACCTGCGCTCATTTGGTGGCTACATTAAGTGCGAGGAGAGGGCAGCCGACAATCTTCTGGGCTTTGTCAATAGCCCTCTGGGCCGCTGTGCAATATGTTAGGATGCTCTCTATGGAGCACTGATAAAAGGACAGCAGCAGTCTCTTGGTGATGTTGTTCTTCCTGAGCACCCTCAGGAAGTGCAGTGTCTGCTGGACCATTTTCAGCAGCGCAGAGGTGTTCACGCTCCATGTCAGGTCCTCCTCAATGTGGATTCCCAGGAAGCGGAAATCCGCCACCCTCTCCACACAGTCCCCTCTGATGATTAATGGTGTAATGTCTGTTTTCTTCTTCCTGTAGTCTATTATGAACTCCTTTGTTTTTGAGATGTTGAGGAGCAGGTTACTCTCTCCGCACCACACTGTCAGCTGCTCCACCTCATCCCTGTAGGCGTTCTCATCCCCCCCAGAGATGAGCCCCACCACCGTGGTGTCATCCACGAATTTGACAATGGTGTTTCTGTGGTGGGCAGGGGTGCAGTCATATGTGTAGATGGTGTAAAGCAGGGGGCTCAGCACGCAGCCCTGTAGAGAGCCGGTATTGAGGCTGGGGGCCGTGGATGTGTGATGGCCCATTCTGACTCTCTGGCTGCGGCCCGACAGGAAGCTATTTATCCACATGCAGGTGGATTGTGGAAGTCCCAGGTGCCCCAGTTTGTTACCAGTTTGTGGGGAAGGATGGTGTTAAAAGCAGAGCTGTAGTCCACAAAGAGCTTCCGCACGTAGCTCCCCCGCTGCTCCAGGTGGGACAGTGCAGCATGGAGGGCTGTGGCTACAGCGTCCTCTGTGGATCTATTCGCTCTATACGCACACTGGTGGGGGTCAAAGCTTTGGGGCAGGAATGATGTGATGTCACCCCGGACCAGATTTTCAAATCACTTCATCACCACTGGTGTGAGTGCAACTGGCCGGTAGTCGTTCAGGCTGGAAATGGTGGGTTTTTTGGGCAAGCGGATTATGGTGGAGGACTTCAGACAGGGTGGGACAGTGGACTGGGTTGAAGATCCTCGTAAAGATTCCAGCCAGCTGGTTTGCGCAGTCCTTCAGCACGCGTCCAGAGACGCCGTCGGGTCCAGCAGTCTTCCTCGGATTGATGGCCTGCAGCGTGCCGAAGAGGTATTCATGCTCTACCCTATCAAAAGCCTTCTCCTGATCAAGGGACAGAAAAACAGCTGACTGACCAGTAACCTGGGCTAGATGAATCAGGTCCCTAACCAGGTGGATGTTATCCTGAATGGACCGGCCAGGGACTGTATAGGACTGGCCAGGATGAATCAGTTGAGACAGCATGAAGCCCAGGCGATTTGCCATTGCCAATGCAAAAACTTTATACTCTGTACATAGGAAATAGACCAGGCGCCAGTTCTTCAACAAGCGGAGTTCGCCCTTCTTGGGCTGCAAGACGACAACTGCCCTACATCATGAGAGGGTCATCTCCCCTGTCGTCAAGCTCTCCCCCAGAACCAACATGTAATCGCCCCCCAGGATATCCCAGAAAGCTCTAACAAACTCTACCGTTGACCCATCCAGCCCGGGGGATTTGCCCCTCCTGAGCTGACGCAGGGCACAAGTCAACTGCTCTAGAGATAAGGGGCCATCAAGAATATCGGCCACCTCCCTATCTACAGTCGGTAGACCCTCCCACAGATCCTGCTGAGCCTCCCCGCTGAATCCTCCAGCAGAGAACAGGGACCCATAAAAGGACCGGACTAAAGCGCTGATCCTCTCCGGATCTGTGACAGATGAGCCATCATTTGTGAGCAACTCTACGAGCTGTTTGCGAGCTCCCCGCCCTTTCTCCAGAGAGACAAAGAAAGGCGAGGCTCGATCCAGATCATGCAGCATCTGGACCCGCGACCTCACGTAAGCTCCTCGGGACTGCTCAAGCAGCAGTTTCCTCAACATAGAAACATAGAAACATAGAAAATAGGTGCAGGAGTAGGCCATTCGGCCCTTCGAGCCTGCACCGCCATTCAATGTGATCATGGCTGATCATCCAACTCAGTATCCCGTACCTGCCTTCTCTCCATACCCCCTGATCCCTTTAGCCACAAGTGCCACATCTAACGCCCTCTTAAATATAGCCAATGAACTGGCCTCAACTACCTTCTGTGGCAGAGAATTCCAGAGACTCACCACTCTCTGTGTAAAGAATGTTTTCCTCATTTCGGTCCTAAAGGAATTCCCCCTTATCCTTAGACTGTGACCCCTTGTTCTGGACTCCCCCAACATCGGGAACAATCTTCCAGCATCTAGCTTGTCCAACCCCTTAAGAATTTTGTAAGTTTCTATAAGATCCCCCCTCAATCTTCTAAATTCCATCGAGTACAAACCGAGTCTATCCAATCTTTCCTCATATGAAAGTCCTGACATCCCAGGAATCAGTCTGGTGAATCTTCTCTGTACCCCCTCTATGGCAAGGATGTCTTTCCTCAGATTTGGAGACCAAAACTGTACGCAGTACTCCAGGTGTGGCCTCACCAAAACCCTGTACAACTGCAGTAGAACCTCCCTGCTCCTATACTCAAATCCTTTCGCTATGAATGCTAACATACCATTTGCTTTCTTCACTGCCTGCTGCACCTGCATGCCTACTTTCAATGACTGGTGTACCATGACACCCAGGTCTCGTTGCATCTCCCCCTTACCTAATCTGCCACCATTCAGATAATAGTCTACCCTCATGTTTTTGCCACCAAAGTGGATAACCTCACATTTATCCACATTGTACTGCATCTGCCATGCATCTGCCCATTCACTCAGCCTATCCAAATCACCCTGCAGCCTCCAAGCATCCTCCTCACACCTAACTATACCCCCCAGCTTGGTATCATCTGCAAATTTGGAGATGTTGCATTGAATTCCCTCGTCCAAATCATTAATATATATTGTAAATAGCTGGGGTCCCAGCACTGAGCCTTGCGGCACCCCACTAGTCACTGCCTGCCATTCTGAAAAGGACCCGTTTACTCCTACCCTTTGCCTCCTGTCTGCTAGCCAGTTCTCTATCCACATCAATACTGAACCCCCAATACCGTGTGCTTTAAGTTTGTATGCTAATCTCTTATGCGGGACCTTGTCGAAAGCCTTCTGAAAGTCTAGATATAACACATCCACTGGTTCTCCCTTATCCACTCTACTAGTTACATCCTCGAAAAATTCTATCAGATTTGTCAGACATGATTTACCTTTCGTAAATCCATGCTGACTTTGTCCAATGATTTCACCACTTTCCAAATGCGCTGCTATCCCATCTTTAATAACTGACTCTAGCAGTTTCCCCACTACCGATGTTAGACTAACTGGTCTGTAATTCCCCGCTTTCTCTCTCCCTCCTTTTTTAAAAAGTGGGGTTACATTAGCTACCCTCCAATCCTCAGGAACTACTCCAGAATCTAAGGAATTTTGAAAAATTATCACTAATGCATCCACTATTTCTGTGGCTACCTCCTTGAGTACTCTGGGATGCAGACTATCTGGCCCTGGGGATTTATCGGCCTTCAATCCGTTCAATTTACCCAACACCACCTCCCGGCTAACCTGGATTTCACTCAGTTCCTCCATCTTATTTGACCCCCGTTCCACTGCTATTTCCGGCAGATTATTTATGTCTTCCTTAGTGAAGACAGAACCAAAGTAGTTATTCAATTGGTCTGCCATGTCCTTGTTCCCCATGATCAATTCACCTGTTTCTGACTGCAAGGGACCAACATTTGTTTTAACTAGTCTCTTTCTCTTTACATATCTATAAAAACTTTTGCAGTCAGTTTTTATGTTCCCTGCCAGTTTCCTTTCATAATCTATTTTCCCTTTCCTAATTAAGCCCTTTGTCCTCCTCTGCTGGATTCTGAATTTCTCCCAGTCCTCCGGTAGGCTGCTTTTTCTGGCAAATTTGTATGCCTCATCTTTTGTTTTTATACTATCCCTGATTTCCCTTGTTATCCATGGATGCACCACCTTCCCCGATTTATTCTTTTGCCAAACTGGTATGAACAACTTTTGTACTTCATCCATGCAGTCTTTAAATACCTTCCATTGCACATCCACTGTCAACCCTTTAAGAATCACCTGCCAGTCTATCTTGGCCAATTCACATTTCATACCTTCAAAGTTACCTTTGTTCAAGTTCAGAACCCTTGTTTCTGACTTAATTTTGTCACTCTCCATCCTAATGAAGAACTCAACCATATTATGGTCACTCTTGCCCAAGGGGCCACGCACAACAAGACTGCTAACTAACCCTTCCTCATTACTCAATACCCAGTCTAGAATAGCCTGCTCAAGGCCTTCTTCTTCCCCTGAAACTCTCCCCATTCGCAGGAGTCATCACCAACCCGACCCAGGCTAGACTCTGCGTCCAGTACCTCCCTCTCAAGCCTCTCGACTGCGGAGTCCCGCGTCCGGTAGACCCCCCATGTGTATTCCTTACATAAGAAACGGATATGAGCTTTCCCCACATCCCACCACTGCCTAAGGGAAAAGAAGCACCTCTTCCTCTCTCTCTACTTCACCCAAAACCGACTGAATGACTCCCGGAAACACCAATCCTCCAGCAGCCTGGTGTTAAAGTGCCAGTATGCGGACCCAGCCCGAGCGCGCTGGATTGAAATCTACATGCACCAGACAGTGGTCCGAGCACGGCACCAGCCGCATTGAGGCCGCTGAGACTCGGGAAACAAATGTTCAGGAAATATATATTCGATTAATGCGGGATTAATGCGATTAATGCGCCACCACCCTCAGACCGCCGCAAAAAAGCAGTGGAATCAGGGTGGAGGTTCCGCCACGCATCAACCAACTCAAATGAGTCAATCAATCCTCTCAGCTTCTTCGCTACAGCAGGGGCACACTGAGTACTAGAACTGTCTTGTGCCTCAAGTGTGCAATTTTATTTCGGTAGTCATGTGAGTGACTACGTGAAGACCCCGCCAGCACGCATGCGCGACATATCGTCGTACGCATGCGGAAGCGACGGTCGGGAGGAGCAGGGCTCCTCCAGCGTAAGTTTAAACAACTTACGCCAGGTAAGTCTCACCGGAGGAGTGAGCGTCGACGAGAAATAGTAATGGAATCACGGAAGTCCAAGAGAGCGGCGAGAGCAGCTGCTATGGAGAGCAGCCAGCGAACCGCCTCTCCAGAGCTACAGGTATTACCTGCAGCTCCCGACTTCTCACCCATGAGGGCCGTTGGTACTCCACGGTTGGGCGGCAAACCCACCCGGAAGTCGGACGGGGCCGGCGACCCAGCTGGGTCCGGTCCCGAGGACACCCCGTTCGCAGATAGTGACGGAGGTCGTCTAACCCGCATGGAGCGGATGATGGAGCAATTGCTCCAACGTGACCTGCTAATACAGGGGCAGAGTCACAGTGGGCCTCTTCGCAGGCCCATGGCAGATTCCTACCAAGGACTGCCAAATGTCTCACCCTCCTCGCAGGGGAGCATTGAGGGTCAGAACTGGGCTGACCCAGAAGAAGGGGAGCTGGCTGAACAACCATCTGTGTCAGGGGTGTGTGAAGAATATCTGGATATGGTAAATAAACATGCAATGCCGACACAGAAAGGCCTACCTATCCACCCTAAGCTGGCAGCCAGCATTAACTACATGGCGACCAACCAGCTACAGGAACAGGCCATAAATTCTACAGCTGATAAATATATGGCTCCTGAAAACTGTAACTCACTTAATGCCCCTGCGGTGAACAACCCTATTTGGGGGAATATGAGCCCCTCGAGCAGAGGGCAGGAAATCAAACTTCAAAAAATCCTAAAGCTCTTAACCGCCGGGATCACAGCAGTGGCCAGAACTGCAGTGGGGATAGAGTTGCCGGAAGAACTGCAAGATGCGCTGGCTCTACTGTGTAATACACAGTATGAGATAAACAATTTCAGAAAGAGCATCATAAAGCCGGCGCTTAACCCCAAGATTGCGGGGTTGTGTAAGCCTGGGAAGACTCAGCCTCCAAGCTTGCTGTTCGGGGATAACCTTCCCAAGCAAGTAAAAGATCTTGATGAGGAGGCCAAGGCCTTGGGCCTGATCAAGGTTCCCGGACCTACCAAACCTCATTACCCACAAAGACAGCACCCCTACACACCCACCGGACAGAGATACCATCAGAGACCTGCCGGTGGTGAAAGCTCGAAGGCCGGCCAACCTGCACAGCGGTCTTTTTTAGGCCATGGCCCAGCCCGGCCTTCTTGGAAGATGCGCCACTCCTACAACACGATGAATCAACAAAGAAAACAAGGACAGAAACCGCAACACCGGCAATAACCATGGAGGTAGGTGGGTCTGGTTTCCCCAGAAACACATCTTGCCTAAATTCACTTTATGTAGGGGGCCGGTTGCACATGTTTTATGAAAATTGGCGCACTTTTACCTCTGATCCTTTCATACTCAGGAGTATTCAGGGCTACAAAATTGAATTTATTCACGAACTCCCTACCCCGGTCCAGCATTCACCTAGCCGAAAATTCATACTCTCTCAAAAAGAGAGGGTAGCAGGGCATGCTGAACTATACAGATTAATTGAAAAAGGGGTAATTGAGAAGGCCACCAAAGAACCACAGGAGTTCGTGTCTAATATATTCACCAAAAACAAAAAAGACGGCAGTTGCCGCATTATCATAGATTTGACCGAACTGAATACTTCTGTTCAGTATGTTCATTTTAAAATGGACACCTTTGACACTGCTATACAGTTAATAGATTATGGGTACTACATGGCATGCATTGATCTTAAAGATGCATACTATTCAGTACCAATACACAAGGATCATAGGAAATATTTAAAATTTATCTGGATGGGACAATTATGGCAATACAAAGCCTTGCCTAATGGGTTATCATCAGCACCCAGATTGTTTACCAAGATATTAAAACCACCCTTGGCCTACTTAAGGAAACAGAATCATACTGTTATGGCCTATCTTGATGATATCCTCATTGTTGGGGAAAGTTTGGAAATGGCTACATTGGCAGTTACAGCCACGAAACATCTCTTTCAGAAGCTGGGTTTCATTATACATCCAGATAAATCAATATTAAAACCCTCTACCACCATGAAATACTTGGGGTTCAATATCGACTCAGTGCAAATGTCTATCACGTTGCCACTAAGTAAGGTGGAGGACTTGATAGAGGCTTGCAGGAGCCTTATTGGCATCAGGGACCCATCCATTCGGCAGGTGGCCAGGGTGATTGGGAAGATAGGGGCTGCCTTTCCCGCAGCACAATATGGGCCTTTACATTATCAAAACTTACAAAGAGCCAAAATTATAGCTCTCAAAAGTCATGCAGGCCATTTCGATAGGCCTATGAAAATACCAGAAAAGGCAAAAGCCGAATTAAATTGGTGGATGGCTAATGCCCAATATTGTTCCAAACCCATCACTATCATCAATCCCTCGATCACCTTACAAACGGATGCCAGTGCCAAAGGTTGGGGAGCTACTAATACTACCTCTAGTTGTGGAGGTAGATGGAGTACACAAGAGTTAACCCTATTCAAAAATTTGGGAATTAACTATTCAGAAATGCTGGCAAAATTTCACGGCCTCACGGCATACTGCACAAACATGCACAAAGTTCATGTTAGGATACAAATTGACAACACCACGGTGGTGGCCTATATTAACCACATGGGCGGAATAAAGTCGATATCGTGTGATGAATTGGCCAACAATATCTGGCTCTGGTGTCTGCAAAGGGAAATTTGGATCTCAGCCACTTACCTCCCAGGCAAGCTAAACACACTGGCAGACACCAGGTCACGCAAATTTAACGACAACATAGAATGGATGTTGGATCGAAAAGTGTTCACAGATATTGTAGAACGTTATGGGACACCAGATATCGACCTCTTCGCGTCCAGATTAAATCACCAACTACCAACATATGTTGCTTGGGAACCAGACCCTGGGGCAGTAGCGATGGACGCTTTCACGCTACATTGGGGGGATTTGTTCTGCTATGCATTCCCCCCTTTCTGCCTCATCAGTCGGGTCTTGCAGAAAATAAAACAAGATTCCGCATCGGGTATTTTGGTGGTGCCCGACTGGCCTACCCAACCATGGTTCCCAGCGGTACAGAAGATGGCCACAGAACCTTGCATTCGGGTGAATAAACGACCTAGCCTGCTCGTTCATCCTGTCACAGGAGAACATCACCCATGTTATGACCGCATGGACCTGTTAATTTGCAGATTCTAAAACGGCCTCCTCGCGGATTCGGACTCACCAGCAGAACGATAGACACCATCTCGGCGGCATGCAGGGAGTCCACCAGGAAGCAGTACCTCACCTACATCAAGAAATGGGAAGGATTCTGCGCTACTACCAACACTACATATGAATCCGCTACCATTACAGAAGTGCTGGAATTCTTGGCTACCCTACACTTTGATGAGGGACTGAGCTACAGTGCCATAAACAGTGCCAGGAGTGCACTATCATCCTACTTGGGCCAGGGGAGTGACCAATTGGGAATTGGATCACATCCATTAGTGTCCAAACTAATGAGAGGAATATTCAATTCCAATCCCCCTAGGCCCAGATATAACCATACGTGGGATATCAGCACAGTCCTAACAATGCTGCGAGGATGGACAGCTAACACGGGACTCACTTTGGCAAAGCTCACATACAAAATGGTAATGATTATGGCACTTATCACGGCACAACGGGTCCAGTCTCTGCACAAACTTAATCTGGATGCCATGACTATCACCAATGATAAAGTCACTTTTCATGTGCAGGGACTGTTGAAACAAGATCGACCCGGAGCGTCTGGTCATACCTTGGAATTTCTGGCATATCCAGCAGATACTCGACTCTGCATCGTCACGTTAATTTCACAATATATCACAGTCACCAAAAATCTCAGGGGCACGGAGACAGCTTTGCTTATAAGCCACAAGAAGCCCCATCATAAAGTCACGGTGCAAACCATTCTAGATGGTTAAGGGTGGTTTTGGATGCGGCGGGGGTGGACACTAATATATTCAAATCTCACTCCACCAGGGCGGCATCCACTTCGGCGGCTAGGAGGATGGAAGTACCATTGGACCACATCCTGGCCACAGCGGGTTGGAGTAATGAAAGGACTTTTCACCGCTTCTGCAACAAACCCGTGGCCACCCCTGACACTTATGCAGGGAGGATTTTGAGTACTGTCAAATAATTTACCCCTATGGGATATTTATTTTGTTTTGGCATGAATAAATACCTATTTTTGTTTTTCAGCCAGTGTCATGTCTGAATTACGTTCATCCTCTCATCCCAGCATAGCGGTGTGTGAGCATGGAGTTTCCAGGGCATGAAATCACAGAGCTTTGAAATCTTCACGTAGTCACTCACGTGACTACCGAAATAAAATAGTAAGATTAAACGAGAACTTACCAGTTTGAAGTTTGATCTTTATTTTATGAGGAGTTACGATGAGGGATTACGTGCCCTCCGCTCCCAACCCTCTACTATAAAGATCACCTGGTATGAAAGTTCTCTCTTATCTTACTATATTAGTCATTGTGACTGTCTGTGATTTCACACCACTGCTTTGAAGAATGTCGCGCATGCGTGCTGGCGGGGTCTTCACGTAATCCCTCATCGTAACTCCTCATAAAATAAAGATCAAACTTCAAACTGGTAAGTTCTCGTTTAATCTTACTATTAATGTCCCCACCAAGGAAAAGACACACTCCCCTAGCAATAGAGCAGTCACCTCCTGAAGTAGGCCGGCCTGCATCGTGCCGGAGCTAGGGGCATACACGTTAATGAAATAGAACAGCATGCCATCCAGGCTCACGGCCAGATGGAGCAAACGTCCTGGCACGACTTCTTGCACTTTTAAAACATTTGGCAGAAAATTCGGGGCCAACAGAAAGGCCACCCCATTCGAATTCGAGCTGAGATTACTCATGTAGACCCCCCTTTCTCACTCCAGTCGCCAGGTAAGTTCGTCACTGACAACGGTATGCGTCTCCTGCAGAAAACACACTGCAGAAAATCTCCCCTCTCTGAGGACTGATAAAAGCTGAGATCTTATAACCATATAACAATTACAGCACGGAAACTGGCCATCTCAAGTCCATGCTGAACAACTTTTTTCCCTTAGTCCCACCTGCCTGCACTCATACCATAACCCTCCATACCCTTCTCATCCATATGCCTATCCAATTTATTTTTAAATGATACCAACGAACCTGCCGCCACCACTTCCACTGGAAGCTCATTCCACACAGCTACCACTCTCTGAGTAAAGAAGTTCCCCCTCATGTTACCCCTAAACTTCTGTCCCTTAATTCTAAAGTCATGTCCTCTTGTTTGAATCTTCCCTATTCTCAAAGGGAAAAGCTTGTCCACATCAACTCTGTCTATCCCTCTCATCATTTTAAAGACCTCTATCAAGTCCCCCCTTAACCTTCTGCGCTCCAGAGAATAAAGACCTAACTTATTCAACCTATCTCTGTAACTTAGCTGTTGAAACCCAGGCAACATTCTAGTAAATCTCCTCTGTACCCTCTCTATTTTGTTGACATCCTTCCTATAATTGGGCGACCAAAATTGTACACCATACTCCAGATTTGGTCTCACCAATGCCTTGTACAATTTTAACATTACATCCCAGCTTCTATACTCAATGCTCTGATTTATAAAGGCTAGCATACCAAAAGCTTTCTTTACCACCCTATCTACATGAGATTCCACCTTCAAGGAACTATGCACGGTTATTCCCAGATCCCTCTGTTTAACTGTATTCTTCAATTACCTACCATTTACCATGTACGTCCTATTTTGATTTGTCCTGCCAGGGTGTAGCACCTCACATTTATCAGCATTAAACTCCATCTGCCATCTTTCAGCCCATTTTTCCAACTGGCCTAAATCACTCTGTAGACTTTGGTAATCCTCTTCATTATTCACAACGCCCCCTATCTTGGTATCATCTGCATACTTACTAATCCAATTTACCACCCCTTCATCCAGATCATTGATGTACATGACAAACAACAAAGGACCCAACACAGATCCCTGAGGCACCCCACTAGTCACCTGCCTCCAACCCGACAAGCAGCCATCCACCATTACCCTCTGGCTTCTCCCATTCAGCCACTGTTGAATCCATCTTGCTATTCCGGCATTTATACCCAACAGTTGAACCCTCTTAACCAACCTTCCATGAGGAACCTTGTCAAAGGCCTTACTAAAGTCCATATAGACAACATTCACTGCTTTACCCTCGTCAATTTCCCTAGTAACCTCTTCAAAAAATTCAAGAAGATTAGTCAAACATGACCTTCCAGGCATAAATCCATGTTGACTGTTCCTAATTAGACTCTGTTTATCCAGATGCTGATATATATTATCTCTAAGTATCTTTTCCATTAATTTGCCCACCACTGAAGTCAAACTAACCAGTCTATAATTGCTAGGTTTACTCTTAGAACGCTTTTTAAACAATGGAACAACATGCGCAGTACGCCAATCCTCGGGGACTATTCCCGTTTCTCATGACATTTGAAATATTTCTGTCATAGCCCCGGCTATTTCTACACTAACTTCCCTCAATGTCCTAGGGAATATCCTGTCAGGACGTGGAGACTTATCCAATTTTATATTTTTCAAAAGTGTCAGTACTTCTTTTACTTTGAAACTCATAGTATCCATAGCTACTCTTCTAGTTTCCCTTACCTCACATAATTCAATATCCTTCTCCTTGGTGAATACCGAAGAAAATAAATGATTCAATATCTACCCCATCTCTTTTGGCTCTGCAGATAGCTGTCCACTCGGTCTCTCCAATGGATCAATTTTATCCCTTGTTATCCTTTTGCTATTAATATAGCTGTAGAAATCCTTTGGATTTACTTTCACCTTACTTGCCAAAGCAACCTCATATCTTCTTTTAGCTTTTCTAATTTCTTCTTAAGATTCTTTTTACATTCCTTATACTCCTCAAGCACCTCATTTACTTCATGCTGCCTATAATTATTGAAGATCTCCCTCTTTTTCCAAACAAGATGTCCAATTTCCCTTGAAAACCAGGGCTCTTTCCAATTTCTACTGGTCCCTTTCAACCGAACAGGAACATAAAGATTCTGTACTTTCCCCTTTAAATGTCCTCCATTTCTCTTCTACATCTTTCCCATAAAACAAAATGTCCCAGTTCACTCCTTTTAAATCATCTCGCATCTCGTTAAAGTTAGCCTTTCTCCAATCAAAAATCTTAACCCTAGGCCCAGTTCTGTCCTTCTCCATAATTATATTGAAACTAATGGTATTGTGATCACTGGACCCAAAGTGCTCCCCAACGCATACCTCCGTCACCTGTCCCGTCTCATTTCCTAACAGGAGGTCCAGCACTGCCCCTCCTCTAGTAGGCACCTCTATGTATTGCTGCAAAAAACTATCCTGCACACATTTTACAAACTCCAAACCATCCAGCCCATTTACAGAATGTGTTTCCCAGTCTATGTGTGGAAAGTTGAAATCTCTCACAATCACTACCTTGTGCTTACTACTAATATCTGCTATCTCTTTACATATTTGCTCTTCCAAATCTCGTTCCCCATTTGGCGGTCTATGATATACCCTTATAAGTGTTGCTACACCTTTCCCACTTTTCAGTTCCACCCAATGAGCCCTCCAATCTATCCTGCCAAAGCACTGCTGTAATATCTTCCCTGACTAGCAATGCAACACCTCCACCTCTTGCCCCTCCAATTCTATCACACCTGAAGCAACAAAATCCTGGAATATTTAGTTTCTAATCACAGCCCTCCCGCAACCATGTTTCACTGATCGCCACAACATCATACTTCCAGGTGTCTATCCAGACTCTAAGCTCATCCACCTTTCTTACAATGCTCCTAGCATTAAAATATGCACATTTAAGAAACCCCCAATCTCTTATTCTCTGTTTATTTCCTTTTTTTTCATTCTCCTCTTGTGTCCGAGTGCTTCCCTTTTCTGCTTCCTGCTTCCCATTCTGTCTACTAGCTTTTGCTATTTGCATCTCTCGCCCCAACCATTCTAATTTAAAGTCTCTCCAGTGGCCTTTGCAAATTTCCCCGCCAGGATATTGGTCCCCCTCGGGTTCAAGTGCAACCCATCCTTTCTGTACAGGTCCCACCTACCCCAAAAGAAGTGCCTTGTTTTAAGACTTGTTTTAGTGACTGTGAAATGAACACAATCATAATGAACTACATCCTGGAAAACCAGTCCAGGCATTAAATTTTGGGCTTCAGCCCCATCCTACCCTTTGGGGTTCCACCCCATCCTAACTTAGTTGTGTGTGCGTGCGTGCATGTGTGATAGTTGTCTGTGCGTGATGTGTGTGCGTTACTTGTCTGTGCGTTATGTGTGTTTGCCCCTCCTCTTCTACCCCTTTCTTCCCCATCCACTACTCAACTCTCTCTCCACCCCTCTCTCCCCACTCCACTCAGGGTAGATCTACCTGAGGCGAGTGTAGATGACTCTGGCGCGGGGCCCAATTGGGAACAATTGGTCCAATCGGCTTCAACATCTATTTCCTTCGGGTGTTTTTTTTTAATTTCCCCCTTACCATTTCCATACCTTTTCGATAGCTGCCAAGACCTGTTTGATGTCATCCTACGCCCTGTTCCTGGTCTTGGCCTGCACCGATCTGCTGGACATGCTGTGTGTGTGCGTGTGTGTGTGTGTGCGGGCGGGTGTGTGTGTGTGTCGGAGTCCGAGGGGTGAAGCACCAGCACTAAGAACGAACGTACGCGCAGACAGACAGACGAAAGCAACGATCACAGAGCGGAATTCGTGACATTTCGGGTCGAGACTCTTCTTCAGACTGACAGTCAAGGGAAAGGGAAACGGGAGGTATAGGCATATCTTCCATTAATTTGTCCTTAGTACCGTCTATATCTCTTGTTCTTCTATCCTCTGACTCAGTCTGAAGAAGGGTCTCGACCCGAAATGTCATCTATTCTGCTTATTGATCGTTGTTTTCGTCCATTTGTCCGCTCGTTCGCTTGCCCTTGGATTAAGTAGCGCAGGATAAAGCTGCAAATTCATTCTCAGGATGGAAACTGGAAACTGACACGTAGGGGAACGTTGTCCCCCTGTGTACCCCCCCATTTCCATCACTGGTTACACTTAAGCTCTTTAGAGAATAATGTAGATTGCCCTGTGTGTTTAAAATCCCCCATCTTCGTGGAGATCCAGGAAAGAAAACATACAGCTCCTGCAAAATGCCAAAATAGTCATCAACTTTTAGGTCTACTTTCTTGAGAAAGGGTTTTTTTCTCAGAAAATAAAGCGCCTTTTTTTAAAAAGATTTACTAGACCAAGTAGGACCCGTTGGGTCCCTGTCACACAGGAGGCTTGGTCCCACAACACACCCGGTTCGCCAACGCAATATTCCACCACTCACCCATAGCCGACAACTGTGCAGGGGCTGCTCATTTTGCCTTGTGCAACCTCCCTCATTTGTAAACTTAAAAACAAAATGCATTTGCACTTGCTGGGGCAAGCAGGACTCAGTGTACTTGGATTGCAAAAATATTGCAAGCAGGGCTACAATCCCACTGTGATGTCACATCTGTAAGCACAGGGAAAAAGCACGGTTTTTTTCCAAGTCTCTTCAGATTTTTGAACATTTTGATTAATGACGAGAAATAATGCATGAATTTTTCAGATAAGGCGATTTATGACTTTGCGGGATAAATCTCTACCGGGATATGTAAATGTTTTATCGTTAGATGTCGTTTTTCCAAGAAGATGTGATCGCACACAAACAAATAAATACAAACACACACATCCAAGATCAGAGTTTTATAGTTATAAGGCTAATAAATAATCTAAATAGGCGAAACTAGGTTATGGTCAAGCTAGCCTACGCTAGGGTAAACAAAGTTATGCAAGACTAGGCCACCAAAACTCAAAACTCACACACTTTTACCATTATTTGAACACGTTTCATGATAAACATCTGTAATTTAACACCAATTCACCATTTTATTACTTTTTCATAAATACTTATAATATAGTATTGGCCTCGGCTATGCGGTCGTAGCCTGCCTTCCGTTCACCTCTTCATAAAACCAATAGGCTTAGGCTAATCTAGCACTATTTCACCCTTATCACTTACCTTGCTTTTCAAAATGGAACATTTATTTTTGAGAATGGGGATTTAAAATATTGTATTCTTATGAACATTTTAATGAAAAAATCTCTTGTCTAGATCGCTGTCACGAGTGAAGTCACAAATTGATAATCATGTGATTTCACGTTAGCATTGTGATTGTCTTTTCAGCAGCTCCCCTTTCTTGTTAAGATATGTCATCTACTGTTTGTATCTACCAAATAAGATTTTTAATACCTTTTAATTGTTATTGTATTTTAATTATACCTATTTTAATTTTAATGTATGTATTTTAATTTTACCTATGGGTGAAATTATTATTATTTATTATAATAGTATTATATGTTTAGTATATTTTAAGGTTTTGTAAGATTACTCGTGTAAATAAAAAGTTCCCGAAATATTGTCCTTTACAATGACCGCAAGCAACGAAATATGCTTTTTTCACTTTTTCGATTACGGCTAGCCTAAGGCAAATAATTTTAATAAAAGTTTTAATTTCTGTCATTAATATGAATAGTGTTTTAAATGATTTATAATTATTTTATATTAAATATATTTAGAATGAAACATCCTTACTTATTTAAAAAATATCTTCTCATACAGTAAACCCAAAGGTGTTAAGCAATGTGGACTAAAGTCGCCTCTGGCACCCCTCCAGGATTAGAAGCTTCAATAGTTTCATAGTAGATCCACCCCTGGGCTCAGTGGTATTGCTCCCTTGCAGCACCAGAGTCCCGGGTTCCATCCTGACTAAGGTTGCTTGTCTGTACAGAGTTTATGCGTTCTCCCTGTGATCTGGTGTGTTTCCTCTGGGTGCTCCAGTTTCCTCCCACTCTCCAAAGAAGTGCAAGTTTGTAGTTTAACTGTAGATTAATTGGCTTCTGTAAAAATTGTACCAAATGTGGAGGATAGAACAAATGTAGGGGGTGATCACTGGTCGGTGCAGACACAGTGGGCTAAAGGGCCTGTTTCCACACTGTAACTCAAAACTAAACTAAACTACTGAACACTACAAATACCAACTAAAATTCAAACGATTAACTGTTTTGGTTTCACTGGGACTTTGGGCTTTGTTTTGTTTCCCCCTCAGTGGCTTAAGTCCCGTCCTACCCTTTGGGCTTCTGCCCCATCCTAACTGTGTGTTAATTGTCTGTGCGTGATGTGTGTGTGGGAGGGAGAGAAGGGAGGGAGGGAAGGGACGGAGAGGGCCTGTGGCAGGAGCAGATGTCGGGGTCCGGGCAGACGGGTGTGAGCTGAGGCCGAGGTTTGTAAACGTTGCTCCAACCCCAGGCCTGGCCCTCCCTGTGTTGTTCATCGCGTCTCCCCGAGGAGAGAGAGGGATGGAGCCGGGGCTGTGTGCATGAAGCACAGTGACTGGAGGGGCGGGAGTGCAGCCCCGGGATTGTGAGGGAATGACCCACCTTCCCCTCTTCCCCTTCTCCATTCCCCCTCACACCCCCCTCCCCATCTACCCCTTTCTTCCCCCTCCTTCCCTCTACTCTCTCTACACCCCTCTCCCCCCCCCCCCCCCCCCCCCACCAGGGGTACATCTTCCCGAGCCGAGTAGAGTAGATTACTCTGGCGCGGGACCCCCTTACCCGCGGGGCCCAATTGGGAACAATCGGTCCAATTGGCTTAAGGCCGGCCCTGGCCTCACCTTTGTCCCCCTCCATCCCCACCTCAATGCGATTTGGAGCTCTTCTTCCATCGCTTCCACCTCACACCGTTCACCATCGGAAGGAATCCTCGCCCCCATTGATGATCCCTTTTCCCGTTTCCAACGGACCCCCTCCTCCTGGACCCCCCCCCCCACTCATGGCCATTGGTACAATTAAATTTTGGGGTCACCATCCAACGTTGGAACGGGAGAACATTCTCAGCGGCTTGGACTTCCGAAACGGCCACTTCCTACCGGAGACCGCGGCTCCCGCAGTCCACAGACTGAGCTGGGCGGAGATTCATGCTGGTGGCCCTCGGCAAAGGGATCCCAGGGCTCCGCGATGTTGAAATTAGTGCGGCCTGAGGCTGGGAGCTCCGCAAACCACAGCTCCATGATGTTGAAGCAGCAGGCCCAACATTCCAGAGCTTCAAACAGCGATCCAGGTAAGGCATCGCCCGCTCCGCGGTGAATCCAATATGTATTCTAAAACCAACTGTTTAATGACAACATACAGTAGGATCTAAAAGTGTCACACTGTCACTGTCGGGTAGTCATGGTCCTCTAGTCGTGGGGGTGGGGAATTTGGAGGGGGGGGGGTGCCTCACAAGTTAAATAGCTTCGGACCTCTCTTCATCTAAATCCGGCCCTGGATGCGCGGGAGGGAGGCTGAGCTTGGATTGAGGCTTGGAAGGCTGAGCTCGTCTCCCCTGCCCCGACCCGCATCCGGTCCACCATGGAGGGAGAAGCGAGCAAATTCCACACGGACAGCTCCGGTGGTCGCTCTGCCCGGAGACGGGGCCTTCGGCCCCTCTCATCCGTGCTACCCCGGGCTTTCTGCAACACAATCTTGCACTGTTCTGCACTGGATATTGCATTTGTCATCACCGTATGTACACTGTTTGTTCTGGCGGCTGCATGTGAATGGACGATTTCATCGCCTCCCGGTCAATGTGCAGAACAAACTTACTCCCCAAGCTGGCGACCTCCCATCTCTCATTTCCCCCAAGCTGCCTACCTCCTATCCCCTTACTCCCCCAAGCTGCCTACCTCCTTTCCCCTTACTCCCCCAAGCTGCCTACCTCCTTTCCCCTTACTTCCCCAAGCTGGCTACCTCCCATCCCTTACTCCCCCAAGCTGCCTACCTCCCATCCCTTACTCCCCCAAGCTGCCTACCTCCTTTCCCCTTACTCCCCAAGCTAGCTACCTCCCATCCCTTACTCCCCAAGCTGGTGACCTCCCATCCCTTACTCCCCCAAGCTGCCTACTTCCCATCCCTTACTCCCCCAAACTGGTAACTTCCCATCCCTTACTCCCCAAGCTGGTGACCTCCCATCCCTTACTCCCCCAGACTAGCCACCTCCATACCTTATCCCCCAAGCTGGCTACATCCCATCCGGTACCCCCCTAGGTGAGTACCCCCATTCGGTAATCCTCCAAGTTGGCTACCCATCCCCCTTACTCCTCCAAGCTGGCCACGTTCCATCCCTCCCCTCTCCCACTTAGAAAACCTGAACAGAAACCTCTGGTGACCTTGCGCCCCACCCAAGGTTTCCATGAGTCGCCAGAGCTTTTGGTCACTCACCTGGAAAGCCTCGACCGAAGCGTGAGCTGCATCTACTGACCAAAGATCCTACAGGATCTTTGCTACCGACCGCACACACACACACACAAACACATCACGAAGGTGGAGGCCAGGGACAGTGGAGGAGCACTGTCTGCGCGGTGAAGAGGAAGGTAAATGGCTACCGCAGAGCACTGTAAGTCCTTTAGAGAAGGGGGGGAGGGACAGAGAAGGTGAGAGAGAAGGGGAAAGAGAGGGAAGAGAAACATAGAAATAGGTGCAGGAGTAGGCCATTCGGCCCTTCAATCTATTCAATATGATCATGGCTGATCATCCAACTCAGTATCCTGTACCTGCCTTCTCTCCATACCCCCTGATCCCCTTAGCCACAAGGGCCACATCTAACTCCCTCTTAAATAAAGCCAACGAACTGACCTTCTGTGGCAGAGAATTCCACAGATTCACCACAGAAAAACGATTTTCTCATCTCAGTCCTAAAAGATTTACCCCTTATCCTTAAACTGTGACCCCTTGTCCTGGACTTCCCCAACATCGGGAACAATCTTCCTGCATCTAGCCTGTCCAACCCCTTAAGAATTTTGTAAGTCTCTATGAGATCACCCCTTAATCTTCTAAATTCCAGCGAATACAATCCAGAAGGGGAGAGAAAGGGGAGAGAGAAGGGGGGGGGGGGGGGGGAGAGAAGGGGGGGATAAGGGGGAGAGAAGGGGTAGAGAAGGGGGAGAAGGTGAGGGGGAACAAGGAGTGGGGTCAGTTTTAAGAAGTTTAATAAAGTTAGAGGGCATTTTACCTACCGCCGGATCTTCTAGGTCCTGAAAACCAAAGATCCTATATAGGATATTTGTTGAAAACTCCAATGAGTCAACCAAAATGGCTGGTCAGCAAATGAGATTGCCTTTGACTGCCTGTAAGTAAATAGCGACCCCACTGCACTGGCTTCGACCAAACGGCAACCTATTTTCAGTCGAGGCTGGTTTTGAATTTGTTGAAATAATCGCAGGAACATAGAAGAAGCCTCGACTACGCGGAAACCACTTTCGACCATTAGCGAGAGGGACCAAAACCTCCGGGAACCTCACGCAAACCTTGTGTGGGGCGCAAGGTCACCAGAGGTTTCCGTTCAGGTATCCTAAGTGGGACAGGGGCTCCCATCCCTTACTCCCCCAAGCTGGCCTGGCTCCCACTGCATTGTCACGGGCTGTGGGTCGGCGGTGCCCAAACACGGGGCTGGGTGGAGCGCGGTCGCAGCTCCGGGCAGCGGACACACGGGGGCAAAAACCCGGCAACATCCCCGTCACCTGCAGCAGAGTTGGGGACAGTCTGGTCCCTGCACCCACTCAGAGTCACTGACCGTGCTGCCCGGCACTGGCTCCACGACCCCCCCACCAGAGTGTTTCACCCCCCCCGGACCCCCCGACCCCCACATGGGGTGATTCACCCCTCCCGACCCCCACATGGGGTGATTCACCCCCGACCCCCACATGGGGTGATTCACCCCCGGACCCCCACATGGGGTGATTCACCCCCCGACCCCCACATGGGGTGATTCACCCCCCCGACCCCCACATGGGGTGATTCACCCCCGGACCCCCACATGGGGTGATTCACCCCCCCCGACCACCACATGGGTGATTCACTCCCCGACCCCCACATGGGTTGATTCACCCCCCCCCCCCCGACCACCACATGGGTGATTCACTCCCCCCCAGCCCCCACATGGGATGATTCACCCCCCGATCCTTACATGGAGTGATTCACCCCCCCGACCCCCACATGGGGTGATTTACCCCCCGGACCCCCACATGGGGTGATTCACCTCCCGGACCCCCACATGGGGTGATTCACCCCCCAACCCTCACATGGGGTGATTCACCGCCGGACTCCCACATGGGATGATTCACCCCCCCCCCCGACCCCCACATGGGGTGATTCACTTCCCGGACCCCCACATGGGGTGATTCACCCCCCGACCCCCACATGGGGTGAGTCACCCAGGTGACAGGCTGTCTGTAGCCCAGCCGCCGCGTTTCAGCCGCCAAACACCACACGATATTGCCAAGTGCAGGAACTATCTTTAAAGTAGTGGGGAGGTGTGCGACTGCCCTACAGCTACAGATATGCATGGAGGCGAGAATAATTTCTGATCATTTCTGGAGATGGTTGGCATTTGCTATCATTATTGATAGTACAACATTAATTTTGCAGAATTCCAAAGAACACAGATGTCAAAGTTCGTCTCTTAAAGAAAGCAGAGAGCAACAAAATTGTTAAGAAACCAAAGCAATCTTTTAATCAATTTGTCAGACGGGAGTGGCGAGATCTACAAAGAGCACACACGTTGCTCAGTGCTTCTCGGGCTCCACTCAAAGAACAAAGGAAAGTTTGTGTAATCAATACAACACACCTTCTAAATCTGAGTGAAAGATCCGTACCCAAAGGGAAACAAGGGAGTCTGGACCCATATATTTGCAATGTCAGTCTTATTCTCAAATCTTGGCACAGCTTCAGTACAGCTGCCCATTCCGGAAGGACAACTAACTCCATTTTGTTTTCAAATGACTTCCATCTTGGTTCCAGAATGGGCATCTGTCTGTGAACTAAAACAAGCTTGTAAGACTTGGATGAAAGCCACTACCTTGTCCTTAGCTGGGACAGGCAGTTCAGACAGGTATCTAATATGGTGCTGTGCCCAGACAATACACAGGTCTGGCAACTCCCACACTTTGAGCGTGAGAATCATGCATTTGAACAAATTCTCACGCCCTCATGCTGATCACATATTTCTCACGCTCTGCCGTGAGAAATTCTGTGATCAATGAAACTTTCAAAACTCAGATAAACTGCATGGGCCGCGGGTGTTGTAGAGCCGGGGCGGAGGGAGGGATGGCAGCAGAACCAGCGGCGGGGACAGACGTGGGTTGCCGGCGCTGGCGAGTGTTTGCGGGGATGGCGAGTGTTTGTGGGGATGGCGAGTGTTTGCGGGGATGGCGAGTGTTTGCGGGGCTGGCCAGTGTTTGCGGGGCTGGCCAGTGTTTGCGGGGCTGGCCAGTGTTTGCGGGGATGGCGAGTGTTTGCGGGGCTGGTGAGTGTTTGCGGGGCTGGCGAGTGTTTGCGGGGCTGGCGAGTCGCTCGCGGCAGCTCCGGCCATGGAGCAGTGGAAGAGTCCCGGACCGGCGGAGGCATCCGAAGCGTTGCGCCGCTGCCGTGAGAGTCTCTGTGCCTAAGGGACAGACTCTCGAAGGGAGGCGGAGAGAGAGGGGAAGGAAACAGGGGGAGACAGTGGGGAGAGAGAGGGGGGAGTGAGGTGGAAGAGGGCTGGGAGAGAGAGAGGGGTGAAGGGGAGGGAGAGGGGAGAGAGAGAGAGGGGAAGAGAGGGAAAGAGGAAGAGAGAGAGGAGAGATGGAAGAAAGAGGGAAGAGAGAGGGGTGGCAAAAGAGAGGGGGAAGAGGGAGAGGGGGAAATGGGGGAACGTGTGTGAGAGAGAGAGAGAGAGAGGGGGGGGCAAAGTGAAAGAGGCGATTGAGAGAGGAGAAAGAGAGATGGGAGAGAGAGGGGAGAGAACAAGGGGAGAGTGAGGTGGGAGGGAGAAATGGGGGAGAGAGAGGGGGCGAGAGGGAGAGAGAGCAGAGAGAGTGGGTGCTGAGAGAATAAGAGGGAGAGAGCGAGAGGGAGAGAGAGGGGGAAATAGAGATGGAGGGAAAAATAGAGGGAGAGGGGGGAGAAAGAGGGAGGGGGAAGCGAGGGGGAGAGAGGGGAGAGAGAGAGGGAGGCAGAGGGGGGGATGGAGTTAGGGCAAAGAGGGGAGAGAGAGAGGGGAGGGGGGAGTGAGAGGAGAGAGGGGACAAGAGACAGAGGGGTAGAGTGAGGGGAGGAAGAGAGGGGGAGAGAGAGGAGAGGGAGATGGGGAGAGTGAGGGGATGTAGAGGAGGAGAGAGGGGAGGGAGAGAGAGGGTGGGAGAGAAAGGGGAAGAGAAGAAAGAGAGAGGGGGGGGAGAGAAAAGAGAGAGGGAAGGGGAGAGAGAAGGGGAGACGGGAGAGAGAGGGGGGTGAGAGGAGAGAGAGGGGGAGACAGAGGGGGTCCTTCTATAAGAGAGCCGTCCCCCTTTACATTGGGGAGCTGGGATGGAGAGTGTTGCACAGAGCGGTGGTATGTAATAAACTTTTGAGCCGGTTCACCGGCTCGTTCGCCGCATGTATTTTCTGCGGGGAGGGGGAGACCGTGTTCCACGTGTATATGGAGTGTGAGAGGTTACTGCCCCTGTACCAATATCTGAAGGGGTTGTTCCTCAAGTTCGGGCTGCATTTTAGCCCCACAATCCTGGTGTTCGGACACAAGGCAGGGAGTGGGGAGAGCCGAGTGTGGGGGGGGGACTTACCTGTCGGTTTGCTCCTGGGCCTGGCCAAGATGGCCATTCGCGGGTCCAGGCAGCGGGCGGTCGATGGTCAGGCTAGAGTCGGCTGCCTGCCCCTCTTCCGTGCCTACGTCCATGCACGTGTGTCCCTGGAGTGGGAACACGCGGTGTCCACGGGGACTCTGGAGGCTTTCCGTCAACGCTGGTCACCGCGTGGGGTTGAGAGTATTGTAAACAATGAATGTACTGTTGTATAACAATGATTTTTTTTGATACAGTGTTATTTTGATTATGTTTTGATGTGTTGTATCATATGATTGTGTCGAATAAAGTTTTTGGAAGGAAAAAAAAGGGAGAGGGAGAGAGGGAGAGAGATGTGAGGGAGAGGGGGAGATATAGAGGGGGAGAGAGAGGGGGGTGAGAGGAGAGAGAGCGGAAGAGAGGGAGGAGAGCGAGGGGGAGGAGAGTGAGGTGGGAGGGGGAGTGGGAGCGGGGAGAGAAAGATAGGTGGAGAGAGGGGGGAGGGAGAGAGGGGAGAGAGAGGGGGACAGAGAGAGGATAGAGAGGGGGAGAGAGAGAATGGGAGAGAGGGGGGGGGATAGAGAGAGGGGGAGAGAGAGAAAGAGAGGGTAGAGAGGCAGGGCAGCCAACTCCCATGCACTGAGCATGAGAATCACGCATTTTGTCAAATTCTCACGCTGAACACAAATTTCTCATGCTCTGTCGTGAGAAATTCTGTGATCAACGAAAATTGTAAAACTCATGACCTGCATGGGCCATGGGAGTTGGAAGCAGAAGCAGCGACGGGGACAGATGCAGATGGGGAGCGGGGCTAGCGAGTGCTTGCCGGGCTGGCGAGTTGCTCACTGCAGCTCCGGCCATGGTGCAGCCTTAATGCAAGGCGTCGGAAGCGTTGCGCCGCTGCCGTGAGAGTCTCTGTGCCAAATTCGCCCAGGTGACCGGCATGGATCAGGCTGCGGCTCCGTGCATCCCGGAGGACAACCAGTGGCTCGTGGAAGTAAGTACCATGCACTGGGTAGAAATGGTGGAAGATAGTGGACTTCAAATGGGGCTGGTTGGAGAAAGCATCCTGCTTGCCTGCTAGATTTTCACTTACTGTAACTGCAGGAAAAATGTTCCCGATGTTGCGGGAGTTCAGAACCAGGGGTCACAGTTTAAGAATAATGAGGGGGGGAGGGGACCAGTTAGGACTGAGATGAGGACAAACTTTCTTCACACAGAGAGTTGTGAATCTGGAATTCTCTGCCACAGAAGACAGTGCAGGCCAATTCACTGGATGTTTTCAAGAGAGAGTTACATTTAGCTCACAAAATCAAGGGATATGGTGAAAAAACAGGAAAGAGGTACTGATTCTAGATGAATAGCTATAATCATATTAAATAGCAGTGCTGTCTCGAAGGGTCGGTGGCCTATTCCTGCACCTATTTTCTACGTTTCTATGCATGAGTATATGGCAATAAAACTCGATCACTTGATTTTGAAGCATTCATGCATGGTGGAGGTATAATGTGGTTATAGAGTGACACAGTGTGAAAACATGCCCTTGCACACACCCGCCAACATGTCCCAGCTACGCTACCTGCTTTTGGTCCATACCTCCAAACCTGTCCTATCCATGTATCAGTCTAACTCTTACTTAAATGTTGCGATGGTCCCTGCCTCAACTACCTCCTCTGGCAGCTTGTTCTGAACACCCACCACCTTTTGTGTGGATAAAGTTACCCCTTAAAAAGTTACCTCTTAAAAATACTTCATACAAAAAACATTGAAATCATACTTCTACAATACACTAAAACATGATTTTAATACATCAAATTTCAGAAAGCTCCTACACTGGGAGGGGGGACACCCTTCTTCCACACCCTCTCCCCACTTGGTAGCTCCACTCCATCACTGGGTACCCCGAAGGCCAGTGATCAGTAATCGCTCAGCCTCCCCACTTTCAAAAATGCTCCGCGGTCCCTGGTTCAGATTGAGAACACTGCCAGATGTGAGCAGGAAACTGGGGCCAGTTGTCCATGATGTTTGGATCCCAATGCTCAGCGCTTCATGTTTCGGAGTTGGCTAATGTTATTGATTTGTAATTAGCCTGATGACTTCAGTACAGTTTGTTATGAAAATTAAAGAAATTGTATCAGAATACTTATACAGCTGAGTGAGTATAATTTTATGGATGGGAATTTTGTTTTATGGGAAGGATGTAGAAGAGAAATGGAGGACATTTAAAGGGGAAATTGTAAGAGTACAGAATCTTTGTGTCCCTGTTCGGTTGAAAGGAAATAGTAAAAATTAGAAAGTGAAATTTGACACTTGTTTCGAAAAAAGAGAGATATCTACAATAATTATAGGAGACATGGAGTAAATGAGGTGCTAGAGGAGTATAAAGAATGTAAAAAGAATCTTAAGAAAGAAATTAGAAGAAATTAGAAAGACCAAAAGAAGATATGAGGTTGCTTTGGCAAGAAAGGTGAAAGTAAATCCAAAGGGTTTCTACAGCTATATTAATAGCAAAAGGATAACGAGGGATAAAATTGGACCATTAGAGAGCCAGAATGGACAGCTATCTGCAGAGCCAAAAGATGGGGGAGATATTGAACAATTTCTTTTTTTCGGTATTCACCAAGGAGAAGGATACTCTGTGAGGTAAGGGAAAAAAGTATGAGATTCAAAGAGGAGGAAGTACTGACACTTTTGAAAAATATAAAAGTGGATAAGTCTCCAGGTCCTGACAGGATATTCCATACGACATTGAGGGAAGTTAGTGTAGAAATAGTAGGAGCTATGACACAAATATTTCAAATGTCATTACAAACGGGAAGTACCGGAGGATTGGCGTACTGCGCATGTTGTTCCATTGTTTAAAAAGGGTTCAAAGAATAAACCTAGCAATTATAGACCTGTTAGTTTGATGTCAGTGGTGGGCAAATTAATGGAAAGGATACTTAGAGATAATATATATAAGCATCTGGATAAACAGGGTCTGATCAGGAACAGTCAACATGGATTTGTGCCTGGAAGGTCATGTTTGACAAACCTTCTTGAATTTTCTGAAGAGGTTACTAGGGAAATTGATTAGGGTAAAGCAGTGGATGTTGTCTATATAGATTTCAGTAAGGCCTTTGACAAGGTTCCTCTTGGAAGGTTGGTTCAGAAGATTCAATGTTTGGGTGTTAATGGCGGAGTAGCAAGATGGATTCAACAGTGGCTGAATGGGAGATGCCAGAGAGTAATGGTGGATGGCTGTTTGTCAGGTTGGAAGCCGGTGACCAGTGGGGTGCCTCAGGGATCTGTGTTGGGTCCACTGTTGTTTGTCATGTACATCAATGATCTGGATGATGGGGTGGAAAATTGGATAAGTAAGTATGCAGATGATACTAATATGGGTGGTGTTGTGGATAGTTAAGTAGATTTTCAATGTCTTCGGAGAGTTTTGGGCCATTTGGAAAAGTGGGCTGTAAGATGGCAGATGGAGTTTAATTCTGATAAGTGTGAGGTGCTACATCTTGGCAGGACAAATCAAAATAGGACGTACATGGTAAATGGTAGGGAATTGAGGAATGCTGTGGAACAGAGGGATCTAGGAATAACTGTGCATATTTTGGTCTCCAAATCTGAGGAAAAACATTCTTGCCATAGAGGGGGTACAGAGAAGATTCACCAAACTGATTCCTGGGATGTCATGACTTTCATATGAGGAAAGACTGGATAGACTCGGCTTGTACTCGCTAGAACTTAGAAGACTGAGGGGGTATCTTATAGAAACTTACAAAATTCTTAAGGGGTTGGACAAGCTAGATGCTGGAAGATTGTTCCCGATGTTGGGGAGGTCCAGAACAAGGGGTCACAGTCTAAGGATAAGGGGGAATTCCTTTAGGACCGAGATGAGGAAAACATTTTTCGCACAGGGAGTGGCGAGTCTCTGGAATTCTCTGCCACAGAAGGTAATTGAGGCCAGTTCATTGGCTATATTTAAGAGGGTGTCAGATGTGGCCCTTATGGCTAAAGGGATCAGGGGGTGTGGTGAGAAGGCAGGTACAGGATACTGAGTTGAATGATCAACCATGATCATATTGAATGGCGATGCAGGCTCGAAGGGCCGAATGGCCCACTCCTGCACCTATTTTCTATGTTTCTATGTGTGAGAGAGAGGGACAGAGAAAGGGGTGTGGGAGAGAGACAGGGAGCAAGAGAGGGAGTGTGTGAGAGAGGTTGGGCGCACGAGAGGGTGGAGTGGAGAGAATTTGTGTACAAGTGGGGGGAGAGTGTGGGGAGAGGGGAGAGAGTGGAATGTATGTATGTAGCTTTAAGGGACATTGGTCAGGTAGCATTTGGAGTATTGCATACAGTTCTGGTCACTCCATTACAGGACTGATGTGGAGGCTTTGGGGAAGGTGCAGAGATGGTTAACCAGAATGGTTTAAAAACAAGGAATTGCAGATACTGGTTTACAAAAAAGGACACAAAGTGCTGGAGTAACTCAGTGGGACAGGCAGCATCTCTGGAGAGAAGGAATGGGTGACTGAAGAAAAGACCCAAAACGTTACCCAATCCTTCCAGTATTTTGTGCTTACCTGAACAGCGCTTATCTATCCACGTGGCGGTGTGCCAGCAGGCTGGAGGAGCAGGCAAAGGCCTTGCCACAGAGCGGGCAGGTGAGGGGCACTGGCCGGTGTGGATTCATCAGCGTGGACTCGCTCCAGCAGGTGGTCAAGGCGGGTGAAGCCCTTACTACAGGACGGGCAGGGGAAGGGACGCTCACCGCTGTGGGTACGCCGGTGCTGCCACAGGCTGGACATGTGGGTGAAACCCTTGCCACACTCAACGCACACAAAGGGTCTCTCCCCGGTGTGTATCCGCTGGTGCTCCCGCAGCCCACATGCCCTTGTCACAGTGGGAGCAGCTGCTCGCCAGCGTGGGTCCGCCGGCACTGCCACAACCCCTGTGAGCTGACAAACTCCTCACCACAGTACGGGCAGTCGTAGGGTTGGCCACTGGTGTGTACGCGCTGGTTAGACAGGGCGTGGGGGGACACTGTGTCTTCTCCACAGATGCTGCCTGACCCGCTGAGTTACTCCAGCACTTTGTTATAGATTCATAGTGATACAGCGTTGGAAAGTGGCCCTTCGGCCCAACTCGTACTTGCACTTCTAAATCCCTTGACTCCACACATTGCCCCAGCGCCCCGCCATTCACAGTGAAGACCCTGCCCTGGTTTGACTTTCTAAACTGCAACACCCTCCCTATCCCCAAACAATGTGACCTCCTCCCTCTGGGTCCCTGCCCCTTTCCCCTGCTGCCACCTCCTGCTCCTTACCCCCCTTTACTCCCTCCCCCCTCCTCCCCATCACCAAACAATGTGAACCCACCCCACCTGGTTCACTACCCCCTTCCTGGGCTCACTTGCCCCCTCTCTCTCCCCCCCTGTTCCCTGACCCCCCATTCACCTCCCTCGGCACCAAACCCACTCCCCCTTGAATCCCCCCCTCCCTTTGCTCCCTGTTTCCCCGCTACTCACTTCACCCCCTTTCCACCTCCAGCCTCTCACCCCTCTACTCCTTCCCTCCACTCTCTCTCTGTCTCTCTCTATCTTTCTCTCACCAGGGTCCGGGGTCTCGGCGCCGGTTTCATCTTCATCTTGTTCCCGCCCGCGCTCCAACCGCCAACCGCCTGGAGGACCATCTGTGATCCACCCCCCCCTGGATGACCATCTGTGACCCACCCCCCCCCCCCCCGGAGAACCATCTGTGATCCGCTCCCCCCCTGGAGGACCATCTGTGACCCCCCCCCCGGAGGACCATCTGTGACCCACCCCCCCCCCGGAGGACCATCTGTGATCCGCTCCCCCCCTGGAGGACCATCTGTGACCCGCTCCCCCGGAGGACCATCTGTGACCCCCCCCTGGAGGACCATGTGTGATCCGCCCCCCCCCCCGGAGGACCATCTGCGATCCGCTCCCCCCTGGAGGGCCATGTGTGATCCGCTGCCCCCCCCCGGAGGACCATCTGTGATCCGCTCCCCCCTGGAGGACCATGTGTGATCCGCTCTCCCACCAGGAGGACAAGATATACAAGATACTGTAGCAGCACCATACGTGGCGAATAAAGAGGAGACATCAGGTTGGTGCAACTGGTTCTTTATTCTGTTGTCACACATATAGTGGGTGCGCTAACTATATGTAGAGTTGTTGTAGCTGAGCGAGGTTGTGCCCTCGGGCTCAGCTACCGGTAGAAACTCCTGGTGGATCTCGTGGTGAGAGAGCTTATGTACCAGGACACTCCCTCTGCCCATGACGTCGTGCGCCCGCCCTCTCCTGACGAGGGTTCGAGCTTAAGTGGCTGACGCCACAGGACCCCCCCCAGAACAGGAGGAAGGAATAGCTTGGTCAAGGGAAGCTCCTGCATGTAGGTCTGGGACACCCCGGACGTGGGTCGGGACGGAGGGCTCCACGGGCGCAGTTGACGCTCTGCGTGGGCGATCCCGATGTACCGAGGGGGGCGAGGAGACCGATGCAGAAGCCGCCGGACAGAAGAGGTCTGGGACACCCCGGGCGTGGGTCGGGACGGAGGGCTCCACGGGCGCAGTTGACGCTCTGCGTGGGCGATCCCGATGTACCGAGGGGTGCGAGGAGATGGATGTAGAAACCGCCGGACAGAAGAGGTCTGGGACACCCCGGGCGTGGGTCGGGACGGTGCTCTACACGGGCGCAGTTGACGCTCTGCGTGTGAGATCCCGATGTACCGAGGGGTGCGACGAGACTGAAGAAACACGGTTGCATCTCCTTGACCAGCTAAGGGAGAGTGTCCTGTGACACACGGCCCCCAAAAACGATGGGGGGTAAACCAAATACAATATACAAACCAATTGCAGTGCACACAAACATGAACAGTGAAAAAAAAAACAATTAGTGTCCAGTGTCTAAATTTCAAATTGTCCATTGTTCATCGTGCAGCCACAACATCCAGCTGGAGGGTGGCGCTGTGGACAGTGGTGAGGCTGCAGTGACGGCATCCGGCCGGAAGGTGGCGCTGTGGATGACGATGAGGTTGCAGGGACAGCAGCCGAACTGACGGTGGCGCTGTTGCTGGCAGTGAAGCTGCAGGGACGGCATCCGGCCAGAAGGTGGCGCTGTAGACGGCGGCCAGGTAAGTTCGTAGTGCACTGCAGCAGCTGGTGGGGCAGCATACCATGGAGTTGTTCAGCGCCGCCTGCGTTGGAAGTTCTCTAAACCAGAGATCCACGATGTTGGAGCAGCGGCCCAACGCTGCGGAGCTCTAACGGCGACCCAGGTAGGCATCGCCCACTCCGCAGTGACTCCACTGTTGCAGCTCTGGTCCGGTTCCCGGTCCCCGGCAGGAAAGGCCGCTCGGATCCAGGAGGTTGGCTGCGAGGTGGGGGACGAGGACGCAACTCGGAGAAATAGTCGCATCCCCGCCAGGAAGCGAATGGGAGTTAGTTTCCCCCTTACCCTGCCGCCCTCCCCACATAGAAAAGTTAAAGACTCCCCCAAATACAAACTTTAAACTGACTAAAAATATTAAAAAGATGGAAAAACAAACGGGTTGCAGGCAGTCCAGCGCCCCTAGTGCAGGACCATCAGTGGAGGACCATCTGTGATCTGCCCCACCCGCCTGGAGGACCATCTGTGATCTGCCCCACCCGCCTGGAGGACCATCTGTCATCCACCCCCCCCCCCGGAGGACCATCTGTGATCCACCCCCCCCCCCAGAGGACCATCTGTGACCCACCCCCCCCCCCCGGAGGACCATCTGTGATCCGCTCCCCCCTGGAGGACCATCTGTGACCCGCTCCCCCGGAGGACCATCTGTGACCCCCCCCCTGGAGGACCATGTGTGATCCGCCCCCCCCCCCCCGGAGGACCATCTGCGATCCGCTCCCCCCTGGAGGGCCATGTGTGATCCGCTCCCCCCCCCTGGAGGACCATCTGTGATCCACTCCCCCCTGGAGGACCATGTGTGATCCGCTCTCCTGCCTGGAGGACAAGATATACAAGATACAAGATAAAACACCCCCACACAGCAGGATCAAAGTTTCCCACCGTGAGGGAAGGCACCAAAGTCAGTCTCTTCCCAATGTTCCCCACTGTTCCCCCTGGTCTGGGCCTCCTGGAGCCCTCCACAGTCGCTGCTACGGGCGGCCCGATGTTCAGGCCCGCTCCCCGGGGTGATGTAAGTCTGACTTCGGGGCTGGGGGACGTCCTCAGCGACCTGGACCCTGAGTCGGCCCCCTCCTACCGGAGTCCGCGGCTCCCAGAGTCCGCAGGCCGCGCCGGGTGGAGATGCAACGCTGCAGGCCCTCGGCAAAGGGCCCAGGACTCCATGGAGTTGTTCAGCGCCGCCTGCGTTGGAAGTTCTCTAAACCAGAGATCCACGATGTTGGAGCAGCGGCCCAACGCTACGGAGCTCTAACGGCGACCCAGGTAGGCATCGCCCACTCCGCAGTGACTCCACTGTTGCAGCTCTGGTCCGGTTCCCGGTCCCCGGCAGGAAAGGCCGCTCGGATCCAGGAGGTTATCCGCGAGGTGGGGGACGAGGACGCGACTCGGAGAAATAGTCGCATCCCCGCCAGGAAGCGAGTGGGAGTTAGTTTCCCCCTTACCCTGCCCCCCTCCCCACATAGAAAAGTTAAAGACTCCCCCAAATACAAACTTTAAACTGACTAAAAATAAAACAAAGATGGAAAAACAAACGGGCTGCAGGCAGTCCAGCGCCCCTAGTGCAGGACCATCAGTGGAGGACCATCTGTGATCTGCCCCACCCGCCTGGAGGACCATCTGTGATCTGCCCCACCCGCCTGGAGGACCATCTGTGATCCACCACCCCCCCCCCCGGAGGACCATCTGTGATCCACCCCCCCCGGAGGACCATCTGTGACCCACCCCCCCCCCCTGGAGGACCATCTGTGATCCCATCCCCCCCGCCTGGAGGACCATCTGTGATCCGCCCCCCCCCCCCCCCCGAGGCCCATCTGTGATCCACCCCCCCCGGAGGACCATCTGTGATCCGCCTCCCCCGGAGGACCATCTGTGATCCACCCCCCCCCTGGAGGACCATCTGTGATCCACCCTCCCCCCCCCCCCCCCTCCTGGAGGACCGGCCTGGAGGACCCGTCGGCTCCCATCACCAAGTGATGTCGCTCTGTGCCGTCCCGTGTCCTTCACTCTCGCGGGCGGCGGCGGCGGGGGGGGCGGGGCCAGGCTGCAGCGGGCGCGCGGTTGGCGGTTGGAGCGCGGGCGGGAACAAGATGGAGATGAAACCGGCGCCGGGACCCCGGACCCTGGAGAGAGAAAGATAGAGAGAGGGGGAGAGGGGAGATAAAACACGTTATAAACATCTCCCCCTCTCTGGTTCCCCCCTCTGTGTAAATAATCAATAAATCACCAAATAAACTACACGTCTGAGGGAATAAACCCGGTCTGGAGTAAAACTGGGGTAAGTAATGTTATAAACACACAGGGGAGCGGAATAAACTGGGCTGTGGAGTCGATCCCAAAACATCCCACCCCGACCGCTCGGTAAAATTATTCTAAATTTGCTGTGATAACATTACACAAGTTGGCATTTCAAAAGAACCACATGAATCATCAGGCTGCCTTTTAAACCCATGCTGATAAAGTTTTGAGTCTAACGGTTGTAGCTGTGCTATTGGGGCTTGTTAAAAATGTTATTCTTGAAATAAAAACCATAATTCATTATGCTAAAGAAAACAAAATGACAGAAAGGACCATAACAAAATTAAAATTCCATTGAATTAAGTACAAATTATAAAAGCAATATTCCAAAATGTATTAAACTAAGACCACAGGTATGAGCTGAATGGCTAAATAATGACAAAAAAATTATCATGTGCAATAGAAGTAAATGCCTAGGTAGTTAAGTTTGATACAAAAGTACATACCTAAAATGTATTAATAACGTCTGAGGAACAGAATTGCTTCTGCCAGAGAGAGACAGAGACAGAGAGAGAGAGAGTGTGGAAGGAGGGAGGAGAGGGGTGAGAGGCTGGAGGTGGAAAGGGGGTGAAGTGAGTAGCGGGAGGAAACGGGGAGCAAACGGAGGGGGGAGGATTCAAGGGGGAGTGGGTTTGGTGCCGAGGGGGGTGAATGGGGGCAGGGAACTGGGGGGGAAAAGAGAGGGGTCAAGTGACCCAAGCAAGGGTAGGGAGCCAGGTGGGGGTGGGTTCACATTGTTTGGGGGTGGGGAGGGTGTTGCAGTTTAGGAAGTCAAACCAGGGCAGGGTCTTCACTGAATGGTGGGGTACTGTGGGAATGTGTGGAGCCGAGGGATCTAGGAGTGCGAGAACGGCCACTTTCCTACGCTGTATCACTCTATGAATCTATGACAAAGTGCTGGAGTAACACAGTGGGTCAGGCAGCATCTGTGGAGAAGATAGACACAAAGTGCTGGAGTAACTCAGCGGGTCAGACAGCATCTGCGTGACATTTTCGTTCGAGACCCTTTGGTTTAGTTTAGTTCAGAGATGCTACATGGAAACAGGTTTTTCGGCCCATGGAGTCCACGCTGACCAGCGATCACACCGTTCACTAGCACTATCCTACGCACATTAGGGACAATTTGTCAATTTTGTGGAGGCTGATTAATCTACAAACCTGAACGTCTTTGAAATGTTGGAGGAAACCGGAGCACCCGGAGTAAAGACCCACGCAGACAGCACCCGTAGTCAGGATCGTACCCGGGTCTCTGGCGGTGAGGCAGCAACTGTACCGCTGCGCCACTGTGCTGCACAGAATTATATAACGGTTTCCTCCGCCATAAACGCACCCAATATGTGCTAGTAATGTCCTGTTTGCCAGCTTGTTGACCCTCTGTGCTCCCCTCCTGCAGGGTTTAGGAGCCGTTGCTGTGGTTGGAGAGACGGGGACGAGGGCGGCCAGGTTGCTTGTGAGCCCCTTCCCCCCATCTGCTCGGTGTGCGGGCTGAGATTCGATGGAGGATCACATGACGGGGCATAACAAGGAGAAGCATTATGAGTGCGACGTGTGTGGCAAGGCCTGGCAGAAGCAGTGCCTGCTGGAGGCCCACCGGCGAGTGCATACTGGAGAACGCCCCTTCGACTGCTCGGAGTGCGGCATGAGCTTCACCCACAACGGCAACTTGCTGCGGCACAACCGCGTGCACTCCGGTGAGAGGCCCTTCACCTGCTCCGATTGCGGCAAGGACTTCACCAGGGTGGATGAGCTGAAGATCCACCGGCTTTTCCCAGTTGTCGGGGCTGCTGGGGCACCGTCGGGTGCACAGCAGTGAGCGGCCCTTCACCTGCTCTGACTGCGGGAGAGGCTTTAAGTCGTTGCCAAGCCTGACGAGGCACAGGCGCGTGCACACTGGGGAGCGCCCCTACACCTGCAATGACTGCGGCAAGGGCTTCACCCAGTCCAGCTACCTGCTGGTGCACCAGCGCACCCACACCGGCGAGCGCCCCTACACCTGCGCCCAGTGCGGCAAGGGCTTCACCTGCTCCTCAAACCTGCTGTCCCACCAGCGGGTGCATGCCGGCAACCATCCCGTCCCCATCCCGGAGTGTGGAGAGCGCATTGCCATGGCCTCCAACGCCCTGTCACACCAGCACGTGCACACCAGTGGTCTACGACTGTCCGTACTGTGGTGAGGAGTTTGTCAGCTCGCGGGGGTTGAGGCAGCACCGGCGGACCCACGCCGGTGAGCAGCTGCTCCCACTGTGACAAGAGAGCATGGGGGCTGCAGGAGCACCAGCGGTCACACACCAGGGAGAGACCCTTTGTGTGCACTGAGTGTGTCGGGTTTCAGCAGCATGTCCAGCCTGTGGCAGCACCGGCGTACCCACAGCAGTGAGCGTCCCTTCCCCTGCCCGTCCTGTGGTAAGGGCTTCACCCGCCTTGACCACCTGCTGGAGCACCAGCGAGTCCACACCGGCCAGCACCCCTTCACCTGCCCACTCTGTTGCAAGGACTTTGCCCGCTGCTCCAGCCTGCTGGCACACCGCCACGTGGATAGATAGGCGCTGTTTAGGTTGACACAAAAAGCTGGAAGGAATGGGTAATGTTTCGGGTTGTTTCATCAGTCACCCATTGCATCTCTCCGGAGATGCTGCCTGCCCCGCTGAGTTACTCCTGCACTTTGTGTCCTTTTTATAAAAAAAGCAGCTGCAGTTCCTTGGATGAGCTTGATTTGGACCCAGCTTTTCCTATATTCTGAAAGGCTACAGAATCTTTCAGTCATGGCCATATTCATACTTGATTGAAGTGTTTTATTGATAAGAAAAATGTATAATTGTGCTAACTTTCCTTTGTTCTGAGAGTGGAGCCCAAGAAGCACTGAGCAACATTTGTGCTCATAGTAGATCTTCCCACTCCCGTCTGACAAATCAATTAAAGATTGCCATGGTTACCTTTTTATAATTTTTGTTGCTATTTTTAAGAGACTAACTTTGACAAGGTGACACGCAAGCTGGAGGAACAGCAGTGTCCAGACCCGACATGTCGCCCGTCCATTCCCCTCCAAAGTGTCGGTAGAACTCAGCAGGTCAGCCATCCGTGGTGGGAAATGGATGGAGAAGTGTTCCTAATATAAGCTCTCCTTGCCCCTGTCGAGGAGCAGCCAATCAACAGTGCCAGCATCTTCTCCTTCATACTGTACCCAAGTGAAAATGCAAAAGTGAGCCAAGCTGCACACAGCCGACTGCTCACAGTTGCAGCTGGCTGCCACAGGCCCAAATACTTAAAGGCATTTTAATGTGTTATTTTAAAGAATGTTTTGGCACATTTGTGCTTTACGTAACAAATAAAGCAAGTTTATCCTGACCGCACTGTGAAAGAGTTTAATTTGGTCTAGTTTGGTTCGTAAATTGAAAATGGAGATTTGCTGAACAACAGAAAGCAGTCAGATTTAAAAGAGAACTAGACTAAGTAGGACCCATTGGGCCGCAGCTTCACACGGGAGGGCTGGTCCCCCAACGCAATATTCCATCTCTCCACCAATTCCAATATTGTTGGCCAGTGGGGGGGGGGGGGGGGGGGGCTTTCTGGAGCGCAAACTTGGGTGTTGTGGCCCGAAGGGGGTGGTTTCCAGAGGGATAGCATGGACATGGTGGGCTGAATGAATTCTTGGGCTGGCAGCCCAGTCGCTTAGGCCTGGCAGGCTGGCAGCTCAGTAGCTCGGGCTCAGTAATTCTTAGTGGCTCTCTGACAGCGCAGCTATTCCTGCCTATTAGGTTCCCATTGTGATGAAGAATATTAAGGCATGGCAAGTGGAAAAAGGATTTATTAAAGTTTAAAATATAACAACAATTAAAATGTTAAAGATGAGATTTCTTGTTCTTTCTTCTTGTGTCTCTTGTTGTGTTCTATTGCTCACTACCTCTTGATATGTCTTTGCTGTTGATTTTTTAAAAAGCCAATTTTAATATAGAGAGATTGAACGGTCAAATTTTAACAAGGAAAACCTGAGAATTTACCTCAAAAGTCATTCAGTGCAGGCCACAAATCCAATCTCACAGCACTTGAAGCGGAGTACAGGCCGCAAATCCAACCTCACAGCACTCCAAGCAGTGCAGGCACCAAGTACAACCTCACAGCACTCCAAGCAGTGCAGGCACCAAGTACAATCTCACAGCACTCCAAGCAGTGCAGGCACCAAGTCCAACCAACAAGCTATTAAATATAGCGAATAAGCTCTGAACTACAAAATACTATATTATTTGTACTATTTGTTATTTATTGAACACACACACACACACCCGCCACCTCACACACACCCTCCACCTCACACACACCCTCCACCTCACACACACACACACCCGCCACCTCACACACACACCCGCCACCTCACACACACACACACCCGCCACCTCACACACACACACACCCGCCACCTCACACACACACACTCGCCACCTCACACACACACACACACACCCGCCACCTCACTCAGACTCTCACACACACACTCTCCACCTCACACACACACTCGCCACCTCACACACACACACACCCACCACCTCACACGCACACACACAGACTCTCACACACACACCCTCCACCTCACACGCACACACACCCGCCACCTCACACACACTCACACAGACTCACACACACACCCTCCACCTCACATGCACACACACCCGCCACCTCACACACACTCACACAGACTCTCACACACGCACCCTCCACCTCACAGACTCATTCTCACACAGACACAGACACTGACATAGACACTCACACAGACACTCACACAGCCACTCACAGTGCCACTCACACAGACACACACTCACAGACACACTGACACACACAGACAGACACACATACAGACACTCAAGCACATACACAGACGCACACAGGCAGACAGACACTCAGACACAAACACACAGGCAGACAGGCACACACAGACTCACACACAGACATTCAAATACAGACACACACACATAGATACACACACAAACACACATACACAGCACACACAAACACACCACACACACACACACGGGTAGGGGAGGGGGTTGAGGGGGATGGATGGAGTATGAAATATTTGATAGTGTTTTGGGATGGAGGGGGTTTGAGGGGAAGGGGAGGGAATGAGGGAGGGAGGGGGGTTTGGAGGGAGTTTTCAGGGAGGGACGAAGAGGTTTTGAGGGGCTCTAGGATGGGGTTTGGAGGGAGTGAGCGGTTTGTGGGAGAGAGAGAGGGAGGGATGGAGAGAAGGAGGGAGAGAGGAGAGGGTGGGAGCGGAGGAGGACCAGAGGAGGAATGGAAGTGTTGCCGTTTTGTTGAGCAGTTTCAGGGGTTTTCCTAACCTGTTTTGATGGGTTTTTTCAGGTTTTTGGGCAGTTTTCAGGGGTCTTGAGGGTTTTTTAGGGGTTTAGTAGTTTTCAGGGTTTTTGAGGCATTGCCAAGGGGGTTTTTGAACAGTTTTCATGGTTTTTGTTGTTGAGGGGTTGGAGCCTTTTTTAGGGACTTGTTAGCCTTTTGAGGCCTGTTGAGGTTTTTTGAGCACTTTGGGGTTTTTTTGCAAGTTTTGAATGTTGTTGATGGTTTTCTTGAACAGTTTTGAGGGTTTTTCAGGGTTTCTTGAGCAGTTTGGGTTTTTTTAGGATGTTTTTGAGGTTTTGAGCTGTTTTCAGGGATTTGGAGAGGTTCAAGGTTTTGAGGGTTTTCAGCAGTTTTGAGGGTTTTTGAGACGTTGGTGAGGGTTTTTATCGTGCAGTTTTAAGCGTTTTTAGTCGTTTTGTGTTTTTTTTGGCAGTTTTGAGGGTTTTTGAGCAGTTTTGAGTGTTGTTGAGGGATCCTGTAGCCGAGATCTGCCCGGCAACAGCCTCCCATTGTCCGGTTCCTGCGGGTCTGAGCCCCGAGATCTGTCCGGCAACAGCCTCCCATTGTCCGGTTCCTGCGGGTCCGAGCCCCGAGATCTGCCCGGCAACAGCCTCCCATTGGCCGGTTCCTGCGGGTCCGAGCCCTGAGGAGTTTCAATCCCCCCGATCACGGGAGAAAAGGGGAAAAGAAGGTCGAAGTTATTCACCTCCCATCACAATGGGGGAATGCGAGATGGACGCTGCCTGGGCTGGCGGTGACTCACTGGCAGCCATTACCGTGAGTGCCGTGATCTCGGCGATGTGCCGGACATTGCGGATCCAAGCGCACGGACATTCCGGAGTCTGGTGCGAGTGCGCTCGGCTTTCTGACGGTCCGGCAGTAGAGAGGATGATGGCGGTCGGTACAACTCTGCTAACGTCACGGTGAAGGAGCTTGTGTGTGTGACCCGGACATTGAATAGGCAATAGGTGCAGGAGTAGAGGCCATTTGGCCCTTCCAGCCTGCACCGCCATTCACTGATCATGGCTGATCATCCCCAATCAGTACCCCGTTCCTGCCTTCTCCCCATATCCCCTGACTCCGCTATCTTTAAGAGCCCTATCTAGCTCTCTCTTGAAAGTTTCCAGAGAACCTGCCTCCACCACCCTCTGAGGCAGAGAATCCCACAGACTCACAACTCTCTGTCATGGCACACCTCAAATTCTGCCTACTCCCACTCTGGACCCCTACCAGTTTGCGTAAGAACCGTAAGAACAGGAGTACGGAGGATGCCATCTCAACGGCACTCCACTCTGCCCTCTCCCACCTCGACAACAGAAACACTTATGTGAGAATGCTATTCATCGACTACAGCTCAGCATTCAACACCATTATCCCCTCTAAATTGATCGCCAAACTCGATGACCTGGGCATCAACCCCTCCCTCTACAATTGGTTACTGGACTTTCTAACCAACAGACCACAGTCTGTCAGGTTGGATAACCATTCCCCATCTACCCTCACCCTGAACACTGGCGTACCCCAGGGCTGCGTGCTGAGCCCCCTCCTCTACTCCCTCTTCACCTACGACTGCATACCTGTACATTGTACCAACACCATCATCAAGTATGCAGATGACAGGATGGTGATTGGCCTCATCAGCGACAACGATGAGTCGGCCTACAGGGAGGAGGTTCAGCTCCTAACAGCATGGTGTGCCGACAATAACATGGCCCTCAACTCCAAGAAGACCAAGGAGCTCATTGTGGACTTCAGGAGATCGAGAGGCTGCACACACACCCCCATCCATATCAATGGGACGGAGGTGGAATGTGTCTCCAGCTTCGGGTTCCTGGCGGTCAACATCTCCGATGACCTCTCCTGGACCCACAACACATCCTCGCTGATCAAGAAGGCTCACCAGTGTGTCTTCTTCCTGAGGAGACTTAAGAAGGTCCACCTGTCTCCCCAGATTCTGGTGAACTTCTACCGCTGCACCATCGAGAGCATCCTTACCAACTGCATCACAGTATGGTATGGCAACTGCTCTGTCGCCAATCGGAAGGCTCTGCAGAGGGTGGTGAAGATCGCCCAACGCATCACAGGCTCCTCACTCTCCTCCATTGAGTCTGTCCATAGTAAACGATGCCTGCGCAGGGCGCACAGCATCGCCAGGGACAGCTCACACCCCAACCATAGACTGTTTACCCTCCTCCCATCCGGGAGACGCTACAGGTCCCTCCGCTGCCGTACCAGCAGGCTCAAGAACAGCTTCTTCCCTGCGGCTGTCACACTTCTCAACGCTGCACCTCAATGACTGCCTGTCTCCACACCTCCCCCCCCCACCCCCGACACTGTATATGTATAGACGTGTATTAACTCATACTACTGCGCAATTACTTGTTCAGTCGTAAGTTCGCCCTTCGGAGATACCAGCTGCATTTCGATGTCTCTGTATTGTACACTGCACAATGACAATAAAGATTGAATTGAATTGAACAGTGTTTCTTCTTCTCGGTCCCAAATGACAACAGATTGACAACGGAATGACAACAGAATGCTGAGCTCCTTAGATGCTGCTGCACCCGCTGAGCTTTTCCAGCTTTTTGTGTAACCCTCGATTCTCCAGCATCTGCAGTTCCTTCTTTAACAGATTCACAACTGTGGGTGGAAACTCGCTGGTCGGCACGGACTCGGCGGGCCGATGGGCCTGTTTTCGCACTGTATCTCCAAACTAAACTAGTGTGTAAAAGGGCGATCGCTGGTCGGCACGGACTCAGTTGGGCCGAAGGGTCTGTTTCCGCCACCCTGTATCATTCGATTCATATAATATCTTCATTTTTCCTGTCACTCTCCATCGCCACTTGGACTTGCAACAAATTTCACCACAGTAGTAGAACAAAAAATATTAGATTATTGAGAAGATATTTCTTACTCTTCCCCCCTCTCTCTCTCTCTTTCTCTCTCTTTCTCTCCCCTCTCCCCCTCTCTCTCTCCTTCTCCCTCTCTCTCTCCCCCTCTCCTCACCTCACTCCCCCTCTCTCCCTCTCTCTCTTCCTCTCTCTCTCCCTCTCTCTCTCCCCCCTCTGTCCGTCTTCCCTCTCTCTCTCTCCCTTTTCTCTCTCCTCCCTTCTCTATCTCCCCTCTCTCTCTCTCGCTCCCATCTGCTCCCCTCTCTCTCACTCTCCCCTCTCTCTCTCCCCTATAACCATATAACCATATAAGGACTATATGGTTATAAACTTTCTCAAACTTTACAAAACTGTTTTAAACTTTACAAAACTTTTCCAAACATTACACTACTTTCTTAAACGTTCTCAAACTTTACAAAACTTTCTCAAACGTCTCCCTCCATCTCTCCCTCCCTGCCTCCCTCCACCTCTGTCTCCTTTCACTTGCAATGAAGACGGGATTAAAGAGGGAAAAGAAGCAAAATGGCAACCACAGGAGCCAGAAGGGGAGGGAGGGAGAGGCGTGGAAATTTCTGGAAACTTTCTCGTAGTTCTCTCTCCCTCTCTCTGTCTGTCGGTGTGGGGAGAGAGCGGAGAGTGTTGGATGTGTAGTTCTGAACTCACGCTCATCCACGCACGCAAACACACCTACAGTGCCCTCCATAATGTTTGGGACAAAGATCCATCATTGATTGATTTATTGATTTGCCTCTACTCCACAATTTGAGGTTTGTAATTGAATAAATCACATGTGGTTAAAGTGCACATTGTCAGATTTTTATAACGGACATTTTTATACAAAGGATTCCTTCCCCTACTCCCAATTCCTCCGTCTACGCCGCATCTGCTCCCAGGATGAGGTGTTACACACCAGGGCATCGGAAATGTCCTCATTCTTCAGGGAACGGGGGTTCCGCTCCCCTACTATAGATGAGGCTCTCACCAGGGTCTCTTCAATAACCCGTAACACTGCTCTCTCCCCATCCCCCCACTCGTAACAAGGGCTGAGTCCCCCTATTCCTCATCTTCCACCCTACCAGCCGTCACATACAACAAATAGTCCTCCGTCATTTTCGCAACCTCCAACGTGACCCCACCACTCGCCACCCTTCCCATCTCCCCCCGTCTGCTTTCCGCAAAGACCACTCCCTCTGTTTGTCCCTTCCACCCAAACCACTCCCTCTCCGGCCACTTTCCCTTGCAACCGCACGAAATGCTACACTTGTCGCTTTACCTCCCCCCTTGACTCCTTTGAAGGACCCAAGCAGTCATTCCAGGTGCGACAGGGGTTCACCTGCACCTCCTCCAACCTCATCTATCGCATCTGCTGCTCTGGATGTCAGCTGATCTACAACGGTGAGACCAAGTACAGCCTTGGCGATTGCTTCGCTGAACAGCTCTGCTCGGTCCGCAATAACCAACCTGATCTCCCGGTGGCTCAGCACTTCAACTCCCCCTCCCATTCCGAATCCAACCTTTCTGTCCTGGGCCTCCTCCATGGCCAGAGTGAGGCCCACCATATATTTGAGGAGCAGCTCCTCATATTTCGCTTGGGCAGTTTGCACCCCAGCGGCATGAACATTGACTTCACTAATTTCAGGTAGTCCCTACTTTCTCCTCCCCTTCTCAGCTCTCCCTCAGCCTACTGGGTTCTCCTCTTCCTTACTTCTTCCCCACCCTCACTTCAGTCTGAAGAAGGGTTTTGACACGAAACTTTGCCTATTTCCTTCGCTCCATAGATGCTGCCTCACCCGCTGAGTTTCTCCAGCATTTTTGTCTACCTCCTCTGCCAAGTCAAACAAAGTCAAACAAACTTTATTGTCATTTAGAAATACATTGATATATGCAGTTCCAAACGGAATTACGTTGCATTTGGCTCCCTGTGCATAAATTAACAGAAGGATAGGCATGGATGAAAAGGACAAAAGGATAAATAGACAATGGTGGCAGCCCATTACATGGCATTCAGGAGTCTGATGGCTCGTGGGAAGAAGCTGTTGCAGAACCTTGATATTCTGCTCCTTATGCTGCGATATCTTTTTCCCGAGGGCAGCAGAGTGAACAGACCATGATGGAGATGTGTGGGGTCTTTTATAATACTGCTGGCCTTAGACACGCAACGTTTGGTCGCAATATCCCCGATTGAGGGGAGAGAGGTCCCGATGATTTTTTCCGCTGTCCTCACCATTCTCTGCACAGACTTCCAGTCGGAGGCTCTACAGTCCCCAAACCAGACAGTGATGGTCTTGGTGACACAGACATCCTCAATGCACTTCTCCATGTAAGCAGACACGGATGCAGCATACTCCTCCAGGTTGATGTGTTGGCTGACAGTTGCAGCCTTCTTGAACATGTCCCAGTCCGTGCATTCAAAACAGTCCTGTAGTGTTGTCATAGCTCCCTCTGGCCAGACCCTAACCTGCTTCACAGTAGGTTTTTCTTGGGTCAGCAGGGGCCTGTATGCAGGAATTAGCATCACAGAGATATGGTCTGAGGAGCCAAGGTGGGGGCGGGGGACTGCCTTGAATGCCTTCTTGAAGTTAGTGTAGGCTAGGTCCAGTGTATTGATTCCCCTGGTTGCAAAGTCTACATGCTGGTAGTAATGTGGGAGAACAGTCTTCATGTTGGCCTGGTTAAAATCCCCAGCAACAATGAAGACACCATCTGGATGTGTAGATTGTAGGTCACTAATGGAACAATAAAGAGCATTCAGGGCCTCCTTAGTGTTTGCACTGGGTGGGATGTACACGGCTGTGATGGTTATAATGGTGAATTCCCTGGGCAGATAGAAGGGTCTGCATTTTATTGTCAAAAACTCAATGTCTGGGGAGCAATAATTTGACACCACTGTGGCATTTTTACACCAGCTGTTATTAGTGTAAATGCACACACCATCACCCCGGGATTTCCCACTGAGAGCGTAGCTTCTGTCGAACCTGAATGCTGTTAACCCCTCCACGCTAATGGCGCCGTCGGGAACAGAGGAGTTTAACCACGTCTCTGTTAGGATCAGGGCGCAGCACTCCCTCACCTCCCGTTTGGTTACCAGGTCCAGCCTCAGGTAGTCCAGCTTATTCTCCAGGGAGCGGACGTTATCGAGCAGAATAGACGGAAGCGGAGTTCTGCAGGGGTTAGCCTTCAGTTTCGCCGTTAGCCTCCCACGAGTGCCGCACTTCTGCTTCCTGTTGCACCATTTCCTCCTCCTCCGAGTGCGGCCAGAGCTGGTAGGAGACTCCGCGGCTTCGTAGGCCGCTGGCTCCAGCCGACGCAGCAGTCCGAGACTCCGTAGAGTCTCCAGAGTAACCCGATCAACGGCCGGGGAACTGCTGGACGCATGCAGTTCCAACCCGGACTGACAGTCGCACCGAAAAGCGACCATCAGATTCTGAACTGAGCAAGTAAGTGAGTGGTTTTTTACCTTTAAATTACTGTTTCTGTCGGGAGCCAATGCAGCCGCAGCCACACAGGGCGCCGCCATCTTGAAGAGCAGCGGAAATTCTCCCAGCTCGTTCCATACATCCACCACTGTTTGTGTGAAAAGGTTACCCCTCAGGTTCCTATTAAATCTTTTCCCCTTCACCTTGAACCTATAGTATGTCCTCTGGTCCACGATTCCCCTACTCTGGGCAAGAGACTCTGTGTGTCTACCCAATCTATTCCTCTCATGATTTTATACACCTCTATAAGATCTCCCCTCATCCTCTTGTGCTCCAAGGAATAGAGATCCAGCCTACTCAAACTCTCCCTCTAGATCAGACCCTCTAGTCCTGGGGATTTAATCACCTCGAGGCTCTTTAAGAGCCCAACGCCTACTATTGATGGCAAGCTGCTGAATGTGTGTGGACTGTATCTGCCACCGGTCCCGTCCCTGCTCCGTACACTCACTAACTCCATCTCTTTCCGTTCAGAGGCCGGCACGGACGCGCAGGACCGAGGGTGAAATGCTCATCCAGGATGTGAGTGAGGTGGGCCCGGTCTGGGGGGTGTGAACGGACAGAGAAGGGTTGGGGGTGGGAGAGGGGACGGGGCAGAGAGGGTGCGGGGTGGGGGAATCTCTCCCGATGGGGGGAGACCAGGATGGCCATGGCGATGTGCAGCTGATGGAGAATCAGTTTGCTGTTGAACATGCAGAGTCAGAGAGACAGACGTCCGGGTGAGTGTGAGCTGGGACGTCCTGTGTGTGTGTGAGTGTGTGTGACAAGGGTGGGCAATGGACACAAGGTACCGCTGTGTCATCCAACGTAGAACAGTACAGCACGGGAACAGGCCCTTCGGCCCACCATGTTCATGCTAAACACAATACCAAGTTCATCTCCTCTGCCTGCACGTGATCCATATCCCTCCATTCCCTGCATATCCATGTGCCTATCACAAAGCATCTGAAATGCCTCGAGCATATCCACCTCCACCACCCCCCCGGCAGCACATTCCACGAACTCAGCACCCTCTGTGTAAGAACAATCTGCCCACACATCTCCTTTAAACTTTTCCCCTTTTACCTTAAACCTCTGCACTCTAGAGTTTAACATTTCTACCCTGGGAAAAAGGTTCCGTTTATCTCCTCGCACTTTTATGTAATTATATATTTTTATATATTGGTTAGCAAGCAATGAGACCCTGAAGAATGGCGTCGACCCGAAACGTCACCCATTCCTTCTCTCCAGAGATGCTGCCTGTCTGGCTGAATTACTTCAACATCTTGTGTCTATCGTCGAATTAACCTATCTGCAGTTCTTTGCTGCAAAATAAAATATTTTCACCGTAACTCGGTACACGTGACAGTCATGTTATTTAATTAAAGTTTGATATTAATCTCCCTTAAACAAGTTGCTATTATTTAAACTTCTCACTGGGCGGACATGGTGGTGCAGCAGTAGAGTGCTGCCTCACAGCCAGGGGCGGAAATCAATATCAATAAATGGGAGGGACACAATGGGTGGACGGCTTCTTGATGGCCGGGCACGCACGCATGCGCACACACACACACGTGAGGCTTCGGCCATAGCCCCCTTTGGACAGTAACATTGGGAGCTGACCTGGTTGGTGACCGACTCCGAACTCCAGCAACTTCACCTTCGTCCGTCCCGAATTGTGGGGCTTCAATCGGCCTGTTTGCGGGACCGTTCATCGCCCGGCGTGGCTTAAAACCGGCCGGTGGGGGCTTCAACTTCGGGAGCCTCGAACGCCTTGATGCAGCAGTTTGATTTTAAGCCGCACTGGGTGATGAAGGGCCCCGTGAACGGGCCAATTCAGCCCTTAGAACGCTTCTGATACCCACTTGGATCTTTCAAAAGCTACAATGTGATAAATAACATTTAAACAAATGAAACTGAAGCAAATAAAGGCAAACAGAAGAATCAACCTTGGAGGGGAGAGAGAGAGAGAGATGTGAAAAACATACTAAATAACGGGAGTAACCGTGAATGAGGGACTTACCTGCAAGCCAGATAGAAAACCCGTTCAACTGGATCCCTTAATGACCTAACCGGTTTAAATCTGATAGCCTAAATCTTTCCCATCCACCAATACATCCAATTAGTTCAAATTGTACCCGCATCAACAGCTTAATACATTCTCCGTGGATACCTTCAGTAATACTTGAAGATGAAAACACAATTGGTGACACATCGTGTTAATACGATGTTAATAGAGACGTGTCCCCCTGGATTTCCACCCATGCTTATAGTGCTTGCAGCGCCGGTGACCCGGGTTCGATCCCGACTACGGGCGGTGTCTGTACGTAGTTTTTTATGTTAATTCTCCTCTGTCTCCCCACTCAGGGACAGCAACTCAGACGAGGAGGACAGGCGCAGACGCTCGGCCATGGAGGGGTTGGACATGGCACTCAGGGAGGAGAGGTGAGTGGAAGTGATGCGCTGGGTCCGTGCTGTGTGATTCTGTCACACGCATGTGAAAGGACATTGGCCACACGGATGTACACTTTAACACATTATAACACACATTACAACATAATATAACAACTAAATACTCTATAACAGTCACAATCACACTACACACAATCACACTACACACAATAGCACATTATATCACACATCACACATAATATAGCATACTAAGTTAATTATAATCAGCACAAACACACTACGCTACAATACCCAATAACACATTATTATACACTATCTCGCATTTAAGACTATAACACAATAGCACACTACATCACATTATATTACAATCTGTGTAATACACTATCACACAATACACTATAACATACTATATATAACACTATAATGCACTAATACATAACTAATAGCACTAAAACTATAATAATATAACACGCGATATCACATGATAATAGACGTGATAATAACACTATAACAGTGTAGCACTATGAAACAATACCAAACAGTATCAAACAGTATAATATACACTATAATACACCAATACACCATTAAACACGATAACACATTATATTACATTAGAATCCCATGATACACTATAACACTCTATAGTACACTAACGCACCATAATACACGAAAACAATATAACACATCCTATAACACATCACAGTTTAACACTTAATAACACACTATAACACAGAATAACACATTCTAGCACATTGCAATATAATATAACGCACTAGAAAACATTACACAATTAAAATACACTCTAACGCAATATAGCCCATTTTAACATCTTATAACACACTCTAACGCTTAACACACTATAACACACTATAACATACCATAATGCACTAAAACAATACAATATAAAATATACACACTTTAACACTTTCATATTGTAACACCCTGTAATGCACTATAACAATATAATATGTTAAGGCACATTATAATACACAATTATGTTTATTATACTACACTGTCCTATACACTGTAATCCCTATGCTAAAATACACGCAAATACAGGAAAATACTGTACAACACACTATAACACGCTATAACACACTATAACACGCGATAATACACAACAACAATACAACATATTATGATATATTGTAACACAATATCATTATAATTAGAATAACACACACAACTAACAATGATACACTATGATAAACTGTAGCACACTATCTAGATAGTATTCTATACTGTTTTATAGTGTGTTACATTGTCTTATAGTGTTATAGTGTTACAGCAGATTCTAGTGAGTGATAGAGAAAGCTCGAGATAGACATAGAGCTCGAGAGATAGAGCACGAGATAGAGCTCGAGATAAAGAGAGATAGAGCTCGAGAGAGAGAGAAAATAGAGTTCAGATAATGCTCGAGATATACATAATCGAGATAAAGGTATATAGAGCTCGAGGTAGAGATGGGGCTTGAGATAGAGAGAGAGCTGGAGTTAGAGATAGTTGAGATAGAGATATCCGAGATGGAGATACTCGAGATAGATGGAGCTCGAGAAGTGAGCTTGGCCTAAGTAGAGATAGATGGAGCTCGAGAGGGATTGAACTCTAGATAGAGATAGAGCTATTGATAGAGAAAGAGAGTGATCGAGATAGAGATACTTCATGGAGGTGGAGCTCGAGATAGAGATAGAGCTCGAAATAATAGAGCTTGTGATACAGAGAGTTCGAGATAAAGTGCTCGAGAGATATAATGTGGTGATGAAAAATAAATTGGATGCATCCCAACAAAAACAGTTTGAGCTGCTTAGTCCTGAAGACTAGCTACAGAGACCACATCACAAACGAGGAGATCTACCAGGAAACTGCAGCAAAGCCTCTCAGCCAGGACATAGAGGGATGCAGGATGAAATCTGCAGGACATGTGCTCAGAATGTCACCAGAACGTGCATCTAAGATAGCAATGACACGGCAAGCTGACGGAAGAAGGAGAAGAGGCCGACCAAAACTTACATGGAGGCGAACATTCCGGTAGGATTTGGAAGCCCGGGACGCTAACCTATCGAGGGAGGAAGACGTCGCACATAACCGAACAGAATGGCCAAAGTTTGCTGCCCAATGCACTCAACAGTGTGGGAGGAACTAAGTCTAAATAAGTAAAGGGCCTGTCCCACCAGCATGCAATTGTATGCGTCTGGCGCGACCAAACATGGTCGCTTGAGGCGTACGGCCGCGCGGGGCTGGTCCCAATTCGAACCGCGGAGGGGTATGGAGTTGTGCAGGGCTGGTCCCAACATCATACTCACCAATCAGCTGGGCAGGAGGCGGGCCGACTGAATTTGGACGTCGCACGGTGTCGGGCAGTGACGTCATCACGCAACGGCACGCCGGGCGGTGACGTCATCGTGCAACGCCACGCGCTAGGCGTATGCCGTCAAGATGCTGCGTATGAAGTCAAGACACTGCGTATGCCCTCTGAGATGCTGTGTACGCCCTCAATGCGCCTGCGGGCCGACAGTCCATTGGCGCACTGGGTATTTTCGCACAGGGCGGGATTTTCAGACCAGCCCCGCACAACTCCGTAAGCCTCTGCGCTTGGAAGTAGGACTGGCCCTGCGAGTACGCCTCAAGTGACCACGTTTGGTCGCGCTAGACGCTGGTGGGACAAATCCTTTACTGTAGGATAGCATTAGTGTGTGGTGATCGCTGATCGGCATGGACTCGGTGGGCTGAAGGGGCCAGTTTCCGTGCTGTGTCTGTAAACAAAACAAAATAAAACACCCATCATTTTTCTCCAGATAGGCTGCTTGGCCTACTGAATTACTCCAGCACTTTGTGTCTATCTCGATAATGTTATTGAAGAGAGTTACCATAAATAGTGCGTGACAGCTCATTGGGAAATCAGGCTTGTGCTTGGATCTGTGATGTGTAAGACATGGCAGTACTGCCAATACCTAATCCATACCATGGAACCAAACTCAGAACAACAAATAAACAACATGCAGAGAGCATGCAGCGGTTATGGTCACAGCAGAAAAATAACAGCCTCCAAAGCCCAGTGTGTTAAATTTCTCAAAACTTTATTTCAAAAAACAAATTGATGCACTGAAATTCATTTATAATAGCTATTTCTTAAAAACAAATTAAAAACAAGGAATATTCAAAACTATTTACAAAAGTATACATACAGGAATTTTCACTGATACCGCAGGCAATTTACGTTTAACATCTGTGTCCAATACCGTAGATACATTTTCTTTTTACATTCGTGTACTCAATACAGACAGATAAGGCCGAGATTTTTAAACTTTCATGTAGGTGGTGGTTCGGGGCAGTCCATTGGTGAGTGTGAGTGAGTGAGTGAGAGTCAGAGTGGTGAGAGTGAGTGAGTGAGTGAGTGAGAGACTGAGTGAGTGAGAGAGTGAGTGTAGTGGTTATTTGGCTTAATTTTGTGTATCATAAATGATGGCATTTGCCTTTAAATTTTGTCTGCCTGTAATTATGTGGGTGGGAGGTGTGTTTGCTGCTGGGATTCTTGGGAGAAGCTTGTAGGTTTTTAGTTAGTTCGGAGGAAGCATGGTGGGACGGTATAGCTTTTGACCATGGGTCAGAGCTTTCCAACACCAAAGATGTTTTCTGATGTTTCGGAGCCACGTGTTGGAGTTTGACTTAGGGAAGAAGAGATGAGACAACGAAAAGCACACCTGGAATTAGCCACAAAGTTGGCGGCTGCCAAATCGAAGGAGATAATGGAAAGTGAGGGTTCAAGATGAGCTCTAAAGCATCTGATTCAATGAACTCTTATTTGAGAAAAGGAACTGCTCGGAGAGTCCGGTGACCTCACCATCCTGAATGGCAGCATAAGATAACAGCTCCTCCGAAAAATATTGATTTAGCCTTGCTAGTTTGTCAAATATAACATTTATTGAGAATAACTGACCTGATGAAAGGGGCAAGAATGGGAAGATGAGATGCGAACAAGAAAAGAGCCGCTAAAAAACACGAACATGAAGAAAACACGGACGGTTCACCTGCAAAGTTACTAGAGGGTGGAGCTCACAACAACCCGCACCAGGTAGACGTAGAGCTAAGTTTAGCCGCTGTTTTGGAGGAGATACAAAACAACTGAATCGATATAAAGGGCGAACTCACCAAGGTTAATCAAAAAATAGCCATGGCGGAGACACGGCCCAAAAGGGTGTAAGACCGTGTGCTAAACGTGGAGCAGCTGCTAGCTAAGATGGTAAAAGTGATAAACCAGCAAGAAAACAAGCTACACGACCTAGAAGTGCGATCCAGATGGGAGAATATACGGATACATAATGTTCCTGAAGGAGCTGAGAGGTCGTCTATGGTGGACTTTGTGGATAAGCTATTGCGGGACACACTTGAATTTCTATCCACCACAGAGCTTCACATCGAGAGAGCGCACCGATCACTCGCCCTGAAACCCCGCAGAGATCTAGAAAAAAAACCACGATCCATAATAATCAGATTTCTCCGCTACAAAACGAAAGAGGAGATTTTGCGCAAGGCCTGGGGAAAGAAACAAGTGTTTTTGAACGGGAGACGAACATACTTCCATCAAGACTACGCCCAGCTGTGTTACAGAAGCTAAAAGAATATTGTGAGGTGAAACGGGTGTTGAAGCAGAACAAAGTCCGCTTTCAAACTCCGTTCCCCGCCAAGTTACGTGCATTTTACGATGGTGAGACACGGCTGTACCAGACGGTGGATGAGGCGACCACTGATATGAGGAACAGAGGACTGCCCCTTAGAGTGACCTCACCAAAAGAGAGCCTGGCTCAGCAACTGTCCCGCACTGCGTGGGAGATGGTGGGAAGATCAAGACCGCAGGGAACGGTCGAGGAGCCGGAGAGAGACTATGGGTCTTCAGAAGACAGCCCTCATCTTCATAAGAGCTTTAAGTTATGGATAACTTTTAAAATGTAGGTGAGCTGAACAGAACTTAAAAGTTGGTGATGCGTTATTTCATCTATTTTCCCCTATTTAAATGAAGATAAATACAGGGGAGGAATGCACAGGGAAGTGTGATCTGCCTTATGGATGGAGTTTTGTTTCTTTTTGGATGCTGCAGTGGGGGCCCTCCGCTCACAGATGAGAGAGGCTCTCCCCCACAACTAGGTTTTCCTCAAGCCTAGCCCAGGGTCATCCACAGAAGACCCCTACCTTGGAATCATGCCTTCGTTTCGGCATATGTTCTTTTGTTTTTGTCTGGTCAGGGAGTAGACTTGTTATGTCTAATTTCACCATGTCACTGATACTATGGAAGTTATACTTAATTAAAACATTTATCATAGCCAGCAGATGTCAGCTATTTTACGTAATCAGACAGCCTATTTTATTTTAGACTCACGTGATTTCTAGCCATTTAGCAGTGCTTAATTAAGTCCTTTATCTAGTAATGAAGGCCCTAAACAAGTTACTTATTTTACTTTTGCACCTTTGTATTCTTAATAAATCCATTTGTATCTTTATGTGTAAACTTATAAACTAATATGTAATAGCATAATATGGTGTGTGTACCTGTGTGACCTTGGCTTTAGCGGAAACATAATAGTGGCAGTAGACATAGCTGAAACAACAGATTGAAACTTAAGGGTGGCGAATGATGGAGAGATATGAGGGGAAATGTAAAGGTTAATAAGATTGAGCCAATGCAGCAGAGAGAGGGCTGCAAACTGTAATAAAAAGTGGCCTCTTTCTGTGGTTTGGAGAGCAATTAGAGAATGGACAGGTGGTGTCGTCTCTGAATGTTCCAAGCTGATATTTGCAAATAAAGGCTTTCGTCTTCTTGAAGAATTCTCCGTGTCTGTGTCAACTTATCCAAATTTGAGTCTTAAAACCATGACAAAATTGGCACAGGGAGCTGGGTCGGTAAGAGACCGTTAATTAAAAAGCAAACAGCCCAGGGCGCTTCCCACCCCTGATTCAGTGATCATTTGGTCAATGAGGTTGAGAAATATCGCAAAGATAGGAAAAAGACTTGCAGACAAGCAGGAAGAGCAGAGAAAAATGATGCAAATGTAACTTGAAGAGCTCAAAAAGAAAGAGCGTGAAAAAGGAAAGACAATGTTGTCAGTAACAACAGACCTGGTTGAAAAGTCTGAAATACGTGATGCACCGACACACAGTGGGTCCTATGACAGAGCCAAAGAGGGGCCAGAGAATTCCATGCCAATAATAAATGTATTTGGGAGAGTGTTTCCTCAAATGCCCTATCAGGAGTGAAATAAATCTGGATATAAGCCCAGACAGGACTGGGGTCCCCAAGGGAGGGAGGGATCTCAGGGAAGAGGTCAAGAAAGGCTAGTAAGGAGACAGGTAATGGATAAGATGTGTTGGGGATGTGAACAAGTATGGTAATCAGGAAATAATAATAATAATTAAGATAGTGGTGAACACAGCTATGGTAAGAACATTAAGAAGAGATATTAAATACACCTAGGCTAGGATGCGGCAGGGTTTTAAATACTAGCCCCATGGTTTTAATCAGATGTTAAAGGCAGATTTGGAAGGTGTTGATATAGTATGTGGATGATTTGTTGGTTTGTTCCACAAGTGAGAAGCAATGTGAGAGAGACATTGTAATTATCTTGGAAAAGATGGCACAGGAGGTCATAAAGTATCAAGGAATAAGTTGCCGTTTTGTCAGCAGCAGGTAGAATATTTTGGACGAGTAATATCTAAAGAAGTAAAAGCTATAGAGCAGGATCAAATTGAAGTGATAATTGAAGTTCCCAAACCTCAGACAGTAGGACAGATGACGATGATCTGTGAAAGGCAGGATATAGTTCAGACTAGATTGGAAAGTATGTTGAAATTGTGATGCCATTAAGAAAAATAATGAAGGAAGAAGGGCACACAAGTCTGAGAAATGTTTTACAGTCAGAGCCTTTGAATGAAGGGGATAAAAAGGTTTTGCTTGTGGATGTTTCTTGTTAAAGGGATCATAATAGCAAGTATGCAGGGTTTGAAGTGGTGCATCAGGATGAATTAGATTGTAAGGTAATCAAATTGGAAGCTTGCCTGCAATCTTGCTTAGCTCAGTTGGCAGAAATTAAGGCTTTAAGAGCAGCATGTGTACATGAAGTCTGGCACATGTTTGGAGCAGTAGGGAAACAGAAAGGCTTTGAGAAAAGCAACGGAGACCCCATGCAAAGTTAGCAGTATCTCCCTATGAAATGTTGTTTGGGTTACTTTAGTTGGGAAAGATAGAAGGAATACCCACCATAGAGGGCAGTGATGTACTCTTAAGGAACTATTTACTGGCAGTATCTCGTTCTCTTACAGAATTAAAAGCTAAAGGATTATTGGCTCAAAGCCCACCACTCGACTTTCCAATACATGCTGTAAAGGCCGGCGACTGGGTACTGGTCAAGAATTGGAAGGAGGAGAAACTCCAGCCCCGGTGGACCAGCCCAGACCTAGTATTACTGACAACTGAGAGAGCATTACGAACAAAAGAAAAAGGGTGGACCCACGCAACCAGAGTTAGAGGGCCCGTTGACCCACCCGCCCCTGATAAAGAGGAACAGTGGATGGTGAAGCCCGGGAGTAAGTCCCTAGCGTTAACTTTTAGTAAGAAATAAGTGTATGACTAACAGTAGGAATGGAGAAGTCGTGGTATTGCTTACTTTGCATGTAATCGTTGTAAAAAGTGTTAATAACTGTGATAAATGCTACCATCCTATCAGATATGGAGGGCGAACAACCAGATCATTTACCTATCATTCCCATGTAAGTGATGATTGCTACGACCTAAGGACTAGAGCTGTTTGTCAGGACGGGGGGGAGGGAGTATTATGTAGTAGAAAATGAGGGACATGTAGGACGTTTTGGGCAAGTTACCTGCCCAAAAGGGGAGAAATGAATCTGCATCACTAAGAGAGGACAGTTAGGCATCCCTTCCCGAGCCAGGGAGGAAACATTAGACAAAATAGTAAGATTAAACAAGAACTTACCAGTTTGAAGTTTGATCTTTATTTTATGAGGAGTTGCGATGAGGGATTTCGTGAAGAACCCGCCAGCACGCATGTGCGACATTCTTCAAAGCAGCGGTGTGGAATCACAGAACCAACAAAACACAGAAATGACTTGTTATAGTAAGATTGAAGAGACTCTAATTACCAGTTGACTTTATGATCGAGGGTTGGGAGCGGAGGGCACGAAATCCCTCATCGCAACTCCTCATAAATAAAGATCAAACTTCAAACTGGTAAGTTCTCGTTTAATCTTACTATTTCATTTCGGAGTCACGTGAGTGACTTCGTGAAGACTTCAAAGCTCTGTGATTTCATGCCCTGGACAACGTCCGTGCTGTCACACACGCCACTGTAAGGATGGACAGGAGTAATCAAATTTTCAGACTGCTTATTCTGAAAAATAATAATAATTATTAATAATAACAAAAAAGAAAAGAACCCTCACTGGGGAGTAGTCGTATGTTCTCGGCCTGCATTCAGCACGGCTTCTGCGAACATTCCAGGAGCGGTAACAGGTTTATTATAAAACCGCTGAAAGGTGGCTTCACTGGCCCATCCCGCTGTGGCAAGAATATGGTCCATGGGCACCTCCATGACCTTTGCCGCCGACGTTGATGCAGCCCTGGTGGAATGGGATTTAAAAACATTAGTATCAATACCTGCTTTGTTCAAAACGATCCTGAGCCATCTGGAGATTGTCTGTACCGTCACTCTATGGTGAGGTTTTTTATGGCTGATTAGCAGGTATTGCTCCATTCCCCTTAATTTCCGCGTCACTTTAATATAGTGGCGGATATGGGTGGCTAAACATAGCCTGGCATCAGCGGGGTATGCTGGAAACACCAGCTGCAGCCCTGTGAATCCAGGTCTATGCTGCTTAAGCAATTCATCAATGAAGAAAATAACCTTCTCTGGGGTAGAGATCATTCTGTCAATCTTGACCTTGTGAAGAGTCTGTACCCTTTGTGCCGAAGTAAGTGCCAATAACATCACCAACTTCAGGGTGAGTTTGTCCAATTCAAGCCCAGCCATGGGCGACCACGTCCTGAGTAGGGTTAGTACTTTCCCAATGTCCCAGGTGATGTTGTAACGGGGTCTTGGCGGGTTGGAATTAAATATTCCCCGCATCAGTTTGGACACCAGTTTGTTGGATCCTACCTCAATATTGAGGTAGGATGATAGTGCACTCCTGGCGCTATTGATGGCACTGTAGCTGAGGTGTTCGTCATGGTGTAACCCCGCAAGGAATTCCAGCACATCTGTGATTGAAACGGAGTAATATGCAATGTCCAAGCGGCCGCAGTAGGTTTCCCATTTTCTGATGTGCGATAAATATTGCCGTCTTGAGGACTCCCTGCATGATGCTCCCATGGTATCCATAGTCCTTGATGAGAGACCATACTGCAGTAATGGTCTGTTCAAATCCTGCAAGCCAATAAATTCAAGTGACTATGGCAGGGATGTGGTTCCCCTGTAACAGGGTTCGTCACCAATAGTGGGCAACCCTCTAAGAGGACCCATGGTTGACTGATCATACCAAGGACCACCGGATACCATGACTGAGTAGGCCAGTCGGGTATGATAAGAATGCCATTAGCAGCATCTAGCTGGATTTTCCGCAATACCCGACTGATGAGGCAAAATGGAGGAAATGCATAGAAAAACCATTTCCCCCAATCTAGCGAGAAAGCGTCCATCGCCATTGCCCCGGGATCTGGTTCCCATGATACGTATGTTGGTACCTGATGGTTCAACCGTGACGCAAAAAGGTCAATATCCGGTTTACCAAATTTGGCTGTAATTTTGGTGAATATTTGGGGATTCAACATCCACTCGATGTTGTCATTAAATTTCCGTGACCTGGTGTCCGCCACTGTGTTGAGCTTACCTGGTAAATAGGTAGCTGAAATCCAAATATTCCGTTGTATGCACCAGAGCCAAATTGTATTAGCCAATTCATCACATGAAATAGACCTGGTACCGCCCATATGATTTAGATATGCCACCGCAGTGGTGTTGTCTATTTGGAGACGGACATGAGTGTCAGTAATGTTTGAACAATAAGCTCTGAGTCCGTGGAATGCTCCTAGCATCTCCAAATAGTTTATCCCTTGTGCTAACAAAAGGGTAGATTCAAGTGAGTCCCATCTGCCCCCACAACTAGTGTTGTTGTCCGTAGTTCCCCAGCCATGGGAGCTTGCGTCTGTTTGTAAGTATACCACCGGACGAGGCACAATGATGGGTTTGAATGAGTTATGGATATTGTCAATCCACCATTGTAACTCAATTTTTGCCTTAAGTGGCAGCTGCATAGGTCTATCAAAATGTCCAGCATTCAATATTAACGCTGAAATCTTGGATCTTTGTAAATTTTGATAATGTAAAGGTCCGAATTGAGCAGCTGGAAAAACTGCTAAGATTTTCCCAATTACCTTAGCAGTTTGTCTGATTGATGGTATACTGGCGCAGACCAGGTTCTTGCATGCTTGAAAGACATCCCCAACTTTGTTAGTTGGTATGGTGGCAATCATGCGATTGGAATCTACCGTGAACCCCAGATAGTCCATGATCTGTGAAGGACAGAACTTTGATTTATCTGGATGGATAATGAATCCCATTTTTTGAAATATTTCCACAGTGGCTGAAACTGCCAATTTCGCTGACTCCAGTGTATGCCCAATAATTAGGATATCATCCAGATAAGCCATGACCGTATGATTTTGCCTCCTCAGTGTTGCTAGCACTGGCTTGAGTAATTTAGTAAACAGTCTGGGGGCTGTGGTAAGCCCATTGGGCAAAGCTTTGTATTGCCAAAGTTGATCCATCCAGGTAAATTTCAAGAACTTCCTGTGATGTTTCTGAATGGATACTGAATAGTATGCATCTTTTAAATCAATGCATGCCATGAAGCAGCCCTCAGAAATCAAAGATTTGGCTGTTTCGAACGTGTCCATTTTGAAATGGGTATATTTTACAAAGGTATTCAAATGGGTTAGATCTATAATGACCCGACATCCACCATCTTGTTTGGTTTTTGTAAATATATTAGATACAAATTCAATTGGTTCATGTGTAGTTCTTTCTATCACACCTTTCTCTTGTAGTCTCAAGATTTCTGCATAGCCTGCTGCTGTTTCCTTCCTGGAAAGTGCAAATTTGCGATTCGGCATATGCTGAGGTGGAGGAATTTGGCCATTTATGAACTCAATCTCATAGCCCTGAATACTTTGTAAGATAAACTCATCTGAGGTGATGGTTTCCCATGCCTCCTTAAATCCCTGTAGTCTACCCCCAACATGTGAGGTTAGACATGCAAGTGCATGGAATCCAGACCGCCTTACCTTCATGGTTATCGGTGGTCCCTGACGTGTTTGGTGGGACGTGGAGGTGCTGGGTTGCGCTGGTAATGTGGAAACCGCATTTTCCATGCTGGCCGTTGAGGGCCTAGCCCGAAAAAAGGCCTGGGCTGTTGAGGCTGTTGGTATACAGGAGGTGCCGGAACGTAGGTCCTTGCTGGCCTTTCGGGTTTGACCTCGTGGCCTGAAAAAAGGTGTTTTCTTGGCCGTTTGTCTGGTCAAGGTATGTGACCTCATAAGACCCACTGTTTTGGCATGGTCATCTAAATCTTTGACCTGCTTCGGGAGGTCTTCTCCGAATAGCTGTCTGGGTGGTGGTGTTGGAGGTGCTCTGCATAGCCCCGCAAATTTGGGGTTTAATGTAGGCTTGATGATGCTTTTCCTAAAAGCATTGATCTCATATTGCGTATTGCAAAGTAGCGCCAGAGCATCCTCCTGTTCGGTGTTCAAGTCCACTCCATCCACCGACCTCGCAAACGCGGTAATCCCAGATGTGAGTAATTTCAGGATTCTTTGCAATTTTACTTCCTGAGCTCTAATGCCCGGGCTGATATTGCCCCAAATTGGCATATTCACAATAGGCACATTGAGCGAGTTGCAATTCACCGGTGCCTTGTGTCTGTCCATGGCCTTCGCAAGGACCTCCTCCTGTAGCTGATGGTTGGTGAGGAAATCTATGGTAGCAGCCAGCTTAGTATTGAGGGGTTGTCCTGATGATACGGGTAATCCAAACTTGGCTGCCACGTCCAGGAGCTCTTCCTGGGGAACCTCAGGTGCTACTGGGGCATGTACCAAGATCTCCTCCTCTTCTGGCCTCATGCTATCCATGGATGATGGGGATATATCCATGAGTCCCCTGGAACTGTGTGTTTCCCGCCTTTGATTTTGCAGGACTTGTTCCAAAATCCTCTCCATCCGATCAATGCGCCCTTCATCGTGCGTGAATGGGCAGTCAGAGTCCTCATGCCCGAAGGAACTTCTGAGGCTCCTATCATCGGCCCATACTTCGTCGAGGTAATATCGGTGCCGTGACGATAAGTCGCTACCAGCCGCCTCAGCGAAACTGAACGACTCCCGCGTGGATCTGCTCATACGCCTCCTTTTGGCTGAGCTAAATCCGGCTGCCTCTGAGGGCATATGCGGTGAGAAGTCGGCACCCAACGCCACAGCGTGGTGACCCGACATCCGCGCGGGCTTGCCGACTGTCCTTTTCATGGACCCAGACGGCGTACGGTCCCGTCCCGCCCCCAGCGGGGGAAGCGGTGACCGTGGCGAGACTCCACCTGTGTGACTCCTCCTGGCCCAACTAGGTGGTGAGTCTCCACTGGCCCTTCCTGGTCTGCCAGTGGACTCGGGTCTCGCTGATTCACCAGGCCGCAATCTTGCGGCTCCTGGTGAAACCTCAGCCCGAAAAGGGCTAGGTTGTCGAGCTCTATCCCTGGCTCCTCCATGAGGGCTCAGGGAGAAGGGCCGTGCAGCAGCACGTGAACCCCGTTTGCTCGCCTCTGCCAACGATCCTGTTGGCGATAATGAAATGGAGTCAGGGTCTACCTGCTCCGGCGCTGTACCGACTTCTTGCTCTGCGGGAACCCCGCTAGTGCTCAGCTGTGTCGGTGTTTCGGGTCCTGTGACTACAGGGCTCCCCGATTTGCACGCCTTTTTCCCGGCCCGTCCAACGGGTGCTGTAGAAGGGAGCTCCGGGATAGGTGGCCGGCAACTCCTTCCGGATGTTCTGCGGCCCGTACTCCTCTTGTCCCAGTCCCTGTTGGAGAAAAAATATACTCAAAACAGGAACAACCAGCTCAAGGTTGTCTATACTTACCTGAGTGGCCCTTATGAAGGGCTGGTGGTGAGCCGCGCTCCACCTCCAGCCGTCGACTGCAAATGCGAGCGACGATATGTCGCGCATGCGTGCCGGCGGGATCTTCATGAAGTCACTCACGTGACTCCGAAATGAAATTAAGGAGGTAATGATAGGGAAGTTAGCAGAAGCAGTGGTCAACAAACCTCCCCCACCTTCCCAGCCCCAACTGCCCCAAACAATGTATGAAGAAATAAAGAGGCAGATTGAGATCCCCGAAGTAGGAAAAAACCTGTTCATGGACTTGGCCCTCCGGATAGCTGGAACCCTGAATGTGACTAACTGTTGGGTCTGCGGAGGACCACTGATGAGCTCACGTTGGCCATGGAGAGGTTCCATCGTTGAGGTATGGGACCTGACGAAGTGGAACCTGACAGTAGGAGAAGACCGAGGTCCCCAGGAATGGGTCCTGACAGACACTCCGGTTGGGACTGAGTGTATCTCTAGGCCCTGGGTAAGGGATGCCGTCCTAGTAGGCAGCAGCCCCTGCCAGCGTATCATCACCCAGTGGCCGAATCAGTCCCGAGTGTGGTGGCCAGAGGAGCCTAAATGGTATCCGACTAAGAAAGAGGGAAGAAACTGCACTATCTGGATGAAGACAGATGGAATGGAATCAACTGGACTATGGAACTGCACCGGGAACAACCCTTATCAAGGAATCCCGGTGTTGTGAGATATATGGGACAATGTTACCTCTAGTGGGCCGGTCCCTGATGGACTGTTATGGATATGCGGACACAAGGCATACTCGGTATTGCCAGAAAAATGGAGTGGGGCTTGTTTAATTGGACTGGTACAACCTGGGTTTTTTCTGTTGACCACTGAGGAGGGGCGGTCGCTAGGAACACCCATCTTTGATGATCTACACCGAACGAAGAGAAGAATGGACATCGGAAAATGAGAAAATGATGAGTGGCCACCTGCAAGAATCATCTCATATTACGGACCAGCCACTTGGGCACAGGACGGATCCTGGGGCTACCGAACCCCGGTATACATGTTAAACCAGATCATAAGACTCCAGGCAGTACTGGCAGTAATTACCAACCAAACTGCGGCGGCACTAGAGATGCTGGCGAAGCAGCAGACACAGATATCGATGACAATGGACAGGCAGTAATGGACATATCAGAAGGAATCCGGAAATTGGCACATGTTCCAATACAAAAGTGGAATTCGATTATGGGAGCAGGATGGTGGGATTTCATCTTTGGGAGGAGCCTGGTGGAAAGCGGTGGACTGGTGATTTTATGGGCATTAGCTGCATTGATCTTTATCCCCTGTTGTATACCATGTCTCAGGGTACTTATAACTAGAAGTACAAGCCAAATGCAGGCAGTTGTATTCCCCATGGGGGAGAAAGGGGAAGTCCAGAAGATAATGATAATGAGGCCGAGAGAGGACCCAGAGGAAAGAGAGATAAAAAGAATGTTATTCGCTTTGGAACAGCAGGAAGTCTAGGAATGGGGTTTAATACAGGATGCGTAGCAAAAGAAAAAGGGAGGATTGTGAGGGATAAGATGATTAAACCACCATCATTGTGAGGGACCGAGTGGTTGTAACCACCAACCTTGTGATGGGCCGAATAGTTGGAATCACCAACCTTGTGATTCGAACAAACTGTTACTGTCCTTCAGAGCTGTTGATAACATTGCAGAATAACAAGATGAGGTAAGGAATGTAGCAGACAACACAGAAGCTAGTCTTTAGGTCAAAGGCAATTAAGTAGGTTAGGGCAAAAGCGACTGAGCATGCTTAATGAAATAAATGAATATTAACTTTACGCCCCTCATGACAAAGAACCTAATTTAAATGTACGTGCGATGTATGATGTGGGAGAAGAGGGAATGATTGATGACGCACGGAGGGGAGGGTTGGAAGATTGTGAACCTCGGTACCCTGATTGGAAGGGGTCAGAAGGGGAGGTGTTCGATCAATAAAGACTGTATAATGAATTGTATAAAAATTGACGTTTTTCCTTTGCTCGGTGTGTCTCAACTTGGAGAGGCACCCGATTCTGCAGACTCGCAAATAAAGCATTTCTTGTTTCCACGATTTAGTCTCTGAGTAGTGATTGTGAGCACAAACTACATCTCACAGCCAGGAAATGGATTATGGCTTTGGAGGAGGAGAACGTGGGACGATTATTGCAGGGTTTTAAATACTAGCCCTATGGTTTTAATCAGATGTTAAAGGCAGATTTGGAAGGTGTACCCTTGGAAAGTATTTGATATAGTATGTTGATGATTTGTTGGTTTGTTTCACAAGTGAAAAGCAATGTGAGAGAGACATTTTAATTATCTTGGAAAAGATGGCATAGGAGGTCATAAAGTATCAAGGAAGAAGTTGTTTTATCAGCAGCAGGTAGAATATTTTGGACAAGTAATATCTAAAGAAGTAAAAGCTATAGCGCAGGATTAAAACGTGAAGCGATAATTGAAGTTCCCAAACCTCAGACAGTAGGACAAATGATGATGATCTTGTGAATGGCAGGATATAGTTCATACTAGATGGGAAAGTATGTTGAAGTTGTGATGTCATTAAGGAAAATTATGAAGGAAGAAGGACACACAAGTCTGAGAAATGTTTTACAGTTAGAGCCTTTGAATAAAGGGGCCAAAAAGGTTTTGCTTGTGGATGTTTCTTGTTAAAGGGATCATAATAGCAAGAATGCAGGGTTTGAAGTGGTGCATCAGGATGAATTAGACTTTCAGGTAATCAAATTGGAAGCTTGCCTGCAATCGTGCTCAGCTCAGTTGGCAGAAATTAACGCTTTAAGAGCAGCATGTGACATGAGGGAAGGTGAGAAAGCTGAAGTTTGTATCGACTAAGCATATGTACATGGGGTCCGTCACATGTTTGGGGCAATAGGAAAATAGAAAGGCTTTGAGAAAAGCCATGGAGACCGCATGCAAAGTTAGCAGTAAAGTACAGACCTGATAAGGGGAAAGATGAAGCCAGGGGCACTAGCTGTCATTAAATGTCAAGCACATAAGAAGTGAAATCAAAGTGCAGAGAAAGCAGCCAGAACTCAATCTGGAGGATGATCAGCTGTTGATGATGATTCCACCTAGGGTAAGTTTGGATAGACTTGGGTGCAAGAACGCTACAGGCCCTTAGAGTAAAACACAGATTTGGGTGTGTAACACCTGCAGTCACAGGGCAAGGTGGAAAGAATAAATGGAGCATTTAAGGTTAATATAAATAAGATCTGTGTAAATACAAGGTTGAATTGGATCGCTCCCCTGCCATTGGCACTGAAGAGATGTTCTCATGCAAAACTAACCGAATAACCCACATAGCATCACATGAGATGCTTACTTGCCGACTCATGCCGGTGGCACAATGGAGAGATCCTTACAAGGGACCGAGTTTGGAACAGTTAGAGGTAGAATTTAAGAAGTATATGTAACAATTAATTATGATATACAAGTCTATTTATGTACAGGCAAACTAAAAGTAGTTAGAGGTGGACCAGGAAGAACCCTTTAAACCTGGAGACAAGGTGTATGTATGAGCTTTCCGAACCACCCACCGCTGTTCAGGTAGAAGGTTGATCTACCTGGTACCATTTCAATCATTACATGAGGGATGTCCCGCAGGTACGACTCGATAATAGCCCTGAGGTAAGTGAATAGGAGGACAAAGAAGTGAGGGAAGAGCAGAGTTCTAACAATAACATTGTTTGACGTCAGTGGCGGGCAAATTAATGGAAAGGATACTTAAAGATAATATATATAAGCATCTGGATAAACAGAGTCTGATTACGAACAGTCAACAAGGATTTGTGCCTGGGTTCCAAGGTTCCACATGAAAGGTTGGTTAAGAAAGTTTATTTGTTGGGTATTATTGGTCGAGTAGCAAGATGGATTAAACAGTGGCTGAATGGGAGATGCCAGAGAGTAATGGTGGATGCCTGTTTGTCAGGTTGGCCAGTGGGGTGCCCTAGGGATCTGTGTTGGTTTCCACTGTTGTTTGAAATGTACATCAATGATCTAGATGATGGGGTGGAAAATTGGATAAGTAAGTATGCAGATGATACTAAGGTAGGTGGTGTTGTGGATATTGAAGTAGATTTTCAAAGTCTACATAGAGATTTGGGCCATTTGGAAATGTGGGCTGAAAGATGGCAGATGGAGTTTAATGCTGATAAGTGTGAGGTGCTACATATTGGCAGGACAAATCAAAATAGGACGTACATGGTAAATGGTAGGGAATTGAGGAATGCTGTGGAACAGAGGGATCTAGGAATAACTGCATAGTTCCCTGAAGGTGAAATCACATGTAGATAGGGTGGTAAAGAAAGCTTTTGGTGTGCTGGCCTTTATAAATCAGAGCATTGAATATAGGAGTAGCGAAGTAATGTTAAAATTGTATAAAGCATTGGTAAGACCAATTCTGGAATATGGTGTACAATTTTGGTCGCCTAATTATAGGAAGGATGTCAACAAAATAGAGAGAGTACAGAGGAGATTTACTAGAATGTTGCCTGGGTTCCAGCAACTAAGTTACAGAGAAAGGTTGAACAAGTTAGGTCTTTATTCTTTGGAGCGCAGAAGGTTAAGGGGGGACTTGATTGAGGTCTTTAAAATGATGAAAGGGATAGACAGAGTTGACGTGGATAAGCTTTTCCCATTGAGGGTAGGGAAGATTCAAACAAGGGGGCATGCCATGAGAATTAAGGGACAGAAGTTTAGGGGTAACATGAGGGGAACTTCTTTACACAGAGAGTGGTGGCTGTGTGGAATGAGCTTCCAGCAGAAGTGGTGGAGGCAGGATCGATTTTAACATTTAAAAGTAAAGTGGATAGGTATGTGGACGGGAAGGGAATGGAGGGGTATGCTCTGAGTGCAGCTAAATGGGACTAGGGGAAAATAAATGGTCGGCACGGACTGGAAGGGCCGAGCGGGCCTGTTTCCGTGCTGTAATTGTTATATGTTATTTGTTATATATGGTGTGCATGACAAATATATTAAAGATTGTTTGGCTTTTTTCTGAGGTTTTCTTGTATTATTTGTGATCTTTATGTTTTTTCTCCTAATGTTGTTTGGCCTCAAATTAAAATTTCAATCTGCAACCCTGGTGAGCGAGAGTGAGTGAGAGAGTGAGTGAGTGAGAGTGAGTGAGGGAGTGTGAGAGAGTTAGTGAGAGTGAGTGAGAGTGAATGGGTGAGTTGGCCAAGAAACGTTTCTCCTTGCCTCCCCAGTTGATGTTTACAGGACCGCAGGTGAAGCTGCCAACCGCTCTCCAGCCTGAGTACACCTCCACCAGAGGGTTTGAAAGCACCGACACCAATCCCGGCCCCCTCTCACAGCCTGACCCTGCCTATTCCGCTTGCCAAGATTCTGTCTACCATGATTCCCATCATGCCCGTTCTGCAGAGGTTGGTGTTCTTTATTTCCTATCTTCTTCCTCAGGATGAAGTTCGCAGAGGGGCCAACCGCGTAGTATACGTTTCCATCGTATGGAATGACCAACTCTGGGGGCAGAAGAGAAAAAAAACAATCAGTACATTTCCAAACGTAGACTGGGCGACCGTTTCGCTGAACACTAGGCCTATGTGAGTGATCGCCCGTCTGACAAACATTTCAATGGTCCTTTGTTGTCACAGTGAAATTTGATTTACCATACAGTCACACCAAAAATGCAACAAGATACAAAACTACTTAAAGATTAAACATAAACATCCACCACAGCGGCGTGTGAGAAGCCCCAGGACACACAGCATAAGCGGAGATCCACAGTCATCTGTTCAATGTCAAGGCCCCACACACACGCTCCTTCACCGTGATGTGACCAGAGTTGTACCGATCGCTATCACTCTCTCTCTGCAGTCAGAAAGCTGCCCACACTCGCACCAGACTCTGGGAAGTTCTTATGGTGCCATGACCCCATAAACAACAAGATCACCGCACACACGGCACACCCTCCGAATCCTCACCAGTGCAGGCAGCACGTCCATCATGTTTTTTTCAGCGACCTCACATTCCCCACTGTGTTGCAAGGCAAATAACTTATACCTTCATTCCTTCTTTGAACACCACTTCAGAATTAAAGTATGTTCTTTAAGGAAGGAGATGAGTAGTGGTGAGTCTGTCGAACTCTTTGCCACTGAAGGCTGTTGAGGCCAAGTCAATGAACAAAGCACAGATAGATTCTTGATTAGTACAGCTGTCAGGGGATATGGGGAGAAGGCAGTGAATGGGATTAGGAGGGAGAGATAGATCAACCATGATTGAATGGCGGAGTTTGACGATGGGTCGAATGGCCTAATCCTACTACTTTTCCTCATGACCAACACTGAGCTTTCTGTCCTGGGTCTCCTCCACTGCCAGAGTGAGGCCACATGCAAACTGGAGGAACAGCACCTCATATTTCACTTGGGCAACTTGTACATAGCTATGTGTTAGTTACAGTTTAGTTTATTGCCACGTGTACCGAGGCACAGCGAAAAGCTTTTTATTGCATGCTAACGATTCGGCAGAAAGACAATACATGATGATCTCTTTACAGTGTATATATTCATGATAAGGAAATAATGTTTAGTGCAAGGCAAAGCCAGCAAAGTTTGATCAAAGATAGTCCGAGGGTCACCAATGAGGTAGATAGTTCAGGACTGTTCTATGAACATTGAATTGTCAAATTTTAAATAACTTAATCTTACACCATATAACAACCATGTAACAATTACAGCACGGAAACAGGCCTTCTCAGCCCTTCCCGTCCGTGTCGACCATTTATTTTCCCCTAGTCCCAACTACCTACACTCAGACCATACCCCTCCATCCCCTTCCCATTCATATACCTATCCACTTTACTTTTAAATGTTAAAATCGATCCCGCCTCCACCACTTCTGCTGGAAGATCATTCCATACAGCCACCACTCTCTGAGTAAAGAAGTTCCCCCTCATGTTACCCCTAAACTTCTGTCTCCTAATTCTCATGTCGTGCCCTCTTGTTTGAATCTTCCCTACCCTCAATGGGAAAAGCTTATCCACGTCAACTCTGTCTATCCATTTCATCATTTTAAAGACCTCAATCAAGTCCCCCCTTAACCTTCTGCGCTCCAAAGAATAAAGACCTAACTTGTTCAACCTTTCTCTGTAACTTAGTTGCTGGAACCCAGGCAACATTCTAGTAAATCTCCTCTGTACTCTCCCTATTTTGTTGACATCCTTCCTATAATTAGGCGACCAAAATTGTACACCATACTCCAGAATTGGTCTCACCAATGCCTTGTACAATTTTAACATAACTTCCCTACTCTTATATTCAATGTTTTGATTTATAAAGGCCAGCACACCAAAAGCTTTCTTTACCACCCTATCTACATGCAATTCCACCTTCAGGGAACCATGCACAGTTATTCCTAGATCCCTCTATTCCACAGCATTCCTCAATTCCCTACCACACCCACTCCCCCTTCCCCCTATTCCCCCTCCCTAGTCTTTTAACCACAGTTCTCCACTTTGTTTCTCTTGAGGTCACACCTTCAACTAGCCAACAATGGACCTAACAGGCACCGCCCCATCTGAGCTCATTTGTGGCCAACCCTGATTGCTCCTGATTTTCTCACCTCCAGCTCTGCACCTCTTCCTTTACACCCCCACCTACATTCAGTCTGAAGAAGGGTCCCGACCCGAAACGTCACCCATCCATTTTCTCCTGAGACATTGCCTGACCCGCTGAGTTACTCCAGCACTTCATGTCTATCTTTGGTATGAAACCAGCATCTGCAGTTCTTTGCTTTTACACTTGTTTACATTGCAGTCTTGCTTTGTGAATAGGAATCTACATATCCAATGAACAGGTTTGTAAGTCATAGGAGCAGAATTAGGCCATTCGGCCCATTGGCTTTACTCCACCCTTCAATTGTGGCTGATCTATCTTTCCATCTCAACCCCATTCTCCTATCTTCTCCTCATAAGCCCTGACAGCTGCACTAATCAAGAATCAGGCAAACTCTGTTTTAAAAATATTCAGCCGTCTGTGGCAATGAATTCCCCAGATTCACCACCCTTTGGCTAGATAAATTCCTCCTCATCTCCTTTCTAAAGGTATGTACTGTATAAGTTATAGAATTCTAAATGATTCAGAGTGGGGCTGAGTTGCAATACCATCACAAATCTTGCAGCACACTACAAAAGGGTTTACATCACTTTGATTTGCACTCAATAATATTATAATGTCAATAATTGTTTAATTGGTCTCTGTAAATTGCCCCTGGTGAGTAGGGAGCGGATGAGAAAGTGGGATAACATGGAACTAGTGTGGACAGGTGATCGATGGTCAGCGTGGACTCGGTAAAAGTCATGTTTCCGTGCTGTATCCTTAGCACGGCACAGAGGCTCAGCTGGCAGAGCCACTGCCTCACAGTGCCAGAGACCCGGGTTCCATTCCGACCACGGGTGCTGTAAGTGTGGAGTTTGCATGTTCACCCCGTGACCGCATGCGTTTCCTCTGGGTGCTCCGGTTTCCTTCATATTCCATCTACAATTGTAGGTTAATGGGCCTCTGTAAAAATGGCCCCATGTGTGTATGGTGTTGGTGAGAAAGTGGGATCACATAGAACTAGTGTGAAGGATGGTTGGCGTGGAATCACTGGGCCAGTGGTTTCTATGCTGTATTTCTAAACAAAACTATCACAATGTTTAAAAACCTTTTGGACAGCTGGATGGAGCATTGGTTTAGAGGGCCATGGGCCAAACGCAGGCAGGTGGGACTAGTGTAGATGGGGCATGTTGGTCGGCATGGGCGTGTAGGGCCGAAGAGCCTGCTTCCACACATTGGAAGGCATGGACAGGCGACGTTTTGTGTTGGGGTCCTTGCTATATTTAAGAGGGCGTTAGATGTGGCACTTGTGGCTAAAGGGATCAGGGGGTATGGAGAGAAGGCAGGTACGGGATACTGAGTTGGATGATCAGCCATGATCACATTGAATGGCGGTGCAGGCTCGAAGGGCCGAATGGCCTACTCCTGCACCTATTTTCTATGTTTCTATGTTTCTATGTTTCAGACTCAACCCTAATTGGATGTGGGTTCCATATCCAGTATGAAAGATTCCAATCTGAAATGCCGCCTGCACATTCCCTTCACAAATAAGTTAGTTTTGTTTTGTGCAGTATTTCAGTGGACACAGATTGGAAACAGGCTCTTCGTCCCACCGAGTCCACACGGAACCGCGATGTACCTGTACACTAGCACTATCCTACACACCATAGACAAACATTTTATGGAAGCCAATTAACCTACAAACCTGCATGCCTTTGGAGGGTGGGAGGAAACCGGAGCACCCGGAGAAAACTCATGTGGTCATGGGAGAATGTACAAACTCTGTACAGACAGCACCTGGAGTCAGGATGGAACTGGGGTCTCTAACGCTGTAAGGCAGCAACTCTACCACTGTGCCACCTTGATCTGCTGAGCTCATCCAACACATTGAGTTTAGGAGGAAGACTGTACATCTTCCAGCATCAAGGAACCCATGTTATATTCCTCACCTCTGCATTCTGATAGGATCAGGACAAGTTGATAGTCCAGCCAATCCCCTTCCAGGTTGTTCATGGACATGGCTTTCTTGATTACGACGGGGGCCCTGTCTTTGTTGGTCACCTGGAGTGGAAGGGAAAAAGTATTTACTTCAGACGCTAGGTGTATTGAGAGGGAGGGGGGCACTGAGGATCTTCTGAAAGGGATTTAATAAGACTTACCTGTTACCAGAAACCAAACAAGTGTTAGAAAAATGTTCCGCACCGACCTGCATCGTCTGCTTTGATATGTCATTTTCACATCTTAACCTTCCATATCTCCAGACTCCCTCTCCCCTGACTCTCAGTTTGAAGAAGGGTCTCGACCCGAATCATTACCCATTCCTTCTCCCCACAGATGCTGCCTGACCCGCTGAGTTATTGCAGTATTTTGTGTGTATCTTAGAAAAATGCTACCCCATTATTTGACCAGTCATTTGCAATCACTCCTCAGGCCTGCGGTCAGTTAAGTTTAGAGATACAGAATGGAAACAGGCCCTTCGGACCATCGAGTTCACACCATCCATTGAATACCCTTTCACACCAGTTCAATGTTATCCCATTTTCAGTTATCAGGCAACAGAACCATCTCACCTACAACTAGAGAGCGACCTTGAGCATGTACAGAGCACCTTTCAAACCATTAGATCCTCAGCACCATACACTACGGAAATCGGCCTTTCAACCCAAATTGCCCAAACTGGCCATGATGCCCCTTTTCTACGCCAGTCCTACCATATAGCCATATAACAATTACAGCACGGAAACAGGCCCTCTCGGCCCTTCCAGTCTGTGCCGAACATTTATTTTCCTCTAGTCCCATCTACCTGCATTCAGACCATACCCATCCATTCCCTTCGTCCATATACCTATATACCAGCGGGTGGTAAAGAAAGCTTTTGGTGTGCTGGCCTTTATAAATCAGAGCATTGAATATAGGAGTAGGGACGTAATGTTAAAATTGTACAAGGCATTGGTGAGACCAATTCTGGATAATGTGTACAATTTTGGTCGCCTAATCATAGGAAGGTTGTCAACAAAATAGAGAGAGTACAGAGGAGGTTTACTAGAATGTTGCCTGGGTGCCAGCAACTAAGTTACAGAGAAAGGTTGAACAAGTTGGGTCTTTATTCTTTGGAGCGCAGAAGGTTAAGGGGGGGACTTGATTGAGGTCTTTAAAATGATGAAAGGGATAGACAGAGTTGACGTTGATAAGCTTTTCCCATTGAGATGGAAGATTCAAACAAGAGGACATGACATGAGAATTAAGGGAAAGAAGTTTGGGGGGTAACATGAGGGGGAACTTCTTTACTCAGAGAATGGTGGCTGTGTGGAATGATCTTCCAGCAGAAGTGGTGGAGGCAGGATCCATTGTAACATTTAAAAGTAAAGTGGATAGGTATATGGACGGGAAGGGAATGGAGGGGTATGGTCTGAGTGCAGGTAGATGGGACTAGGGGAAAATAAATGGTCGGTACGGACTGGAAGGGCCGAGAAGGCCTGTTTTCGTGCTGTAATTGTTATATGTTATATGGTTATCCACGTTACTTTTAAATGTTAAAATCGATCCTACCTCCACCACTTCTGCTGGAAGCTCATTCCACACAGCCACCACATTTCACTCAGTTCCTCCATCTTATTTGACCCCCGTTCCACTGCTATTTCCGGCAGATTATTTATGTCTTCCTTAGTGAAGACAGAACCAAAGTAGTTATTCAATTGGTCTGCCATGTCCTTGTTCCCCATGATCAATTCACCTGTTTCTAACTGCAAGGGACCAACATTTGTTTTAACTGGTCTCTTTCTCGTTAGGAGCTTCTTGGCCCTTCCAGTCCGTGCCGACCATTTATTTTCCTCTAGTCCCATCTACCTGCTATCAGACCATACCCCTCCATTCCCTTCCCGTCCATATACCTATCCACTTTACTTTTAAATGTTAAAATCGATCCTGCCTCCACCACTTCTGCTGGAAGGTCATTCCACACAGCCACCACTCTCTGAGTAAAGAAGTTCCCCCTCATGTTACCCCCCAAACTTCTTTCCCTTAATTCTCATGTCATGCCCTCTTGTTTGAATTTCCCCCTCATGTTACCCCTAAACTTCTGTCCCTTAATTCTCATGTCATGCCCTCTTGTTTGAATCTTCCCTACCCTCAATGGAAAAAGCTTATCCACGTCAACTTTGTCTATCCCTTTTATCATTTTAGGCGACCAAAATTGTACACCATACTCCAGAATTGGTCTCACCAATGCCTTGTACAATTTTAACATTACTTCCCTACGCGTATATTCAATGCTCTGATTTATAAAGGCCAGCACACCAAAAGCTTTCTTTACCATCCTATCTACATGCGATTCCACCTTCACGAACTATGCACAGTTATTCCTAGATTCCTGCCCATGTTTGACCCATAGAAACATAGAAACATAGAAAAATAGGTGCAGAAGTAGGCCATTCGGCTCTTCGAGCCTGCACCGCCATTCAATGTGATCATGGCTGATCATCCAACTCAGTATCCCGTACCAGCCTTCTCTCCATACCCCCTGATCCCTTTAGCTACAAGTGCCACATCTAACGCCCTCTTAAATATAGCCAATGCCTACTTTCAATGACTGGTGTACCATGACACCCAGGTCTCGTTGCATCTCCCCTTTTCCTAATCTGCCACCATTCAGATAATAGTCTACCCTCATGTTTTTGCCACCAAAGTGGATAATCTCACATTTATCCACATTACACTGCATCTGCCATGCATCTGCCCATTCACTCAGCCTATCAAAATCACCCTGCAGCCTCCAAGCATCCTCCTCACATCTAACTATACCCCCCAGCTTGGTGTCATCTGCAAATTTGGAGACGTTGCATTGAATTCCCTCGTCCAAATCATTAATATATATTGTAAATAGCTGGGGTCCCAGCACTGGGCCTTGCGGTACCCCACTAGTCACTGCCTGCCATTCTGAAAAGGACCCGTTTACTCCTACCCTTTGCTTCCTGTCTGCTAGCCAGTTCTCTATCCACATCAATACTGAATCCCCATTACCGTGTGCTTTAAGTTTGTATGCTAATCTCTTATGCGGGACCTTGTCGAAAGCCTTCTGAAAGTCTAGATATAACACATCCACTGGTTCTCCCTTATCCACTCTACTAGTTACATCCTCGAAAAATTCTATCAGATTTGTCAGACATGATTTACCTTTCGTAAATCCATGCTGACTTTAGAAACATAGAACATAGAAAAATAAGTACAGTAGTAGGCCATTCGGCCCTTCGAGCCTGCACCGCCATTCAATGTGATCATGGCTGATCATCCAACTCAGTATCCCGTACCTGCCTTCTCTCCATACCCCCTGATCCCTTAAGCCACAAGTGCCACATCTAACGCCCTCTTAAATATAGCCAATGAACTGGCCTCAACTACCTTCTGTGGCAGAGAATTCCAGAGACTCACCACTCTCTGTGTAAAGAATGTTTTCCTCATCTCGGTCCTAAAGGAATTCCCCCTTATCCTTAGACTGTGACCCCTTGTCCTGGACTCCCACAACATCGGGAACAATCTTCCAGCATCTAGCTTGTCCAACCCCTTAAGAATTTTGTAAGTTTCTATAAGATCCCCCCTCAATCTTCTAAATTCCAGCGAGTACAAGCCGAGTCCATCCTATCTTTCCTCATATGAAAGTCCTGACATCCCAGGAATCAGTCTGGTTGAGACTTTGTCCAATGATTTCACCACTTTCCAAATGCGCTGCTATCCCATCTTTCATAACTGACTCTAGCAGTTTCCCCACTACCGATGTTAGACTAACTGGCCTGTAATTCCCCGCTTTCTCTCTCCCTCCTTTTTTAAAAAGTGGGATTACATTACCACATCCCTCAAAAACTTTTCTATCCATGTACCTGTTCAGTTGCCTTTTAAATATTGTGTAGTTCCTGCCACAACGACCTCCTCTGGCAGCTTACTCCTAAAACCCAACACCCCTCAGATTCCTATTAAATCTTGCCCATCTCACCTTAAACCCATGTCCTCTGGTTCTTGATGTCCCTCCCCTGGGTAAAAGACCCTCTGCATTCACTCTTTCTATTCCCCTCATGATTTTATACACCTCTATATGATCACCTCTCAGCCTTCTGTACCACTACACCCACCACCTTCTGTGTGAAAATGTTGCCCCCCAGGTCCCTATTAAATCTTTCCCCTCTCACATTGAGGCGGGTGTATGGAATGAGCTACCAGAGGAGGTAGTTAAGGCAGGGACTATCGCAACATTTAAGAAGCAATAGGACAGGCACATGGATAGGACAAGTTTGGAGGGATTTGGGCCAAATGCAGGCAGGTGGGACATGTTGGCCGGTGTGGGAAAGATGGGCCAAAGGGCCACACTGTATCACTCTATGTCCTCTGGCTCCTGCTCCTTATGTGAGAAACCAGAATCTCGTTAAAGTTTGCGTCTGTTGTAGACTTTGAGCTAAACAGCACGGAAACAAGCTCCTGGGTTTTCAACTTTTCACATTTCCATCTTTTATATTCAGAAGTCATAACTATATTACAGCAATGGTAGAGCTGCTGCCATACAGCCCCGGAGACCAGGGTTCCATCCTGACTGTGGGTGCTGTCTGTAGGGAGTTTGTACGTTCTCCCAGTGACGCTGCGGGAATTTCATCGGGTGCTCATACGTTCAGAGAAGCAGAGTTAGGATAGTCAGCCCATCGAGCTTAATCAGCCGATCTTTCGCCCCCTCCTAATACTATTCTCCTGCCTTCTCCCCATAAACCCTGACTAATCACCAGTGCTCCGGTTTTCCTCTACACTTCAAAGATATACGGGATTGTAGGCTTCAGTAAATTGTTCCCAGAGTGCCGGAATTAGTGCATCCTATCCAATCGTTGGTAGGCGTGGAATCGATGGGTCGAAGGGCCTGTTTCCATGCTGTGTCTCTGCTATAAAGTAGTATCTGAGCCGTGGAAGAATGCCATGCACCTACCACAATGCTTTTGTAGCAATTCCTGTTGCCCTTCTCGAGGCTGACGCGGATCCTACAATTTTCCTCGTTCCGCTTTTTGTACTTAGGGCGTGGCGCCCTGGAACTGCGGGAAGTCCCTGAGATGGTGCTGTTGTTGTCCTTGTGGTGGATGAAGGGCAAGCAGGAAATGGTGCGGATCCACGACAAGAATCCCGACGTTGCCGTGTCCGTTGCATGGGGGGATAAGGAAGCTGCTAATGATTGCTGGAAAAAAAAAACAGTAAGGATGGGAATTTAGATATTTCCAATCCAACTTTCCACTTCTATCATCAAGTCAGGCTGCTCCCATCCTCTACATAGGATGAATGGTAATCTTATAGACGTGTATAAAATCTTGAGATTAGTTGCTGCCTCACAGATCCAGAGACCCGGGTTCGATCCTGACCTCAGGAGCTGTCCATGCGGAGTTTGCTCATTCGCCCTGTGAACACGTGGGTTTCCTCCGGTTTCAAGAGTCAAGAATGTTTTATTGTCGTATCCCATTTCCTCTCACATCCCAAAGATGTGCAGGGCTATTGGTTATTTAGCTTCTGTAAATTGTCCTTAGTGTGCAGCATAGAACTAATGAATGGGGTGATCGCTGGTCGGCACAGACTCAGTGGGCCGAAGGGACTGTTTCTCTAAAGTAAACTAAACTAAATATTGGTGTGATGCACTTGCAACAATGCATTGCTTCACTTGTACTGTACTGCTTCTGCATAACACAACGACTGCTTAAAAAACAGCCAAGTCTTATTTGAGCGACTTTACAGATACAGTGCAGAAACAGTCTCTTCCGTCCAGACCGACCAGCGGTCCCCACACACTATCCTACACACCAGGGACAATTTACCACTTGCAGAAACCAATTAACCTACAAACGTGCTCTTTGGAGCATGGGAGGAAGCTGGAGCACCCGAGGGAAACCCATGTAGTCACAGGTAGAATGTAAACCTTACAGGCAGCACCCATGGTCAGGATCGAACACGGGTCTCTGGCGCTGTAAGGCAGCAACTCTACCGCTGCGCCACAAAGTGTTGGAATAGGTCAGCTCACTCCATAGATCTCAGCTTCACATTATCCTTCCTCAGGATCCACACGCTCAATCAAAGCTCTTCCACTTACCTGACCTCCACACAGGATCACAATCCTGCCCTTCTCCAGACCAGGCCCCCCAGCGACTGCGGAGTTACTCCAGCACTTTGTCTTTTTATGTAAACGAGCATCTGCAGTTCCTTGCATCCACCCCTCATTGGAACGAATTAGACGGACGAGCAAGCGGACGTACAAGGAAGAGGTTCTAACTTTTTGGAAACAAAATGTTTTTACAGAAGTCTGCCTGGATTCAAGGGCCTCAGCTACAGGGAGAGGTTGGATAGACCGGCATTGTTTTCTCTGCAATGTCTGAGGTTGGGAGAAGACCAGTTAGAAGTATATAAAATTATGAGAGGCACAGTTAGAGTAGACACTCAGAATCTTTTTACCCCAGGCTGGAAATGTCCAAGACTAGAGGGCATCGCTATAAGGTGAGAGGGGGAAAGCTTAATGGGGTTGCGCGGGGCAGTGGTGGGGACCTGGAATGCTTGACCTGGGGTGGTGCTTGGAGGCTGCAGGGTGATTTGGATAGGCTGAGTGAATGGGCAGATGCACGGCAGATGCAGTGTAATGTGGATAAATGTGAGGTTATCCACTTTGGTGGCAAAAACATGAGGGTAATAATCTGAATGGTGGCAGATTAGGAAAAGGGGAGATGCAACGAGACCTGAGTGTCATGGTGCACCAGTCATTTAAAGTAGGCATGCAGGTACAGCAGGCAGTGAAGAAAGCAAATGGTATGTTAGCATTCATAGCGAAAGGATTTGAGTATAGGAGCAGGGAGGTTCTGCTGCAGTTGTACAGGGTTTTGGTGAGACCACACCTGGAGTATTGCATACAGTTTTGGACTCCAAATCTGAGGAAAGACATTCTTGCCATAGAGGGGGTACAGAGAAGATTCACCAGACTGATTTCTGGGATGTCAGGACTTTCATATGAGGAACGACTGGATAGACTCGGCTTGTACTCGCTGGAATTTAGAAGATTGAGGGGGGATTTTATAGAAACTTACAAAATTCTTAAGGGGTTGGACAAGCTAGATGCTGGAAGATTGTTCCTGATGTTGGGGGAGTCCAGAACAAGGGGTCACAGTCCAAGGATCAAGGGAATTCCTTTAGGACCGAGATGAGAAAAATATTCTTTACACAGAGAGTGGTGAGCCTCTGGAATTCTCTGCCACAGAAGGTAGTTGAGGCCAGTTCATTGGCTATATTTAAGAGGGCGTTAGATGTGGCACTTGTGGCTAAAGGGATCAGGGGGTATGGAGAGAAGGCAGGTACGGGTTATCGAGTTGGATGATCAGCCATGATCACATTGATTGGCGGTGCAGGCTCGAAGGGCCGAATGGCCTACTCCTGCACCTATGTTTCTATGTTTCTATGTGGTGGTGGAGGCAGATACGACAGGGGTGTTTAAGAAGCTTTTAGGTGGGCACATGGAAGTAGAGGGGAGAGAGGGATATGGATCATGTACAGGCAGATGAGAGTGTTCGTCATGCTCGGCACAAACATTGTGGACCGAAGGGCCCGAACCCGGGCTGTACTTTTCTATGTTCTAACCATCCTATCACCAACCAGAGAGCAGTCCCCACCTTCCATCCACCACATTGGCAGATGTTTCCTGCCACTCTCACCTCTGGCCACAAACTCTTTGAATCACTTCCCTCTGGGAGGCGACTCTGGACTACCAAAGCTGCCACAGCCAGACATAAAAACAGCGTCTTCCCATGACCAGTAGCTCTATTCAACAGCCAAAAGACTGTAGACTCTGGTACTTTATTTTCGCATGTTTAGGTAATCATGTTTTATTTTTATTTGTCTACTGAATATCTTGTTATTACCTGTGAGAAAAGCAACAAGGTAAATTCCTTGTATGTGGACATACTTGGCTAATAACATTTTTATACATTCATTATTATTCATTGAAGACAATAGACAATCAGTGCAGGAGTAGGCCATTCGGCCCCTCGAGCCAGCACCGCTATTCACTGTGATCATCCACAATCAATACCCCGTTCCTGCCTTCTCCCCATATCCCTTGACTTTGCTATCTTTAAGAGCTCTGTCCAGCTCTCTCTTGTAAGCATTCAGAGAAACGGCTTCCACCACCATCTGAGGCAGAGAATTTCACAGACTCTCAACTCTCTGTGTGAAAAAGCTTTTCCTCATCTCTCTTCTAAATGAATTATCCCTTATTCTTAAACTACCCCTCAGACCATCTTAAATCAGACTTTACCTTGAACTAAACGTTATTCCCTTAATCCTATATCTGTACACTGCGGATGGGTTGATTATAATCCTGTATTGTCCTTCCACTGACTGGTTAGCACACAACAAAAAAGCTTTACACTGTACCTCGGTACACGTGACAATAATAAACTGAACTCTCCAGGTCTCTAAATCAGTGGTTGCCCGGGTGTCATTGACCACCCAAAGTGCCGCCCGGCAACCTAAACGCCGAGTCATTTTGGCCGACTTGGCAAGCAGATACTGGTTTACACCGATAGACACAAACAACTGGAGTAACTCCACGGGTCAGGCAGCATCTGTGGAGAATAGGAACGTGACGTTCGGTGGCGGCTGTATTGCGGGCAAAGGTACTAGGTGTGTGGTGACAAAGGGTCGCAGCGATAAACGGGCCTCGAACAGCGGCAGCAGCGGCGGCCATGGCAGCAGCTCCACCGCCTCATCCTCCCGCACCCCATCCCACCCCACCCCACCCGGCAGAAGGACGCCTCCCTGTCCCTCCCTCCCTCCCTCCCTCGGCGTGCGAGAGGGGTTGTTTTGAAAGCGCCGTTGGCGGATTTGCAGCAGCGGCCGCTATCGCCCTGATAATGGCCACTGCTTGCAAATCCGTTAACGGCGCTTTCAAAACTACCCCTCTCGCACGCTGAGGCCGAGAAGAGTGAGGGAGAGGCAGAGGGAGAGGGAGGTCTCCTTCCGCCGTCTGAAGCAGCTGCACCAACGATCCTATACTATAGGGTTTTTGAGCTGCACCGCTTGGCGCTGCCACTTTCTGTCAGCTGCCCTTGTATTGCTTTAACACACACTGTGCACAAAATTACAGGCACACACAAACACACATTCATATAAATATATGGTGGGACAGATAAAAGAGCTTATTAAAATCTTCTTACAAAGACCATTATGTAATTTATTTCTATCCTCTTTTGGGCCTAAGGCATAGCAGGGCTGCCAACTCTCACACAAAGGGAGGGAGAGAGGGAAATCGAGAAGAGAGGGGGGAGAGATAGATCGAGAGGGGAGAGAAAGAGATCGAGAGGGGAGAGAAAGAGATCGAGAGGGGAGAGAAAGAGATCGAGAGGGGAGAGAGAGCGATAGAGAGAAGAGAGGGTGATCGAGAGAAGAGAGGGCGATAGCGAGAAGAGGGGATAGAGAGGGATCAAGAGGTAAGTAAAGATCTATTACAAATAAATCTAATAACATTCTAATGCAACTTGCTCCTATATAGTCTTTGCTTGCAACTGCTCTGTAGCTTTGGAGCGGATTCACAGCAGGAGATCGCGAGACAAAGATCATAGAGAAGCCTAGTTTCCAATGATGTAGACGCCATAGTCGACGCCATCTCAAGTTCGCTAATATGGCGTCGACAGTCACACATGTGATACTACGCCTTTACCACTGAGTGGCGCATCTTGCTCCTCTATAATCTTTGGCTGCAAGGAGATCCCAACCGCCAACCCCTTTGGCGTTGGACTCTCTCTCTCTCTCTCTCTCTCTCTCTCTCTCTCTTTCCCCCCTTCCCCCCCCCCCTCATGTACGTCCTATTTTGATTTGTCCTGCCAAGATGTAGCACCTCACACTTATCAGCATTAAACTCCATCTGCCATCTTACAACCCACTTTTCCAAATGGCCCAAAACTCTCTGAAGACATTGAAAATCTACTTAACTATCCACAACACCACCCATATTAGTATCATCTGCATACTTACTTATCCAATTTTCCACCCCATCATCCAGATCATTGATGTACATGACAAACAAACACAGATCCCTGAGGCACCCCATTGGTCACTGGCTTCCAACCTGACAAACAGCCATCCACCATTACTCTCCGACATCTCCCATTCAGCCACTGTTGAATCCATCTTGCTACTCCGCCATTAACACCCAAAGATTGAACCTTCTTAACCAACCTTCCATGGGGAACCTTGTCAAAGGCCTTACTGAAATCCACATAGACAACATCCACTGCTTTACCCTCATCAATTTCCCTAGTAACCTCTTCAAAAAATTCAATAAGGTTTGTCAAACATTACCTTCCAGGCACAAATCCATGTTGACTGTTCTTGATCAGACCCTGTTTATCCAGATGCATATATATATATATTATCTCTAAGTATCCTTTCCATTAATTTGCCCACCACTGACGTCAAACTAACAGATCTATAATTGCTAGGTTTATTCTTTGAACCCTTTTTAAACAATGGAACAACGTGCGCAGTACGCCAATCCTCCGGCACTATTCCCGTTTCTAATGACATTTGAAATATTTCTGTCATAGCTCCTGCTATTTCTACACTAACTTCCCTCAATGTCCTAGGGAATATTCTGTCAGGACCTGGAGACTTATCCACTTTTATATTTTTCAAAAGTGTCAGCACTTCCTCCTCTTTGAAACTCATAGTTTTCATAGCTACTCTACTTTTTTTCCATTACCTCATAGAGTTCAATATCCTTTTCCTTGGTGAATACCGAAGAAAGGAAATTGTTCAATATCCCCCCCATCTCTTTTGGCTCTGCAGATAGCTGTCCATTCTGGCTCTCTAATGGTCCAATTTTATCCATCGTTATCCTCTTGCTATTAATATAGCTGCCGAAACCCTTCGGATTTACTTTCACCTTTCTTGCCAAAGCAACCTCATATCTTTTTTTAGCCTTTCTAATTTTTTTAGAAAGGTTAAAAGAAGATATGAGGTTGCTTTGATGATCAGTGTTGTTTTGGACATTTGCAGCCTGGGGGAGAAAGATTCTGACTGTCTACCCTATCTGGACCACTCATACTTTTATATACATCTGCGTCTTACAGACACAGCGGGGAAGCAAGCCCTTCGGCCCACAGGGTCCGCACTGACCAGCAATCCCCACACATTAACACTACCCCACAAACACTGGGGACAATTTACATTTATACCAAACCAATTAACCTACAAACCTGTATAAGCCCTGTCCCACGGTACGAGTTCATTCCAAGAGCTCTCCCGAGTTTGCCCTGATTTGAACTCGGAAAGTTACGGTAATGGCCACTCGTTGGTACTCGGGGATCTCGTGACCATTAATCAACATGTCAAAAAATCTTCATGAGTCTTCCTGTGTTACCTGCAGTTAGTGAGTCTTCCCGAGTACCTGCAGTTAGCGTTAGTAGCCACTAAGAGACATCCCCGAGCTCCGACGTACCCGCTACATTCATTCTCCGTGCTTACCACGAATTTGATTTTTTTTTAAACTCAGGAGAGCTCTTGGAATGAACTCGTACCGTGGGACAGGGCTTTTACTCTTTGGAGTGTGGGAGGAAACCAGAGAGCCCGTAGAAATCTCACGCAAGTCACGGGGAGAACGTACAAACTCCGTACAGACAGTACCCAGGTCTCCAGCGTGGCAAGTGCAGTAAGGGACCAATGCTACCACTGCGCCACCATGCCGTCCATGAGGCAGAGGGACTCCATTACCTTTCTTTGTGTATCCTCAGGCGTGTCGTCGGTCGTGTCGTCGTCGGCGTCTGCGGCGGCATCTGCGGTGGTGTCTACGGCGGCTTCTGCGGCGGCGTGTGCGGCATCTTCGGCGGCGTCTGCGGTGGTGTTGGCCATGTCTGCGGCGGTGTCGGCCGTGTCTGCGGCGGTGGTGCCTGCGGTACTGTCGGCGGCGGTGTCAGGCGTGTCTGAGGCGGTGTCAGCCCTGTCTGCGGCGGTGTTGGCCGTGTCTGCGGCGGTGTTGGCTGTGTCTGAGGCGGTGTCAGCCGTGTCTGAGGCGGTGTCTGCGGCGGTGTCAGCCGTGTCTGCGGTGGTGTCGGCGGCGGTGTCAGGCGTGTCTGAGGCGGTGTCTGCGGCGGTGTGAGCCGTGTCTGCGGCGGTGTTGGCCGTGTCTGCGGCGGTGTCGGCGGTGTTTGCGGTGGTGTCGGCGGTATCTACGGTGTTGGCCATGTCTGAGGCGGTGTTGCCGGTATTGGCCGTGTCTGCGGCGGTGTCGGCCGTGTCCGCGGCGTTGTCAGCGGTATCAGCCATGTCGGCGGTATCTGCGGTATCGGCCGTGTCTGAGGCGGTGTTGCCTGTATCAGCCGTGTCTGCGGTGGTGTCTGCAGCGGTGCCTGCGGTATCGGCCGTGTCTGCGGCGGTGTCGGCGCCAGTGTTGGCGGTGTCGGCCGTGTCTGCGTCAGTGTCGGCTGTGTTGGCCGTGTCTGCGGCGGTGTCGGCCGTGTCTGCGGCGGTGTCGGCCGTGTCTGCGGCGGTGTCGGCCGTGTCTGCGGCGGTGTCGGCCGTGTCTGCGGCGGTGTCGGCCGTGTCTGCGGCGGTGTCGGCCGTGTCTGCGGCGGTGTCGGCCGTGTCTGCGGCGGTGTCGGCCGTGTCTGCGGCGGTGTCTGCGCCAGTGTCGGCGGTGTCGGCCGTGTCTGCGGCAGTGTTGACGGTGTTGGTGATGTCGGCCATGTCTGCGACGGTGTTGGCGGTATCGGCAGTGGCGACCGTGTCTGCGGCGGTGTCTTGTCAGTGGCCGTGTCTAAAAAGAGCCTGCAAATAGGGAGCACAATTCATCAGCACACACATCCAGAGAAGCCATGCGGTCACAGGGAGAACGTGCCAGCTCCACACACACACACGCAGCACTCGAGGTTAGCATCAAACTTATTCCCAGCCTCGGCAAGGCCAGCAGCACAATCAAGGATGATTCACACCCTTGCCACTCCCTCTTTTCCCCTCTCCTATCAGGCAAAAGGTGTAGAAGTGTGAAAACGCATACATTCAGGGACAGTTTCTTTCCAGCAGTTACCAGGTAACTGAACTATCCTACCCCAACCAGAGAGCAGTGCTGAACTACTATCTACCTCATTGATGGCCCTTCGTTTATCCTTGATCAGACTTTACTAGGTTTATCTTGCACTAAACATTATTCCCTTATCATGCATCTGTACACTGTAAATGTAATCATGTATTGTCTTTCCACAGCTCACAACAAAAAGCGTTTCTCTGTACCTCGGTAAACATGACAATAAACTAAACTGACCCGGGCCTCTTGCGCTGTGAGGCGGCAGCTCTAATGTTAATTGGCTCCTTTGAATTGTACCCGAGCGTATAGAATAACATAGAACTAGCGTGCTGTATTGCTAAAACTAAACCAAGGAGGATTCAGCATCTGTGGGGGATAGGAGCTAATTGAGATGGATAAGGATGCTAGAAACAAATTATGGCAGAGTGAATAATGAACAGATGTTTAAAAATGCGTGTTCAAGGGATGGTCTAAAACAGAGTTTGAGAGAAAGATGAATGGGGAAAAAAGGTGCAGACTCATTTCTAAATGGGGTGAGAATCCAGAAATTGGAGGTGCAAAGGGACTTGGGAGTTCTGGTGCAGGATTCCCAAAAAAGTAATCGGCAAGACAAATCGGTGATAAAGAAGGCAAACACAATAGTATTTCAAGGGGGCTAGAGTACAAAAACAGGGATGTAAAGCTGAGGCTCTATAAGGCACTGGTCAGGCCACATTTAGAGTATTGTGAGCAATTTTGTGCACCATATCTGAGCTAGGATTTGCTGGCTATGGAGAGGGTCCAGAGGAGGTTTACGAGAATGATCCCAGGAATGAGTGGGTGAACGTTTATGACGGCAGTGGGCCTGTATTCGCTGGTGTTCATTGAAATTCACCAAATAGTGAAAGGTTTGGACAGTGTGGACGTGGATAGGATGTTTCCACTCATGGGGGAGTCTCGGACCTGGGGTAAATTTGCCCCCAGAGGGTAAATTTCGCTTACCCAGGGGGCAAGTTTATTGATTCTGAATTTGTAAATACTTTTTCTCTTTGACTGACTGTTTAGTTCTGGTATAATGATCTGTTCATCATTAGCTGTTCATAAATAAGTGAAATAATATTATAATGTGTTATTAAAGTTGCGAGGGTAAATGGGATGAAAAAGGCTGGCAACCCCTGGTCTCGGACCAGAGCCACAAAATTAAACAATATTCCTTTAAGAAGGAGATGAGGAGGAATGTCTTTAGTTAGAGGGTGGTGAATCTGTGGAATTCATTGCCACAGGTGGCTGTGGAGGCCAAGTCATTGGATATTTTTAAGGATAGATTCTTGATTAGAACGAGTGTCAGGGGTTATGGGGAGAAGGCAGGAGAATGGGGTTGAGAGGGAAAGATAGATCAGCTATAATTGAATGGTGAAGTAGACTTGGTGGGCCGAATGGCCTAATTCTGCTCCTGTAACTTATGAGCGAGGGGTCAATGTTACCTGAGGTGTTAACATATGATGGACAAGTAAATGGGATTGTGGTGATGTCCATGATTCAGAGAGTATTGCTCAACGTGGTGAAATGATGCACTAAGCTTCCAACTGAGCTTACTTTAGAGATACAGCATGGAAACCCTTACACTAGGTCTACCCTACTCACTGGGAGCAATTTTCAGAATTAATCTACACACCTGTACATCTTTGGAATGTGGGAGGAAATCGGAGCACCTGGAGCAAACACACACAGACACAGAGAGAACGTACAAACTCTAGTCCCACCTGCCTGCATTTGGCCCATATCCCTCTCAACCTTTCCTATTTCCACAATTGTCAAAATGTCTTTAAAATCGAAGATAAGACACAAAATGCTGGAGTAACTCAGCGGGACGGGCAGCATCTCTGGCGAGAAGGAATGGGTGACGTTTTGTGTCGAGACCCTTATTCAGAGTGATGACGGGAGTGGGCAGCACAGAGATAAAATGTAGTCATAGAACAGTGCGACTAGTGAGAGAACTGGGAAGGGGGAGGAATGGAAAGAGAGGGAAAGCAAGGGCTACTTGAAGTTTGAGAATGTTCATACCACTGGGGTGTATGCTGCCCAGGCAAAATTTGAGGTGCTGTTCATAAATGATTGGAGCAGAATTTGGCCATTCGGTCCATCAAGTCTACTCAACCTTTCAATCATGGCTGATCTATCTCTCCCTCCTATCCCCATTCGCCTGCCTTCATCTAACCCCTGACACCCGTACTAATCAAAAATCTATCTATCTCTGTTAGTCTGAAGAAGGGACTCGACCCGAAACGTCGCCTATTCCTTCTCTCCATAAATGCTGCCTCACACGCTCAGTTTCTCCAGCATTTTTGTCTACCTTTGATTTTTCAGTATCTGCAGTTTCTTTCTTAAACAAAAATCTATCTATCTCTGGCTTTGAAATATCCATTGATGGCCTCCACAGCCTTCTGCAAAGAATTCCACACAATCACCACCCTCTGACTAGCCGCAATTGTGAAACCAGCCTCAGACAACTGGGGTACCTCCAACCACCCTAATGTCAGGCCTCTGGAATCATACATGTTTACATGTATCCAACATTGCTAATTATGACAATGCAGTGAGCTGCAGCCAATGCTCACGCTAAACACACTAAATTAGTTAATTTTCTTTAAACAGATCTCCTGGCAACAACTTCAAGTAATCTAATTCCAAACCCTACCTCCAATTTGCGCTGGGCCTCACTCTGACAATGGAGGAGGCTAAGAACAGAAAGATCAGTGTGGGAATGGGAGGAGAATTAAGTGTTGAGCAACAGGGATATCAGGTAGGTCCTCCAGTAAAGTCTTGGAGGGTAATCCAGAAAGGCTCTGGAACCAAAAGGCTTTACTCGCCATGGGGGGCAATGTCAAAGATCAATCAAAAACCAAAGATAGACACAAAAGACTGGAGGACCTCAGCGGGACAGACAGCATCTTGGGAGAAAAGCAGCAGGTGACGTTTCGGGTCTGAAAGTAAATCTTTCCCATCTCACCTTCAACCTATGTCCTCTGGTTCTTGGTTCCCAAACCCAGCGTAACATACTGCATTCACTTTATCTATTTCCCTCACGGTCTTATACGCCTCTCTAAGGTCAACCCTCATCCGCCTGCACACCAAACCCGCTCAACCTCTCCCTATGGCTCAGGCCCTCAAGTCCTGGCAACATCCATCGTAAATAGATACAAAAAGCTGGAGTAACTCAGGACAGGCAGCATCTCTGGAGAGAAGGAATGGGTGACGTTTCGGGTGACGTTTCGGGTGACCCTTCTTCAGACTACCAAAGTAAATCTCGATACAAATCAAAAAGCTCATAAATCGACAAGGCGGTAAAGTTTAATTGACCATGAGGAAGGTGAAGTGGCAGGATATAATTAATGCTACTGCACAAAACCACTTTGTCCGAGCATGCGTCATGCAAGCCGTCCTATGACCACCTAAACTGTCATTTGGCAACATAAAAAGCTGCCAAGGTTGCCCGCTGACAAAAGAGAAAAAAAATGTGAGAGTCCTGCAAGGTGTATAATATTGTCGACACTGTCATAGGCCTTTTTTTACATATGCTGTCACAATGCATTGTAGTCTCTACACAACCCTTCAGCTCCAAAGAATAAAGACCTAACTTGTTCAACCTTTCTCTGTAACTTAGTTGCTGGAACCCAGGCAACATTCTAGCAAATCTCCTCTGTACTCTCTCTATTTGACATCCTTCCTATAGTTAGGCGACCAAAATTGTACACCATACTCCAGAATTGGTCTTACCAATGCCTTGTACAATTTTAACATTACTTCCCCACTCCTATATTCAATGCTCTGATTTATAAAGACCAGCATACCTAAAGCTTTCTTTACCACCCTATCTACATGCGATTCCACCTTCAGGGAACTATGCACAGTTATTCCTAGATCTCTCTGTTCCACAGCATTCCTCAATTTCATTTCGGAGTCACGTGAGTGACTTCGTGAAGAGCCCGCCGGCGCGCATGCTCGACATATCGTCGTATCGCGTTGCTGCGACGGCTGGCGGTGGAGCGCGCTCCTCGCCAGCCCTTCATAAGGGAACCACTGAGGTAAGTATCCTACCTTAAGTTGGTGGTCCTTGTTGTGTTGATTTGTTTCTTCCAGCAAGGACATGGATGGGAGTTCCAAGGGCCGGAGAACGTCTGGACGAGGTCGCCGGTCAGCAGTCCCGGAGCCATTGATATCGGCGGTACCTGCAGCGCAGGCCGGGACACGGGCGGGAGTATCGGTAAGCCCTGTGTTTACAGGTCCGGATCCGCCAGCACACCACAGTTCGGAGGAGTTCGATGAGGAGGAGTGTGGTGTGCCGCCAGAGCAGGAGGACCCTGCCATGGCAGTCAGGTCGTCAGCAGGCTTGCTGGCGACCTCGAGCAGAAGGGTGCGTGCAGCTGCACGGCCCTTTTCACTCAGCCCTCCGAGTAGGGGAAGGGCAGGAGCCCATAAGTCTAACCCTGTCGGGGCTAAGGCTTTGCCTGCCGCCGAGGAGCGGTCAGGTTCCAGGGCGGGACCCGGGGCGGCTGTGAGGTCCAGTCGACGCCCCCCAACTCTCGACGCCGGGACGGGTCGGTTGGGTCGGGTCTCGTCACGGTCGCCGAGCCCCCCATGGATGGGTGGGCGAGACCATGCGTCGGCCAGGTCCACGACGTGGGCAGCCGGCAAGCCCGCGCGGGCATCAGGTATCCATGCTGCGGCTGGTGCCGACACCACGCCGCAAGTGCCCTTAGTGGCAGCGGCTTCAGCTCCCGCTAAACGGAGGCGGTTGAACACGCCCGCGCGGGAATCGCGCAGTTTCGCTTCGGCGGCTGTTAGCGACGACTACCGGCACCGGGTGGGCCTCGATGAGGTGCGGGCCGATGATAGGGGCCCCGGCTATTTCTCAGAGCCGGAGGACTCCGACCACCTGAGTGTTCAGAGTGAAGGGCGTATTGACCGTATGGAGCGGCTGCTGGAGCTCCTGCTTCACGGTCAACAGCAGCAAGCGTCCAGCAGCGACAGGCACAGGGCTGTTTCACCAACTTCCACCATCAGCCTGGAGCAGCAGGATGAGGAGGTCTTGGTCGATCCCATACCACCTCCGTCAGATTTACCAGCGGAGGAACTTCTCGATGTGGCCACTAAGTTCGCGGCCCCACACTCGTCTGGGCTTCCCCTGAACTCGAAATTGGTAGCCACAGTGGACTTCCTCAACAACCATCAGCTCCAGGAAGAAGTTCTCATTCAGGCCATGAGCCGTCACAAGGCTCCATCCAACTGCAACTCCCTCAACGTGCCTGTGGTCAATACGCCGATATGGGGCAACATCAGTGCGGCTATCCGTCAACAGGAGCTGAAAATTCAGCGGATCCTGAAGCTCCTCACGGCCGGTATTACCGCCTTTGTGCGGTCGGTTGATGGGGATGAATTAAATTTGGACCAGGAGGATGCTCTGGCTCTATTGTGCGCAACTCAACATGAGATCAATGGGTTCCGCAAAAGCAGCATCCGCCCGGTGCTCAACCCTAAGTTTGCAGGGTTGTGCAAACCGCCGCCGCCGCCCCGTCAGCTCTTTGGAGAAGATCTCTCGAAGAGGGTCAAAGAGCTTGACGAACAAGCCAAGACGGTGGGACTCATGCGCTCTCACAGTGCCCCCACGCCGTCGGGCTCGAAAGCTCCGCTTGTTCGTCCACGAGGGTCTGCCAGCACCTCTACAAGGACCTACCCTCCAGCTCGACCCCGTTACCAACAGCCCCAGCAGCAGGGGGCTTTTTTAGGACAAGGTCGGCAGAAACCCTGGTGGAAGATGAGGACGCCGCGCCCTCAAGCCAACCCAGCACCTCCACGTCCACCCACACGTGTCAAGGACTGCCGGTAACCACGGAGGTGAGGCGGTCTGGTTCTCTCTTTTCTCTTTGTCTAACCTCACATGTTGGTGGGCGCCTTCGGTTCTTTTTGGGTGCATGGGGTGCTATTACTGGTGATGAGTATGTGTTACAAAATATTCAGGGTCATAAAATTGAGTTTCTTAATGGGGACATTCCTCCATCCCAGCACAGGCCTGGTCGAACATTTAAATTGTCTGCTGCAGAACAGGCAGCAGGCTATAAGGAAATTTTGAGGCTAGAACAGAAGGGAGTGATAGAGAAAACGGTTCATGAGCCAGTTGAATTTGTTTCTAATATATTCACTCGACCCAAGAAGGATGGAGGCTGTCGAGTCATCATTGACCTGACTAGTTTAAATACTTTTGTAACATATACTCATTTCAAAATGGACACTTTTGAAACAGCTAAATCATTGATTTCATGTGGTTGCTTTATGGCATGCATTGATTTACAAGATGCATACTATACTGTATCCATTCAAAAATATTATAGGAGGTTTCTGAAATTTATCTGGATGGGTCAACTCTGGCAATATAGGGCTTTGCCAAACGGGATTACCACAGCCCCTAGATTATTCACTAAATTGGTGAAGCCAATTATGGCTTATTTACGGCAACGACATCATATAGTGATGGCCTATTTAGATGATATCTTAATTGTCGGCCACACCCTGGAATTGGCTCAACAGGGTGTTGCAGCTGCTGTCAATATATTTCAGCAGCTGGGGTTCATTGTCCATCCAGCCAAATCAAAGTTCTGCCCCTCCCAGGTAATTCATTATCTGGGGTTTACGGTGGACTCTATTCGCATGAGGGTCACCATACCAACTAATAAGGTTGAGGAGGTCACCCAGGTGTGTCAAGGTTTAATCAGCGCTAGTATACCGTCGATTCGACATACAGCTACAGTAATTGGCAAACTTGTAGCATTGTTTCCGGCAGCCCGATATGGGCCTTTGCATTATCAGAATTTGCAAAGGGCCAAGATCGCTGCGTTAAGACAGCACGCTGGTCATTATGATCGACCAATGCAGCTGCCGCTCGAAGCGACGGGTGAGTTACGATGGTGGGTGCGTCACATTTGTAACTCATTTAAGCCTATTATTGAGGCTAATCCGGTGGTATACTTGCAAACTGATGCGAGCTCTTATGGCTGGGGAGCTACGGATCATTACTCTAGTTGCGGGGGCAGATGGGATACCCTTGAGGCTACTATGTTGTTGTCACAAGGGATAAACTATTTGGAGCTACTTGCAGCATTCCACGGACTTCGTGCTTATTGTTCCAAGGGTTTTGGCGCACATGTCCGTCTCCAAATAGACAACACCACAGCGGTGGCATATTTAAACCATATGGGCGGTACCAGGTCAGTTTCATGTGATAAATTGGCTAACTCAATTTGGCTCTGGTGTGTTCAAAGAGACATTTGGATTTCAGCTACCTATTTGCCAGGTGAGCTTAATACTGTGGCGGACACCAGGTCACGCAGGTTTAATGACAATATTGAATGGATGTTGCATCCAGAAATTTTTGCCAAAGTCACAGCCAAATTTGGGAAACCGGATATTGACCTTTTTGCGTCACGGTTGAACCATCAGGTACCAACATACGTCTCGTGGGAACCAGATCCTGGGGCTATGGCGCTAGATGCATTCTCGCTGGACTGGGGGAATTGGTTTTTCTATGCATTCCCCCCGTTTTGCCTCATCAGTCGGGTATTACGAAAGATTCAGATGGATGCAGCCAAGGGCATCCTTATTATACCCGACTGGCCTACACAGCCGTGGTATCCGGTGGTCTTTGACATGCTCAGTGAGCCTTGGGTCCTTTTGAAGGGTTGCCCAGAATTGGTTACTCACCCTGTCTCAGGGGAGCCACATCCCTGCCATGGCTATTTAAATTTGTTGGCTTGCAGGTTTTGAACAGGCCGTTAGTCCAATACGGCCTCTCAACTCGGACCATGGATACCATTGGGGCGTCGTGTCGAGAGTCAACAAGGCGAAGATACCGCTCACATATCAAGAAGTGGGAAGCCTACTGCAGCCGCTCTCGCATCACGTACGATGACGTGACTATAACCGACGTCCTGGAATTCCTCGCGGGGTTGCACCATGATGAACACTTAAGTTACAGTGCCATCAACAGCGCCAGGAGCGCGCTGTCATTCTACCTCAAGATTGAGGTGGGATCCAACAGGCTAGTGTCCAGACTCATGCGGGGTATATTCAATATGAATCCGCCTACACCACGCTACAATATCACCTGGGATGTCAGGGACGTATTAACCCTGCTCAGGACGTGGTCTCCCATGGAAGAGCTCCAGCTGGACAAACTCACCATGAAGCTGGTGATGTTACTAGCGCTGACTTCAGCACAGAGGGTACAGACACTGCATAAACTACGTGTCGACAGAATGATGTCTACCCCTACAGAAGTAGTCTTTTTTGTTGATGAGCTACTAAAGCAGCATAGACCTGGGTGCACAGGGCTGCAGCTGAAGTTCCCGGCATACCCCGCAGATGCTAGGCTGTGTTTAGCCTCACATATCCGTCACTATGTCAAGGTGACGGCATGCATCAGAGGAATGGAGAGATACCTGCTTGTCACTCATAAGAGACCTCATCATCGAGTGACAGTCCAGACGATATCCAGGTGGCTCCGGGTCGTCTTGGGTAAGTCAGGTATCGACACTAATGTGTTCAAGTCTCATTCCACCAGGGGTGCATCGACGTCAGCGGCGAGGATTATGGAGGTGCCTATGGACCATATTCTCGCCACAGCAGGATGGGCTAATGAAGCTGTGTTTCAGCGATTTTATAACAAGCCTGTTGCTGCTCCTCTACAGTTCGCGGAAGCCGTGCTGAATGCAGGTCGAGAACGTGGAGGTGTCCCCGCATGAGGGGTTTTTGATTTGTTGTTAATAAATATGCTCTTGTTTTGCAGTATGAACTATTTGAGCAAGTTTGTTCCTCCCATCCATCCCTGCTAGTGGTGTGTCAGCATGGACGTGGTCCAGGGCGTGTAATCACAGAAGCTTTGAAGTCTTCACGAAGTCACTCACGTGACTCCGAAATGAAATAGTAAGATTGAACGAGAACTTACCAGTTCGAAGGTTGATCGTTATTTCATGAGGAGTCGCGGTGAGGGATTTCGTGCCCTCTACGCCCAACCCTCAATCACCTTCACCTGGTAATTTGAGTCTCTTTCATCTTACTATGCCAAGTCATTTCTGTTACTGGTTTCTGTGATTCCACACCGCTACTTTGAAGAATGTCGAGCATGCGCGCCGGCGGGCTCTTCACGAAATCCCTCACCGCGACTCCTCATGAAATAACGATCAACCTTCGAACTGGTAAGTTCTCGTTCAATCTTACTATTCCCTACCATTTACCATGTACAACCTATTTTGATTTGTCCTGCCAAGATGTAGCACCTCACACTTATCAGCATTAAACTCCAACAATTTAGTGTAGTTTAGTTTAGAGATACAGCGCGGAAACAGCCTCTTGGCCCATCAAGTTCGCACCAACCAGTGACTCCACAAATTAACACTACCCTACACACACTAGGGATGATTTTACATTTACACCAAGCCAATTAACCTATAGACCTGTACGTCTTTGAAGTGTGGGAGGTAACCGAAGATCAGGGAGAAAATACATGCATGTCACAGGGAGAACGTACAAACTCCGTACAGACAAGCACCCATATTCAGATTTAACCTGGGTTTCTGGCGCTGTGAGGCAGTAGCTCTACTGCTATGTCACCATGGACAATTATTTCAGAACATAATTGGTAGAAATTGTATTTCACAATGTTTGTGTTTTTTTGGTTATTGGAACTTTGCAAGAGGTTGATCATGTTAAATAATGTATTTGAAGATATACAAAGTGTGGAGTAAGTCAGCAGGTCTGGGGGCATCTGAGCAGGACATGGACATGTTATCCAGAGATGGTGCCTGACCCCACTGACTTATCCAGCACTTTGCGTTTTTTTGGAAAATCAGCATCTGCAGTTCCTTGTGTTTCTGTGTATTTGAGGTATCTTGGAATGATCTTCGAGCAGAAGTGGTGGAGGCAGGATCGATTTTAACGTTTAAAAGTAAAGTGGATAGGTATATGGACGGGAAGGGAATGGAGGGGTATGGTCTGAGTGCAGGTAGATGGGACTAGGGGAAAATAAATGGTCGTCACGGACTGGAAGGGCCGAGAGGGCCTGTTTCCGTGCTGTAATTGTTATAATTATTATCTGGTTACTTCCCATTTTCCCAACTTGACACCATTTAGATAATAATCAGCCTTCCTGTTTTTGCTACCAAACAGGATAACCTCAAATTTATCCACATTAAACCGCATCTGCCATGCATCTGTCCATTCACCCAACCTGTCAAAATCACCCTGCATTCTCATAGCATCCTGCTCACAGTTCACACTCACCCAGTTTTGTGTCATCTGCAAATCTGCTAATGTTACTTTAAATCCCTTCATCTGAATCATTGATGTATATTGTAAATATCTGCAGGTCCCAGCACAGACACTTGCGGTACCCCACTAGTCACTGCCTGCTATTCTGAAAGGGACCCGTTAATCCCTCCTCTTTGCATCTTGTCTGTCAACCAATTTTCTATCCATGTCAGCACTCTACACCCAATAGTATGTGCCCTAATTTTTCCCACTTATCTCCTATGTGGGACCTTATCAAATGTTTTCAGAAAGTCCAAGTACACTACATCCATTGATCCTCCCTTGTCCATTTTCCTAGTTACATCCTCAAAAAATTCCAGAAGATTAGTCAAGCATGATTTCCCCTTCGTAAATTCACGCTGACTCGGTTCGATCCTGTCACTGCTATCCAAATGCCGCTATTTCATCTTTTATAACTGACTCCAGCATCTTCCCAATCATGTCAGGCTAACTGGTCTATAATTCCCCGTTTTCTCTCTCCCGACTTTCTTAAAAAGTGGGATAATATTAGCTACCCTACAATCCACATGAACTGATCCTGAATCTGTAGAACATTGGAAAATGATCATCAATGCATCCACGATTTCTAGAGCCACTTCCTTAAGTACCTTCGGATGCAGACCATCAGGCCCTGAGGATTTATCAGCCTTCAGTCCCTTCAGTCCACCCAACACCATTTCCTGCCTAATGTGGATGACCTTCAGATTCTCCGTCACCCCAGATCCTCTGGCCACTAGTACATCAGGAAAACTGTTTGTGTCCTCCTTAGTGAATACAGATCCAAAGTATCTGTTCAACTCATCTGCCATTTCCTTGTTCCCATAATAAATTCACCTTGTTCAGTCTTCAAGGGTCTAACTTTGGTCTTAACTATTTTTTTCCTCTTCACATACCTAAAGAAGCTTTTAATATTCTCTTTTGTATTCTTGGCTGGCTTACTATTGTACCTCATCTTTTGTCCCTGTATTGCCTTTTTAGTTATCGTCTGTTGCTCCTTAAACCGTTACCCAATTGGGTAACTTCTGTTACCCAATCCTCTTGCTTTCCGCTCACCTTTGATACGTTGTACTTCTCAAATCCAGTTCATTACATAACACTAAATCCAGAATTGCCTTCTCCCTGGTTGGCTCCAATACAAGCTGCTCTAAGAATCCATCACAGAGGCACTCCGCAAACTCCCTTTCTTGGGGTCCAGTACCAGCCTGATTTTCCCAGTCTACCTGCATGTTGAAATCTCCCATAACAACTGGGACATTGCCTATGCTACATGCCAATTTTAATTCCTGAATCAACTTGCACCCAATATTCAGGCTACTGCTTGGGGGTCTTTAGATAAGTCCCATTATGGTCTTTTTACCCTTACAATTCCTTAGTTCTATCCATACTGATGTCACATCTCCTGTTTCAATGTCACCCATTGCAAGGGACTGAATTTCATTCCTCACCAACAGAGCTACCACACACCCTCTGCCCACCTGTCTGTCTTTTCAATAGGAGGTATGCCCTTGAATATTCAGTTCCCATCCCCGGCCCTCTTGCAGCAATGTCTCTGTATTTGGTTCCGATTTGAGTGGGCCAGTGGAGCAGAGAAGCCAAGACAGTTGTTGCACCAACAGTAGATAAAAAAAGGTCCATAGAGGGTAGAAGGCTGGGTAGGGGCAGGGGGGAGGGAAGAGGGAAAGAGGCGGGGGAATGTTGGAGACTGGATGGAGACAGGATTGTCACTGGATGGATAGGATTCTCTTCCATAAAGAAAAGCTTAGAGGTGGCAGAAGAGCCCTACGTCTCTACGTCCAGAACCAGGGGTCAAAGTGTAAGAATAAGACCCGCTGAGTCACTCCATCTTTTATCTTGGTCTATTAACAGATTCAGATCTACCTTAGATCTCCTCGTGTAAGTCTGCTTTTTCTCCGGTATTCTCAAAACTGCTTGCTTGGATAACTGATTCACCGTGAAGTTTCGACCTCTAGCTGTCAATGCAGAATGGGTATGGTGCATCCACTGCAAGCTGTCAGATTAAATGGAGGCAGTTTGCCAAGTTGACAGATGAAATGCAGCCCGTCTCTCATGGTTACGGATGCAGTTCACTGTGAGGTCACCGGCCAGGCACATTATGAGGTCACTTCTGATTATGATGGTTTACAAACTTGTGATCTTACGAATGGAAGGCAGAGCCCAGAAGGGAATAAACCACTTCACCATATGACCACAGGTCACAGCGGTTATAACCAACTGGACTCAAATGTTAGATACAAGGAACTCAGTTCAGTTGAGTTTATTGTCACCTGTACAGAGAAATGCTTTTTGTCGCGTGCTAAAAAGAGTCAGCAGAAAGACAATGCATGATTACAATTGAGCTGTTTACAATGTATAGATACATGGTAAGGGAATAACGTTTAGTGCAAGATAGTCCGAGGGTCACCAATGAGGTAGATAGTAGTTCAGAACTGCTCTCTGGATGTGATAGGATGATTCAGTTGCCTGATATCAGCTGAATCTGGAGGTGTGCTTTTTCACACTTCTGTACCTTTCCTACTTTGAGGAAGGACATTCTTGCTATTGAGGGATTGCAGCGCAAGTTCACCAGGTTAATACCCGGGATGGCAGGACTTGCGTATGATGAAAGAATGGGTCGACTGGGCTTGAATTCGCTGGAAATGAGAGGGATGAGAGGGGATCTCAGAGAAACATATAAAATTCTTAAAGGATTGAACAGGCTAGATGCAGGAACAATGTTCCCGATGTTGGGGGAGTCCAGTACCAGGGGTTTCAGTTTAAGAATAAGGCTTAGGCCATTTAGGACTGAGATGAGGGAAAACGTTTTCATGCAGAATATCTGTGGAATTCTCTGCCACAGAAAGCAATGGAGGCAAATTCACTGGATGTTTTCAAGAGAGAGTTGGACATGGCTTTTAGGGCTAACAGAATCAACGGATATGGGGAGATAGCAGGAAAGGGGTGTGGAATTTGGATGATCAGCCATGATCATTTTGAAAGGTAGTGTTGGATCAAAGGGCCAAATGGCCAACTACTACATCTATTTTCTATGTTTCTACGTCATCATGAGTCCAGCACTCATTGATGTCTGGTCCTTAAGAAGGGTCCTGAACCAAAACGTCACCCACCCATGTTCTCCATAGATGCAGCTCGACCCGCTGAGTTACTCCAGCACTCTGTTCCTTCATGGACTGGCTGGTGTCTTGCTTGTATGAAAGAGCTACATTGCCAATGCACACAAGCCCCAACTTTGCTGTCAACATGAAACTGTTGACAGTTCAAGAAATGAAATATGTTGATGAAACCCGAGTGATGGACAAGATAATGCTTCACAGGAGAAAGTTAAATCTGCCTTGAATTTTATTTCGGTAGTCACGTGAGTGACTACGTGAAGACCCCGCCAGCACGCATGCGTGACATATCGTCGTACGCATGCGGAAGCGACGGTCGGGAGGAGCGGGGCTCCTCCAGCGTAAGTTTAAATAACTTACGCCAGGTAAGTCTCACCGGAGAGTGAGCGTCGACGAGAAAATAGTATCATTATGGAATCACGGAAGTCCAAGAGAGCAGCGGCGAGAGCAGCTGCTCTGGAGAACAGCCAGCGTACCGCCTCTCCAGAGCTACAGGTATTACCTGCAGCTCCCGACTTCTCGCCCATGAGGGCCGTTGGTACTCCACGGTCGGGCGGCAAACTCACCCGGAAGTCGGACGGGGCCGGTGACCCAGCTGGGTCCGGTCCCGAGGACACCCCGTTCGCAGATAGCGACGGAGGTCGTCTAACCCGCATGGAGCGGATGATGGAGCAATTGCTCGAATGTGACCTGCTAATGCAGGGGCAGAGTCACAGTGGGCCTCCTCGCAGGCCCACGGCAGGTTCCTACCAAGGACTGCCAAATGTCTCACCCTCCTCGCAGGGGAGCATTGAGGGTCAGAACTGGGCTGATCCAGAAGAAGGGGAGCTGGCTGAACAACCATCTGTGTCAGGGGTGTGTGAAGAATATCTGGATATGGTAAATAAACATGCAATGCCGACACAGAAAGGCCTACCTATCCACCCTAAGCTGGCAGCCAGCATTAACTACATGGCGACCAACCAGCTACAGGAACAGGCCATAAATTCTACAGCTGATAAATATATGGCTCCTGAAAACTGCAACTCACTTAATGTCCCTGCGGTGAACAACCCTATTTGGGGGAATATGAGCCCCTCGAGCAGAGGGCAGGAAATCAAACTTCAAAGAATCCTAAAGCTCTTAACCGCCGGGATCACAGCAGTGGCCAGAACTGCAGTGGGGATAGAGTTGCCGGAAGAACTGCAAGATGCCCTGGCTCTACTGTGTCATACACAGTATGAGATAAACAATTTCAGAAAGAGCATCATAAAGCCGGCGCTTAACCCCAAGTTTGCGGGGTTGTGTAAGCCTGGGAAGACTCAGCCTCCAAGCTTGCTGTTCGGGGAAAACCTTCCCAAGCAAGTAAAAGATCTTGATGAGGAGGCCAAGGCCTTGGGCCTGATCAAGGTTCCCGGGCCTACCAAACCTCATTACCCACAAAGACAGCACCCCTACACACCCACCGGACAGAGATACCATCAGAGACCTGCCGGTGGTGAAAGCTCGAAGGCCGGCCAACCTGCACAGCGGTCTTTTTTAGGCCATGGCCCAGCCCGGCCTTCTTGGAAGATGCGCCACTCCTACAACACGATGAATCAACAAAGGAAACGAGGACAGAAACCGCAACACCGGCAATAACCATGGAGGTAGGTGGGTCTGGTTTCCCCAGACACACATCTTGCCTAAATTCACTTTATGTAGGGGGCCGGTTGCACATGTTTTATGAAAATTGGCGCACTTTTACCTCTGATCCTTTCATACTCAGGAGTATTCAGGGCTACAAAATTGAATTTATTCACGAACTCCCTACCCCGGTCCAGCATTCACCTAGCCGAAAATTCATACTCTCTCAAAAAGAGAGGGTAGCAGGGCATGCTGAACTATACAGATTAATTGAAAAAGGGGTAATTGAGAAGGCCACCAAAGAACCACAGGAGTTCGTGTCTAATATATTCACCAAAAACAAAAAAGACGGCAGTTGCCGCATTATCATAGATTTGACCGAACTGAATACTTCTGTTCAGTATGTTCATTTTAAAATGGACACCTTTGACACTGCTATACAGTTAATAGATTATGGGTACTACATGGCACGCATTGACCTCAAAGATGCATACTATTCAGTACCAATACACAAGGATCATAGGAAATATTTAAAATTTATCTGGATGGGACAATTATGGCAATACAAAGCCTTGCCTAATGGGTTATCATCAGCACCCAGATTGTTTACCAAGATATTAAAACCAGCCTTGGCCTACTTAAGGAAACAGAATCATACTGTTATGGCCTATCTTGATGATATCCTCATTGTTGGGGAAAGTTTGGAAATGGCTACATTGGCAGTTACAGCCACGAAACATCTCTTTCAGAAGCTGGGTTTCATTATACATCCAGATAAATCAATATTAAAACCCTCAACCACCATGAAATACTTGGGGTTCAATATCGACTCAGTGCAAATGTCTATCACGTTGCCACTAAGTAAGGTGGAGGACTTGATAGAGGCTTGCAGGAGCCTTATTGGCATCAAGGACCCATCCATTCGGCCGGTGGCCAGGGTGATTGGGAAGATAGTGGCTGCCTTTCCCGCAGCACAATATGGGCCTTTACATTATCAAAACTTACAAAGAGCCAAAATTATAGCTCTCAAAAGTCATGCAGGCCATTTCGATAGGCCTATGAAAATACCAGAAAAGGCAAAAGCCGAATTAAATTGGTGGATGGCTAATGCCCAATATTGTTCCAAACCCATCACTATCATCAATCCCTCGATCACCTTACAAACGGATGCCAGTGCCAAAGGTTGGGGAGCTACTAATACTACCTCTAGTTGTGGAGGTAGATGGAGTGCACAAGAGTTAACCCTATTCAAAAATTTGGGAATTAACTATTCAGAAATGCTGGCAGCATTTCACGGCCTCAGGGCATACTGCACAAACATGCACAAAGTTCATGTTAGGATACAAATTGACAACACCACAGTGGTGGCCTATATTAACCACATGGGCGGAATAAAGTCGATATCGTGTGATGAATTGGCCAACAATATCTGGCTCTGGTGTCTGCAAAGGGAAATTTGGATCTCAGCCACTTACCTCCCAGGCAAGCTAAACACAGTGGCAGACACCAGGTCACGCAAATTTAACGACAACATAGAATGGATGTTGGATCGAAAAGTGTTCACAGATATTGTAGAACGTTATGGGACACCAGATATCGACCTCTTCGCGTCCAGATTAAATCACCAACTACCAACATATGTTGCTTGGGAACCAGACCCTGGGGCAGTAGCGATGGATGCTTTCACGCTACATTGGGGGGATTTGTTCTGCTATGCATTCCCCCCTTTCTGCCTCATCAGTCGGGTCTTGCAGAAAATAAAACAAGATTCCGCATCGGGTATTTTGGTGGTGCCCGACTGGCCTACCCAACCATGGTTCCCAGCGGTACAGAAGATGGCCACAGAACCTTGCATTCGGGTCAATAAACGACCTAGCCTGCTCATTCATCCTGTCACAGGAGAACATCACCCATGTTATGACCGCATGGACCTGTTAATTTGCAGATTTTAAAACGGCCTCTTCGCGGATTCGGACTCACCAGCAGAACGATAGACACCATCTCGGCGGCATGCAGGGAGTCCACCAGGAAGCAGTACCTCACCTACATCAAGAAATGGGAAGGATTCTGCACTACTACCAACACTACAAATGAATCCGCTACCATTACAGAAGTGCTGGAATTCTTGGCTACCCTACACTTTGATGAGGGACTGAGCTACAGTGCCATAAACAGTGCCAGGAGTGCACTATCATCCTACTTGGGCCAGGGGAGTGACCAATTGGGAATTGGATCACATCCATTAGTGTCCAAACTAATGAGAGGAATATTCAATTCCAATCCCCCTAGGCCCAGATATAACCATACGTGGGATATCAGCACAGTCCTAACAATGCTGCGAGGTTGGACACCTAACACAGGACTCACTTTGGCAAAGCTCACATACAAAATGGTAATGATTATGGCACTTATCACGGCACAACGGGTCCAGTCTCTGCACAAACTTAATCTGGATGCCATGACTATCACCAACGATAAAATCACTTTTCATGTGCAGGGACTGTTGAAACAAGATCGACCCGGAGCGTCTGGTCATACCTTGGAATTTCTGGCATATCCAGCAGATACTCGACTCTGCATCGTCACGTTAATTTCACAATATATCACAGTCACCAAAAATCTCAGGGGCACGGAGACAGCTTTGCTTATGAGCCACAAGAAGCCCCATCATAAAGTCACGGTGCAAACTATTTCTAGATGGTTAAGGGTGGTTTTGGATGCGGCGGGGGTGGACACTAATATATTCAAATCTCACTCCACCAGGGCGGCATCCACTTTGGCGGCTAGGAGGATGGAAGTACCATTGGACCCCATCCTGGCCACAGCGGGTTGGAGTAATGAAAGGACTTTTCACCGTTTCTACAACAAACCCGTGGCCTCCCCTGACACTTATGCAGGGAGGATTTTGAGTACTGTCAAATAATTTACCCCTATGGGATATTTATTTTGTTTTGGTATGAATAAATACCTAATTTTGTTTTTCAGCCAGTGTCATGTCTGAATTACGTTCATCCTCTCATCCCAGCATAGCGGTGTGTGAGCATGGAGCTTCCAGGGCATGAAATCACAGAGCTTTGAAATCTTCACGTAGTCACTCACGTGACTACCGAAATAAAATAGTAAGATTAAACGAGAACTTACCAGTTTGAAGTTTGATCTTTATTTTATGAGGAGTTACGATGAGGGATTACGTGCCCTCCGCTCCCAACCCTCTACTATAAAGATCACCTGGTATGAAAGTTCTCTCTTATCTTACTATATTAGTCATTGTGACTGTCTGTGATTTCACACCACTGCTTTGAAGAATGTCGCGCATGCGTGCTGGCGGGGTCTTCACGTAATCCCTCATCGTAACTCCTCATAAAATAAAGATCAAACTTCAAACTGGTAAGTTCTCGTTTAATCTTACTATTAAACCCCACTTGTAGAAACTAAACTAAAGGAAGATGTTTCTAAAAGTTATGCGGTTGATTCTATTACTCCAGAAGTGAAGGGCAGGTGTGGGAGAGTGTAAGGCAATTACACCCCTTCATTTCATCAACACAGGGGACAAGGGGTTGTCTTAATCATAATTAGATCTGTCAAGAAATAAGATGCAAACAATATTAAATCCCAAGTGTTTTCGTTTTGAGATACAGTGTGACAATGGGCCCTTTGGCCCATGGAGACAATAGACAATAGACAATAGACAATAGGTGCAGGAATAGGCCATTCGGCCCATCGAGCCAACACCGCCATTCAAGATGATCATTGCTGATCATGCTTAATCAGTTCCTGCCTTCTCCCCATATCTCCTGACTCTGCTGTCTTTAAGAGCCCTATCTAGCTCTCTCTTGAAAGTATCCAGGGAAACGGCCTCCACCGCCCTCTGAGGCAGAGAATTCCGCAGACTCACAACTCTCTGTGAGAAAAAGTGTTTCGTCATCTCCGTTCAAAATGGCATGGCCCTTATTCTTAAACTGTGGCCCCTGGTTCTGGTTCCCCAATATTGGGAACATTTTTCCTGCCTCTAGTGTGTCCAAACCCTTAACAATCTTATATGTTTCAATAAGATATCCTCTCATCCTTCTAAACTCCAGAGTGCACAAGCCCAGCTGCTCCATTCTCTCAGCCTATGACAGTCCCGCCATCCTGGGAATTAACCTTGTAAATCTACGCTGCACGCCCTCAATAGCAAGAATAGGGGACCATATCTGCACACAATACTCCAGGTGTGGTCTCACTAGGGCCCTGTAGAACTACAGAAGGGACTCTTTGCTCCTATACTCGACTCCTCTTGTTTTAAAGGCCAACATGCCATTCGCTTTCTTCATCACCTGCTGTACCTGCACGCTTACTTTCATAGACCGATGAACAAGGACCCCCAGATCCCTTTTCCCAACGATGCCATTTAGATAGTAATCTGCCTTCTTGTTTTTGATACCAAAGTGGATAACCACACATTTATCCGCATTAAACTTAATCAGCCATATATCTGCCCACTCCCACAACCTGTCCAAGTCCCCCTGCATTCTCATAGCATCCTCGTCACAGTTCACACTGCCACCCAGCTTTGTGTCATCTGTCATTGTGTCACTGCCTGCCATTCTGAAAGGAACCCGTTAATCCCTGCACTTTCTTTCCAGTCTACCAACCAATTTTCTATCCATGTCAGCACTCTACCCCCAATATCATGTGCCCTAATTTTTATGCACTAATCTCCTATGTGGGATCCTGTTACTGCTATCCAAATGTGCCACAATTTCATCTTTTATAATTGACTCCAGCATCTTCCCCACCACCGATGTCCACGCCAACCAGTACATACGCACTATCCTACGCACTGGGGACTTTTTACCAAAGCCCATTAACCTACAAACCTGTAAGTCTTTGGAGTGTGGGAGGAAACAAGAACACCCGGAGAAAACCCACGCAGGTCACGGGGAGAACGTACAAACTCTGTACAGACAGCACCCGGGTCTCTGGCGCTGTGAGGCAGCAACTCTACTGCTGAGCCACACTACCTTGTTGGGGAAAAATACTTAAAAAACAGCAGAATATTTTTGACATTTACCAAATGAGAGTTGTCGAGAGTCAAAGCATGTGTAGTTTGTTCCTGGCACAAAAATACTTCTACTCATTTTCACACTTAACTCTATAAACCTAAAGACTCTACTGTTGGATTGTAAATAGTAAGATTAAACGAGAACTTACCTGTTCGAAGTTTGATCTTTATTTTATGAGGAGTTACGATGAGGGATTACGTGAAGAAGCCCCGCCTGGCGCTTGATCGGCATACTTCAAAGCAGCGGCATGAAAAACACAGAACCAATAGCCGGAGTAAAATAGTAAGGCTCAAAATAGACTAGAACTACCAGATGATCATTTATATTATGAGGGTTGGGAGTGGAGGGCACGTAATCCCTCAACGTAACTCCTCATAAAATAAAGATCAAACTTCGAACAGGTAAGTTCTCGTTTAATCTTACTATTTTACTTCGGAGTCACGTGAGTGACTACTTGAAGATTTTAAAGCTCTGTGTTTTTTATGTCGTAAATTCATTCCATACGATTCTCTGTTTAGTCAAAACAGTAGTGAGTAAATAGTATTTTAAGACATTGTTACAATTTATGTAATAAGTCCTTTAATCATAAAAAAGAACAACTTTTTTAAATAATAACCCCTCCACCCAAGGGAAAATTACAAAAGAAAAATTGATAAATGATGTCAATGGTAACATAAATCGATAATATAAATCGATAATATAAAACAAAGCAAGCATTTAAAGAGAACCCAGTACTGCGTGTCCAAATCCTGGCACCGTGACAACAGGTTTATTGTAGAACTTTGAAAATGTTTCTTCTCTACACCACCCTGCGGCCTCTAAAATTTGATCGAGTGGTACGTCCTGTACCTTCGCCGCGGATGTAGCTGCCGCCCTAGTGGAGTGAGATTTAAACACATCAGTGTCTATTCCTGCTAGACCCAAAACCTGTTTTAACGATCTAGAAATGGTTTGAACTGAAACTTTTGTATGTGGCTTTTTGTGCGTTATCAATAACGCTTTCTCAGAACCTCTGAGATTTTTGGTTACCTCAATGCATTGAGTTAAATGCTTAACTACACACAATGTTTCATCAATAGGATATGCTTTAAACATTACCTTAATTCCAGTTCTCCCTGGTCTGCTTTGTTTGATCAGGTCATAAACATAAAACACAATGTTATCTGTAGTCACATGCATGCAATCCAACCGTAACAATTGCAAAGTTTGTACTCTGAGCTGATACCAACGCCATTAACATAACTACCTTGAATGTTAATTTCTGCAAAGACATTTAAGTAATTGGAGTCCATTGCTTAAGCAAAGTGAGAACAATGCTAACATCCCAAATTTCTGTACATCTGGGCTTGGGAGGATTTTTATTAAAAATACCTTTCATGAATCGGGATACTAATGGGTGAGACCCATCTGAATCTCGATCAGAAATTTGTCCTAAATAGGATGACAATGCACTACGAGCACAATTAATGGCACTATAACTCAAATGCTCATCAAAGTGTAGCCCAGCAAGGAACTCCAATACATTTGAAATGTTTGCAGTATGATAAGATATCTTTGACTGTGTACAAAAACTTTCCCATTTCCTTATATGCGACATATATTGTTTTTTAGTGCTATTCCTCCAAGCTGCATCTATAACATCCATGGTCCTGTCCGACAGTTCAAACTCTTGCAATGGTCTGGTCAGAACCTGCAGATTAACAAATTCATATGATCATGCAATGGATGAATTTCTTTTGTTACTGGTTGTGTCAACAGATTGTCGCAACTGGGAATTGTCATACATGGTTCAACAATCATTTTTAGCATCATTGGGAACCATGACTGCGTAGGCCAATTTGGCACCTCCAAAATGCCTTTGGCAGCGTCTTGCGCTATTTCCTTGAGACATTGCCCAATCAGACAGAACGGGGGAAAAGCATAAAAGAACGTATTCCCCCAGTGTAGCGAGAAAGCATCCACCGCTACAGCCCTGGATCGTGTTCCCAAGACACGTATTTGGGCAATTGGTGATTCAATCTAGATGCAAACAGATCAATGTCCGGTACTCCATACCGACTGACAATATTTTTGAAAATTTGTGGATTTAACATCCATTCTGTATTGTCTTTAAATATTCTTGATCTTTTGTCTGCCACAACATTGTCTCTCCCTGGGAGATAAATAGCTGAAAGCCAAATATTTTTACCAATACACCATTGCCACATCTGGTACCAGATGATCACATGATATTGATCTGACACCACCCATGTGATTGATATATGTCACAGCTGTGGTATTGTCTATTTGTATTTGGACATGTAAATCTTTTAATGTAGAACAATAAGCTTTTAATCCGTAAAATGCTCCCAGTAGCTCCAAATAATTAATACCATATGTTTGGAGCAATAAATCCTCTTGGGCAGCCCATCTGCCCCCACAGCTGGTCTCATTATCCGTAGCCCCTCATCCAAGAGAACTTGCGTCAGTTTGCAAAAACACTACTGGCTGATGAACTAAAATGTTCTTAGCAGCTTGTGGAACATTCTCAACCCACCAATGTAATTCTGATAAAGCTTCCTTTGGCAATTGCATAAGCCTATCAAAATGGCCTGCTCGCTGAATAAGCACTTGAGTTTTTGCCCTTTGAAGATTTTGGTAATGTAGAGGACCAAATTCTACTGCTGGAAACGCTGCTACCAACTTACCAATAACCTTGGCAACTTCTCGGATGGAGGGATAAGGTTTGTTAATCAGGTTCTGACACACATTTGTCAAATTTATCACCTATCCATTGGTAAAGTTACCAACATGGTAACTGAATTAATCACAAACCCCAGATTTTCAATGGTTTAGGATGGCTGTAACTTAGATTTTGTTGGATGAATCAGGAATCCCAACTTCTCAAACAAGCTTGTAGTTGCTGAGGCTGATTTTTCAGCTGACTCCTGATTAGCATTGATAATTAAAATGTCATCTAGATAAGCCATAACGATGTGTTTTTGTGCCCTTAGCAGTGCAAGTGCTGGCTTCAACAATTTAGTGAACAATCTAGGTGCTGAACTTAATCCATTAGGTAATGCTTTGTATTGCCACAGCTGTCCCATCCATTTAAACTTTAAATACCTGCGAAACCTATGATGAATTGGGACCGAATAATATGCATCCTTCAAATCTATTGTAGCCATATAACAACCTGTTGATACCAACTGTATTGCAGTGTTGAATGTGTCCATTTTAAAATGTTTATACTGGACAAATGTATTCAATTGTGTGAGATCTAAAATGATTCTACAACCCCCATCTTCCTTTGGTCTGGGGAAAATATTTGATACAAATTGATGTGGATCCTCTCCTGTTTTCTCAATAACTTTTTCACCCAAATTCTAACCTCTTTGTCAATTTGAATTTTTTCCCAAGAGCTGAAAACATCAAAGAATGACTAGGCTTATTCTGTCCCAATGGATCCATACCTTCTACAAAATCAATGGTAGATCCTAACACAGTATCTAATACAACACGATCAGCTGTTATACTGTCCCATTCTGTAATACTGTCCCATTCATTACAAAACATTCGGAATTTACCACCAATCTGAGGTTCTTCCAAACATTCTTCTTTAATAGGATAAATTTATGTACGTCTCCAACCGGACGAAATTATCTCCTTATCCCAATAAATGGGTGTACATTCGGCTGTGCTGGCTGGAAATTCTTTCTTATCATACTCCTGCCTCGTGCTTGTTCCAGCTCCAAATCAAATCTCCTTTTCATATGGCCAGCCCTTCTCTGGCCAAAACTGAAGGGTTTCATAAGGCCAATAGTTTTTGCCTCTTTATCCATTTCTTTAATTTGTTTAGACAAATTTACTCCGAACAAAATCCAGGAGTTTGAACATTGCTTGGCTTGCACAACCCTGCAAATCTTGGATGTAACAGAGGCCCAATGACAATCTTCCTCATACAACGTATCTCAAAATTGAGTTGCCAAATAAAGCCAACATATGCTTCTAAACTTTGGTCATTCCACAACCTTCCACTTGTCTCCAAAGGCAGTAATGCCAGCTGAAATCAGCTTGAGGACTCTTTGAAATCGAATCTCCTGCGCCCGCATCATCGATGACATTGGCGCCCAAACACCCGGATTCACCGTAGGTACCTTCAATGAGGCACAATTAATAGGTGTTTTATACAATTCTGCTGTCTCAACCATAACAGCTTTTTGAAGCGGGTGAGAGACCAAATAATTAATATTGGCTGCCAGGTTTCCTTCCATGGCCTCACCGCCTCCTCCAGGTATAGCAAACATTGTGCCACATCAGGCACACCTGGATTAATATATTTGTATTGTGGTGTGTACTCCGGACCTCAATCACCACTTTCAGGGTCTGTCTCATACAGCCCTGGTACTCCTGAAACTTGTTCAAAGGAGACTTCCTCCAGTCCAATCCCAGGCACTGGAGTTTCAAATTCCCAATTCAAACTGGCACCATATTCATGATATGGAACCCCGCAGGGCTGCCTGGGAATATTCTGGGTACTTAGACCCTTGGTTGATTATAGTTTGGAGCATTTTCTCCATTTGATCCATTCTGAGCCATCAGGCTTTCTTTCTGGACCTTCTGATTCAGAGTCCTCAGAACCTCAGGCCTTTCAGTTTTCTTTTACATTTTTAGGGACTGGGTTTTCCTCCAAAGTTTCTGTTTGTGGAGCAATCAAAGCCTCACTAACGGGTATTTCAACGGCCACCGGTATCGGAACCTGCTCCGCAATAATCTCCTGTCCTGACTCTTCTGCACCCCGGGACGCACGTTTTACCCGCTGTTTTTTGGCTTTCTCCATTTTCTTTTCTAACTCCTCCTGGTTTACCCACCAGGCTACGGAGTTCTGAAACCCGCCCTAGAAACGAAAATCGGTCTTACCTGTGGGCCGGTTCCTTACCGCTGTGTGGAGCTGCGCTCTGCAGCTCTTTCCTCTGCCCACAGCGACGACGTAATGCTGATCCAGTGTCAGGCGGGGCTTCATCACGTAGTCACTCACGTGACTCCGAAGTAAAAATCAATATTGGACAAATCTGAACACTGGATAACAGAGAGATATAAAGCACACAGAGGGATTACTGGAGTGCATGTTCCCTTTGTAGTCCCTGAGAAATCAGTGGCAGTGTCAGAGCGTTGTTCTGATGTTCTAAGCCATGCCAATCCAGATATGATTGAATGACGGAGAGGACTTGATGAGCCAAATGGAGAAGGAACAACTCATTGGCTACTAGGGGCGCCGCATGATGGCAGCCTCGGACAAATGTCTGTCTGTTTTTCCATATTCTTTTAATTTTTAGTCTGTTTAAAAAGTATGTGTTGGAGTTTCCTAGTATTTCTATGTGGGGGGAGGTGGGTAGAGTAAGGAGGAAACCGTTTCCCAGTCACTTTGTGACGAGGATGTGACTATTCTCCGAGTCGCATCTTTGCCCCCCCCCCCCCCCCCAACCCCGTGGGGCCTGTCAACTGGATTGGTGCGGCCTTTCCTGCTGGAGACCGGACCAGAGCTTCAGCAGCGGCGCAGCGCTGGATACACCGTGGAGCGGGCGATGCCTTACCCGGATCGCCGTTTGAAGCTCTGGGGTGTTGGACCTGCTGCTTCAACATCGTGGAGCTGTGGATTGTAGATCTTCCCGGCGCTGACTTCAACATCACGGAGTCCTGGGATCCCTTCGCCGAAGGCCGCCAGTGTGAATCTCCGCCCAGCTTAGCCTGCGGATGTCGGGAGCCGCGGTCTCCGGTAAAAGGTGGCCGATTCGGAAGTCCAAGCCGCTGAGCATGTTCTTCCGTTCCGACATCGGAGTTCCATGATCCCGGCAAGAGGGCCTGAACATCGGGATGCTATTGCAGCGACTGCGGGGGCTCTTGAGGCCTCCACCACGGGTGAACATCAAAGAACATCAAACGGGAGGATGACTGAACTTTGGTGCCTTCCCTCACAGTAAGAAACTTTGAATCTGCTGTGTGGGGATGTTTGTGTTAAAGACTATCGTGTTCTGTGTTCCTTTTTTAGTCGTATGGCTGTATGGTGACCCCAAATTTAACTGTACCAATTGGTGCATGTGACAATAAATGTGTCTAGAATCTTGAATCTCTTGAATCATTGGGTTTGAAAGTTTGCAGAGGGATAACATACAACTCCCTTAGCATCAAGTGAATTGGTTGGCACGGTGGCGCAGTGGTAGAGTTGCTGCCTTACAGTGCAAGAGACCCGGGTTCGATCCTGACTATGCGTGCTGTTTGGAAGGAGTTTGTACGTTCTCCCTGTGACCAGCGTGGGTTTCCTTCAGGTGCTCTGGTTTCCTCCCACATTCCAGAGATGTGGTGGTTGGTAGGTTAATTGACTTCTGTTATTTGGTCTGGTGAGGAATATAGGAGTAGTGTACGGGTGATCGTTGGTTGGTGTGGACTCGGTGGGTGGAAGGGCCTATTTTCACGCCATCTCTCTCAAACAAACTATTGCCGTTACCTCGTTGGTCTCAGTTTAACATTGCTTGTGAAAGTCAGCAAAGTGCAAGATTCTATCTACAGCCCTCAGACCAGTGAGCCCATGGGCTCAAACGATGAACCAGGTAAGGCATCCCCCGCTCCACCTTGTATCCAGCGCTGTGCCGCTGCTGAAGATCTAGTCCGGTCTCCGGCAGGAAAGGCCGTGCAAATCCAGTTGATAGGCTGCAGGGTAAAACCAGACTGTCAGAACCTTTTTTTAGTTTAGTTTAGAGATACGGCACAGAATCAGGCCCTTCAGCGCACCGGGTCTACATCAACCAGCGATCGCCTTGCTTTAAATTACCCTACACACTAGGGACAATTTATATTTACACCAAGCCAATTTACCTACAAACATGCACGTCTTTGTAGTGTGGGAGGAAACTGAAGATCTCGGAAAAAACCCCACATGGGTCACGGGGAAAACGGACACACTTTGTACTGACAGTGCCTGTAGTCAGGATCGAACCCGGGTCTCTGGCACGGCAACCGGTGTAAGCCAGTAACTCTACCGCTGCGCCACCGTGCCACCCCTTTTTCCCAGGACAGATATGGAATACTAGAGGGCATAGCTTTAACAAGAGAGGGGCAAAGTTTAAAGATTTGTGGAGCAAGTTATTAAAGGTTGGAGTGCGCCTTGAGTGTCTTGCCAGGGGTGGTGGAGGCAGATACAACAGTGGCATTTAACAGGTTACAAGATACAAAATACATTTATTTGTCACGTGCCAGTTGGTACCGTGAACTGTGTGGTCACCATACGGCCATACAATAAAATAAAGAACACAACACAAGATAGAGTCCAACATAAAACATCCCCACACAGCAGAGTCAAAAGTTTCCCACTGTGAGGGAAGGCACCAAAGTCAGTCATCTTCCTCCGATGTTCCTGATGTTCACCCTTGGTCGGGGCCTCCGGACCTACGGGCGGCCCGTCGCTCAGGCCCGCTGGCCGGGATGTTGGAACGCCGACATCGGAACGGGAGGACAATCTCAGCGGCTTAGACCTCCGAACCGGCCGCCTCCCACCGGAGTCCGTATCTCCCGAAGTCCCCAGGCTGCTCTGAGCGGAGATTCACCTTGGCGGCCCTTGGCAAAGGCCCCAGGGACTCCGCGATGTTGAAGTCGGCGCTGCCCGCGCTGGTAGCTCCACAAACCAGAGCCCCGCGATGTCGACGCTGCAGGCCCAACACTCCGGAGCTTCAAACAGCGATCCAGGTTGGCATCGCCCACTCCGCCGTGAATCCAGCGTCGCGCCACCGCTGCCGAAGCACTGGCCCGGTCACCGGTCTCCAATACGAAAGGCCGCTCCAATCCAGTTGGTAGACCACGAGGAGGGGAGGGCGAGGATGCGACTCGGAGAAATAGTTGCATCCTCGCCAGGAAGCGACTGGGAAACGGTTCACCCCTTACCCTACTCCCCACCCCCACATAGAAAAACTAAAGAATCCCCAAAACAAACTGTTTAGACAAACTAAAATGAAAAAAAGATAGAAAAAAACAGACTGTAGGCAGAGGCTGCCTTCAATGCGGCGCCGCTAGTGGCTAGTTTTTGGATAGGCAGGGAATGGAGGGATAATGATTATGTGCAGGCAGATAAGTGTTGGCAGTGGTGTCATGTTTGCCACAGACATTGTGGGCCGAAGGGCCTGTTCATGTGTTGCACTGTTCTATATTCTGTACCTCAGGTTATCAATCTTTAACTTTAGCAAAGGGTTTGGTGGGGAAGGGAAGGAGATGAGATAAGCCAAGCTGATTAAGACTTTAGAGAAATAGCGTGGAAACAGGCCCTTCGGCCCACCGAGACCACGCTGACCATTGATCACCGGCGCTCTTGGGACAATTTACAAATTTTCTGAAGCCAATTAACCTGGAAAACCTGTAGGTCTGTGGAGTGTGGGAGGAAACCGGAGCACCCGGAGAAAACCCACACTGTCACAGGGAGAAGGTACAAACTGCGTACAGGCAGCACCCGTAGTCAGGATTGACCCCGGGTCTCTGGCGCGTAAGGCAGCAACTCCACCGCTGCGCCAACATGCCGCACAAATAGTTGCACATCAGATTAGACACGTTAGGAAGAAGAACATGTACAACATTGTAGATTCAATTGCGGAGTTCGATTACTTCAGGCAGCTGTTCTTGTAACAGATTGGTAAAAATAACTAATCATTTATTCCTCATGCCACCATTTACATTGGCAAGGAGGATAGGAGGCACAGGTCAGTGGGGCCGAATTGTCCGATTTGCACAAACTAAATGGAGCAGTCTACTGGGATCAACAAACCCACGAAGTGTCTGGACCCGAAAACTCACCCATTCCTTCTCTCCAGAGATGCTGTCTGTCCCGCTGAGTTACTCCAGTACTTTGTGTCTTATCAACTGAGAAGTGCATCCAGGTACAGCTCCTGAAGGACCGTGTTGGGGAATTGGGGAAGCAAGTGAAAGACCTTCGGTTTGTCCTACAAACTGAGTCGTTCCTCGACAAGTCCTACAGTGAGATTGTTACACCTAAGGTACTGGACGGGAAAATGTGGGTGACGGTGAGAAAGGGAGGGAAACTTGGAATGCAAAAGTCCCCGGGTGTTGTACCTCTAGTGAACTGGTTCATAGAAACATAGAAACATAGAAAATAGGTGCAGGAGTAGGCCATTCGGCCCTTCGAGCCTGCACCGCCATTCAATGTGATCATGGCTGATCATCCAACTCAGTATCCCGTACCTGCCTTCTCTCCATACCCCCTGATCCCTTTAGCCACAAGTGCCACATCTAACGCCCTCTTAAATATAGCCAATGAACTGGCCTCAACTACCTTCTGTGGCAGAGAATTCCAGAGACTCACCACTCTCTGTGTAAAGAATGTTTTCCTCATTTCGGTCCTAAAGGAATTCCCCCTTATCCTTAGACTGTGACCCCTTGTTCTGGACTCCCCCAACATCGGGAACAATCTTCCAGCATCTAGCTTGTCCAACCCCTTAAGAATTTTGTAGGTTTCTATAAGATCCCCCCTCAATCTTCTAAATTCCATCGAGTACAAACCGAGTCTATCCAATCTTTCCTCATATGAAAGTCCTGACATCCCAGGAATCAGTCTGGTGAATCTTCTCTGTACCCCCTCTATGGCAAGGATGTCTTTCCTCAGATTTGGAGACCAAAACTGTACGCAGTACTCCAGGTGTGGCCTCACCAAAACCCTGTACAACTGCAGTAGAACCTCCCTGCTCCTATACTCAAATCCTTTCGCTATGAATGCTAACATACCATTTGCTTTCTTCACTGCCTGCTGCACCTGCATGCCTACTTTCAATGACTGGTGTACCATGACACCCAGGTCTCGTTGCATCTCCCCCTTACCTAATCTGCCACCATTCAGATAATAGTCTACCCTCATGTTTTTGCCACCAAAGTGGATAACCTCACATTTATCCACATTGTACTGCATCTGCCATGCATCTGCCCATTCACTCAGCCTATCCAAATCACCCTGCAGCCTCCAAGCATCCTCCTCACACCTAACTATACCCCCCAGCTTGGTATCATCTGCAAATTTGGAGATGTTGCATTGAATTCCCTCGTCCAAATCATTAATATATATTGTAAATACACTCACTTAGAAGCTGTAGGGACAGAAGATGTTAAAACACCGAGCGGCGGACTGGCTTGCGAAGCAAAAAGGGCTGTTGAGCCAAAACCAAAGAGTCCAACATCAGGCAACGCCATTGTAGTTGGAGACTCCATTGTGAGAGGTACGGACAGGGGTTTCTGCGGCAACAGATGGGATTCGAGGATGGTGTGCTGCCTTCCTGGTGCCAGGATCCAGGATGTCACGGACAGAGTGCAGAAAATCCTCAAGGGCGAAGGTGAACAGCCAGAAGTGGTCGTGCATGTTGGCACAAACAATGTCAGAAAGAAGGGGATGAATATTCTGCAGCGTGACTTTAGAGAGCTCGGAAAAATGCTGAAAAGCAGGACCTCCAGGGTTGTTATCTCCGGTTTGCTTCCAGTTCCTCGTGCTGGCGAGAGCAGGAACAGGGAGATACGGGACCGGAACGTATGGCTGAGTAACTGGTGCAGGGGGCAGGGATTTAGATTCTTAGATCACTGGGATCTGCTTTGGAGTAAGGGGGAACTGTACAAAAGGGACGGATTGCACCTTAACAGGTGGGGGACCACCATTCTGGCAGGCAGGTTTGCCACTGCTACACGGGTGGTTTTAAACTGAATAAGCGGGGGTGGGTTGTCAAATGGGATTGTCGAAGATGGAGTTAAAGGGAAAGAGCGTAAAGGGATGGTTAATGACCCCAGGATTAACGGGAAAGGAAGCTCACAAAGGGATAGGAGAGTATGGCCAAATGTAATAGGGATCGATGTGAAAGGTGAGATGCGTAAGGAATTAAAAGTATTGTACTTGAATGCGCGAAGTATAAGATGTAAAGTAGATAGCTTGAGGCTCAGTTAGAGGTTGGTAAATATGACATTGTAGGGATTACTGAGATGTGGCTGCAGGAGGATCGGGCCTGGGAGCTTAATATTCAGGGTTATACATCCTATAGAAAGGACAGGCAGGTGGGCAGAGGAGGGGGGTAGCTCTGCTGGTGAGGGTTGGAATTCAGTCCCTTGCGAGGGAAGACACACGGACTGATGAGGTAGAGTCACTGTGGATTGAGTTGAGGAATTGGAAAGGCAAGAGACACTAATTGGTGTTATTTACAGACCCCCAAATAATAGCCTGGATGTAGGCTGTAAGTTGCAGCAGGAGTTAAAACTGGCATGTAACAAAGGTAATGCCATTGTGGTGATGGGGGGTTTCAATATGCAGGTAGACTGGGAAAATCAGGTTGGATCAGGACCCCAAGAAAGAGCTTTTTTTAGAGTGCCTCCGAGATGGATTCTTAGAGCAGCTTGTAATGGAGCCGACCAGAGAAAAGGCAATTCTGGATTTAGTGTTGTCCAATGAACCAGATATGATAAGAGAACTCGAGGTAAAGGAACCGCTTGGAGGTAGTGGTCATAATATGATTAGTTTTAATTTGCAATTTGAGAAGGAGAACGTTAAATCAGAAGTGGCAGTGATGCAGTTGAACAAAGGGGACAATGAAGGCATGAGAGGGGAGCTGGCCAAAGTAGACTGGAAAGGGATCCTAGCAGGAATGACGGTGGAACAGCAATGGCACGAATTTCTGGGCATAATCCCGAAGACGCAGGATAATTTCATTCCAAAAAGGAAGAAAGATTCTAAGGGGAGTAGGAGGCAACCGTGGCTCACAAGAAAAGTTAGGGATAGAATAAAACTAAAAGAAAAGATGTAAAACACAGCAAAGAGTAGCCGGAAGCCAGAGGATTGGGAAACTTTCATAGGACAACAGAAGGAAACAAAACGGGCTATACGGGCCGAAAAGATGAAGTACGAGGGGAAGCTGGCCAGGAATATAAGGGACAGTAAAGACTTCTTTAGATATGTTAAGCGAAAAAGAGTAGCAAAGTCAAATGTGGGTCCCTTGAAGGCAGACATGGGTGAAATTATTATGGGGAACAAGGAAATGGCAGAAGAGTTGAACAGGTACTTCGGATCTGTCTTCACTAAGGAGAACACAAACAATCTCCAGATGTACTGGAGGACAGAGGATCAAAGTGGGTAGAGGAACAAAGAAATTTTCATTAGGCGAGAAATAGTATTGCGTAGGCTAATGGGACTAAAGGATGATAAATCCTCTGGGTCTGATGGTCTGCATCCCAGGGTCCTCAGGGAGGTGGCTCTAGAAATAGTGGACGCATTGGTGATCACTTTAAAATGTTCAATAGATTCAGGATCAGTTCCTGTGGATTGGAGGATAGCTAATGTTATCCCTCTTTTCAAGAAAGGAGCGAGAGAGAAAACGGGTAATTACAGACCAGTTCGCCTGACTGCAGTGGTGGGAAAGATGCTGGAGTCAATTATTAAAGAGGTAATAATGGAGCATTTGGATAGCAATAAAAGGATTAGTCCAAGTCAACATGGATTTATAAAAGGGAAGTCATGCTTGACTAATCTTGTGGAATTTTTTGAGGATGTGACAAGTCAAATGGATGAAGGGGTGCCAGTGATGTAGTGTATCTAGACTTTCAGAAAGCCTAGATAAGGTCCCGCATGGGAGACTGGTGACTAAAATTAGAGCACATGGTATTGGGGGTAGGGTGTTGACATGGATAGAAAATTGGTTGGCAGACGGGTCCTTTTAAGAATGGCAGGCAGTGGCGAGTGGAGTGCCACAAGGCTCGGTGTTGGGGCTGCAACTGTTTACCATATATATATAAATGATTTGGAAGAGGGAATTAGGAGCAACACTAGCAAGTTTGCGGATGATACAAAGCTGGGTGGTAGTGAGAACTGTGAAGAGGATGTTAGGTGGTTGCAGGGGGACCTGGACAGGTTGAGTGAGTGGGCAGATGCATGGCAGATTCAGTGCTATATAGATAAATGTGAGGTTATCCACTTTGGTGGCAAAAACAAGGGGGCAGATTGTTTGGGGTTAGGTTAGGTAAGGGGGGAGGTACAGCGAGGCCTGGGTGTCCTTGTACACCTTGTACACCAAGTTGGCTTGCAGGTACAACAGGCAGTGAAGAAAGCTAATGGAATGTTGGCCTTCATAACAATTGAAGAGGATTTCAGTACAGAAGTAAAGAGGTTCTTCTGCAGTTGTATAGGGCTCTGGTGAGACCACATCTGGAGTACAGTTTTGGTCTCCTAATTTGAGGAAGGACATCCTTGTGATTGAGGCAGTGCAGCGTAGATTCAAGAGATTGATCCCTGGGATGGCGGGACTGTCATATGAGGAAAGATTGAAAAGACTAGGCTTGTATTCATTGGAGTTTAGAAGGATGAGGGGGGATCTTATAGAAACATATAAAATTATAAAAGGATTGGACAAACTAGGTGCAGGAAAAATGTTCCCAATGTTGGGTGAGTCCAGAACCAGGGGCCACAGTCTCAGAAAAAAGGGGAGGTCATTTAAGACTGAGCTGAGAACCATTTAAATTAAAGAATTATGTCATTTAAATTAAAGAATACCATAGCAGATAAAGAGGGGAGGTACGTCATAGTCACGGGAGAAATGTATTCTACTCCACTTACTTTGATAAATATTTATGCTCCTAATTTTGACAACCCTCAAATTTTTAGTAAAATTCTGGATACAATTTCAGAACATAACTATCAAAATGTGGTAATAGGGGGAGATTTGATTTGTGTTTTAGATCCATATTTGGATAAATCTACAAAACAAAAAAGGATTAACATAAAATCTAAAACAAGTGAACTCCTAAATACATACATGAAAAATACCAATATGACAGATGTATGGAGGATCGCTAACCCAGTAGGTAGAGAATATTCATTTTATTCAACAGTACATAAAACATACTCATGTATTGATTTTTCTTAGTGGACACAAAATTAATTCCATACACATATAATGGAAAATATCACAATAGTATTATTTCTGATCATTCCCCGTTAACTTCCTCTTTAAAATTCGAAGGAATGCCTGATAAAAATCGTTTTGGAGGTTTAACCCCCAAATATTAAACAACTCACAAGGTTGTACATATTTAAAAGAGCAGATGAAATTCTTCTTTGAGACAAATGAAACACCAGATATTTCACCCTCCTTATTATGGGAAACTTTTAAGGCATTTATAAGAGGAACTATAATTTCATATCAAGCTTTCCAAAATAAAAAGAATAATATTGAACAATTACAGCTAGAACAAGAAATTAGACAATTAGATTTAGAAAATGCTAAAGAACCAACTATAAATAAACACAATAAGATAACAATACTAAAATATAAATTAAATAAAATTTTATCGGCCAGAATAATAAGATTATTTCAAATTACAAAACAAGAAAATTTTGAATTTGGTGATAAACCACATAAACTCTTAGCACGCCAACTGAAAAAACGGGAAACAGAAAATACAATTACTAAAATTAAATCAGACAAAGGGGAAATACTAACACTACCTAAAGATATAAATAAAAGATTTGCTCAATATTATCAAAATTTATATACATCGAAAACCTCTGCAAATAATACTCAAATTACAAATTTATTAGACAATTGTAATCTTCCAAAATTAAATAGGGTGGAACAAGAGGGATTAGGAGCTCAGATTACACTTCAGGAAATAGAAGAAACAATAAGTTTGTTAAAGAATGGCAAAACACCAGGACCAGACGGCTGTAGTAATGAATTCTATAAAAGATTCCACGAGATAATTTCTCCACGCTTGCAAGAATTATATATATATGCTTTTAAAGAAAATAAATTACCAGAAACACTAACTGAGTCAACTATTACACTTATACCAAAAAAAGATAAAGATCTAGAAGACCCAGGCTCATATGTTGCACTCCTAAATACAGATCAAAAAATATTAGCAAAGACACTAGCGAGAAGATTGAGTAAATATATTAGCAAACTAATAAACCCGGATCAAATTGGGTTTATACCAAAGAGATACTCATTTAACAATTTGAGACGGCTGTCTAACATAATGTACTCACATAATACTGAAGAAGACCTAGCAATTATCTCATTGGATGCAGAAAAAGCTTTCGATCAAGTAGAATGGCTATATTTATTCGAAGTAGTGCAAAAATTTAACATAGGAGATAATTTTATCTCATGGGTAAAATTATTATATGATAAGCCAACAGCTAGAATACTGACTAATAATTTATTATCCCCGAAATTCCAATTGGCAAGGGGCAATAGGCAGGGGTGCGCACTATCACCTCTGCTATTTGCACTAGTGATAGAGCCTTTAGCAGAAAGTATAAGAAGTCATCCGAATATTCATGGATACAATACCAAACACTCAAATAATAAAATTTCATTATATGCAGATGACATATTATTATATATTACAAATTCACAAATTAGCCATACCAGATTTACTAAATTTAATAGAGGAATTTGGTTCTTTTTCTGGATATAGAATAAACTGGAACAAAAGCAAAATTATGACGATAAAACCTCAAGAGCCGCTACATCTGTTGAAATTCCCCTTTAGAATTGCAACAGAAAAATTTAAGTATTTGGGCATCCAAATTACTAGGAAATATAAATCATTACTCAACGCAAACTATAATAACTAATTAAATTTAATAACTAAATTAAATGGGTTGATTAAATTCTGGAAAGCACTGCCGATGTCCTTAATAGGTAGAATAAATGCGATAAAAATGATCTTCTTACCACAAATACTGTACCTATTTCAATCAATACCAATATACTTACCTAAAAATTCTTTTTAAAAAATAGACTCTGATATTATAAACTTCATATGGGATTATAAATCACATAGAATTAAGAGAAAACGCTTGTGTAAATCTAAAGAATCAGGGGGACTGACACTCCCTAACTTATTGTATTACTATTGGGCAGTGAATATTAAAAATATAATCTACTGGTTGGACATTTCTGCCCAACAGGTAGATTGGATAAGAATGGAGAAAGAGGATTGTTCCCCTTATATTATAGGAGCGATCCTTCTTTCCCCGATGAAACTGAACAATATAATATATAAGAAGAATCCAATTATTCACAGTACAATATGAATTTGGAATCAAATAAAATTATCTTTAAAATTAAGAAAATTATTGCTTCTTTCTCCAATAACTAATAATCCCTCATTTAAACCATCTATTATTGATAAAACGTTTATCCATTGGAAAAGATTAGGAATTAAAACAATGGGAGATATGTATGATATGGGAAAACTTTTATCATTCCAACAATCACAACTAAAATATAATTTGAAAAATAATCAATATTTCAAATATCTTCAAATTCAAGATTATTTGAAGAAATATATACAAGGATATCAAACCTTAACCCCAGATTTATTGGAGGAAGGAATGAAGAGAAAGGCAGAATCAAGCAACTTAATATCTTACTTATATAATATAATTTTAAATATAGAAACGCCAACGACAGAGACAATTAGAAGGGACTGGGAACAAGAGTTATTGATAAAAATTCCTAACAATAGATGGGAAAAAAATCTATTATATGTAAATAAATGTTCAATTGATGTAAGACATAACCTAATTCAATTTAAAATTTTACATAGATTATATTATTCTAAAACTAGACTGAATAAAATATTCCCAAATGTTTCCCCCATCTGTGACAAATGTCTTACTCAAAATGCCACTGTAGCACATTCCTTTGTCTCGTGTATAAAACGGTATAAATTTTGGAATGAAATTTTTGGAATTTTTACAAAACTATTTAACACAAAATTGAACCCCAATACAGAACTGATTACCTTTGGATCAATGGAAGAGGGAAGTAAACTAACTATATTCCAAGAAACTTTTCTTAATTATGGTCTAATAACAGCAAAAAAACTTATACTCAAATTTTGGAAAAACGCAACTACGCCAACATTCAAAATGTGGATTTCAAATAGGTCTGAAACGCTTCATCTTGAAGAAATGAGATTTCTCCTAATAGGCAAAGAAGACCAATTCTCAAAGACTTGGTCTCCTTTTATCAACTTTTTGCAAGCATACGGTGCAACATAACATAACCTCAGAAATTAAATAGTTTAGAACTGAGTGACGGTTGGGCAAAAATACGAAATAGGTAGATCTCTCCTAATCTCTCTTTTCTTTACTTTCTCCTTCTATTTCAATCTTTTCAGCTTCTCTTCTATGTCCTTTATTTCATTTGCTATCTGTTTCTACTCGCTTGTCTATCTATTCCCACACTCTTTATTTCTTTTTTCTTCCACTGTTCTTTTATTATTAAATCAAAAGTATGAAGTTGTACAAGAATGGAAATATGTATGTATGTATTAGGTACTCATGTACCACACTATTGTACTTACCTCTAACAAAAATAAACAAAAAATAAAAAGAGAAAAAAAAGACTGAGGTGAGAAAAAACTGTTTTACCCAGAGAGTTCCGAATTTATGGAATTCCCTCCCACAGAGGGCAGTGGAGGACAAATGTTCCCAATGTAAAACTAGGGGTCACAGAATAAGGTGCAGGCCATTTAGAATGGAGATGAGGAAAAACTTTTTTCACCCAGATAGTTGCAAATGTGGAATTCTCTGCCACCGATAGCAGTGGAGGCCAATTCACTGGATGTTTCCAAGAGATAATTAGAATTCTCTCTTCGGGCTAATGGAGTCAAGGGATATGGGGTAAAAGCAGGAATGGGGTATTGAATTTAAATGATCAGCCGTGATCATATTGAATGGCGGTGCTGGTTCGAAGGGCATATTTGTATGAAAACGTGCCCCACACATCTCCTTTAAACTTTGCCTCCCTCGCCTTAAAGCTTGGCCCTCTAGTCTTTGAGATTTCCACTCTGGGAGAAAGGTTCTGACCGTCTATCCTAACTTTGCCTCTCAAATTTTACATTCTTCTATCAGGTCTCCCCTCATCCTCTGATGTTTCAGAGCGAAGAATAACAGGCAAATGCAGACTGGGCGATCAATTTGTGGAACACCTTAGTTCAGCCAACCTGATCTCCCGGTTGCTGGACACTTTAATTCTCCTTCCCATTCCCACACAGACCTTTCTGTCCTCCGTCTTCTCCATTGTCAGAGTGAGTGAAGCTCAACACAAATTGGACGAACAGCATTTCATATTTTGCTTGGGCAGCTTACAGCCCAGTGGTACAAATCTTGATTTCTCTCACATCAGGTAGCCCCAGCATTCCCTCTCTCTCTGTATCCCTCCCCACCCAAATCGCACCAGCTTCTCGTTTTCACCCTACAAACAGCTTACAATGGCCTGTTTCCTTTATTATCATCACTTTTTTGCATCTTTCATTCATTGTACTTTATCTCTCCACATCACCGTCTACATCTCTTGTTTCCCTTATCCCTAACCAGTCTGAAGAAGGGTCTCTACCTAAAACATCACCCATTCCTTCTATCCAGAGATGCTGCCTGTCCTGCTGAGTTACTCCAGCTTTTTGTGTCTATTTTCGGTTTAAACCAGTATCTGTACTTCCTTCTTACACAACAAACAACCTGTTAGTCTGTTTTGGTTGCGCTGGTGCATAAGCTAATTAGAAACTCCTGCTCCTTAATGAATCATTTTTTAAAGACTATTTACACACAGAAGGGAACGCCAATTCATGGCCTGATGTTTTGCACAGAATAAAGGGAACAACCTTGAGGGGTACAAACCGCAGCGATTACCCCCTCGATCTCCGAATGTTGTACCTGGTGTGTTACTTTCAGAAATTCTAGATATCGCACAACAGGGATATGAAACCAGGGGGAACATACACAAATTTAATCTTGTATTTTAAACAGATGGGCTGAAAGGCCCGTTTCCTTGCTGTATAACTATGATTCCAATTCCCACATAAGGTTGGCAACTGTCCCGTATTAGCCGGGACATCCTGGATTTTGGGCTAAATTTGTTTGTCCCATAAGGGATGCCCCTTGTCCCCTATTTGACTGCTACTACTCGGGTCGTGGGGACTGTTGGATCGGAGCGCCACGTCCAGCCCCGCCTTGCATGTCCTGACAGTGCAGCCCATGGAGTGCAGCAGCAGTAGCGCCTCACCCGTCGCCTCGTCGGTCGGCAGCCCGGCACCTGGCCCATCGGCTGGGCTTTGTGTGCAGTCCAGCACTCGGGCCAGCTCATCATTCACCCAGCCACGGACAAGTTGGTCAACGAATTGCATGGAACTTGTCCCGTATTTTTACCCTTTGCCCCTTATTTGGGAGTGAGAAAGTTGGAAACCCTATTGCCACAGGTAATTGCACTCTGTCTCAGTCTCAAGTGGAAAGCTTCCTAACGAGAGACAACTACCTGCAACTAGTGCTTCCCCATAAATGAGAGGAGTAGATTGGGTAGAACAGTCTCTTGCCCAGAGTAGGGGAATCGAGGACCAGAGGACATAGGTTTAAGGTGAAGGGGAAAAGATTTAACATGAATCTGAGGGGTAACCTTTTAACACAGAGGGCGTGAGTGTATGGAATAAGCTGCCAGATGAGTTACATGGTAAATGGTGGGGAATTGAAGAATACAGTTGAACAGAGGGATCTGGGAATAACCGTGCATAGTTCCTTGAAGGTGGAATCTCATATAGATAGGGTGGTAAAGAAAGCTTTTGGTATGCTAGCCTTTATAAATCAGAGCATTGAGTATAGAAGCTGGGATGTAAAGTTAAAATTGTACAAGGCATTGGTGAGACCAAATCTGGAGTATGGTGTACAATTTTGGTCGCCCAATTATAAGAAGAATGTCAACAAAATAGAGAGGGTACAGAGGAGATTTACTAGAATGTTGCCTGGGTTTCAACAGCTAAGTTACAGAGATAGGTTGAATAAGTTAGGTCTTTATTCTCTGGAGCGCAGAAGGTTAAGGGGGGACTTGATAGAGGTCTTTAAAATGATGAGAGGGATAGACAGAGTTGATGTGGACAAGCTTTTCCCTTTGAGAATAGGGAAGATTCAAACAAGAGGACATGACTTTAGAATTAAGGGACAGAGGTTTAGGGGTAACATGAGGGGGAACTTCTTTACTCAGAGAGTGGTAGCGGTGTGGAATGAGCTTCCAGTGGAAATGGTGGCGGCAGGTTCGTTGGTATCATTTAAAAATAAATTGGATAGGCATATGGATGAGAAGGGTATGGAGGGTTATGGTATGAGTGCAGGCAGGTGGGACTAAGGGAAAAAAGTTGTTCGGCACGGACTTGAAGGGCCGAGATGGCCTGTTTCCGTGCTGTAATTGTTATATGAGTTAGTTGAGGCTGGGACCATCCCAACATTTAAGAAACTTTAAGACGGGTACAAGGATAGGACACGTTGGGAGAGATATGGGCCAAATGCTGGTAGGTGGGCCTAGTGTAGCTGGGACATGTAGGCCGGCGTGGGCAAGTTAAACCGAAGGGCCTGTTTCCATACTGTATAACTAAATGCAGAAAGCGATTTGGATTTGCAAGCCCACAAATTTCTCTGCACGCTGCTGATATTTTTCTCAGTTCAGTTCAGTTTAGTTTATTGTCATGTGTACCAAGGTACAGTGAACAGGTTTTTGTCACGTGTCATCTAGTCAACAGAAAGACAAGACATCATTACAATCGAGCTATTTACAAGGTACAGATACATAATAAGGCAATAATGTTTAGTGCAAGGTAAAGCAAGCAAAGTCCTACCAAGGATAGTCCGAGGGTCACCAATAAGGTAGATAGTAGTTCAGCACTGCTCTCTGGTTGTACAGTTGAGCAATTCCTACCCCAAGTGATGCTGAAAGAATATGACTGCATTATTTTGTGAATGATAGATTGACACTGGATGATGCTGGAGTAACTCATTTCTGGATAGAAGGAATGGGTGATGTTTCGGATCGAGATCTATCTTCAGACTCTTTGTACATAGTGTACAAACTTGTGAGCATCAGCAAGAGTTCTCATTCAATAAATCACAGCGCCTCTACTTCTTGAGAAGATTGCGGAGAGTTGGTCTGTCAAGGAGGACTCTCTCTAACTTCTACAGGTGCACAGTAGAGAGCTTGCTGACTGGTTGCATTGTGGCTTAGTTTGGCACCTTGAGCACCCTGGAGAGGAAAAGACTCCAAAAAGTAGTAAACACTGCCCAGTCCATCATCGGCTCTGACCTTTCTTCCATCGAGGGGATTTATCACAGTCGCTGCCTCAAAAAGGCTGGCAGCATCATCAAGGACCCACACCACCCTGGCCACACACTCATCTCCCTGCTACCTTTGGGTAGAAGGTACAGGAGCCTGAAGACTGCAACAACCTGGTTTAGGAATAGCTACTTCCCCACAGCCATCAGGCTATTAAACTTGGCTCGGAACTCTGAACATTAATATCCCTCCATCCGTTATTTGCACTTTATTAATTTATTAATTCATGGGAGCATTTATGTATAGAATTGAAGTCAATGCCTTCTATGTTCTGTTGTGCTATGCAAAGAAAGATTTTCATTGTCCTGTCAGGGACACATGACAATAAACTCTTTTGACTTTGACTAAACTCTTTTGACTATGACTTGGACTTTCAAAGCCCAACCCAAGAGCTGTTCTTACCTCGTCTGTGCAAACCTCAGGGCAATGCCAGACAAATAACTGGCATATCTCATTCAGTTTGCACTAATTCAGCCTAGTAGATAAGAATTTTGTTTTGCCAGCATGTTTACAGTTCCAATTCAGCAAACAAAAAAAAAATGCTTTGAATGGTCAAAACAATTGAAGGGTTACGTACCTGAAATGTTGATGCTTCTCCTTCAACAGATGCTGCCCAACCTGCTGAGACACTTTCCAGCATTTTGTTTCGAGTTTTGCAGCATCTGCACGTTTGGTTTTCCCAAGGGGCTCTCGCCTGCATTTATTCCCTTGGCATCTGCCAAACTTGACAATGAGTTGTGGAGGGATCTTCATAACTATTGGAAGTTGATGAGTGGAGCTGGGCGACTTGTGTCGGAAGGAACTGCAGATGCTGTTTACACTGAAGATAGGCACGATAAGCTGGAGTAACTCAGCGGGTCAGGCAGCATCTCTGGAGAAAAAGGCACAGGTGACATTTTGGGTCGAGACCCTCCTTCAGGCTACTTGCTTTTTTCACATAAAGGGTGGTTGAGGCGAGGACTATCCCAACGTTTAAGAAACAGTTAGACAGGTACATGGATAGATCAGGTTTAGAGGGATATGGGCCAAACACAGGCAGGTGGGACGAATGTAGACGAGGCATGTTGGTTGGCGTGGGCAAGTTGGGCTGAAAGGCCTGTTCCCATACTGTACAACTCTATAAAATAGCAAATCTGCATACATACTTATATAACCTCACAACGACACCTTAACATGGGCCAGAGAACAACATGGCCATTTTACTGTTAAGTAAGCTGGATGGACAACACAAGAGCAATGGGAATAATACCGAGCTTCGCACCAAAACACACAGCTACCCGATATCTTCAGCATCTGAGGAAGGGTCCCGACCTGAAACGTCACCCATTCCTTCTCTCCAGAGATGCTGCCTGTCCCGCTGAGTTACTGCAGCATTTTGTGTCTACCTAATGTCACACTTACATCAAAAATACACCATTAAGGAATGTACGTTTCGATCCTGATAAAGTTGGGGGTCTTCAATCTAGTGCGAGATGCATTACAAATCTAGAGCCTGGTAGCTCATACACAAACAAAGGCACCATAACTGAAAAGGGGGCAGGATCACAATTGCAATCAAACACCGTGTTGCATATCGAAAACTTGTTAAATTAGCAATAGGTGCATCTTGGTACTTTGATCAAAACGTTTAGGGTGGCACAGTGGTGCAGCTGGTAAAGTAGCTATCTCACAACGCCAGAGATCAGGGTTTGATCCTGGCCGCTGGCGCTGCCTGTGTGGAGTTTGCACGTTCTCTCCGTGACCGGGCAAGTTTAGTCCAGTTTCCTTCTGCATTCTAAAGACGTGGGGTTTTGTCGGTTAATTGGCCTCTAGTGTGTAGGATGCAAAAAGTGGGAAAACGTGAACCTACTGAGCGGGTGAACAATGGTCGGTGTGGACTCAGTGGACCAAAGACTAAAACTAAAACTAACATAATCTGGCTTCCTCTGGTATCCTTCCAAATCCCAAAGACGTATGGGCTTGTAGATTGATCAGCCTCTAGAGATAGCCCCAGTGTGTAGGGAGTGAATGGGAAAGTGGGATAGCATAGAACTATAGTGTGAACGGGTGATCTATGGTCAGTATTGGCTGTGGACCGAAGGGCCCAATTCCACCCCGTATCATTAAGCTAAACTTTTAAATGGTGTCGTTCGAATCCACGACTAGTCTCAGAATGTTAAATTCTTGCGCAGACGTCGCGACACTACTCTGGTCAAGGGAAAACCAGAAACACACATGCACAGGCGCGCACACACAGGCGCGCACACAGGCGCGCACACACACAGAAACAGAGACACACACACACACACACAGACACGCACACATAGACAGACACAGAGACACACACACCATATGTAACCATATAACAATTACAGCACGGAATCAGGCCATCTCGGCCCTTCAAGTCCGTGCCGAACAACTTTTTTCCCTTAGTCCCACCTGCCTGCACTCATACCATAACCCTCCATACCCTTCTCATCCATATGCCTATCCAATTTATTTTTAAATGATACCAACGAACCTGCCGCCACCATTTCCACTGGAAGTTCATTCCACACCGCTACCACTCTCTGAGTAAAGAAGTTCCCCCTCATGTTACCCCTAAACTTCTGTCCCTTAATTCTAAAGTCATGTCCTCTTGTTTGAATCTTCCCTATTCTCAAAGGGAAAAGCTTGTCCACGTCAACTCTGTCTATCCCTCTCATCATTTTAAAGACCTCTATCAAGTCCCCCCTTAACCTTCTGTGCTCCAGAGAATAAAGACCTAACTTATTCAACCTATCTCTGTAACTTAGCTGTTGAAGACACACAGACACACACACACACAGACTCACACACACACACATGCAAACAGAAACACGCACAGACACACACAGACGCACAACCGGACACACAGACAGACACATACAGGCACACACAGACACACACACCAATGTAAGCAGAAACCTGCGGAAGAGATTTTACTTCGGAGTCTCGTGAGTGACTACGTGACGGCCGTCAGTCCGCTTGCGCGTCATTACGTCTGAAGCATGTGCCAACGCTGACTGGCAGGCACGTCGCATCCTTCCAGCGGTAAGTTTTAAAAACCCAGGTAAGCGTTTTCAAAAACTACTCTGCGGTCGTTTTGGGTTCGTATTTCTTGTCTCCCTAGCGAGAAGAACCTACCATGTCGAAGGTGAGGAGACGGTCTGCGGGGAAGCCGGCTACAGAAGACCGCGGAGGTGCAGGTAGCGGGCGACTGTCCGAATCACATTCCAGGCCTCGGGCGGTGGAACCAGGGGCAGCAGACTTGGTGCCTCAGGAGAGCACCGTGGCAGTCCCGCCGGGGCACAAGGCCACTCACAAGTCTGCCAGGTCCGTAGACTCAGATGAGTCCGGGCCGGAGGGATCCCCTTCTTCACTGGGAAGCGTCTACGGGCGACTTTCCCAGATGGAGCACCTATTGGAGAGGTGGCTCCAGACTGATCTGCTCCAGAGGAGGGAACAGAATCAGCCCGGGTCTCCACGGGAACCCGCGCTAGCAGCACCGTTCACAGGGCTGCGAAGTGTCTCCCTCTCTGGAGAGGGGAGTACAGAGTCAGTATCATCCTGACTCAGAGCAGGGAGGCACATCAGGTGAACTCTCTCGGGGACATGGGGCCGAACTGCCATTACTGGCATCCAAATTTGCCATTCCAACTCCAACAGGAGCACCCCTGGACGAAGAGCTGGCCACTACAATAAATTACCTGGCATCGCATTAGCTCAAAGACCTGGCTATGGAGGAGACCTCCAGCAGATATCATACACCTGTCAACTGTGCCTCCCTGAATGTGCCGGCCATCAACCACGCTATCTGGGGCCATATTGGAGCGGGGGTAAGAGCCCAGGAGGTCAAACTCCAAAACATTTTAAAATTATTGGCCTCAGGCATAACGGCCTTTGCGAGCTTCATAGATGAGGGGCTGCTGACGGAGACACAGCAGGACACTGTGGGGATTCTCTGTAACGCCCATTTTGAAATAAACTGTCTGTGTAAAAACGCAATACGGCCGGCACTCAATCCAAAATTTGCTGTGCTGTGCAAGGCCAGTAACGTCCAGCCGGCCAATTATCTATTTGGGGCAGACCTGCCGAAGTAGGTCCGCGAGCTGGATGATGAGGCCAAGACCATACTCCTCATGAGCCGAGCCCCAACTACACCCGGGGGTTCATCACACCGGGCTCTGGGACAGGAGGAAGACTCGAGCTGGAAGCACCAAGGTCTTTTTTAAGGGTAAGGCCCCAGCCGGCCCACAGCTCGGATGCGCGGGGGGCATCCGCCATCAGCCCTCCGTCCCAAGGCACGAGGACGGAAGCCAGGACCACAGCGGCAGTAACGTCCAAGGTAGGAGAACCTAGTTTCTTGTGGAACACCTTACACATCACTCACTCACAAGTTGGGGGAGAGTGCAACATTTTTTGAATGAATGGAACTGGATCACAGCAGACCCGTTCATACTGCACAGTATACAAGATTTTTAAATTGAGTTCCTTCTTGATTCATCAACACCCACACAAAATTTACCAAACCGCACATATGTGTTCTCACAACAGGAAAGATTCGAGCTATAAGCTGAAATTCAGGCTTTACATACAAAAGGGGTGATTCAGAGGTCACACCAGGAACCACACCAATTTGTATCCAACATATTCACCAAGCGGAAAAAGAATGGAGGATGTCGTATCATCCTAGGCTTGACGGAACTCAATACCCAAGTGCAGTATAAACTTTTAAAAAATGATAACTTTGGCACAGCCATCCAACTGGTTTCCAAAGGATGTTATATGGCATACATAGATTTAAAGATGCATACTACTCAGCATCCATTCACAAGGAGCACAGGAGATATTCGAAATTTAATTGGATGGGGCAACTGTGGCAATTCAAAGCATTGCCAAATGGGCTGACTTCGGCTCCCAGACTATTTACAAAATTACTAAAACCAGTTCTGGGGCTACTACGAGCTCAGAATCACTTGGTAATGGCTTATTTGGATGATATTCTAATAATTGGGGACACCAAGGAATCAGCTGAATCATCTGTTTCAGCTACCAAACTCATGTTTGAGAGGTTGGGATTCCTAATCCATCCAGTTAAGTCAAAATTGACTCCAATCAATTTGATTACCTGGGGTTCACAATTCAAATGTCGGTGACACTGTCAAGTGGCAAGCAATCAGAGTTAATGAAAGCCTGCAATAAGCTAATTGTTAAACAACAATCGAAGCTGTACGCTTTGGACCTTTGCACTATCATAATTTACAACGTGCAAAGGAACAGGCTCTCAAATCCCACGCAGGCCAATTCGGAAGACCTATGCAATTGCCACCAGAGGCCATTGCAGAATTACACTGGTGGGCAATGAATATACACCACTGCTCTACGGAAATTGTAATTGATACCATATAACCATATAACAATTACAGCATGGAAACAGGCCATCTTGGCCCTTCAAGTCCGTGCCGAACAACTCTTTTCCCTTAGTCCCACCTGCCTGCACTCATTCCATAACCCTCCATACCCTTCTCATCCATATGCCTATCCAATTTATTTTTATATGATACCAACGAACCTGCCTCCACCACTTCCACTGGAAGATCATTCCACACCGCTACCACTCTCTGAGTAAAGAAGTTCCCCCTCATGTTACACCTAAACTTCTGTCCCTTAATTCTAAAGTCATGTCCTCTTGTTTGAATCTTCCTATTCTCAAAGGGAAAATCTTGTCCACATCAACTCTGTCTAAGGAAGATGATTGATACACAATCGGTAATATTACAAACCAATGCATGTGGCCTGAGCTGGGGAGCAACAGACCCCATCTCCAGTTGCAGGGGTAGATGGAATGTGCTGGAGTCCTTAATTTTACAGCAATATGGCATTAACTACTTAGAGTTGTTGGGAGCACTCTATGGATGAAAGGCGTAGGCCATTCGGCCCTTTGAGCCTGCACCGCCATTCAATATGATCATGGCTGATCATCCAACTCAGTATCCTGTACCTGCCTTCTCTCCATACTCCCTGATCCCTTTAGCCACAAGGGCCACATCTAACTCCCTCTTAAATATAGCCAATTAACTGTTTTCAACTACCTTCTGTGGCAGTGAATTCCACAGATTTACCACTCTGTGTGAAAAATGATTTTCTCATCTCGGTCCTAAAAGACTTCCCCCTTATCCTTAAACTGTGACCCCTTGTTCTGGACTTCCACAGCATCGGGAACAATCTTCCTGCATCTAGCCTGTACAACCCCTTAAGAATTTTGTAAGTCTCTATAAGTTCCCCCCTCAATCTTCTAAATTCCAGCAAGTGCTAGCCGAGTCTATCCAGTCCTTCTTCATATGGAAGTCCTGCCATCCCAGGAATCAGTCTGGTGAACCTTCTCTGTACTCCCTCTACGGCAAGAATGTCTTTCCTCAAATTAGGAGACCAAAACAGTACGCAATACTGCAGGTGTGGCCTCACTAAGATCCTGTACAACTGCAGTAGAACCCCCCCTGCTCTTGTACTCAAATCCTTTCGCTATGATTGCCAACATACCATTTGCTTTCTTCACTGCCTGCTGCACCTGCATGCCTACTTTCAATGACTGGTGTACCATGACACCCAGGTCTCGTTGCATCTCCCCCTTTCCTAATCGGCCACCACTCAGATAATAGTCTACTTTCCTGTTTTTGCCACCAAAGTGGATAACCTCACATTAATCCACATTATACTGCATCTGCCATGCATTTGCCCACTCACCCAACCTATCCAAGTCACCTTGCAGCCTCCTAGCTTCCTCCTCACAGCTAACACTGCCCCCCAGTTTCGTGTCATCCACAAACTTGGAGATGTTGCATTAATTTCCCTCATCCAGATCAATAATATATATTGTAAATAGCTGGGGTCCCAGCACTGAGCCCCAGACTACAACTACAGATTGACAACACCACGGCGGTGACGTGTGTCAATCACATGGATGGAATAAAGTCTGTATCTTGTGACAATTGGCAAACCTTCTTTGGCATTGGTGTATTGCAAGGAACATTTGGGTCACGGCAATCTACCTACCAGGTAGATACAATATGGTGGCGGACACTAGATCACGGAAATTCAATGATAACACAGAATGGATGTTGAATCATGACATATTTACCAACATTGTTGCCCAATATGGCATGCCGGATATTGACTTGTTTGCATCCAGATTGAATCACCAGTTACCCAAATATGTGTCATGGGAGCCAGACCCAGGGGCAGTGGCAGTCGATGCATTCACACTGCATTGGGGAGGAATGTTCTTGTACGCTTTCCGTCCATTTTGCCTCATCAGCCGATGCTTGGTAAAAATAAAGCAAGACAATGCCACAGGCATTTTGGTAGTGCCAGACTGGCCTACGCTATCTTGGTTCCCACTAGTCCTGGGAATAATGACACAGCCTTTCATGGCTGTCCCCAAAAGCAGGGATCTGCTGGTACACCCAGTAACGGGGGGCCACCACCCACTACATGACCGAATCAATTTATCCGAACCATACCTGGGACTCGGACTGGCTGACCGGACAATGGATGTCATTACAGCGGCCTGGAGGGACAGTACACAAGGCAGTATGTCTCTCACATCAAGAAGTGGGAGATGTACTGTCTTGCGTCCAACATATCATATGACACAGTGTGCATCACGGATGTACTGGAGTTCCTGTCAACTTTATATTATGACCATAAATTAGGCTACAGTGCTATCAACAGTGCCAGGAGTGCACTATCCTCATATTTAATGCTGGGAAAACATCCCCTTATTACCAGGTTCATGAAGGGAATATACTACACTATTCCCCCAGGCCACGATATACGGACACATGGGATGTTAGCGTGGTGCTCACACTACTTTGCCAGTGGGCACCAGCCACCTCCTTATCCTTAACCAAGCTCACCCTCAAGGTGGTCATGCTGATGGCGCTGGTAACAGCGCAATGAGTCCAGACGTTGCACAAGCTACGACTGGACAACATGACCACCAATGTTAACACTATAACCTTCGTCATCTATGACTTAATTAAACAGAGCAGGCCGGGGGTACCAGGGCCCAAGCTTGAGTTCCTGGCATACCCCGAGGATCCACGATTATGTGTAGTATCACACTTGCACCAGAACATAAAAGTCACAATGAGCCTCAGAGGCTCTGAATTAGCTGTCCTAATCAGCCACAAGAAACGACACCACAGGGTATCAGCACAAACCATCTCCAGATGGTTAAAGGAGGTACTGGCGGGTTCAGGAGTGAATACTGACACTTACAAATCTCACTCCACCAGAGCTGCATCAACGTCAACAGCAAGGGCTATGGACGTGCCCCTCGACAACATCCTAGCTGCTGCAGGATGGGCCAATGAAAGGATGTTCCACAGGTTTTATAATAAACCCATTGCCGGACCGGGGGTGTTTGCACTTACCATTTTAGATTCTGTTTTATAGTTTCCCTCCAGGTTGGGCGTGGTTACTATTATTTTGTTTTTTACATTAAAGCATCAGTATTGTTACCTAACTACGTTATGTCTGAATGCATTAATTTTTTCTCTTTCATCCATGGTCAAACCATTCAGTGTGTGACAGCTGGACTCAAACCGGCGTGAAATCACAGAGCTTTGATATCTTCACGTAGTCACTCAGGTGACTCCGAAGTAAAATAGTCAGATTAAACAAGACTTACCAGTTTGAAGTTTGATCTATACTTTATGAGGGGTTACAATGAACGATTACGTGCTCACCCTCATATTATCAGGTCATCTGGTAGTTCTAGTTCTCCAAATCTTACTACCTACAGGTCAACCTCTCTTGTCTGTGATTTCACACCGCTGCTTAGAAGATTGACGCGGACTGACGGCCTTCACGTAATCGCTCATCGTAACTCCTCATAAAATCAAGATCAAACTTCAAACTGGTAAGTTCTTGTTTAATCTTACTATTTTACGGCCGACTGGATGCGTTATACATGTCATTTGGCACCTAACTATGAGAGAGAACATGTGCGTATTGAAGTGCTCGAGATAAGAGATCCTAATAATCTGACTCACTTGGGAAGGCAGATTCCACATCAACCTAACCTTTGAATTTGCAGCAAAAGAACAACAGTGCTGGAGTAACTCAACGGGCCAGGCAGCATCGCTGGAGAACATTGACTTATTTGTAGTTTGCATTTTTTGCGGTTTGTTTACATTGACATTTAGCACCAAGAGGAAAGGCAGGCAACAACTGTTCAGTCGAGAGGAGGACTAATAATATTGTGCTTTCAAGACTGAAGGAAGTACAAGCCCATGTTTAAATATAAGCGCGCTGAAGTAATTCAGCGGGTCAGGCAACATCTCTGAAGACAAATAGGCAGCATTTAGGTTCAAGACTTCTTCAGGCCTGTCCTTAAATTATAGGAGCAGAATTTGGCCATTCGCCCATCAAGTCTACTCCACCATTCGATCATGGCTGATCTATCTCTCCCTCTCAATCCCACCCCCCCCCCCCCCCCCTTCTCCCCATAACACCAGTACTTTAAAATGTACGCTGGAGTATAGATTAATTTAGAAGCAAGGAACTGCAAATGCTGGTTTACAAAAAAAAAGACACAAAGTGCTGGAGTAACTCAGCAGGTCAGTTAGCACCTCTGGAGAGCATGGAGGTCACGTTTTGGGACGAGACCTGAAATGTTGCATTGGTTTGTTCTGGAAAAGCCCAGATTCTAAATGAACATCCAGAAAGTCTAGGTGTACCTTGAAAATAGCTCCACTCTCAGTTGAATGTAGGAAGAGCATTCTAGTAATGTTAAGATAAACTAGAAATGTTGGCACGTGAAGTTTAAAGACAGGGTTACACAAAAAGCTGGAGAAACTCAGCGGGTGCAGCAGCATCTAAGGAGCAAAGGAGATAGGCGACGTTTCGGGACCCTCTTGACCCGAAACATCGCCTATCTCCTTCGCTCCTTAGATGCCGCTGCACCCGCTGAGTTTCTCCAGCTTTTTCTGTAACCCTTGATTCTCCAGCATCTGCAGTTCCTTCTTTAACACAAGTTTAAAGACAGACTTGGAACCAAAGACAGCTAATAGTGGATTAAATGAGAGGCAATGTGCAATTTGCCATTAATCTTGTGCAAACCCATTACTATGCCCATGCCAAAAGTTTTCAAAGCAAAAAGAAAATAAAACTAATTAACTGTGTTATATGTTAACTGGGTTTTTTTCCAATGTTCCCATAACCGTTTTTACTTAAGATTATTAATGCTATTATTATTAATGATTGTGTTATTAATTTGGTGTTCTGGCCATTTAGATGCTGTAGTATCAACTTCAACACAAGTTGTGACAAAGTGGCACAGGAGTAGAGTTGCTGGAGAAAATGGATTACAGAGGTCATGGGGAGAACAAACAAACTCCGCACAGACAGCACCCGCAGTCAGGATCGAACCCGGGACTCTTGCACTATAAGGCAACAACTCTGCCGCTGTGCCACCGTGCTGCCCATTTAAAGGCCTCTAAAACGGAACTTATCTGCCTTCACCACCAGCTCTGGCAGTGCTTTCCAGGCACCCACAAGCTTGTGTCCAAATAAAACTAGCTCTGAACATCTTTAAATTATGCCCTTCTCTCCTTAAAGCTACGTCCTGTGGGCTTTGACATTTCTACACTGAGTAAAGGTGGCTAAAATATTTTGATTCAAGAGGTGAGTGATTTCCTGCTATTGCGATAGAAATCAGATTGTACATTTACACACTGCCAGCTTAAGGAAGCTTATAGATTTATAATATAGAACATGCCGAACAGTGCAGGACAAGAACAGACCCTTCGGCCCACAATGCCCATGCCAAACACGATAGCAAGACCATTATCTATATAATTAAAAGTCTCATCTTGACCACTTCCGTCTGCGCTGTATATTGATTTTAGAAAAAAACGCATATTGCTATGATTTTTGGCCATCATATTCTGAAGAAGGGTCTCGACCCGAAACGTCGCCTATCTCCTTCGCTCCTTAGATGCTGCTGCACCCGCTGAGTTTCTCCAGCTTTTTGTGTAACCCCCCATACTCATAGTCGTCTTCCACTGATCAGGCCCCGAGGATTTTCCCATCGATTAAAATGAAAGAGTTATGAGTGTTTAAAAAACCTTGAGATGCTCTCACCTGTCAATCGCCGTGATGAAGGTAACGCCCTTCTGGGGGAGGGACGATAAAACCCCGGATGCCTGGATATGACTCAGTCACTCAGCAAGATTGCGAGGGAGATGCCACAACTACCATTCTAAGCTGTGAATCAACTGAATTGTGAGTGCTCAAGAAGGAACTGCAGATGCTGGAAAATTGAAGGTAGACAAAAGTGCTGGAGAAACTCAGCGCGTACAGCAGCATCTATGGAACGAAGGAAATAGGCAACGTTTCGGGCCGAAATTCTTCTTCATGTATCTAAGTGCTTATGTATGGTGATACGTACTGAACTGTATACAAAAATTAATTTCACTGTACTTGGTACATGGGATAAATTAAGTGCCACCCCATACCATGGTAGTTTGACTTCCTTTGCTTCTGAGAAGTGGAAGGGAGGGAGTAGGGGAGAAAGCTGAGCGGAGGTAACGGTGTAACTGAGGACTGCGCCAGAAACCCAAAAATGTTTGTCAGTGGCCTTTCAACTCCTCAGATGAATCACTGGCAACCCCTGAATTTTAAAAGGTCACCACAAAGTGACCTTTGGTTCTGAAGCTGGGAGCAAAACACAAAGTGATTGCATGAAAGATATACATTCCAAACCTATGCCTTATACTACAACACAGCTGGCTGGAGGAGTCAGCAACAATTTATATTGCAGATGAACTGAGGGAAAAACAATTATTACATGACACGATTAAATAAACGGTATGATCCTCTCCTGGATATCACTGCCGTTAAGATGTCCTTCAGGTGATTCTGGAGAACATAGGACAATTTTTTGCAATTAAAACAGAAAATGCTACAAAACAGTAGTGACTCTGCAAAGGGAAACAAAGGTAATGTGGAAGATTTTTCACATTCACTTTTAACCATTCTAGTCCTTTAGAAACTTAGTAATTAGATGCAGGAGGCCATTCGGCCCTTCGAATCAGCACCGCCATTCATTGTGACCATGGCTGATTGTTCCCAATGAATAACCCTTGCCGGCCTTCAAATAATTTCAGGAAATGGTCCAGTGATTTTGTTTTCTCAAATACCTTTTAGGGCAGCTGGTGGATTGAATGCAAATGTGGGACGGCAAATGTGAACGGGTGATCAATGGTCGGTGTGGACTCGGTAGGCGAAGGGCCATTTTCCATGATGTACCTTTATCAAATGAATATGCTATTGCATTTTCTTCACATTATTAACTTAGTATTTTGTTGTGTTGGTTGGGCTAGTATTATGTTGTGTTAGTTGGGCTAGTCCTGTAATCTTCCCAAACCCTATTTACTTTAATTTAGTTTATTATCATTTGTACCGAGGTACTGTGAAATGTTTCTTTGTTGCCTGTTATCCAGTCAGTGAAAAGACTATACATGATTACAATCACTACTACATCGGCAACTAAAGGTACAGAACTGAAACTTGTAGGCTGCTAGTGTTCTCTCTGAGGTATGAATCCCTGTCCCCAACTTAGATTAGATTTTATTACTTGTCATTCGAACCTCAGAGAGGCTCGAACGAAACTCTGTTTCTACAGCCATACAAACAGAACAATTCAAAAAAAAACACGGACAATTCAATTCACACAAACATCCATCACAGTGAATCTCCTCCTCACTGTGATGGAAGGCAAAGTCTTCTCTCTCCCCTGCACCATTTCTCTCCCGATGTCCAAGCCCCAGGCGGGCGATGTTAAGTCCCACGGCCATTGAGGCCGCGCCGAGCGATGTACGGCCCCGCTCTAGGCCCAAAAGTCACAACGTTGGAGCCCCCGGCGGGCGCTCGAATGTTCCGCAGCCATTAAAGCCACGCCGGTCGATGTACGGCTCCGCTCCGGGTCGATCCAACCCTGCAACACGAGCGGGAGATGTTACGTTGCGGGAGCTCCGGAGAGCGGTCTCCCACCCGGACCCGCGAGCTCCCGATATCCCGACAGTCCACCGGCAGTAATCTGCAGCTGGAGCTGGAGCTCCGGAGTCACCGCTCCCCATGCTCCGAGGCCGGCCAGCCCCACAACAGTGAGTCCACAGCTCCGCAGGCTCCGTGACCGGAGCCCCCAGGTCGTCCCGGTTGGACGCCGCTCCACGGTGCTAGGCCCCAACGACAACGGAGACCCGACAGGGAAAAAGTCGGGTCTCCCGTGCAGGGAAGAGATTTTAAAAGTTTCCCCCTCCCTCCCCCACCCCCCACATATACACAGTTAGAAACAGTACAAAAAAAAAAAAAAGAACAACTACATTTAACTACACAAAAATAAATAAATAAATAAATAAATAAGACAGGCTGTAGGGGCCGCTGCAACGTGAGTCGCGCCCCCACTTGCAGGGAAACAAGCTACGTATCTGAAAAGACAGGACCCAGAGTGGCAGCATGCATCGTGGGCAGGTCGCAACAACCCTACTCACAAATCAAATAAAATAAAACTCTGACTAGACTTGAGATACAGCGCGGAAACAGGTCCTTCAGCACACAGAGTTAGCGCCGACCAGCATTTAACTCCTTACACTAGCACTATCCTACACACTAGGGACAATTTACAATTTTTACCAAAGCCAATTAACCTACAAACCTGTGTATTTGGAATGTGGGAGGAAACCAGAGCACCCGGAGAAAACCCACACGGTCATGGGGAGAACATACAAACTTCTACAGACGGCACCTGTAGTCAGGATTGAACCCAGGTCTTTGACGCAAAAAGGCAGCAGATCTATCACTGTGCTGCATTAATATCTGATAACTAGCAAGACAGCGCTCCAGCTTTTCTTGTTATCAAGGACATGGAAACATTTTGTGTGCCCTGACATTATGAAGCATTCAAAAATAAATTATATAAAACATTTTAAAATATATACTAATTCCTTGATGTGTGAAAGCTCACTACAAATTCTCACTGAAATGCCTTTGGCTCTTTGGGTTGCAAGTCTTCAATATGGCATGTTATCTTTCGTTATATCAAATGGCATGTATAAAATACGCTGTACCAAAATGGTAACAAGCATTTCACTGTGGATCACAGCAGTCTTGGCATTCTCCCACTCCATTGTGTTGTCAAAGGGATTACTCTGTTCTGTAAGTAACTGTGAATTATTACCCTGCATATTGTAAACACAAAATGCTGGAGTAACTCAGCAGGACAAGCAACATTTCTGGAGAGAAGGTATGGGCGACATTTCAGGTCGAGACCCTTCTTCAGACTGATGTCAGGGGAGTGAGTGAGACAGAGATAGTATGAAGTCGGAGACAGTAAGAATGGTGGAAGAACTGGGAAGGGGAAGGAAATGGAGAGAGAGGGAATGCAAGGGCTATTTGAAGTTAGAGGAGTCAATATTCATACCAGGGTTACACAAAAAGCTGGAGAAACTCAGCGGGTGCAGCAGCATCTAAGGAGCGAAGGAGATAGGCGACGTTTCGGGTCGAGACCCTTCTTCAGACTGGTCAGGGATCAGGGAAACAAGAGATATAAACAGTGATGTGGAGAGATAAGGAACAATGAGTAAGCTTACAATGGCCTGCCTCCTTTATCACCAATACTTTTTTGCATATCTTTCACTCATTTTATTTTGTTTTTTCTCTTTGAAGATACATTTCTAATCTATCTATCGGAGTGTGTTTTATTTTATATATTTTTTTTTTAACTTTGTATTGCTCTCTCTTCCAAATAATAATAATTGGTCAAGGGGGCAGAGCAAAACATATAGAAACATCTACGGAAGTCGATAAGAATTTTTCTACCACCTGTTGGGTTTTTTTTAGTTATAATATCTTTATTTTTGGATATTATAATTTCACTTTTTGTTTGTTAATTAGCTCTTCACGATTCTACACTTTCTGTTTTTTTTCAAGGTCTATTCTGAAGGGGAGATGCCAACAAAATCTAATAGCTGGGGATGATCATCCCTCACCTAGAGTAATGAGGTTCTTGGTTGCACCATATGAAGTAAAGGTATTAACATGATCCATAATGCAAGACGATAAACAAAACAAAACTGGAGGAATCACGTTATGTAGTTGGAATATAAGGGGCGCTAATGAACCAATTAAAAGGGGTAAGATCTTTGCCCAATTAAAAGCTTTAAATAGTGACGTAATTTTCTTACAAGAGACACATCTGAAATATCAAACACACATAAGATTGAAGGCAAATTGCATCGGGCAAACTTACTACTCTTCATTTACTTCTAAATCTAGAGGCACGGCCATTATCATTCGTAAGGTATACCATTTAAATTAAAGAATACCATAGCAGATAAAGAGGGGAGGTATGTCATAGTCACGGGAGAAATGTATTCTACTTCACTTACTTTGATAAATATTTATGCTCCTAATTTTGACAACCCTCAATTTTTTAGTAAAATTCTGGATACAATTTCAGAACATAACTATCAAAATGTAGTAATAGGGGGAGATTTGAATTGTGTTTCAGATCCATATTTGGATAAATCTACAAAACAAAAAAGGATTAACATAAAATCTAAAACAAGTGAACTCCTAAATACATACATGAAAAATACCAATATGACAGATGTATGGAGGATCGCTAACCCAGTAGGTAGAGAATATTCATTTTATTCAACAGTACATAAAACATACTCACGTATTGATTATTTCTTAGTGGACACAAAATTAATTCCATACACATATAATGCAAAATATCACAATCGTATTATTTCTGATCATTCCCCGTTAACTTTCTCTTTAAAATTCGAAGGAATGCCTGATAAAAAATCGTTTTGGAGGTTTAACCCCCAAATATTAAACAACTCACAAGGTTGTACATATTTAAAAGAGCAGATGAAATTCTTCTTTGAGACAAATGAAACACCAGATATTTCACCCTCCTTATTATGGGAAACTTTTAAGGCATTTATAAGAGGAACTATAATTTCATATCAAGCTTTCCAAAATAAAAAGAATAATATTGAACAATTACAGCTAGAACAAGAAATTAGACAATTAGATTTAGAAAATGCTAAAGGACCAACTATAGATAAACACAATAAGATAACAATACTAAAATATAAATTAAATAAAATTTTATCGGCCAGAATAATAAGATTATTTCAAATTACAAAACAAGATACCGCAAGGCTCAGTGCTGGGACCCCAGCTATTTACAATATATATTAATGATTTGGACGAGGGAATTCAATGCAACATCTCCAAATTTGCAGATGATACCAAGCTGGGGGGTATAGTTAGGTGTGAGGAGGATGCTTGGAAGCTGCAGGGTGATTTGGATAGGCTGAGTGAATGGGCAGATGCATGGCAGATGCAGTATAATGTGGATAAATGTGAGGTTATCCACTTTGGTGGCAAAAACATGAGGGTAGACTATTATCTGAATGGTGGCAGATTAGGAAAAGGGGAGATGCAACGAGACCTAGGTGTCATGGTACACCAGTCATTGAAAGTAGGCATGCAGGTGCAGCAGGCAGTGAAGAAAGCAAATGGTATGTTAGCATTCATAGCGAAAGGATTTGAGTATAGGAGCAGGGAGGTTCTACTGCAGTTGTACAGGGTTTTGGTGAGGCCACACCTGGAATATTGCATACAGTTTTGGTCTCCAAATCTGAGGAAAGACATCCTTGCCATAGAGGGGGTGCAGAGAAGATTCACCAGACTGATTCCTGGGATGTCAGGACTTTCATATTAGGAAAGATTGGATAGACTCGGCTTGTACTCGCTGGAATTTAGAAGATTGGGGGGGGATCTTATAGAAACTTACAAAATTCTTAAGGGGTTGGACAAGCTAGATGCTGGAAGATTGTTCCCGATGTTGGGGGAGTCCAGAACAAGGGGTCACAGTCTAAGGATAAGGGGAAATTCCTTTAGGACCGAGATGAGGAAAACATTCTTTCCACAGAGAGTGGTGAGTCTCTGGAATTCTCTGCCACAGAAGGTAGTTGAGGCCAGTTCATTGGCTATATTTAAGAGGGTGTTAGATGTGGCACTTGTGGCTAAAGGGATCAGGGGGTATGGAGAGAAGGCAGGTACGGGATACTGAGTTGGATGATCAGCCATGATCACATTGAATGGCGGTGCAGGCTCGAAGGGCCGAATGGCCTACTCCTGCACCTATTTTTCTATGTTTCTATGTTTCTAAGAACATTTTGAATTTGGTGATAAAATTAGCACGCCAACTGAAAAAACGGGAAACAGAAAACACAATTACTAAAATTAAATCAGACAAAGGGGAATTACTAACACTACCTAAAGATATAAATAAAAGATTTGCTCAATATCATCAAAATTTATATACATCGAAAACCTCTGCAAATAATACTCAAATTACAAATTTCTTAGACAATTGTAATCTTCCAAAATTAAATAGGGTGGAACAAGAGGGATTAGGAGTTCAGATTACACTTCAGGAAATAGAAGAAACAGTAAGTTTATTGAAGAATGGCAAAACGCCAGGACCAGACGGCTGTAGTAATGAATTCTATAAAAGATTCCACGAGATAATTTCTCCACGCTTGCAAGAATTATATATATGTGCTTTTAAAGAAAATAAATTACCAGAAACACTAACTGAGTCAACTTATACCAAAAAAAGATAAAGATCTAGAAGACCCAGGCTCATATAGAGCTGTTGCACTCCTAAATACAGATAAAAAAATATTAGCAAAGACACTAGCGAGAAGATTGAGTAAATATATTAGCAAACTAATAAACCCGGATCAAACTGGGTTTATACCAAAGAGATACTCATTTAACAATTTGAGACGGATGTCTAATATAATGTACTCACATAATACTGAAGAAGACCTAGCAATTATCTCATTGGATGCAGAAAAAGCTTTCGATCAAGTAGAATGGCAATATTTATTCAAAATATTGCAAAAATTTAACATGGGAGATAATTTTATCTCATGGGTAAAATTATTATATGATAAGCCAACAGCTAGAATACTGATTAATAATTTATTATCCCCGAAATTCCAATTGGCAAGGGGCAATAGGCAGGGGTGCGCACTATCACCCCTGCTATTTGCACTAGTGATAGAGCCTTTAGCAGAAAGTATAAGAAGTCATCCGAATATTCATGGATACAATACCAAACACTCAAATAATAAAATTTCATTATATGCAGATGACATATTATTATATATTACAAATTCACAAATTAGCATACCAAATATACTAAATTTAATAGAGGAATTTGGTTCTTTTTCTGGATATAGAATAAACTGGAACGAAAGCAAAATTATGACGATAAAACCTCAAGAGCTGCTACATCTGTTGAAATTCCCCTTTAGAATTGCAACAGAAAAATTTAAGTATTTGGGCATCCAAATTACTAGGAAATATAAATCATTACTCAACGCAAACTATATGCCTTTAATAACTAAATTAAATGGGTTGATTAAATTCTGGAAAACACTTCCGATGTCCTTAATAGGTAGAATAAATGCGATAAAAATGATCTTCTTACCACAAATACTGTACCTATTCCAATCAATACCAATATACTTACCTAAAAAATTCTTTAAAAAAATAGACTCTGATATTATAAACTTCATATGGGATTATAAATCACATAGAATTAAGAAAAAACACTTGTGTAAATCTAAAGAATCAGGGGGACTGACACTCCCTAACTTATTGTATTACTATTGGGCAGTGAATATTAAAAATATAATCTACTGTTCTGCCCAACAGGTAGATTGGATAAGAATGGAGAAAGAGGATTGTTCCCCTTATATTATAGGAGCGATCCTTCTTTCCCCGATGAAACTGAACAATATAATATATAAGAAGAATCCAATTATTCACAGTACAATACGAATTTGGAATCAAATAAAATTATCTTTAAAATTAAGAAAATTATTGCTTCTTTCTCCAATAACTAATAATCCCTCATTTAAACCATCTATTATTGATAAAGCATTTATCCATTGGGAAAGATTAGGAATTAAAACAATGGGAGATATGTACGATATGGGAAAACTTTTATCATTCCAACAATTACAACTAAAATATAATTTGAAAAATAATCAATATTTCAAATATCTTCAAATTCAAGATTATTTGAAGAAATATATACAAGGATATCAAACCTTAACCCCAGATTTATTGGAGGAAGGAATGAATAGAAAGGCAGAATCAAGCAACTTAATATCTTACTTATATAATATAATTTTAAATATAGAAACACCAACGCCAGAGACAATTAGAAGGGACTGGGAACAAGAGTTATTGATAAAAATTCCTAACGATAGATGGGAAAAAAATCTATTATATGTGAATAAATGCTCAATTAATGTAAGACATAACCTAATTCAATTTAAAATTTTACATAGATTATATTATTCTAAAACTAGACTGAATAAAATATTCCCAAATGTTTCCCCCATCTGTGACAAATGTCTTACTCAAAATGCCACTATAGCACATTCCTTTGTCTCGTGTATAAAACTGTATAAATTTTGGAATGAAATTTTTGGAATTTTTACAAAACTATTTGACACAAAATTGAACCCCAATACAGAACTGATTACCTTTGGATCAATGGAAGAGGGAAGTAAACTAACTATAGTCCAAGAAACTTTTCTTAATTATGGTCTAATAACAGCAAAAAAAACTTATACTCAAATTTTGGAAAAACGCAACTACACCAACATTCAAAATGTGGATTTCAAATAGGTCTGAAACGCTTCATCTTGAAGAAATGAGATTTCTCCTAATAGTCAAAGTAGACCAATTCTCAAAGACTTGGTCTCCTTTTATCAACTTTTTGCAAGCATATGGTGCAACACAACATAACCTCAGAAATTAAATGGTTTAGAACCGGGTGACGGATGGGCAAAATACGAAATAGATAGATCTCTCCTAATCTCTCTTTTCTTTACTTTCTCCTTCTATTTCAATCTTTTCAGCTTCTCTTCTATGCTCTTTATTTCATTTGCTATCTGTTTCTACTCGTTTTTCTATCTATTCTGACACTCTTTATTTCTTTTTTCTTCCACAGTTCTTTTATTATTAAATCAAAAGTATGAAGTTGTACAAGAATGGAAATATGTATGTATGTATTAGGTACTCATGTACCGCACTATTGTACTTACTTCTAACAAAAATAAAAAAAAATAAAAAAATAAAAATTAGAAAAAAATAGGTGCAGGAGTAGGCCATTCGGCCCTTCGAGCCTGCACCGCCATTCAATGTGATCATGGCTGATCATCTAACTCAGTATCCCGTACCTGCCTTCTCTCCATACCCCCTGATCCCTTTAGCCACAAGTGCCACATCTAACACCCTCTTAAATATAGCCAATGAACTGGCCTCAACTACCTTCTGTGGCAGAGAATTCCAGAGACTCACCACTCTCTGTGTAAAGAATGTTTTCCTCATCTCGGTCCTAAAGGAATTCCCCCTTATCCTTAGACTGTGACCCCTTGTTCTGGACTCCCCCAACATCGGGAACAATTTTCCAGCATCTAGCTTGTCCAACCCCTTAAGAATTTTGTAAGTTTCTATAAGATCCCCCCTCAATCTTCTAAATTCCAGCGAGTATAATCTACAAATATTCCTACGAAATAACCTACAATTCCGCACATCTTAGGGATGTGGGAGGAAACCGGAACACCCAGTGGAAAACCACACGGTGAATGTGCAAACTGCACACAGATAGCATCTGAGGTCGGGAACAAACTCGGGTCTCTTGTGCTGAGGCCAGAGCAATTCATTCCATCTTGCAGTATCATCAGTGCAAGCTTGCCTTAACAGCACTGAGAAAAGAAAACTTAATATAAGTAGCAGTTACCATTTTAGTGATTCGAATTGAAGATGACCAAAGACCAAATATTTAGAGTATTGTGTGCAGTTCTGGGCACCATGTTATAGGGAAGGGTACAGAGAAGATTGACAAGAATGTTGCCAAGACTCGAGGGTCCGAGCTATAGAGTGAGGTTGAGAAGGTTGGGACTCTATTCCCTGAAGCGTAGGAGGATGAGGGATGATCTTATAGAGGTGTATAAAATCATGAGAGGAATAGATCGGGTAGATGCACAGAGACTCTTGCCCAGAGTAGGGGAATCGAGGACCAGAGGACTTAGGTTTACGGTGCAGGGGAAAATACTTAAAATAATCTGAGGGGTAACTTTTTCAAACAAAGGGTTGTGGGTATTTATGGAACAAGCTGCCGGAGGAGGTATTTGAGGTTTAAGAAGCAGTTAGACAGGTACATGAATAGGACAGGTCTGGAGTGATATGGAACAAACGCAGGCACGTGGGGCATGTTGGCCGGTGTGGCCAGGTTGGGCCTGTTTCCACACTGTATCACTCTGTGACTGTGTGACTATAAGATGTAACTGAAGGAATCTGCAAGGCTCATTGGAATTATTGGAAAAGGGAGATTAGAACAAGGGTAGGATCTTTAAAATCATACGGCCATAAGTGATAGGAGTAGAATTAGGCCATTCGGCTCATCATGGCTGATCTATCTCTCCCTCCAAACCCCATTCTCCTGCCGTCTCCCCGTAACCTCTGACACCCGTACTAATCAAGAATCTATCTATCTCTGCCTTAAAAACATCCACTGATTTGGCCTCCACTGCCTTCCGTGGCAAAGAATTCCACAGATTCACCACCCTCTGACTAAAGAAATTCCCCCTCATTTCCACACCAAAACAACATCCTTTAATTCTGAGGCTATGACCTCTAGTCCTAGACTGTCCCACTCATGGAAACATCCTCTCCACATCCACTCGATCCAAGCCTTTCATTATTCTGCATGGTTAAATGAGATCGCCCCTCATTCTTCTAAACTCAAATCAAATTGGTTAACAGTGAGCTGATGTGTTATCAGGATGATGTACAAGTTAGGACGATGATAATAGATTAACTTAGAGGGGAGAAGATAGAGTTTATTCCAAAGCATTGCTGGAGTAACTCAGTGGGACAAGCAGCATCTCTGGAGAAAATGAACAGGTGACGTTTCAGGTCGGGACTTTTCTTCAGACTCGAGACATCACTTCCCCTGTTCTCCAGAGAAGCTGCCAGACCCGCTGATTTACACCAGCACCTTGTGTCTATTTTCGTAAACCAGCATCTGCAGTTCCTTGTGTTTCCATTTATCCAGAAACAGTTTGGAATACTAGATCTAAGTGTTACAAAGAGATAGCAGATGAGATGAGTTGAGATGGATTGAGGCAAGTGATGGAGAGACAAATGTCAGCAATGATGACAGGGATATACGGTTCAAAGCCCAAGTTCAGTTCAACCAGCACCTTCAGTTCCTGCCCACACATTCAGTTTAACCAGGGTAACAACATCCCCAACAGTCAGGTTACCAGAGTGAAGCATGGAATTGGTGACAATTTAAAAGAAACTGCAGCAGCGAATTAAAGTCATAACTTTGGTCTTCCCAGCACCCAGATGAAGAAAACGTAGATTAATTTAGTTTAGTTTTGAGATACAACACATAAACAGGCCATTCTGCTCACCATTTTGTCCACGTTGACCAGCAATCACCCCATACACGAACACTATCCTACACACTAGACACAATTTACTGCAGCCAAGTTAACCGACAAACATATATGTCTATGGAGTGTGGGAGGAAAGTGGGGCAGCTGGAGAAAACTCACATGGTCACGGGGAGAAGGTACAAACTCTGTATGGACAGCGCCTGTGGTCAGGATTGAACCTGGGTCTCTGGCGCTGTAAGGCACCAACTCTACTGCTGCGCCACTGTGCTGCCCAGCTTTACTGCTAGTACATGGGAGACAGATGATGCTGCAATATAGCAGGATGCAACTCGGGTAAAGTGAACAAGAACCGAAATATGGTTGTAATGAAATGAAACTGAACATTAATGCAGTACCTCCAATGCATGCTCCACTGCCACCGCCGCATCTTCAGAAACATTATCCAACCCCCATTCAAATACTGTTACGATCATCCAGCCTTCTAATTGTCATCTTGTGGGAGGCACCATGGTGTGAGTGCAAAACTTCACATTATTTTCCTTTTGGGGATCCTTCATCACAAAGTTCTGTGCCCCTGACAAAGGGTTCTGTGCTTCGAAACGATGCTGGAGGAAGATGCAAGCACTTCAGCAAAAAGTTTCATGAAATGTGAAAACTATCGGATTGCTAAATTAAATGATATATTTACACACGCACTATCTACTGAAAAGAAATGGGATCTGATCCTGGCATTAACTTGAGAAAAAACAATCAAGTACAATGTTATTCCAAAGTTGCTATTTATAAGCAATTCTAACATTATCTCCATTGTAGATGGACCGGGGCAATGTTTGGCTGAATGTTGCTGGATCTGGGTCACTGCCCGCATATACTGAACTGTGGAGGCCCATTCCTATTATCCTTCTGTACCCATGAATCAGGCTACGAGGTATGAGTTCATAAGGGATAGGAGCAAAATTAGGTCATTTGACCCATCACGTCTACTCCACCGTTCAATCATGGCTGATCTAACACTCCCTCCTAACCTCACCTCCATAACCTCTGTCACCTGTCTAAACAAGAATCTATCTATCTCTGCCCTAAAAATATCCTTTGACTTGGACCTCAGCCTTCATTGCCACAGCCAGCCTACAGCCGGCATTGCACAGATTCACCACCCCCTGACTATTCAGATAGTATTTCTGCTGGACCCCCTGCCCATTCACCCCGTCCCATGCATCCCCTCCCCTATAAGTCCCCGTCCCCGCCGAGCTGATCTTGCACCCATCTCTCCCTTCCTCCTTCATTCCTACGCAACTCGAACCACGTCAATCCTCTAGCTTCACAATTTGCAACTCACTGATCCTTTTATTTTGCTCCTTGTATGTGTTCATCTCTGTCCTTTGTCCAATCATCTAACCATCACTAACCTGCCTCGCCTGTGTTCACCTATGACCTACCATGCTTTGTCCTGCCCCTCCACTCTTCTGGCTTCCTTCCTCTCACACCTGCAATCAGTCTGAAAAAGGGTCCAGACACGAAATGCCACCTATCCATGCTCTCCAGGGCTGCCCCCCCCCCCGTCCACTGAGTTAATCCAGCATTGTCTTTTTCCTCAGGAGCCTCTGATGTTCAGAGACATTATTCATAAGCTCAAGGAGCAGGATTAGGCCATTCAGCCCACCGCGTCAACTGCTCCATTCAATCATGGCTGATTTATCCTTCCCTCTCAGCACCATTCTCCTCCCTTCTCCCCATAACCCTTGATAGCCCTACCCATCAAGTATCTGTCACTCTCCACCTTGAAAATACGCTGAAAGGGATGTGATTCGGCCATGAAAATGTAAGTCTTCATATCTTTAAAAGCCATGGATTGGGTTAAATAACCACCATCAGAGCATGTGTCGGTTGTAATTGTCGATGTGAGCCCAGCATAGAATGATATTATTTAAAACGTTGATGTAAATAATTTGAAAAAAAAATAGTTAACCACAATTAACTAATCAAAACGCATTCAAACAAGCACACCTCCATAAACACATTAAATTGATTAATAAGATCTTTTGTCTCCGCATTCTCCAGGCCTGGAAACCAAATAAAGCTTCCAAGTACATAACCGAGATGGAGATATGGTGGGTGACTACAATCTGCTGCTTTTAATATTTAAACTATAAAGATTTTTATTTAGTGATCATTGTTAAATGGTAACGCAATGCAGATAAAAACATAATAACACTGCAAGTCTTTTTTACCCTCAATCATCCCTTTATAGTCATAAAGCGTGCAACAGGCCCAACTTGCCCACACCGACAACATTACATCATTATTCATCCACGGACAATCAGGAGCCTTTAGTTTGTTCTTTTTAATTTCGTGAAACTAAAATAATTTTACCAAAACATTTTGCAAAACGAACTCAGCAAGTAGCCAAAAGAAGAATCATCGTCGGCTTGAGAGTAACTCACTTCAAACTTTGATGGGAACTTATTTTCGCTTTCAGGTTCGCTGGGTTTAGCAGCCGATTGACTGTTCCATTGTTGAGAGGACATACCTTCTGTAACGTGAACAGTACAAAGGCAGTATGAGTTGGCTTCATTTCTTAAGAGTCACTCGTAGTCTTTGAGAATGTTGTTGATAAATTTATCCTACGGGTCATACAGGACATTTAACACAGTTGTCTATCAGATCAAGGCAATTTAATGTGAACAAAATGCATGGCACATGCCACATTCCCCACATGATTTAATAAAATGGAGGAAAGTCTCCCAACACTGCTCCAGTGAAATAGGGTGACAGGAATGAGTGGGTGAGCATTTAATGACACTGGGCCTTTACTCGCTGGAGTTTAGAAGGATTAAGGGGGGAACCTCATTGAAAATTACCAAATAGTAAAAAGCCTGAATCGAGTGGCTGTGGAGAGGATGATTTCACTGGTGGGAGAGTATTGGTCCAGAGGTCATAGCTTCAGAATTAAGGGACATTCCTTTAGGAAGGAGATGAGGAGGAATTTATTTAGTCAGAGGATGGTGACTCTATAGAATTAATTGTCACAGAATGCTGTGGAGGCTTTTTGTCAATAGATCTTTTTAAGGCAGAGATTGATAGATTCGTGATTGGTACAGGTGTTAGGGGTTCTGGGAAGAAGGCAGGAGAATGGGACTAGGAGCGAGAGATGGATCAGCCTGATCGGAGTAAACTTGATGAGCCGAATGAACAAATTCTGTTCCTATCACTTGCGAAGGGTGGAGACTGGGATGATTGAATGACACGTGCACAGGTGTCAGCTGAGAGAACAGAGAAATGGCTAGTAGAAATAGAAGTAGAAACAAGGAACAAGGTTTAACAAAAAAGAGACACACTGCAGGAGTAACTCAGCGGCTCAGGCAGCATCCATGGAGAACATGGATAGGTGATATTTCAGGTCGGGACCTTTCGTCGGGCTGATCTTTGGTACACTAGCCTTTACCCTGTTATATCAGCTAACAGCACCACTGATATAATTCACTCATTCTCAGTCTCCACCCAAGAGCACAGGAGCAGGGCAGAAGGACTTTTCTCGATTTTAATCAATAATGTGGTAAATGTTCATGCATCATTTTGTAAGAAACATAAGATCACTGCAAAATGAGGCGGCCAGAATGGGAGGAGTTATAAATGTAAAGGTTGAAGAATAGAGAAGAGCAAAGACAGAGAGGGATTTGAAAAGGTCGATGAGAATTTTAATACGCCACATCTCAATTAGAAGACAGAAGTCCGTAAGCAGAGGGATAAAACACAGCATGAGTTAGGAGAAGCACTAAAACAGATAAGTATTGAGTATTTACGCGGAAAGTATTACAATCTCATTTACCTGGAGCTGAAACCATAATCTGACATCTCGTGAGGATCGCAAGCAAGAAGTCATTATGAGAATGCACTGCAAAACAAAAATGAGTTGTTCCTTTAGTAATTTCATGCTTAATCCACCACAGTTTAGAACCACGTCTGTGGTAATCCAAGACCAAGACGGTTGTCAATGGAAAAAAAAGATGAGCAACCCCGTCACTTTTCCCTGCTCTCTCAAAATTATTGGCTTTTCATGTACAAATCTAATTCAATTAAAAAAGTTAATACTGAATCTATTGTCTCCAATCATTTAGGGATTTAGCTGTAGTGAGACTGTCTTTGCTACCTTTAGCCTCACGATCGACATTGTTCACCTAAAGTATCTGAACATTTCGGATGTTGAGCTGACAGTCAGCGGAACGACAATACATGATTACAATCCAGCCATCCAGTGTAGATACATGATAAAGGAAATATAATTTAGTGCAAGATAATGTCCAGTAAAGTCCGAATAAAGATAGTCCGAGGGTCTCCAATGAGGTAGATAGTAGCTCAGGACCGCGCTCCAGTTGGTGGTAGGATGGTTCAGTTGCCTGGTAACAGCTGGGACGACACTGTCCCTGAATCTGGAGGTGTGTGTTTTCACACTTCTGTGCCTCTTGCCAGATTGGAGAGGAGAGAAGAGGGAGTGACCTGGGTGAGACGCGACCTTGATTATGCTGGTGTCCTTGCTGAGGTGGTGTGAAGTGTAAATGGAGTCAGTGGAAGGGAAGTTGGTTTTTGTGATGTTCTGAGGTGTGTTTACAGCTCTCTGCAATTTCTTGTGCTCTTGGATGGAGCTGTTCCCAAACCATGCTGTGATGCACCCTTGATACATTTTGAATGAATACAAAAGGAGGGTTGCATGAGGGAATACAAGCATTGATAAAATGCTTTCTGCGGTGCATCTGTTGAAGTTGGTGAGAGTTGTTGGCCGAACCATGCAGAACTTCCTAAGGCTTCTAAGGAAGCATAGGCAGTGGGGGCCTTTCTTGGCCATTGCTTTGACATGGCTGGTCCAGGACAAGTTGCTGAGAACAAAGTCACCCCATTGTTTTCAGTCAATAAGTGTACAGATATATCTCAAAGGTAAAGGAAATAAGCAAAGGATACAAAGGACATTTATTATCACATACAACAAATGGTGTAGTGAAATTTGACTTACCAATGCAGCACACGAATAAAGATAAGACACAACATTAAAGAATTTACAATAAACATAAAAACATCCCCCCACAATGGTTCCAACTGTCGGGGAAGGCAGCAAATTCCAGTCCCATCCCCTGTTCACCCATAGTTGGGCCTATTGTGGCCTCCGCAGCCAGTCCGATGTTATCATGCCCTCTTGTCTGAAAGCTGGAACTCCGGCGTTGTGTGAACTCTCCTCAGCGGCTTGGAAATGTCTGGAGCGGCCGCTTCCTCCCCGGAGACCGAGCACCCAAAGTCCTCAGGCCGCGCTGGCTGGAGCTCTGACTCTGGCGATCTCGAATCCCAGACTCCGCGGTGTTTTAAATCCAGCGCCACGCAGCCACAACTCCTCGGATGTTGGAGTTGGCGGTCACAGCACTTCAGAGCTTACCGCACGGCGACCCGGGCAATGCATCGCCTGCTCCGTGTTGGTGTCCCGGCGCTGGCCCGCCGCCGAAGCTGTAGTCCCGGCCGGTCCCAACAGGAAAGGCCGCTACAGACCGACGGAAGGCCGCGAGGAGGGGGGCGAAGAAGCAGCTCAGAGGGAAGCTGCCTCTCCGACAAGGTAGGGACTAGGAAATAAAGTTTCCCCCTTCCCCTCCCCCCACCCACCACATAAAAGACTAGAAGGCCTCCAAAACAAACACTTTAACTCACAATTTTTTTTTAAGGGTGAAAAGACTAACTGCTGCTGGCAGGGCAGCCATACTCGACGGCGCCCCCTACAATCATATATCTTACCATTATCATGAGTCCTGGGAACCTCTGGCCAACGGCCGCTACAAATGGAGAAGCAGCCGGTATGGTGAGCACAACCTTGGTCCCTTTGCCTGTGCAGATCACAAACACCAGCCGACAAACTACCTAACATCCCTACCCGGGCATCAGTTAGTGGCCTCATCAGCCACCTCGGAACCCACCACACTGATGTGGATCCCCCCCTCCCACTGCCGCTTCCCCTCTCTAACCCCACTCCCATTAACATCTTTGGCCCATACCTGTTCCTCTCCATCTACGCCTCTCAGTTCCTATCCCTCGCCCGAGGCAGAGGGAAAATCCACCACCACCACCTCCTCTCTGACCACCCTGACTCCCAGCCTGAAGAAGGGTCTCCACTAGGGTTGCCAACTTTCTCACTCCTAAATAAGGGACAAAGGTCAAAATACAGGACAAATTCCCGACGGCAACCCGTTGACCGACTCGGCCATGTCTGGGTGAATGATGAGTGAGGATGGCACACAAAGCCCAGCTGGCGGGCCAGCTGAGGAGGTTTGGCCCGAGTGATGTCGCTCGCATATTCCGGCACCCTGTCCAACTCATGAACCGATGACCGGCCATGAGAAGGAGGGGTGGTGGTGTCAGTGGTAAGCGACGGTCCGAAGGTCAGACAGCTGGCCGGGCTGCTGACCGACACGGGCAACAGGAGAGATGCTGCTGCTGCACTCCATGGGCTGCACTACCTTGGGACAGTTGAGGCGGGGCTGGACGCGGCGCCTCAACCCGACAGTCCCTTCGAGCCGAGCAGTAGCAGTCAATTACGGGACAAGGGCGGTACTGTATGGGACAAACCAATATATGGGATGTCCCAGCTAATAGGGGACAATTGGCAACCCTAGTCTCGATCCTGAAACGCCACCCGTTCTTCTCACCAGAGATGCTGCTTGTCCCGCTGAATTACTACAGCTTTCTATGTCCACCTCCAACCACCACCACCAAGGTCTACTGGGTCTCCCGGTTGTGAACAAGCTTAATTCCACTTCCCATTTCCTTCCTGTCCTGGGCCTCCTCCATTCCCATTGCAGTCCACACACAAACTGGAGGAAATTCACCTCATATTTCACTTGGGTAGCTTACAACCCAGCGGTTTTACATTGAATTTCTAATGTTAGGTAACGTAACTAATCAACCCCCCCCCCCCCCCCACCTTCCTTCCCTGACCCCCTCTGCCTGGCCTTTTGTCCCGCCTGGATTTGTTCCTATTTCACCTCTTCTGCCTACATTCCTTCCTCTGGCTTCACAGTGCAACTCTACATTCCTTTTATCTCACACCTTTTAACTTTAGAAACATAGAAAATAGGCGCAGGAGGAGGCCATTCGGCCCTTCGAGCCAGCACCGCCATTCATTGTGATCATGGCTGATCGTCCCTTATCATATATTTTATGTTCTTCATATTTTCTTTTCTTTCCTGGCCCAGGTGATTCTAGTGCATGTAGCACCCCTGGCCCTTTGATGACAAGGCTCAATAAAATTGGAGTGTGTAAGGTGAATGTTATATTTACAGGAGTTCTGAATGATAGCGTAACCAGGGCATGTGACACATTGTCACATGTTCTGCTAAAGATTGCACTAATCAATAACTTAGAGTCATAGAGTGATATAGCGTGGGAACAGGCCCTTCAGCCAACTTGCCGGCCAACATGTCCCTGCTAAACCAGTTCCAACTGCCCGTATTTGGCCCTTGCAGCATTCGTGTTGATTACTGAGTGCAGCACAGGAACAGGCTCTTCAGCCCAACATGTAAACTCATTTCCGGGGTTAGGTCCATGCCGGGGTGAGGTTAGAAAGGGAATACGCCCTGTCCACGGGCACCCTGAGGGAGTTCCGGGCCGCTGGGCTCCGCAGGGTGTTGAATGAATCCTCAATAAGGATTGTAACACAGTTGTATTGTAGTTTATTATGGATATATGTTTGTATTGTATTATAGTGGTGAGTTCTGGCTTGTTTTATTGTAGTGTAATTTTTATTTTTTAGTAATGAATATATTTTTTGATAAAATTAAAAAAACAACATGTAAACTCACAACTAATCCCATCACCGTGTACATGGCCCATGTCCCACTATTCTCTGCCTGTGTATACCTCCGTGCAAGTGCCTCTGAAAACTTGTGTTTGTATCTGATTCCACCAAATCCCCAGGCACCTATTACTGTGTAAAAATTAATCTCACAAATCTCCTTTAAACTTACCATATCACACTTGAAAATGGCTATTATTCTAAAGAAAAAAGATCATACCATCTATCATATCTACACCTCTCATAATTTGATGTACTTCTATCAGGTCTTCACCTGGAAATATGATGTTGGGGCAATCAGTGAAACATGGTTGCGGGAGGGTTGTGATTGGAAACTAAATATTCCAGGATTTTGTTGCTTCAGGTGTGATAGAATTGGAGGGACCAGAGGTGGAGGGGTTGCTTTGCTTGTCAGAGAAGATATTATAGCAGTGCTTTGGCAGGATAGAGTAGAGGGCTCATCTAGGGAGGCTATTTGGGTGGAACTGAGAAGTGGGAACGGTGTAGCAACACTTTTAGAGGTGTATTATAGACCGCCAAATGGGGAGCGAGAATTGGAAGAGCTAATATGTAAGGAGATAGCAGATATTAGTAGTAAGCACAAGGTAGTGATTGTGGGAGATTTCAATTTTCCAAAAATAGACTGGGAAACACATTCTGTAAATGGGCTGGATGGTTTGGAGTTTGTTAAATGTGTGCAGGATAGTTTTTTGCAGCAATACATAGAGGTATCGACCAGAGAAAGGGCAGTGCTGGACCTCCTGTTAGGAAATGAGGCAGGTCAGGTGACGGAGATATGCGTTGGTGAGCACTTCGGGACCAGTGATCACAATACCATTAGTTTCAATATAATTATGGAGAGAGTCAGAACTGGACCTAGGGTTGAGATTTTTGATTGGAAAAAGGCTAACTTTGAGGGAATGCGTAATGATTTGAAAGGAGTGAATTGGGACATTTTGTTTTATGGGAAGGATGTAGAAGATAAATGGAGGACATTTAAAAGGGAAATTGTAAGAGTACAGAATCTTTATGTCCCTGTTCGGTTGAAAGGAAATAGTAAAAATCGGAAAGAGCCATGGTTTTCAAGGGAAATTGGACACTTGGTTTGAAAAAAGAGAGATATCTACAATATTATAGGAGGCATGGAGTAAATGAGGTGCTAGATGAGTATAAAGAATGTAAAAAGAATCTTAAGAAAGAAATAAGAAAAGCTAAAAGAAGATATGAGGTTGCTTTGGCAAGAAAGGTGAAAGTAAATCCAAAGGGTTTCTACAGCTATATTAATAGCAAAAGGATAACGAGGGATAACATTGGACCATTAGACAGCCAGATTGGACAGCTATCTGCAGAGCCAAAAGAGATGGGGGAGATATTGAACAATTTTTTTCCTTCGGTATTCACCAAGGAGAAGGATATTGAACTCTATGATGTAAGGGAAAAAAGTAGAGTAGCTATGGAAACTATGAGATTCAAAGAGGAGGAAGTACTGACACTTTTGAAAAATATAAAAGTGGATAAGTCTCCAGGTCCTGACAGGATATTCCCTAGGACATTGAGGGAAGTTAAGTGTAGAAATAGCAGGGGCTATCCCAGAAATATTTCAAATATCATTAGAAACGGGAATAGTGCCGGAGGATTGGCGTACCGCGCATGTTGTTCCATTGTTTAAAAAGGGTTCAAAGAATAAACCTAGCAATTATAGACCTGTTAGTTTGACGTCAGTGGTGGGCAAATTAATGGAGAACTTGCCGTTTCAACAAAAAAAAATCGAGAAATTGCCAGCTTTTTCTCTGTGAACAATGATCTATGCTGAGAAGGGGAAAATAAAATTGTAATTGCTGCTTTAGGTGAGCGTGTCAAGTAATCTTTAATATTATCCCAGCGTTTCCTGGGGGCACCACAGATAGTGACCCCGCTTGATTCATTTGACAATTAACACTGAACAATGAAGAAAAGTCTGCTGTGGTTTGTGGAGGTGGAAAGGAAGAAGAATTTAAAAGAGGGAGATAGAGAGAGGGGGAGAGAAAGAGAGAAAGAGGGGGGAGGCGGAGAGAAAGGACAGGAGAGAGAGAAGGGAAAGATATTGAGGAGAGAAAGAAAGACGGGGAGAGAATGAAGTGGGAGAGAGAGGGGGGGAAGAGAGAAGGGAGAGAGAGGAGGGGGGAGAGAGGAGGAGGAGAGAGAGAAGGGAGAGAGAGGGAGAGAGAAGGGGAGAGAGAGGGGAGGGGAGGAGGGAGAGAGAGAAGGGAGAGAGAGATGAGGAAAGAGAGAGGGCGCAGAGAGAGAAGAAGGGAGAGAGAAGGGGGAGACGGGAGAGTTCCCACATAAGCCATAGGTGACTGGGCAATCTGAACCCAAGCACCAAGTTGTAAGCGGCCGAAGATTTGTATCCCTTGGGACAGCCCCCACTCTCCCACAGCCACCCTCCACGGGCTGCGGGTCGGGTAGAGCGGAGATGGGGCCCAAATGCCCATCCCTTCACATTGATGTGATGGACACGGTGGTCTGGACCAATCGATGTCATGTCCGTTATTGGACATTTCTGTTGAGCGGCAGTCGGTCAGTTGGCCTGTAGGCGACACCGCCTTTCGGGTAGGTGGCGCGTCGACAGAGCGGCCATTCGGTGAGTTTGCTTTTAGGCGACTCAGCTTTTCGGTTAGTTGGCTTTTAGGCGTCCCGCCCTTTCGGTTAGTTTGCATTTAGGCGTCCCATGCATTCGGTTAGTAGGCATTTCGTCTTCGTACTCTTTCGGTTTTTTGGCGTTTCGGCCTCGTTTCCATTCGGTTCTTTGGGTTCGACTTCTTTGCTTCGGCTTCTTGCCCGTCGGCGTCAGGTCCGCACACGGCTCCATATCCGACTTCCATTCATATTCTGCTGGTCTACGAACACCAAGCACCTGCCTACTCCCTTATGCGCTGGGAGGAACTGCGGATGCTGATTTATACCGAAGATAGACACAAAATGCTTGAGGAGCTCAGCGGGACAGGCAGAATATCTGGAGAGAAGGAATGGGTGACGTTTCGGATTGAGACCCTTGGTCAGACTGGGGGGCAGTCCCGTTTGTAGGCGGAAGCGTGTGTGTGTGTGTGTGTGTGTGTGTGCGTGCGTGCGTGGGGGGGGGGGGGTCGTATGTGTATTGTGTGAGAGTGTGTATCCATGTTTCAAGGTTCACGGTTTCGAGGTCAGTTTATTGTCACATGTACCAATTAAGGTACAGTGAAACTTGAGTTACCATACAGCCATACTGAGTGAAAAGCAAGAAGACACACAACCGCAGAAAGGTTAACAGAAACATCCCTCACATTGGATTCCATAATCCTCACTGTGATGGAAGGCAATAAAGTTCAATCTGCTTCCTCTTGTTCTCGCGCTCTCGGGTCAGTCATACCATCCGCAGCCGAGTTGATCAAACCCTCCGCAGCCGACGATAGAAGCCCCCGTCGGGTGATCGGCTCAGGTGTGTGTATATTGCTCGATGTGTGCGTGTTCCTCGTGCACATGTGCATGGCAGACATGCAGCGGTCTGGTAAGAAATGATGTCACATAAAAGCTTTCATGAACGAAATAGTACTGAATATCACAAATGAGAAACACAACAGAATGAGTGAACAAGATGCCTCTGGAGAAAAGTAGTTGGTGGCGTTTCGGTTAGAGACCCTGCTTCAGAAAATAGTCTGAAAAAGATTCTCGACCTGTGCCTTTCTTTCCAGAGACGCTGCCTGACCCGTTGAGTTACAGGAGCATGTCGTGTCTGTCTTCAGTTTAAACCAGCAACTACAGTTCCTTCCTGCACATTGGAGACCTCGTTGTCTTTCACTTTTCTTAGCACATAGAACAGTAAAGCATAGGAACAAGCCACTCGGCGAAAATGTTTCCTGTTGAACATGATGCCAAGCTAAACTAAACTCCTCTGCCAGCACGTGTTCCATATGCCTTTATTTCCTGCACATCCACCTGCCTATCTGAAAATAGTTTAAACGCCCCCATCATGTCTGTTACCACGACCATCAACGGCAGCGCGTTTCGACACCCACCACTCTCTGCGTGGAAAACGCGTCCAACACATTTTGCTTAGACTGTGCGCAGAACACAAAAGATCATTCATTCAGTCATCATAAACGGAGAATGGAAGAAAGCTGATGTAATTTTTTTAAAAAGCTGGGGCAGGTTTTCAGGTTCAGTAATTTTAATGCAACGTCTTTATTTCTTGCAATGAGATGGAAATATGAAGATTACACTGTGTCGATAGCTTTATTTCACGGCAACGTACAAACTGAACCGAGAAAAATGAGGCAAAAATAGCAGGTAAAGGAAGAGTCCTATTACACGCGTCCATCCACTCTGGGTGAAATGGAAATCACACAACAGCACGGTCTTGTGGAAGAATAAAACGAAGGGCGGCGTCACATCTCAGCTCTGCTTCCAGACCACTGCCGCGCCAGTTGCATTGGTTTACTAATAACCCCAGTTAAATATTTAACCGCGTTTTTCGCTTCCTGTCTGATCCTGCTCTGGATCATCCCATAGATGCAAGTGTTGGCACAAGAGCTGATGCGCATGAGCAAGACGCCCACTTCATTGGCGATGTAAGAGGGGCTTGTGTGACCCCCACCCACGAAATTCACGGTTACTCGAGTGGAAATGTAGATCACAGTTGACGTTGTCCACAGCAGTGTGTAGGCGCCGGGCACCGTGAACAGCAAAACTATGGACTTGCGCCGATTATCTGTCTCATTGTCCTTGCCATCCAGTGTCTCCAGGCGCCGGCGGACTCTGCTCGCCGCAACCATGTTCCTGACCGTCAACCCGTTGAACATTAGAACCAGAAGGAAGGGGAGGAAGGAGAGAGAGATGCTGCACATCCACGAGAAAGCCACCCACCAGATGGAAGGGAAGTAGGCAGGGTTAGCCCGGCGCGGCGCCCCCACTTGACACTGCCCACAGTGAAGTGTGACTGGTACATGAAGTTAAAGGGGATGTACTTTATGCAGCACAGTGCACACATGGACACAATGACAGCGGCGGCCGTCCTATCCGTGCAATAGACGAGTCTCAGCTTTGGGCAGCAAATGCTGACAAAACGATCAAAGGTGAAGGACCCAATAGTCCATGGTGACGATCCGCATGTACACATTAGATGGACAAACTGCGCTGAGGGAGAGGAAGGAGTTAGAGACGTAGTAAATGTCGATTTCCAGGAGTAACACGTGTAAGATTCTAACCAGATGGTCGGAGATTGCCACCGCCACCATGAAACGGGTGATTCCTCTGGAGAGCCCGCACTTTCCCCGGTGCCGTCAGCATGTTCGCTGAAGGAAGAACAAACATGCAATGGGATTAATATTTGAATTGATCCACTAATGTAATGGAATTAAGATTAGGTTTGGGGGCTGCAAGAAAGCATGAGGGGAGAATAAAGTCGAGAATAAACGGGGCAATGGGGTAAAATCTATTTTAATGGAGGGTCTTGTTCCATGAGTCTGTTCTGGGTGGAATCGAGAGTACAGAACAGCACGATCTTGTGGAAGAATAAAGCGAAGTCGGCGTCACATTCCAAGCCTGATCCCAGCCCACTGCCGCGCCAGTTTCTTGGGTTTACTAATAACCCCGGTTAAATATTTATGCGCGTTCTTCACCTCCTGTCTGAACGTACTCTGGATCACCCTATAGATACACGCGTTGGCACACGGGCTGATGGGCATAAGCAAGCGACGTACTTAACATGGAGCTTTGCCACAGAGTGTAGGGTAGATGAGGTATTTGAGGTAGATAATAAAACAACACTTGAAACCATAGAGGTAAGTGGGTCTGGTTCTGTCGAAACGTGGGGTAAGTGGACCATTTACAAGTTCGTAATATTTACACTTGTTTTGTCCAAATGAAAATGATAACATGTGATGGGTAATTATTACACAGTATACAAGGGTACCAAGCATGGCTTGGAATTGGGGCCAGAATTGTCTTTCAAGGCAGACTCAGGATTACGGCCAGCATTGCCTTCCGCGACAAGCTCGGTAATATGGCCAGTGTTGCCTTTCGAGGCAGACTCAGTATTACGACTGGAGCAGTTTTAAGGCAGGCCAGTAGCATGGCCAGAGCTGCATTCAAGGCAGGCACGGAATTATGGCAGGCGCAGCCTGTTCCTTGTGAAAGATGGCAAGCTGTGAGAAAACTAAGCGATCTGGATAATTGAAATGGGAAAGTTATTGCTGAAAATACTCTGGCTGCATCTGACGGAGAGTGAGACGGTGCAACATTTCGGTGGACTCGTTTTACGATGTAGTGAAGAGGGTGGCTTTGGAGAGATTTAAGTGGTGCCTGCGTTGACAACCAACAAAAAAACCGAATAGACGGAAGCAGCTGTTCTGTCTGAGCGAGGGTGAAGGTTTATTATTGGCTGGTGATAGTGGAGGAGGACAGTACACAGAAGGCAGATGAAGATTACTTCACCTACAATCAGCGGCACCATCACCACTTTGTCCTTTTCTCTCACTTGGTCACCAACTTGTACCCCACCCTCACCACTCGCCTACTAGTTAACACTCAACTCCAATATGTTGGAAGTACGAATAACTGCAGACGCTGGAGTAGCTCACCCGGTCATGAGATCTGAAGCAAGATACCGACCCGAAACGTCAGCTATCCTTGTCCGCCAGAGATGCCGCATGTCCCGCTGACTTACTCCAGTACTTTAGGATCCAATGTAATGTTCTCGGTCTTTTTACAAACACTTCCTTATCAATGTCTCCTTCTCCGCCCTACAGACCTGGGAGCCCCACCATCCTTGAATTCTGACCTCTTGAAAAACTCATCAGTTTAGTTATTCCAATATCCGTTTGTTGGAGAGTCATGTTCCCGTTTACCCCCATTTACGACGCTGCTTTCATTCAAGCCGCTGTCCAACCGTTCTACGTCTATCCGAATATCTTATATTCTGTTGCCTGTCCATTTGATTGTGAATTGCGACGCTACGGCGATGCATATTCCGATGATTTGGCTGTACTGATCGGAGTACAGTTTGTTGTTGTGCAGGGGATTACGTAAAAGACTGTCAGAGTACTCACGCCCTGTAGAGTTGTATCAGACCAGCAACGCATTAAGCGACTCAATCGCAGCTTACTAGGGATACCAAACGCTGCAAGGATCGGATAGATGATTTCATTGACGGACAGAATTGCTTCCCGTCCCATCTGGAAGAGTCCCAGTGTCGGCGTTAGGTCCGGTGGGCACAATTGAGCCACAGCGCGGTTCAAATGTTCATTAATACTTAATAATGTTCATTAATAATATTAATACATACAACAATATGTTGCTTAAATTGTAAATTCAAAAGTAAATAATCAGTATTGGAATTGAACGAATCAGAGGGTGAAAGTCACGTGGTGGGAGTAATACCGGCCAAATCCAAGTCCGACTTCGAGACGTGTCACAGTCGCCAATATATTTATTGTTCCAGGTAACATCGCCTCGTTAAATCTGTGTGTTATCCATTTCAAGAAAAGGGGACACATTTTAGTTCAAAAGCAAACCAAACACACCGTGGTAGGTTTGAAATTCAATCAGAATGACTAAATAATATTCAGCTGATCGGGCACCATCTACAGAGCGAGGTGAGATTTCAAGCTGAATATTTTCCATTCTGTAGATGGCTACTGAGCATTCTCCATGCTTGACCGGCCCGTTTCCAAGCTGTATCTCCAAACGTGTGCCGACCAAGTTTCCTTCGTGATAGTTATATTTGCTTGTTTTGGGCCCACATCCTGCAATTGTTTTACAATCCACGACACCGCGAAATGCCTTTTAAACGTTGTAATTGCATTAGCTTTTAACCCTTCCGCTGGCACATATTTCCGTACACAAATCACAGTTATATACTGATATCACTTTCCTCCAAGTCCTCGGTGAATACAGATGCAAAGTATTCATTAATTACCTCACCTACATTCTCCTACACGGATAAACTCCCTCCCATGTCTTCGTTGTATCCTACCATAACCATTTTCATTGTCACCCTCTTATTTTTAACATACGTATAGAATGCTTTGGGATTTTATTCGTTACGCCTAAGTGTGCATGACATTTTGTGGTCTCCTCTGGCACTTCTAATTGCCCGGTTGAGCTCTGGCCTACTCGCTTCATATTCCTAGTAAGTCCCGCCTGATGCCACCGGTATAAACTGCGTATAAAATGTCCTTTTCTTCCGCACATAGTGAACGACCTCCTTAGTGAACCACGAGTCACTGACGCTCCGCAGTCGCCCAAATGTCGCCCAAGTGGGACAGGCCCTTTAGTTTGCCATCCTGATCCCTGCTTCTTACCGGAACATGCCGATCCTGCACTTTGATCAGCTGACATTTAAAATTCTCCCACATGACATCTGTGCCTTTACCCAATAACAACGGATCACAATCTCGCGTCCCTTGCTTCTGCCTAATGATTCCGTCCAAGGACCCCGACAGTCCTTGCAGGTGAGGCAGAGGTTCTCCTGCACCTCATCCAACCTCATCTACTGTATCCGCTGTCCAGGTGTGAACTCCTATTTATCGGCGAGACCAAGCGCAGGCTCGGCGACTGTTTCGCTGAACTCCTCCGCTCAGTGTGCCGAGACCTACGTGATCTCCGGGTTGCTAAACTCTTTAATTCCTCCTTCCATGTCCCATACTCCCATTTTTGTCCTGAGCCTCCTCCACTGTCAGAGTCTGTCTGTCCCCATGATTAAATTTGACATAATACGCCATGTTGCCTGCTTGCCCTTGCTAACAATTAATTTCACAGTTACCTTGAACCTTATCGCATTTGATCTGTCGTTTTCACACCTCACCCTTCCTAGTAAATCGCTCCTGAGTCTCAATCTAATGTATCTCGACTCGAAACTTCATCCTTCGTTTCCATTCAGAGCTGCTGTTTGTCCCGCTGAGTTACTCCCACATTTTATGTGTATCTTTATTGACATTGTAATCGACCTTGCCCCAATTAACTACCTTCCCATAACACCCGGATCCGTCCCTATTTAAAACAACCTTTCACCAGCCTCTGCGTAAAATAGAACTTTCTTCGCACATCCGTTTTAACTCTTCATAAACCGAGAATAGATTAAATATAATATGATACAAGAAGAACTGGGGTAGGTTTTCAGACTCACTATTTTTAATACCATGTAATTTTCTCACGTTATAGTGATGTTTATGTGTACATTAATCAATGCCAATAGTTCAATTTCACAACTGCGTGCAATCAGATTCAGGAATAGGACACAAAGTATCCTGGATAAATGTTGCAGACACCTGTTGCAGCGAACCGCTCAGCAAATCGGGACAGAAAGCTTGGGTTTGCCAGGGTTGTGTTGCCCGTATAGACAAGGACAATGTATTAAACAATGAATATTAAACGGATTCAGTTGAGGTGGTAGTGGGAGAGATGGGGTGGAGTGGTGCGATTGGATTGGCAGTTGGATGGAGAAAGGCCTGAGATGAAAAGTGAAAACGTTTAAGCGACGTAGATTGGGGCAGAGGAAACCTAAAATATCAACCCAGAGCAAGGACTATGTGGGAGGAGACGGCGGTGGGGGAGGGGGTGGAGGATGGGGAAGGGATAAATGGGTGCGAGTTAACGTGATGCACGACGCTGAGGGGGGGAGGGGGGGATATAGTTTGAGGCTAAAGTTGTAGAACATGTTGATATCGAGCAAACAGATTGTTCCGTCGCGCTTGAAATAATTTTGAAGAGGTGCTGGACACGCTAACTAGGGAAACGTACAGGGATCTGACAGTGAGAATAAATTGGACAATGGGATGAAATCTATTTCCATGAAGATTCCTGTGTTTGCAGTGGTTGGAATCGAACGCACATGAAAGAGCCAACTTCTGAAAGAATACGACACGATACGACACAATAGAACTTTATATATCCCAGGATGGAAATTGATCGAATAGAGAGAAGGGCAGCGGTCCATCCTAACCCCATTTACAGGCTACTGCCCCGCCGGTTTAATGGGTTTAATGACAACCCAAGTTAAATGGTTAACCGCGTTCTTCACCCCCAGCCTAGGCTTCCTCTGTCATCCCGCAGATACACGTGTTGCCGCAGGAGATGGTGCGCATGAGAAAGGGTATGTACTTTATGCAGCACAATGACCGAATGACATCTCTGGCATAGTGATTGTGGGCGCCTGAAGATCGGCGCAGGTGCTGACAGCTGAGCGCTGCTCCTCACTCTCTCTCTCCGTGTCCGTCAGCAGTATGTAAACGGACCTGGGGAACCCAGCAGCCTGCATAACCACTTGCCTCCAGATTAGGGGAATTTTTTTTTGAATTAACAAATGCATTCAGTGCCTGACACCTCCTCTTTTGTCTTTTACGTGCCTTGGTCTGTTCATCTCCATATTTCTGTACTTCTTTAATTAATTCTTGTAGTTTTCGTACAAGATCTAAATGGCTACTGGCTAGTTTTTCCGTTGACAATTTAAAAACATCCCATACTGGTGCAAATGTTCCCAACTGACTGTTATTTTTGTTGATATTTGACCATGTTTCATATTATGGTAAAGAACATCAAAGCCATTGTTCTTCTCTCCCAGGTCTGTCTTTACCAGTGCCTTTTGTTTCAGAAAACGTCTGTATCAAACTTTCAACTGTAGTATTCTCAATATTTTGCACTAACTCCTCATGTACCTCACCAATCTGTATATGAGTTTCTTCTATAGATTGCATGAAACAACTCAATAGTTCTTTCATGTGCTTACTCTGAGTTTGAGTGATACTCTGAATATTCTGTACAGCATCCAAAGTGCCCAATCCTCATCGGAGCCCAGTCGTGGCCACCAGACTGAACTCCCCCTTATTGGTTCCTTTAGCCAATCAAAATAACAGAACTCAATCATGGTCTCCTTATCTTTACCCCCGGTGCTTCCTTCTCCCCAAGATTGCCACATTCGCCCCAACGGACTATCAGGTGGAATGTGAAGACCCTCTTCCCTTTTTCTTAGCACCTTGTTTATCTCCAGGTTCATTATTCTTAACACATTGATTACCTGTCCTCCCTGTCTGACCTTCCCCGTCCGACAGAACCCAATCGCCCGAGTAATACTTAATAGTCAGTTTTCTTACCCGGGTCCTGTGCACACGAATTGCTCGATTGATCCCTTCCTTACTCCGGATTCCCTCTTGTTTCCCGAGTCTCTTGTCCGGATATCAATCGCTCAAACCGCTGATGGCAAGCAAGGAGATCACAGACTGCTGAAATCAGCAGGGTGCACCTTCCCTTCCTTCCGTACCTCCGCCGAGCGGCCGAAGTGGTGATCGCGGACGAGGCCCCAAGTTTGTGAGATGTATTTTTGGTGCCCACAATCACTATGCCAGAGATGTCATTCGGTCATTGTGCTGCATAAAGTACATACCCTTTCACTTCATGTACGCGCCACGCTATATGGTGGGCAGTGTGAACTGGGGGTGCCGCTCCAAATCCGCCGACTTCACTTCCACCTGGTTGATAGCTTTTTCCTCGATGTGTAGCATGTCTATCTCCTTCATCCCCTTCCTTCTAATTATCTTCTTCAATGGACAGACGGCCAGGAACATCGTTGCAGCGAGCAGAGTCCGTCGGCGTCTGAAGTCACTGGAGCGCAAAGACAACGAGGCGGAGAATCTGAGCATCTGAGGCCGAGCTGAAGAGCAAAGCAGAGGAGGTGGAGTGGCTGGGCAGTCGGCTGTCGGAGGTCAGTGTGGAGAAGGGGCAGCTGGAGGAGAGGGTACGGTCTATTGACGCCCTGCTCGAGGCCAGCCAGAGCAAGGAGACGGAGAGAGACCAGGCCACCAAACAAGTGGAAGTGGAACAGCTGGAGAACAGGCTTAAGGATAAAGATGCCCACATTTCCATCCTGGAACAGGAGATGCTGCAGCTCAAAGAAACCGTTGAACACCAAATGAAGAAGAACAACGAGCAGACAGAACAACAGTTGCAGGAGTCCCACACACAAACCTTAGAGGTGCTGCTGGAGCTCTTCCCAGAATTGTCCGTGTCCTCACCACAGCCCCACAGTGAGTGGCTGCAGGAGTTCAGGCAGAAGGCTATGGAGTCTCTGAACCAAAGGTGCACATAGAAACATAGAAACATAGAAAATAGGTGCAGGAGTAGGCCATTCGGCCCTTCGAGCCTGCACCGCCATTCAATGTGATCATGGCTGATCATCCAACTCAGTATCCCGTACCTGCCTTCTCTCCATACCCCCTGATCCCTTTAGCCACAAGTGCCACATCTAACGCCCTCTTAAATATAGCCAATGAACTGGCCTCAACTACCTTCTGTGGCAGAGAATTCCAGAGACTCACCACTCTCTGTGTAAAGAATGTTTTCCTCATTTCGGTCCTAAAGGAATTCCCCCTTATCCTTAGACTGTGACCCCTTGTTCTGGACTCCCCCAACATCGGGAACAATCTTCCAGCATCTAGCTTGTCCAACCCCTTAAGAATTTTGTAGGTTTCTATAAGATCCCCCCTCAATCTTCTAAATTCCATCGAGTACAAACCGAGTCTATCCAATCTTTCCTCATATGAAAGTCCTGACATCCCAGGAATCAGTCTGGTGAATCTTCTCTGTACCCCCTCTATGGCAAGGATGTCTTTCCTCAGATTTGGAGACCAAAACTGTACGCAGTACTCCAGGTGTGGCCTCACCAAAACCCTGTACAACTGCAGTAGAACCTCCCTGCTCCTATACTCAAATCCTTTCGCTATGAATGCTAACATACCATTTGCTTTCTTCACTGCCTGCTGCACCTGCATGCCTACTTTCAATGACTGGTGTACCATGACACCCAGGTCTCGTTGCATCTCCCCCTTACCTAATCTGCCACCATTCAGATAATAGTCTACCCTCATGTTTTTGCCACCAAAGTGGATAACCTCACATTTATCCACATTGTACTGCATCTGCCATGCATCTGCCCATTCACTCAGCCTATCCAAATCACCCTGCAGCCTCCAAGCATCCTCCTCACACCTAACTATACCCCCCAGCTTGGTATCATCTGCAAATTTGGAGATGTTGCATTGAATTCCCTCGTCCAAATCATTAATATATATTGTAAATAGCTGGGGTCCCAGCACTGAGCCTTGCGGCACCCCACTAGTCACTGCCTGCCATTCTGAAAAGGACCCGTTTACTCCTACCCTTTGCCTCCTGTCTGCTAGCCAGTTCTCTATCCACATCAATACTGAACCCCCAATACCGTGTGCTTTAAGTTTGTATGCTAATCTCTTATGCGGGACCTTGTCGAAAGCCTTCTGAAAGTCTAGATATAACACATCCACTGGTTCTCCCTTATCCACTCTACTAGTTACATCCTCGAAAAATTCTATCAGATTTGTCAGACATGATTTACCTTTCGTAAATCCATGCTGACTTTGTCCAATGATTTCACCACTTTCCAAATGCGCTGCTATCCCATCTTTAATAACTGACTCTAGCAGTTTCCCCACTACCGATGTTAGACTAACTGGTCTGTAATTCCCCGCTTTCTCTCTCCCTCCTTTTTTAAAAAGTGGGGTTACATTAGCTACCCTCCAATCCTCAGGAACTACTCCAGAATCTAAGGAATTTTGAAAAATTATCACTAATGCATCCACTATTTCTGTGGCTACCTCCTTGAGTACTCTGGGATGCAGACTATCTGGCCCTGGGGATTTATCGGCCTTCAATCCGTTCAATTTACCCAACACCACCTCCCGGCTAACCTGGATTTCACTCAGTTCCTCCATCTTATTTGACCCCCGTTCCACTGCTATTTCCGGCAGATTATTTATGTCTTCCTTAGTGAAGACAGAACCAAAGTAGTTATTCAATTGGTCTGCCATGTCCTTGTTCCCCATGATCAATTCACCTGTTTCTGACTGCAAGGGACCAACATTTGTTTTAACTAGTCTCTTTCTCTTTACATATCTATAAAAACCTTTGCAGTCAGTTTTTATGTTCCCTGCCAGTTTCCTTTCATAATCTATTTTCCCTTTCCTAATTAAGCCCTTTGTCCTCCTCTGCTGGATTCTGAATTTCTCCCAGTCCTCCGGTTGGCTGCTTTTTCTGGCAAATTTGTATGCCTCATCTTTTGTTTTTATACTATCCCTGATTTCCCTTGTTATCCATGGATGCACCACCTTCCCCGATTTATTCTTTTGCCAAACTGGTATGAACAACTTTTGTACTTCATCCATGCAGTCTTTAAATACCTTCCATTGCACATCCACTGTCAACCCTTTAAGAATCACCTGCCAGTCTATCTTGGCCAATTCACATCTCATACCTTCAAAGTTACCTTTGTTCAAGTTCAGAACCCTTGTTTCTGACTTAATTTTGTCACTCTCCATCCTAATGAAGAACTCAACCATATTATGGTCACTCTTGCCCAAGGGGCCACGCACAACAAGACTGCTAACTAACCCTTCCTCATTACTCAATACCCAGTCTAGAATAGCCTGCTCTCTCGTTGGTTCCTCCACATGTTGGTTGAGAAAACTATCCCGCATACATTCCAGGAAATCCTCTTCCTCAGCACCCCTGCCAATTTGATTCACCCAATCTACATGCAGATTGAAGTCACCCATTATAACCGTGTTACCCTTGTTGCACGCATTTCTAATTTCCTGTTTGATGCCATCCCCAACTCCAATACTACTGTTAGGTGGCCTGTACACAGTTCCCACTAGCGTTTTCTGCCCCTTAGAGTTTCGCAGCTCTACCCATATCGATTCCACATCCTCCACGCTAATGTCCTTCCTTTCTATTCCTTTCTATTCTATTGCACAGATCCCTCTGGTGCAGTACTGAAATTAAGAGAAGAAGAAGAAAGCCAAAGCACTTTACAAGCAGACTGTGAGCAGCACAGAGACAGAAGCTGGCCGAAGAATTTGAAAAGGCCCAACAATCTGCACTGGATCTGCAGGAAGAGCTGGAGAAGTTGCGGGCAGCGAGGAGCGGCGATAGTGAGGGCCTCCTTCAGCTAAAGGAAAGGCTTCACAAAGAAAAGAAAATGACCAAGGATTTGGGGCAGGCGGCCTGCAAACTACAGCAGATGCTGAAGGCCACCCAGGAACAACTGGACAGGGGAGGCCGTGAGAGGCTGGGACAGGCCGGGACAGGCCGGGAGATGCCGGGACAGGCCCGGACAGGCCGGGACAGGCCGGGACAGGCAGGGACAGGTCGGGACAGGCCGGGAGAGACCGGGACAGGCCGGGGCAGGCCGGGGCAGGCCGGGAGAGGCCAGGAGAGGCCAGGACAGGCTAGGAGAGGCCAGGACAGGCCACTACAGGCCGATACAGGCCAGGACAGGCCAGGGCAGGCCAGGAGAGGCCGGGAGAGGCCGGGAGAGGCCGGGAGCGAGCGGGAGAAGCAACTGGAAGGACGGAGTGATGGTGTTGCCAATTGTGGGTGAAAGCAGCACGGACACAGAGTGTGTGGCTGAAAACAAGCAGCGGCTGGAAGCCTGCGGGAAGCTCCAGGAGGAGCAGCACAAGCAGGAGAGGCAGCAGCTGAGCAGACAGCTGCGGCAGCCGCAGAGGGACAAGACCCTGCTGGTGGCCACGCTGAGACAGGAAGGGCTGCTCGGCCAGTTCAAGAAGAGTCGAGCTGCAGCTGTACACACCTCCGCTGCCCTGTCTGATCAACCGGGGCTACCTACACCCCTACAGCCGCCACAGGCATCGAGGCCCAGAGCCAAGGACTCCTGCAAAGATTCTCTTGCAAAGGTGCTGGACGAACTGCAGGCTCTGAACGCAGCAGTGATCGCCGACCAATAGGAGAGGGAGATGACTGATGAGGAGGAAAGGACTGATTAGGTGGAAGAGAGGGAAATGCAGGCTGCCTCCTAGAAGATCGACTGGCCAATGCTCGCGGCTGACCAAGACAAGTGGATGGAAAGTGATGAAGATTGAAGCTCGCTCCTCCTAGAGAGTGCCGAGGCAGTTCTTCATCGCTGTGGTTTCCGAGCACCTTTTGTGTAGAGTGGGCCTCGCATACGGAGTCATGTGAGGATCGATCAGTGTGACTGAGGCAGTAGCTGCAAGGCTGGGACCACTTCAGACCGCCATTACAGCAAGCAACAGACCACCAGTAACAAAGCCAGAGCAAAGTGATGAGGGCAGCGCCAGAAGGAGGGCAGCGCCAGAAGGAGGGCAGCAGTTAGCCATCAGGCCATTCCAGAGAATACAGGTAGATTTTACCGAACTTCCCAGGATACAGAGATGGAAATACCTCCTAGTGGTGGTGGACCACTTTATCCGTTGGGTGGAAGTGTTCCCCACAGTAAATGCCACTTCTCAGATAGTAGCCAAAATTCTATTGGAACAAATAATTATGGAATCATTGAATCTCTCGATTCAGATCGAGGAACCCATTTCGCCTCAAAGATTCATTTGCTCATCTGTGATACCCTAGGGATAAAATGGAAGTTACATACTCCCTGGCATCCACAGAGCTCGGGAATGGTGGAGAAGATGAATGCCACCTTGAAAACACAAATTACCAAATTGATGGAGGAGACTAGACTGCTCTGGACTAAGTGCTTGCCAATAGCCTTGCTTAGAATTCGAACCGCTCCACAAAAGGATATAGCAGTATCCCCCTATGAAATCTGAAGAAGGCTCTCGACCCGAAACGTTGCCTATCTCCTTCGCTCCTTAGATGCTGCTGCACCCGCTGAGTTTCTCCAGCTTTTTGTGTATCCCCCTATGAAATGTTGTTTGGTTTACCTTATTTGGGAAAGATAGAATGAATACCCACCATAGAGGGCAGTGATGTATTCTTAAGGAACTATTTACTGGCAGTATCTCGTTCTCTTACAGAATTAAAAGCCAAGGGGCTGCTGGCACATGGTCCCCCTCTCGACTTTCCAATCCATTTTGTGAAAGTGGGAGACTGGGTTCTTGTAAAATCGTGGAAGGAAGAAAAGTTGCAACCCCGTTGGACTGGTCCGTATTTGGTACTATTGACCACGGAAACAGCAGTGCGGATGAAAGAAAAAGGGTAAACACACGCAGTGCGAATAAAGGTACAAGTGGAATCTCCGGCTAAGGAGGACTGGACAGTAAGTCTCATGCAATCTCCTCTCGTGGCTCCCCAATGATCTAGGATAGATCCCGTCAGGCACTGGGGTCTTATCCACCTTAATGTTCTTCAAGAACTTCCGCACCACCACCTTCTCGATCATAAAATGCCTACCATATTTGTATTTTATACACTAATATAAAATAAAAATACTAGGGCTATCCTCCAAGCCCTTCTCCTTGTAGATGCAAAGTACTCCTTCACTTCCCCACTTACATCATCTGCCTCCACGAATAAATTGCACCTTGATCTTCGGATGGTCAAACTTCCCCCTGCCTCCCTGTTATTTCCAGAAGTCATGGGATTTTCCTTAATCTGCCTTGCGAAACATTTCATGCCCCCTTCTGGTCTCTCTAATTGTCCGCTTGAGTTTCCGACTCGTTTTATATTCCTCCAAAGCCGCGTCAGATGCTTCCTTCTTAAACGTGAGGTCATTTTCCTTTGTGACCATTTAGAAATCGTGGACGCATTGGTGATCATTTCCAATGTTCTATAGATTCAGGATCAGGTCCTGTGCATTGGAGGGTAGCTAATGTTATCCCACTTTTTAACAAAGGCGGGAGAGAGAGAAAACAGGGAATTATAGACAGCTTAGTCTGATATCGGTGGTGGGGAAGATGCTGCAGTCAATCATATAAGATGACATTGCAGCACATTTGGATAGCAGCAACAGGATCGGTCCGAGACAGCGTGGATTTACGAAGGGGAAATCATGCTTGACTAAATTTCTGGAAAATTTTGAGGATGTAATGGACAAGGGAGAGCCAGTGGATGTAGTGTACCTGGACATTCAGAAAGCATTTGATAAGGTCCCACATAGGAGATTAGTGGGCAAAATTAGGGCACATGGTATTGGGGGTAGAGTGCAGACATGGATAGAGAAGTGCTTGGTAGAGAAGAAACAAAGAGAGGGATTAACGTGTCCCTTTCAGAGGGACCGCAGCTATTTACAATATATCTAAATGATTTAGATGAAGGGATTACGTAACATTTGCAAATTTGCAGATGACACAAAGCTTGGTGGCAGTGTGAACTGTGAGGAGGATGCTATGAGAATACAGGGTGACTTGGACAGGTTGGGTGAGTGGGCAGATGCATGGCACATTCAGTTTAATGTGAATAAATGTGACGTTATTCACTTTGGTAGCAAAACAGGAAGGTAGATTATTATCCAAATGGTGTCAAGTTGGGAAAAGGGGAAGTACAACAGGATCTGGGGGTCCTTGTTCATTAGTCTAAGTAAGCATGCAGGTACAGCAGGTAGTGAAGAAAGTTGGCTTACATAACAAGAGGAATTGAGTACAGGAGCAAGGAGGTTCCACTGTAGTTGTATAGGTACCTGGTGACACCATACATGGAGTATTGTGTGCAGTTTTGGTCACCTAATTTGTGGAAGGACATTATTGCTTTTGAGAGGGTGTGGCGTAGGTTCACCAGGTTCATTCCAGGGATTGTGGGACTGATATATGATAAAAGAATGGATCAACTGTGCTTATATTCACTGGCATTTAGAAGGATAAGATAGACTAGCTGCAGGAAAAATGTGCCCAATGTTCCCAAAAAATCAAAAAAATAAAAACACAGAACACAGTAGTTCACAAGTCAAACATCCCCACAGCGGCACCAAAGTTCCCCACTGTGAGGGAAGGAACCAAAGTCCAGTCAACCTCCTCACTGATGTTCCCCAATGTTCACCCGTGGCTGGGGCCTCCCGAGCACCCCGTAGTCGCCGCTACGGGCGGCCCGATGTTCAGGCCCTCTCGCCGGGAACGATGGAATCCCATCGTCGAATGGGAGAACATCCTTAGTGGCCTGGACCTCTGAATCGGCCACCCTCCACGGGAGTCCGAGGCTCCCGATGTCCACAGGCCGCGCTGGGCGGAGATTCGCGCTGGTGACCCCCGGCAAAGGGTCCCAGGACTCCGCGATGTTAAAGTCAGCGCTGCCCATGTTGTGAGCTCCTCACCCACAGATCCGCGACGTTGGAGCAGCGGCCCAACACTCCGGAGCTGGAAGCGCTGATCCCAGGTAAGGCCTCCCCGCTCCGCGATGTATCGAGCGGGGCGGGAGATTGCAACCTTCACGTGGTCCACCCTGTTTCGACGGATGCAATCAACCCGGCGTGCACAATCAAATAAGATCAATTAGAACAAGTTGTCCTACAACTTTAGGCCGTGCACGCCACACACAAGAAGAAGAAGATGTATCGAGTGGAGCGCCGCAGCTGCTGAAGTTCTGCTCCGGTCCCGGCATGAAAGACCGTGCCAATGCAGTTGATAGGCCACCGGGGGGGAGAGGGGGGCGAGCACACGACTCGGATAATAGCCGCATCCTCGCCAGGAAGCGACTGAAGGACGGTTCCCCCCCACATAAAATACCGAAAAAAAGTTTAAAAAGCACACTCTAAACATAAGCGGCGGAGGTTTTGGTCACTCGCCTGGAAAGCCTCGACCAGGATCGACCAAAGCGTGAGCTGCATCTACCGACCAAATATCCTACAGCATCTTTGCTACCGACCATGTCCCAATCAGCGCAGTTCATTAGGATCCCATTTACTCTTAGATAACGAAGTCACCAATTTTAGTTTCATCTGCAAACTAACAATGCGACCTACACACCCAATCGTTTATATAAATAACAACTGGACTCAGCCTCCAGTCTGAAAAACAGCCCTCTACCAACATCCTCTTTCTGCGACACTATTGTTTGATGTAGCTTTTTCATGACCCTACATGCGGGTAATTTTAATCCTCTTGTTTTAATCTTTTTATGTGCTTTTAAAGTCGCCTTAATATTTTAGTGATTTTGCTTTACTATTCATACAATTGGCTTATTGGCTATTTTGTTGTCCTGTGTTGTATTGTGGTTCTGCAATGTTTTTAAACTATTTTATTCTCTTGTTTCTTTTGTAAAGCACTATGAATTGCAGCTTGTATGAATGGTGCTATATAAATGAACTTACCTTGCCTTGCCTTGCGACATTCAGGCAAATTTTGTATTCCAGCGGCTAGTTCATCATTCAGAGCGGCCTGCTATGCGGTGTGTAGAACTCGCATCTCGAAGGGCACTGAATATTTGGAATGCTCTGCCCTAGGTGGTGACAAAAGGCTGGGTTATTGGATATATGCAACTTGACTACATGTACATGTTTGACAAATTGAAATTAAAATGATGGGGGATTTAGGCAGAAGAGGAATTTGTGCCAGTTTAAATCAGTCATGATCACATTAAATGAAGCGGTGGGCCTGAGGGGCGAAGGCCTATTATTGCTCCAGTTTTCTTGGGTTCTCATGTTTCTCCGTGCCGATAAAAGGATAGACTTGGCACAGAGGGAATGCAGCAAGGATTGACAACGCGTGTTTCTGGGACTATACATTTGATGCATGGAGTGAGATTGAGTAGACTAAATCTCCCACTCGAGAGTTCATGTGTTTTAGAGATCGCAGTGAAAAACAAAGTTCTCAAAATGCTCAGTGAACTCGGTGAACAAGAACGACATGAAAGATTAATATTTCCATCCGACATTGTATATCCGTGTGAATCCGTACCTGTGCCTGAGGCGAAGCAGCTTTTCCCCCGGTCCCGGGACTGCGTTGCCCGAGTTTCCCTCCGACCCCCAGAGGCTCTGACTCTCTGCTTCTCCTCCCAGTCTCCATCACCCTGGATGTGGAAACGGCATATCAAGAGCACGAGATGTCTGATGCCCCTGTCCCACTTAGGAAACCTGAATGGAAACCTCTGGTGATATTGCCCATGACCCAAGGTTTCCATGAGGTCGCCGGAGGTTTTGGTCACTCGCCTGGAAAGCCTCGACCAGGATCGACCGAAGCGTGAGCTGCATCTACCGACCAAAGATCCTATAGGATCTTTGCTATCGACCGCGTACCCACACACCCACACACATACACAAAGACGTCGCGAAGGTGGGGGCCATGGAGAGCGGAGGAGCGCTGTCTGCGCGTTGAAGTGGAAGGTAAACGGCTGCCAAAGAGTAAGTTCAGGCAGTTCAGGTAGAAGAAGGGTAGACATTCCTGGTCCTCATTTTCACCTCACCAGACCATCCACAGGCGCTTTCCCCTGCAGTCCCCCCCCCCCCCCCCCCCCCCATAGGAGATGCCCCTCCTGTCACTACACCTCGACCCCCATCACCATTCCGTAACACAAACAGCCCTTTCAGGTAAGGCAGAGATTCAACTGCGCCTCCTCTATCCTCGTCAATGGCACTCGGATCTCTCGATGTGGCCTCCTCTACATCTGCAGTTCCTCATTTCTACATCTTCACACTGAACACTAGCAGCAAATTATTTTTATTCCCGGAGAAGGCAGCGTGCGCAGAGGAGACTTTCGGTGGCACCATGTTCTAGTAATAGACGCTGCACATAGCTCCGCTCCCGAAAATTTGCGATGTTTCGCGTTAAAATTGGGTCTACTGGTCGGGACCGATTAAAAAAACTTACCGGAGCCTCTGGACATCGTGCTGCTGACGTCATCTGTAAGTGCTGTTAATTTAACGGAGGTTTACAGCACTTTAAATGAAAAATTCCTCCCCTGGTCAGGGTCCTCAGAGAATAGTCACAAAACACCTCTGGGGAAGCCAGACAAAGCCCAAAGAACTTATTTTTGAAGTGGCTCCTGAAGAAAACTACAAGATCAAAGATAGAGCTGTCTAAGGACAAAGAATTTGAGGAATTAAAGCTATTGGTAAGAGAACTGAAAGATGAAAAGGTGGATGGAAAGAAGATGGAACAGATGATGGGAGCAATGATAGAAAAGATAGAAAAGTGGACGGTGAATATGAATGCTGGTAATTAGAAAGTAATTGAGTCTGTGCAGAGTTCGATTGGCACCATAAACAAACAAATTGATGATGTGAGAGATGAATTATCGGAGAGAATTGATGAGGGGGAAGAAGACACCACAAAGAGGTTCGCCGCTGTGCTGGGAACTGTCTCTACTTATGTGTCAACAATGCAAGACATGGAGGAAGAGACGGCAAGAATGGCTGAGGAGATGAAGACTATGAGGTCAGAACAAGACCTCACTACAAGACAGATGGCGACTCAGCTGGCGAAAGTCTCAGTCAAATGCCTGGATTTGGAAGCTCATTCGAGACGCCAAAATCTAAGATTAGTTGGAGTACCAGAGGGAGCCGAGATAGATAACACTTGAGAGTTCGCTGCGGGCTTAATTAAAGAAGCTCTTAAGCTCCCTAACCAACCAAAAATTAAAGTGGCACGCCGAGTTCCAAAATTTAAACAAAGATCTCAAGCAGGTTCAGAATATATAACGACTGATTATTGTGAAATTTCGGGACATTTCTGACGTGGAAGAGGTTATGAGTAACATCAAACATGGAGTGCCACTGAAGTATGGTGCAACAACTTTTAAAATATTCAGGGACTATCCTTATGAAATTGTGCAAAAGCGAAATCAGTTCTCTGTGGCAAAGCAGGCTCTCCAAGGAATTAAAGAGGTCAGATATGGTGTCTACTACCCATCTAAAATTAGGATTTCTTACAAGGAACAGCAAAAATCGTTCACAAATCTGGAGGACGCATACATTATGCTCTATCCATCATGGAAGAGAAGTAGCAGTTGGAAGGGTTGGACGGTATGGATATTCTCTCTTTTTACTATTTCACTGTGAATGGTAGTGTGCTGCCAGAAGAACTAATTCTTCTTGCGCCTTGTCTAGACTTCTTATCGGTGGAATGCTAACTCAAGGACATACTCTGTTCCAAGTGAAGTGGGAAAAGATAAACACCGAAATGAAGACCTCAACAACAGACTGCGGACAGAGCAATTATTGTTGTTTAAGAGATTAAATTAATAACCTAAATGCTATAGAACTAACATTTTTAACAATAATAACATAGACTATTAACATAGAAATAGTAATGAATGTTAATTCGAAAGGTAGAAAGGGTGATTTACAAATTAACATTTATAACTTAATAAATTTCAAGTAGATTTATAACTGGGGCGTGAGGGGTAGAGGCGGGCTCCTGGCTCAGAACCAGGAGCCTGTATCAGGTTAACCCCTTCAACCAACAGTTGATTATTTCCGCGGTAAAATTAGACGCTTAACATTTAGTAGATAAAACTGTTAGTTATACTTGGGAATATTTATTAAATGGACAGACATAGTGTAAATGGGTACTATAGTTTGATTTTGAACCAGTCCGTTCCAGTATGTTATGAGTAATTGAGGGAGCGGAGCTATTTGTTTGTTTAATATCGACAACGGAAGTCGACACAATGTTTTCTCCCACCAACAGGTGGGTGACTTGTTACAGTGCCGACAAGTTCGGACACTGTATTTTCACTTTTACTAGTTGTTTTTTAATTACCACAATCAGTCACATGAAGGCAGCATGCGCAGAGGACACTCGCGGTACTGCAGGGGCTCAGCAGTTTGTATTTTGAACCAGGAAGTTGCTGAAGTTAACATGGCTACGAAAGATCAGATCGACAGTTTAACCAAGGAGCTGGATTGTCCCATCTGCCTGGATTTCTTCACTGATCCGGTGTCACTGGAGTGCGGGCACAACTTCTGCCGCTTCTGTATCACACAAAGCTGGGACAGGGGGGGTAGAAACTCTTGTCCGGTCTGTAGAGAGGAGTTTGTGAACCGCACAGTCGGAGTAAGTCGGGCCTTGGCGAGACTGTCAGAGAAATTTCGGACACTGCGCCAGAATCAGGAGAAGGGAGTTACACACCACTGCGAAGAACATCAGGAAGAACTAAAGCTGTTTTGTGAAGCTGACAAGGAGCTGATCTGTGTGATTTGTGCAGCAGGGCGGAAACACAAGACTCACAGCTTCGCGCTGATGGCAGAAGCTGCTGAATTCTACAAGGTAATAACAAGCCGATTTTGATCATCATTGTTTAATTCCTTCTGTATTCTCCAACAATTTCTCTAATTATCAAAAACAATCCTAGGATCAAGTGCGATCTTCCTTCGAATCTCTCGCAAAAAATAAATCCGAGATCCAGCAAATGGAGCAGCAACAGAAACAGAAGTGTTCTGGAGTTTTGGTGAGGCTTTTCCGTTTCAAATTCCACTTTCGATTTCCTGATCTTGTGTAGCTTTGATCCTTGTGAATGCGTGTAATAATAGGGCAGCGTAGTGACGCAAGTAATGCTGCTGAATCAGGTGAGCGGGTTCGATCCTACCCTCGGGTGCGGTCCGTGTACTTTGCGCGTTCTCCCAGTCAAATTACTTCCACATCCCAAAGTCACGCGGGTTGGATGGTCAATTGGACTTCGGTAGGGAATTGGATCGGGGAAGTGGAATTGGCGAGATTATGGGTTTATTCTCATGACATTTCAGAAGCATTTAGACAAGGTCATAAGGTCATAAGTAATAGGAGTAGAATGAGGCTATTTGGCCCATCAAGTCAACTCCGCTATGGCTGATCTCTCTCCCAACCCTATTCTCCTGCCTTCTCCCGATAACCTCTGATACCAGTACTAATCAAAAATCTATCTACCTCTGCCTTAAAAATACCCACTAACTTGGCTTCTACAGCCTTCCACAGCATTCCACAGATTCACCACCCTCTGACTAAAGACATTTCACCTAATCTCCTTCCTAATAGAACGTATTAAGGGGTCACAGTCTAAGGATAAGGGGGAATTCCTTTAGGACCGAAATGAGGAAAACATTCTTTACACAGAGAGTGGTGAGTCTCTGGAATTCTCTGCCACAGAAGGTAGTTGAGGCCAGTTCATTGGCTATATTTAAGAGGGCGTTAGATGTGGCACTTGTGGCTAAAGGGATCAGGGGGTATGGAGAGAAGGCAGGTACGGGATACTGAGTTGGATGATCAGCCATGATCACATTGAATGGCGGTGCAGGCTCGAAGGGCCGAATGGCCTACTCCTGCACCTATTTTCTATGTATTTTAATTCTGAGGATTTGACCTTTATTCCTAGACTCTCCCACTCCCATCCTCTCCACATCCACTTTATCAAATACTTTCACTATTCTGTGTTTCAACTCTTGAATTTTCAAGATAATCTAAGCTATTGATGAAATGGAAGTACATGAGATTGGTGAGGATACGTACTGTGGCCAGTATGGATATGGTTGGCGGAATGGCCAATTCCTGCGCTCTGCGGCTGGATATTGATTGGTCAAATAATAATTTATATACCGTGGGGAAATACAATACAGTGACATATACAAAGGTGATCTTCACCTTTTATTTTGCAGAAACAGTCACACAACCTTCAGTCACAGATCGCATCCCAGTTTGCTGAACTGCACCAGATTCTCACTGAGAAAGAGCAGCGCGTACAGGCAGATATCCGGGAGGAAGAGAAGAAGATTCTAAATACAATGGAGAAAAATCTTGAAGAGATTCGTGAGAAATTAAATTCCATTCAGGAGGAACTCGTAAAGCTACAGGAACAGATGGATCAAAAAGACAGTGTGGTATTTCTGAGGGTGAGATTGGCAAAGTGAAAATGCGCAGTTAAAATATAGTGGCGACATTCCTGAAATAAATGCCGCATTTACCAGTAATTCGGAACTCGGTGAATGCCCCGTCTGTTTCAGCACTGTGCTGCTTATATTCCCAAAATAAATATCCTCCCGCATAATCTGTGCTGGATCTCAGCACTACCTGCAGTCTCCTTGGGAAAAAATATCGCTGTGATCTTGTCACTGAGTTAGTGATTGTTTAATATTTCCCCTAAAATAAGGAAAATCTTCACGAATCACAAGATCATGTGCAAAGTTTGCCGTATGTTCCACTTTAGTGGGAAAACTTATCGCTGCTTTAAATCGGCCTGTTGAAGGCAGTGTAATGATCATGTCCTCGGAAACACTTAATCAGTCCAAGCCTTTATCCACCTTAACATTCCTTAAAGTCGCCAGCACTGAAGGGTACCTATTCTATCCTACGGTAACCCTGTGCGCTTCAAGGGACGCATTCTCTCCCCAGTTATTATTTTGCAATCAATATACTTGTAGAATCTCTACGGCAATATCCACTTCTGTCCGTGTCAAAACAACAATAAGAGTTGGGAGATGGAAAAGTTGTGGGTATTTTTGTAATTTGTGTGAAACACCTACTGTTGGAATGTGAATGTCCCGTATCAGTCTACTCAGATTTGTGTTTGATTTCTTGCAGGAGCAAGCTGGTGCGAAGAGGAGGTAGGACATGCTCATGACTGAAATACTGCATGTTTGTGTAGAACAGCTAAAAAAACTGGTGAGGCTCAATTTATAACCAGATGTTAAATATTTGCAGGGATAGCGAGGAAGTGAAAACACTCTCAGTGACAGACGGTGCCTTGACGATTGACAAAATCGATCACCACTTTTTGATGAACACGTTGTGGAGAGGAATGTCTGCCATTAAACAAGGTAAAACCTGTCCAGTTTCCCATCCTCTTATTTATAACGCCTATATGTAACACAGATGCAAACATTGCTGATAGAAATTATTCCCATCTCTAACACATCCTTTGGCAACTATCACTCTACCATCCACTGTCTGAAAACGTGGCTGTACACTCACCCAGCCTATCCAAGTCACCTTGCAGCCTCCTAGCATCCTCCTCACACCTAAAACTACCCCCCAGCTTAGTGTCATTCGCATACTTGGAGATGTTGCATTCAATTCTTTCGTCCAAATCATTAATATATATTGTAAATAACTGGGGTCCCAGCACTGAGCCTTGCGGTACCCCACTAGTCACTGCCTGCCATTGTGAAAATGACCCGTTTACTCCTACCCTTTGCTTCCTGTCTGCCAGCCAGTTCTCTATCCATATCAATACTGAACCCCCACTACCGTGTGCTTTAAGTTTGTATACTAATCTCTTATGTGGGACCTTGTCATAAGCCTTCTGAAAGTCTAGATATAACAAATCCACTGGTTCTCCCTTATCCACGCTACTAGTTACATCCTCGAAAAAACTAAAAGATTCGTCAGAAATGATTTACCTTTCATAAATCCATGCAGACTTTGTCCAATGATTTCACCACTTTCCAAATGTGCTGCTATCCCATCTTTAATAACTGACTAGCAGTTTCCCCACTACCGATGTTAGGCTAACTGGTCTGTAATTCCCCGTTTTCTCTCTCCCTCCTTTTTTTTAAAGTGGGGTTACATTAGCTACCTCAGGAACTACTCCAGAATCTAAGGAGTTTTGAAAAATTATCACTAATGCATCCACTATTTCTGTGGCTACTTCCTTGAGTACTCTGGGATGCAGACTATCTGGCCCTGGGGATTTATCGGCCTTTAATCCATTCAATTTACCCAACACCACTTCCCGGCTAACCTGGATTTCACTCAGTTCCTCCACCTTATTTGACCCCCAGTCCCCTGCTATTTCCGGCAGATTATTTATGTCTTCCTTAGTGAAGACAGAACCAAGGAACTTATTCAATTGGTCTGCCATGTCCTTGTTCCTCATGATTAATTCACCTGTTTCTGACTGCAAGGGACCTACATTTGTTTTAACTAATCTCTTTCTCTTCACATATCTATAAAAACTTTTACAGTCAGTTTTTATGTTCCCTGCCAGTTTTGTTTCATAATCTATTTTCCCTTTCCTAATTTAGCCCTTTAGGCCTCCTCTGCTGGAATTTCTCCCAGTCCTCTGGTAGGCTCCTTTTTCTGGCTAATTTGTATGCTTCATCTTTTGTTTTTATATTATCCCTGATTTCCTTTGTTATCTATGGATACACTACCTTCCCTGATTTATTCTTTTGCCAAACTGGCATGAACAATTGTTGTAGATCATCCATGCAGTCTTTAAATACCTTCCATTGCATATCCACCGTCAACCCTTTAAGAATCACTTGCCATTCTATCTTGGCCAATTCACGTCTCATACCATTGTTTAAGTTCAGAACCCTTGTTTCTGACTTAATTATGTCACTCTCCATCCTAATGAGGAACTTAACCATATTATGGTCACTCTTGCCCAAGGGGCCACGCACAACAAGACTGCTAACTACCCCTTCCTCATTACTCAATACCCAGTCTAGAATAGCCTGCTCTCTCGTTGGTTCCTCTACATGTTGATTTAGAAAACTATCCCGCATACATTCCAATAAATCTTCCTCCTGAGCACCCCTGCTAATTTGATTCACCCAATCTATATGTAGATTGAAGTCACCCATTATAACTGTTTTACCCTTGTTGCACGCATTTCTAATTTCCTGTTTGATGCCATCCCCAACTCCAGTACTAGTGTTAGGTGGCCCGTACACAACTCCCACTAGCGTTTTCTGCCCCTTAGAGTTTCGCACCTCCACCCATATCGATTCCACATCCTCCAAGCTAATGTCCTTCCTTTATATTGCATTAATCTCCTCTCTCACCAGCAATGCTACCCCACCTCCTTTTCCTTTCTGTCTATCCCTCCTGATTATTGAATATCCCTGGATGTTCAGCTCCCAGCTTCGGTCAACCTGGAGCCATGTCTCCGTGATCCCAACTATAGCATAGTCATTAATAACTATCTGCACATTCAACTCGTCCACCTTATTACGAATGCTCCTCGCATTGAGACACAAAGCCTTCAGGCTTGTTTTTATAACACTCTTACTCCTTATACAATTATGTTGACAATTGGCCCCTTTTGATTTTTGCCCTGGATTTGTCTGCCTGCCACTATTAATGTTCACCTTGCTACCAATTGCTTCTACCCTCATTTTACACCCCTCTTTCTCTCTGCTCACACATTTAAGAAACCCACCACCTCTTATTCTCTGTTTATTATTTTTTCTTCTTTCCCCCCTACATGTTGGGTCTGAGTGTTTCCCTTCTCTGCCTCCTGCCTCAGACCCTGTCTACTAGCTTTCTCTATTTGAGCCCCTCCCCCCAACCATTCTAGTATAAAATCCCCCCAGTAGCCTTTGCAAATTTCCCCATCAGGATACTGGTCCCCCTCGGATTCAAGTGCAACCCGTCCTTTTTATACAGGTCACTCCTTCCCCAAAAGAGGTTCCATACCTGTAGAATGATAATTTTTACACACAGGAAATGCAGCAAAGATTGACAATATTTGTCCCTGGGACAATGGGTTTGCTGTGCAGGATGAGGTTGAGCAGCCTTGTCCTGTGTACTCAAGAGTTCATGTGTTTTACAGGTGGTCTTAGTGAAACACAAAGTTCTTACCAGGTTCAGTGGGCTGGAATCAGGGAGGATGTTTTCCCTGGTCAGCCAACGGTCACCCACTCAATATCTGGGCTGAACCTTTTAGGGTAGCGATAAGGAGACATCCCTGCATGCAGAGACTGGGGGAACTTTGGAATTTCCTGTTCCTGTGACTCAGTCTGAGGAAGGGTCTCGACCCGAAACGTCATCCATTCCTTCTCTCCAGAGATGCTGCCTTGCCGCTGAGTTACTCCAGCAGTTTCTGTCCACCAGTCATTCAGTTTTCCTGGAGCTAATGAGCCATTACAGAGTCAGGCCTTTTGGCCCATGACCTACATGTCCACCTTTTCTCCAGCTCCACTAATCCATTGGCCCACAATACATCCATATTCTTCTAACTCTCACCTATTTAAAAGCCTCTTAAACGTAGTGATTATATCTGACCACCACCTACTCTGCAGCATGTTCCAGATATCAACCACTCTCTGTGTGAAGAAAAGGTACCACTTAGATCCACTTTAAAACTCTTTCCTCTCACCATAAACCTGCGCACTCTTGTTTTTATATCCTTGCATGAGAATAAGGTTTTGATACACTACCTGATTTGATATCCTGCTGCAGACTTTGACAACATACCTCTCCATCCACTATCTTGCATTCTCCACAAACATACTAATCATAGCTTCTCCGTTTACACACAAGTTATGGAAATATTAAATAAACAGCAAAGGTTGCACACCGATCTCTGCTGCTCACCACCAGTCACATACCTCCAAGCAAAACAAATAATAATCCTTCTACTGCCATCTTCTACCTCCACCCACCAAGGCAATTCTGGATCCATTTTATCAGCTCACATTGGATCCCACCTGCCTTTCATTTCTGGACCAACCTTACATGCAAAATATTGTCAACTTCCTCGATGAAATTCACATATTCGATCCCAATAAGATCAGTGTGTTCCTGATTGCACACAGCCGTGAATCCCTTTTCTTTCAGCGACCCTGCAACCCCCAGTCTTCACCCATTCTGCCTCACATTCGATTATTCAACCTCTCCTTCCTTCCATAGTCCAAACCACCCTCCATCTGCCTCGTCTTCTCTGGCAGGTCCTCTGGCCCCTCACGTCTGCCACTATTGACTATGATCATGATGACTCCATCACACACCTCTACCTTCTCTTTGACAACTTCAAATTACCACTCACCTCAATATCCTCTTCCTCCGACCTGCCTTCATGTATGAACAGCGCGCTTCATTTAACCATCCCCGCCGCAATCTCGCAATCCTCCTCAGCGTCTGCAATCCCCTCCTCCACCACTCCCCTCCATCATCCCCACCCTCCCGATTCCTAACAAATCCCCGTCCCCAGACCACATTGTAAACTCATGGAATGTTGTCTGCTGTCCATCTGATGGGGGATGAAACCGCGGGCAAGGTTTCAGCTGGTCGTCTGCCTGTGACTGAGGTGGAGTCTTTCCCCGACCCCTGGGGACTATCTGATTCTCTGCCTCTCCCTCTCCCTCCTGCCCCTCTAGTGTCCGTCACCCTGGATGTGGAAACGGCTCATCCCCACCTCGAGGTCTCTGTGGATCGGAAGAGGGTGAGATGGACCGGGACCTTTATGAATCTCCCTGACACCAGGAACAGGTTTACAGTCAGTCGGTGTGTGCTGGGATCGGAAGGATTCACATCGGGGAGACATTACTGGGAGGTGGAGGTGGCGGGGACTCGGCACTGGAGTCTGGGAGTCGCAGCAGAGTCTGTAGAGAGGAAGAGAGTGGTGGCACTGACCCCGGAGACTGGAGTCTGGATCATCAGGCGGCGAGGTGACAAGTTTGATCCATTCACATCCTCTCCATCCCGTCTCCCAGCCCGTCCCATCCCCGGGAGGGTGGGAGTTTATCTCAATTACGAGTCTGGGACAGTTTCATTTTATGACGCGGACACCAAGTCCCATCTCCACACCTTCACTGGGAATAGATTCACGGAGAAACTTTACCCTTTCTTCTGGACTTGGGCTGAGAACCAGTGGCTGAGAATCTGCGGCGGTTCTGCTCCGGGTGTGTAAAACAGGTCGGCGCTGAACGGGCCCCATTTAATCCCCAAATTCTGCGTTGTAAAATCTCAGTGAGCGCGCTAATAAAACCAGGAGGAATGTAAATGTGGGAAGAGCGAAATAAACAGTGAAAACAGGGGGAGCGTCCTGCAGCTGAGCTGGGGGGACGGCATTAGGCGTAGGTTGGCGGGGGCCGGTGGGGGAGGGGGGGGCGTGCAGCTGGGGCAGTGGGACAGCTTCAGTCGGGGCCGGTGGGGGGGGAGCGTCCTGCAGCCAGTGGAGGGGGGGGGGCGGCATTAGGCGTGGGTTGGCGGGGGCCGGTGGGGGAGGAGGGGGGGGCGCCGTGCAGCCGGGGCAGGGGGACAGCTTCAGTCGGGCGCCGGGGGGGGCGCTCTGCAGCCGAGCTGGGGGGACGTTATTAGGCGTGGGTTGGCGGGGCGTCCTGCAGCCGGCTGAGGGGGGCATCCCGCAGTGGGGGGGGGGTGGGGACGGCTTTAGGAGGGGGCTGTCAGGGGCGGGGGGGAAGTGGCTTACAACCGGGCGGGACGGCTTCAGGCAGGGACTGTCGGGTGCCGGTGGTGGGGGGCGCTGGGGCAGCTAGAGAGCGTCCTGCAGCCGCGGGAGGAGGATGACTTCAGACTGGGCTGGTGGGGGCAGGGAGAGCGAGCGCTGCCGTGTCCTACCGCTGCCGTGACCAACCGCTGACTGCCGCTGGCATGGCCTATTGCTGCCCTGGCCAACCGCTACTCTGGCCTTCCCTTCCATGGCCTGCCACTGCCGCTCCCCACCGGCTTCAGGAGGGGGCCGGTGGGGAGCAGCCTGCAGCTGGGGACAGGGGCGGCTTCAGGCGGGAGCTGTCGGGAGCGTCATGTAGACGGGGACGGGGACGGGGACGGCTTCATGTAGGGACCAGCGGGAGCCAAGTACTCTATAACTCTGTAAGAAAGGGATTGAGGAGCATGTAAAGGGAAGAACCATATGTATCACACTGTTAGTTTGGGTCAAGTTGGTGCGGACGGGAATGCTTCCAAGATTTCACTAAGGTGACTACACAGGCGCGCTAGCCACAGAATTAGATCTACAAACTCACATTACAGTCGCTCCACACTCTTAAATCTGTATACACTGTAAATGAATTGATTGCAATCATGTATTGTCTTTCTGCGGACTGGTTAGCACGCAACAAAAAGCTTTTCACTGTATCTCGATAAATACTGACAATAAACTAAACTGAAACTGGCTGTTGCAAGTCAAGTCAACTTTATTATCATATGCATAAGTACACCACATATACCACGACCAGCGAGCAGTGCTGAACTACTATCTATCTCTTTGGTGACCCTCGGACGATGCTTGTTCGGACATTGCTGGCTGGCTTTACCCTGCACCAATATCCCTTATGGTGCTTCTCTACACTATGAATGGCTCGATTGTAATCATGTATTGCCTTTCTGCTAACTGGATAGCACGCAACTAAAGCTTTTCACTGTTCACTGGCAATAAACGAAACTTCGGTCATGAAACGTCACCCATCCATTCTATCCAGAGATGCTCCCTGTCCCAATGAGTTACTCTTAGATTTTGGTTCTACAATGGAACGTCCATTCATCCTCCTCAGCATCGGGATCAGGGTGAGGGGAATTGGGAACCAAGGGAGATGTATTCCAGAAAAGAACCGAAACACTGTACAGTCCCCAGGACGAGAAACCATCGCCACAGACCATCGTATCCTGCCAAGCTCTCAAAGATCCAACCACCATGCACAGCCATGGTCTTGGTGACGTGGAATAACTCCTATTTTATGATATTTTTATCTGATGTGTTCTTGATTTTAATATGTCTGCAAAGCTGCAGCAAGCAGGTATTTCACTTGGTCCACTACTGTTGCATATGATAATTAAATACACTTCACTCTTATCCAATGTGCTGACCATTGCTCATCATTATTAACCATATTGTTATACACTTCGTGCAAACTGACAGTAACGATTGCTTTATCAGCTGTCATAGGGATTGAAGAGAGCTATAAAAAATATATATCTAAATTTTAAATCTGAGTGCAAAATCTGATCATATCTCAGGCACGACCCAAATATTTACATGCGAATGCTGATCTAATACGGGAACACGAGCTCAATCATTTCACCAACTGAGATAATGAACACAGTCAGCACAGAGAACGAGACACCAAATAAGTAAACAACCTGCAAAGCCCAGAGATGCTCCAATGTTTCCAGGAATGGCAGAAAGAGTGAGTGCAATGTGAGTGCAGTTATGTCCTTGCAATTGTCATTGTATGTAGTCTAACTGTGGCACTGAGCGTTGTTGAGCATTGTATGTAGTCTAACTGTGGCACAAAGAAGACACAATAAACCGTGTTGAATAGTTTGAATAGTGAAAGGTGCGGATAGAGTGGATGTGGAGCGGTTGTTTCCACTAGTGGGAGAGCCTTGGACCAGAGGATATGGCATCAGAATAAAAGGACGTACGTGTAAAAAGATGACGAGGAATTTATTTAGACAGAGGGTGGTGATTCTGTGGAATTCATTGCACAGACGTCTGTGGAGGCCATCGGTGCGTATTTTTAAGGAGGAGATTAACATATTCTTGATTAGTAAGGGTGCCATGTGTTATGGGGAGAATGCAGGAGAATTGGGTTGAGAGTGTAAAATATATTAGCCATGATTGAATGGCGGAGTAAACTTGATGGCCTAATTCTGCTCCTTGAACATGAAACAGCAGGTGCTGGAATCTTAAGCTAAAATCAAAGTGCTGGAGGAACTCAGCGGGTCATCCTACATGCGCGGCAGGATTGGACAGATGATATCTTGTATCGGGAACAAACCCAAAATGCTTCATGTCCATTCCCTCCACACATGCTGCCTGACCCGCTGAGTTGCTGCAGTACTTTCATTCTTCACGGTTAAGAATATAAGCTCAAGTTGTGGACAGAGGGACAGGATTGAAGGCTCCATCACATGACTGAGAAACGACCCAACATCCAACTAGATCCGATTTTTATAGTAAACCAGAAAATGTTGATCCCAATGAAAACAAATCTGCTACACGTTGACGAAAGTATAACGCATATGTTAAGTGCCCTTGACAGAAATCCTTCACAACCACTGTAGTTCCAATATTTCCTATTTGTTTCCTGGACATGTCCAGGTTTCTGTGTCTTCGCAGTAGCCAAAGATAAGACAAGAGGTTGTACATAGTCAGACTGACCAGGGAACACATAGGTCTTGTTCCCAACCTACAAGGAATAGTAAGATTGAACGAGAACTTACCAGTTCGAAGGTTGATCTTTATTTCATGAGGAGTCGAAGTGAGGGATTTCGTGAAGAGCCCGCCGGCGCGCATGCTCGACATACTTCAAAGTAGCGGCGTGGAATCACAGAAACCAATGAAAAGAAATGACTTCACATAGTAAGAATGAAAACGACTAAGATTACTAGATGAAGGTGATTGAGGGTTGGGCGAGGAGGGCACGAAATCCCTCACTTCGACTCCTCATGAAATAAAGATCAACCTTCGAACTGGTAAGTTCTCGTTCAATCTTACTATTTCATTTCGGAGTCACGTGAGTGACTTCGTGAAGACTTCAAAGCTTCTGTGATGACACGCCCTGGACCACGTCCATGCTGTCACACCACTACCAGGGATGGATGGGAGGAATAACGTGCTGACTAGTCCATACTGCAAAACAAATCATATTTATTAACAACAAATCAAAAACCCCTTATTCGGGGACATCTCCACGTTCTTGCCCCGCATCTAGTACGGCTTCTGCGAACTGTAGAGGCGCAGCGACGGGCCGGTTGTAGAAACGCTGGAACACCGCTTCATTAGCCCATCCTGCTGTGGCGAGAATATGGTCCATGGGCACCTCCATGACCCTCGCCGCCGACGTCGATGCAGCCCTGGTGGAATGAGATTTGAACACATTAGTGTCGATACCTGACTTACCCAAGACGACTCGAAGCCACCTGGATATCGTCTGTGTTGTCACTCGATGGTGAGGTCTCTTATGAGTGACAAGCAGGTATCTCTCCTTTCCTCTGATGCTTGCCGTCACCTTGACGTAATAACGGATGTGGGAGGCTAAACATAGCCTAGCATCTTCGGGGTATGCCGGGAACTTCAGCTGCAGCCCTGTGCACCCAGGTCTATGCTGCTTTAGTAGCTCGTCAACAAAGAAAACTACTTCTGTGGGGGTAGACATCATTCTGTCGACACGTAGTTTATGGAGTGTCTGTACCCTCTGTGCTGAAGTCAGCGCTAGTAACATCACCAGCTTCATGGTGAGTTTGTCCAGCTGGAACCCTTCCATGGGGGACCACGTCCTGAGCAGAGCTAAAACTACCCTGACATCCCAGGTGATATTGTAGCGTGGTGTAGGCGGATTCGTATTGAAAATACCCCGCATGAGCCTGGACACTAGCTTGTTGGATCCCACCTCAATATTGAGGTAGAATGATAGAGCGCTCCTGGCGCTGTTGATGGCACTGTAGCTTAAGTGTTCATCATGGTGCAACCCCGCGAGGAATTCCAGGACGTCGGTTATAGTCACGGCATCGTACGTGATGCGAGAGCGGCTGCAGAAGGCTTCCCACTTCCTGATGTGAGAGCGGTATCTTCGCCTTGTAGACTCTCGGCACGATGCTGCAATGGTATCCATGGTCCGGGTAGAAAGGCCGTATCCAACTAAAGGCCGATTCAGAATCTGCAAGCCAACAAATTTAAATAGCCATGGCAGGGATGTGGCTCCCCTGAAACAGGGTGAGTACTAATTCTGGGCTACCCTGCAAACAGACCCAAGGTTCACTGAGCGTGTCAAAGACCATCGGATACCACGGCTGTGTAGGCCAGTCGGGTATGATAAGGATGCCCTTGGCACCATCCATCTGAATTTTTCGTAATACCCGACTGATGAGGCAAAACGGAGGGAATGCATAGAAAAAGCAATTCCCCCAGTCTAGCGAGAATGCATCTAACGCTATAGCCCCAGGATCTGGTTCCCACGAGACGTAGGTTGGTACCTGATGGATCAACCGGGACGCAAAAAGGTCAATGTCCGGTTTCCCAAATTTGGCTGTGATTTTTGCAAAAATTTCAGGATGTAACATCCATTCAATATTATCATTGAACTTGCGTGACCTGGCGTCCGCCACAAAATTAAGCTCACCTGGCAAATAGGTGGCTGAAATCCAAATGTCTCTCTTGACACACCAGAGCCAAATTGAATTAGCTAATTTATCACATGAAACTGACCTGGTACCGCCCATGTGATTTAAATACGCCACCGCTGTGGTGTTGTCTATTTGGAGCCGGACATGTGCTCCCAAGATCTTGGAAAAATATGCACGAAGTCCGTGAAACGCTGCAAGCAGCTCCAAATAGTTGATCCCTTGTGATACCAACATTGTATTCTCAAGGGTATCCCATCGGCCCCCACAACTAGAATGTTGATTCGTAGCTCCCCAGCCATCAGAGCTCGCATCAGTTTGTAAGTATATCATCGGTTTCGCCTCAAAAATAGTTTTAAACGAGTTACTAATGTGGCAAACCCACCATCGTAACTCATCCAATGCTGCAGGCGGCAGCTGCATTGATCGATCATAATGACCAGCATGCCGTCGCAGCGCAGCAATCTTGGCTCTCTGCAAGTTTTGATAATGCAGAGGTCGATACCGGGCTGCCGGAAACAAAGCCACAATCTTGCCAATGACAGTAGCTGTGTGACGAATCGATGGTATACGAGTATTGAGTAAATCTGTACACACCTGTGTTACCTCCTCAATTTTGTTAATTGGTATGGCGACTCTCATGCTAATGGAATTCACCTGGAACCCCAGATAATTAATTACCTGGGTGGGGCAGAACTTAGATTTTTCTGGATGAACAATGAACCCAAGCTGTTGGAACAAATTGACCGCAGCTGCAACCCCTTGTTGAGCTGATTCCAAGGTGTGTCCGATAATTAAAATATCATCTAAATAGGCCATAACGATATGATGTCGTTGTCTTAAATAAGCCATAATTGGCTGCACCAATTTAGTAAATAATCGAGGGGCTGTGGTGAGCCCATTAGGCAACGCCCTATATTGCCACAGCTGGTCCATCCAGATAAATTTTAAGAACCTTCTGTAATATTTTTGCATGGGTACGGTATAGTACGCATCCTGTAAATCAATACATGCCATAAAGCACCCTTGTGAGATCAATGATTTGGCCGTTTCAAACGTGTCCATTTTAAAATGAGTATATGTTACAAAGTTATTCAGTGGTCAGATCAATAATGACTCTACAGCCTCCATCTTTCTTAGGTCAGGTAAAAATATTGGAAACAAATTCAACGGGCTCATGAACCGTTTTCTCTATGACCCCTTTCTGTTCCAACCTTAAAATTTCCTTATAGCCTACGGACTGTTCCGCAGCCGTTAGTTTAAACATACGACCCGGTCTATGCTGAGACGGAGGGATGTCCCCATTAATAAACTCAATGCTATGGCCCTGAATATTCCGTAACACATACTCATCACTGGTAATATCACCCCATGCACCCGCAAACAACCGCAAACGCCCACCAACATGTGAGGTTAAACAAAGAGAAAAAAGAGAACCAGACCGCCTCACCTCTGTGGTTACCGGCGGTCCCCGACACGAGTGGGTGGACGTAGAGGTGCTGGGTTGGTTTGAGGTCGTGGCGTCCTCATTTTCCATCTCGGCTTCTGCCGAGCCTGTCCTAAAAAAGACCCCTGTGGTTGGGGTGGTTGATATCGGTTTGGAGCTGGAGGGTAATTCCTGGTAGACGTGCTGGCAGACCCTCGTGAGCGGCCAAGCGGAGCTTTGGAGCTCGATGGCGTGGGGGCACTCTGAGAGCGCATGAGCCCCACGGTCTTGGCTTGTTCATCAAGCTCTCTGACCCTTTTGGCAAGGTCTTCGCCAAAGAGCTGACGGGGCGGCGGCGGCGGCGGTGGTTTGCACAACCCTGCAAATTTGGGGTTGAGCGCTGGGCGGATGCTATTTTTCCGAAAGCCGTTGATTTCATTTTGAGTAGTGCATAGAAGCGCCAGGGCATCCTCCTGGTCCAAATTAAGCTCCTCTCCGTCGACCGACCGCACAAAAGCAGTAATCCCGGCCGTGAGGAGTTTCAGGATCCGCTGAATCTTTAGTTCCTGCTGACGGATAGCCGCACTGATGTTGCCCCAGATTGGCGTATTGACCACAGGCACGTTGAGGGAGTTGCAGTTTGATGGAGCCTTGTGACGGCTCATGGCTTGTAGTAGAACTTCCTCCTGAAGCTGGTGATTATTTAGGAAGTCCACAGTGGCTGCCAGTTTTGTATTGATAGGAAGCCCCAAGGATTGAGGGGCTGCAAACTTGGTGGCCACATCGAGGAGGTCCTCCGCCGGTAACTCAGGCGGGGGTGGGATGGGATCGACCACTGCCTCCTCGTCCTGCTGCTCCAGGCTGGTGTATGAAGCTGGTGATGAAGCCCTGTGCCTGTCGCTGCTGGATGCCTGTTGTTGTTGAAGGAGACGTTCCAGCAGCCGCTCTATATGGTCAATACGCCCTTCACCCTGAACACTCAGGTGGTCGGAGTCCTCCAGCTCTGAAAATTGGCCGGGGCTCCTGTCATCGGCCCGCACCTCGTCGAGGCCCTGCCGGTGCCGGTAGTTGTCGTCGACAGCCGCCGAGGCGAAACTGCGCGATTCCTGCACGGGCGTGTTCAACCGCCTCCGTATAGCGGGAGCGGAAGCCGTTGCCTCTAAGGACAGATGCGGCATGGTGTCGGCACCAGCCGAAGCCTGGATACCTTGGGCCCGTGCAGGCTTGCCAGCTGCCCACATCGTGGACCTTGCCGATGCATGGTCTCGCCCACCCATCCATGGGGGGCTCGGCGACCGTGACGGGACCCCCAACTGACTCGTCCCGGCGTCGGAAGTTGGGGGGCGACGGCTGGACCTCACAGCTGCCCCGGGTCCCGTCCTAGAACCTGACCGCTCCTTGGCAACAGGCAGAGCCTTAGCCCCGACAGGGTTAGGCTTTTGGGCTCCTGCCCTTCCCATCCTCAGGGGGCTTCGTGAAGCGGGCCGTGCAGCCGCACGGACCCTTCTGCTCGAGGCCGTCAGCAAGCCTGCTGACGACCTGACTGCCATGGCAGGGTCGTCCTGCTCTGGCGGCACACCACACTCCTCCTCATCGAACTCCTCCGAGCTGTGGTGTGCGGGCGGGTCCGGACCTGAAAATACAGAGCTCACCGACATCTCCGCCCTCGTTCCGGTCTGCGTTGCAGGTACCCCCGACAACTCTCGCTCCGGAACTGCTGGCCGGCGACTTCTCCTCGAACTCCGGCCTCTTAGACTCCCATCCATGTTCTTGCTGTGAAGCAAACACAACAAGAACCACCAACTTAAGGTAGCATACTTACCTGCGTGGTTCCCTTATGAAGGGCTGGCGAGGAGCACGCTCCTCCGTCAGCCGTCGCAGCAACGCGGTACGACGATATGTCGAGCATGCGCGCCGACGGGCTCTTCACGAAGTCACTCACGTGACTCCGAAATGAAATCAGCCGATCACAGTCAATGATCCCGCAGAGCTATGTTCAGTTATCCAATCCTGGCTCCTGTTTGCTCCTTAAAATTCCTACTGAATGGATGTCACGATCCCTGGAAAGTCAGAACCCGATCCAAGTCCAGTTGAAGAACACCATTAAAATCACTTCCAGCATAAAGTGTTGAAATTCATAGACCGCGACACTATTCCGCAAATTAATTCAGTTTCAAAGCTCTAGGGGCCGACCGACTGTTCACTATCAATGGCAATCGGTGTCTGGTAATCTTCATTGGATGCATCTATACATACACACATATACACTCGTAACACACACAGGGCCAACCGAGAGTCACTAGCAATGGTGATCAGTGTGTGGCAGCGATCCTGGGATCGCGGTGAATCACTGTGACTGCAAGCGGCTCTCACTGTCTGTCGGTCAGTCAGATCTGAAATCTTCAACTTGCCTCGGTGGCTGGAGACGACGATTCTTGCTGTGTTGCACCAGTCACTGAAAACAAAGGAACACAAAGAGTGGGTGATGTTGGAGGGGGCACAGCAATGTAAGCCTAGAGGGAAACAGACAGTAATACATTATTGGGGGACGGACATAGTAATGTGTTCAGAGTGCACCAGGGAGTAAAGGTTGTCATGGTGCAAAACTGTAAAACAATATTTGAGGAAACATACAGTAATTAATCATTACATGTAGAGGATATTAAAGGGTATTGAGTAATGAGGAAGGGTTAGTTAGCAGTGTTGTTGTGCGTGGCCCCTTGGGCAAGAGTGACCATAATATGGTTGAGTGCTTCATTAGAATGGAGAGTGACATAATTAATTCAGGAACAAGGGTTCTGAACTTAAAGAAAGGTAACTTTGAGGGTATGAGACGTGAATTGGCCAAGATAGACTGGCAATTGATTCTCAAAGGGTTGACGGTGGATGGGCAATGGAAGGCATCCATTGCATGGATGAACTACAACAATTGTTCATTCCAGTTAGGCAAAATAATAAATCAGGGAAAGTGGTGCATCCGTGGATAACAAGGGAAATCATGGATAGTATCAAACAAAAGATGAAGCATACAAATTAGCCAGAAAAAGCAGCATACCAGAGGACTGCGAGAAATTCAGAGTCCAGCAGAGGAGGACAAAGGGCTTAATTAGGAAATGGAAAATAGATTATGAATGAAAACTGGCAGGGAACATAAAAACTGACTGCAACAGTTTTTATAGATATGTGAAGAGAAAAAGATGAGTTAAAACAAATGTAGGTCCCTTGCAGTCAGAAACAGTTGAATTGATCATGGGGAACAAGGACATGACAGTCCAATTGAATAATTACTTTGGTTCTGTCTTCACTAAGGAAGACACAAATAATCTGCTGGAAATAGGAGGCGACTAAGGGTCAAACGAGATGGAGGAACTGAGTGAAATCCATGTTAGCCTGGAAGTGGTGTTAGGTAAATTGAATGGATTAAAGGCCGATAAATCCCCAGGGCCAGGTAGGCTGCATCCCAGAGTACTTAAGAAAGTAACCCCAGAAATAGTGGATGCATTAGTGATAAATTTTCAAAACTCTTTAGATTCTGGAGTAGTTCCTGAGGATTGGAGGGTAGCTAATGTAACCCCACTTTTTAAAAAGGGAGGGAGAGAGAAAACAGGGAATTACAGACCAGTTCGTCTAATATCGGTAGTGGGGAAACTGCTGGAGTCCATTATTAAAGATGGGATAGCAGCACATTTGGAAATTGGTGAAATCATTTAACAAAGTCAGCATGGATTTACGAAAGGTAAATCATGTCTGACGAATCTTATAGAATTTTTCGAGGATGTAACTAGTAGAGTGGATACGGGAGAACCAGTGGATGTGGTGTATCTGGACTTTCAGAAGGCTTTCGACAAGGTCCCACATAAGACATTATATATACAAACTTAAAGCACACGGTATTGGTGGTTCAGTATTGATGTGGATAGGGAACTAGCTGGCAGACAGGAAACAATGAGTAGGAGTATAGCGAATGTATTGTGAGCATTCATAGCAAAAGGATTTGAGAATAGGAGCAGGGAGGTTCTACTGCAGTTGTATGGGGTCTTGGTGAGAACACACCTGGAGTATTGCATACCGTTTTAGTCTCCAAATCTGAGGAAAGACATTGTTGCCACAGAGGGAGTATAGCGAAGGTTCACCAGACTGATTCCTGGGATGTCAGGACTTTCATATGAAGAAAGACTGGATAGACTCGGATTGTACTTGCTAGAATTTAGAAGATTGAGGGGGGATCTTATAGAAACTTACAAAATTCTTAAAGGGTTGGACAGGCTATGTGCAGGAAGATTGTTCCCGATGTTGGGGAAGTCCAGAACAAGGGGTCACTGTTTAAGGATAAGGGGGAAATCTTTTAGCACCGAGATGAGAACAACATTTTTCACACAGAGAGTGGTGAATCTGTGGAATTCTCTGCCACAGAAGGTAGTTGAGGCCAGTTCACTGGCTATATTTAAGAGGGAGTTAGATGTGGCACTTGGGGCTAGAGGGATCAGGGGGTATGGAGAGAAGGCAGGTACGGGATACTGAGTTGGATGATCAGCCATGATCATATTGAATGGTTCGAAGGGCCGAATGGCCTACTGAAATTGTATCCAGAATTTTACTAAAAAATTAAGGGTTGTCAAAATTAGGAGCATAAATATTTATCAAAGTAAGTGGAGTAGAATAAATTTCTCCCGTGACTATGACGTACCTCCCCACTTTATCTGCTATAGTATTCATTAATTTAAATTGTATACCTTTACGAATGATAATAGCAGTGCCTCTAGATTTAGAAGTAAATGAAGAGTAGTATGTTTGCCCAGTCCAATTTGCCTTCAGTCTTATCTGTGTTTGATATTTCAGATGCGTCTCTTTTAAAAAAAATGATGTCACTATTTAAAGCTTTTAATTAGGCAAAGATCTTACCCCTTTTAATTGGTTCATTAGCTCCCCTTATATTCCAACTGCAGAACGTGATTCCACCAGTATTCTTTTGTTTATCGTCTTGCAATATGAATCATGTTAATACCTTTACTTCATATGATGCAAACAAGAACCTCATTACTCTAGGTGAGGGATGATCATCCCCAGCTGTTAAATTTTGTTGGCATCTCCCCTTCAGTATAGACCTTGAAAAATACCAGAAAGTGTAGAGTTGTGAAAATATAATTAACAAACAAAAAGTGATATTATAATATCCAAAAATAAGATATTATAATTAAAAACAAACCACCAACAGGTGGTAGAAAAATTCTTATTGACTTCCATAGATGCTTTTACATGTTGTTTGTCATGTACATCAATGATCTAGATGATGTGGTGGAAAATTAGATAAGTAAGTATGCAGATGATACTAAGATAGGTGGTGCTGTGGATAATGAAGTAGATTTTCAAAGTTACCTGGAAATTCACGAGGGACACGGGTAAAGTGAGTAGCCAGTGATATTTTAACCAAGGCAGCGAACCATAAAACCAGTGGTCATGTACGTAAGTTAGAAGGATAGGTTTAAGGGGAATCTGAGAGGAAATTATTTCACATAGGGAACCATGTGGAATTAGCTTCCGGATTAGGTAGTTTAAACGTAATTTGGGGGGGGGGGGTACATGATTGGGTAAGATTTGTAGACATACGGGGCAAATTGATTTAATTGTATCTAACTCATGGAGACAATTTTTGTCGGCATAACGTGTTCAAGAGAGAGTCACGAGTGTCTAATTGTCATATTTACCAACAATGGCACAATGAAATGCTGACTGGCTGTAGCATATTTGTAAACACTATACACATAAGATAATATATAAAAAGGGAAAGTTGAATGAATAAATGATTTACCACAATACTGGTAGGAAACCCCGGAGTTCTTCGTGCAACTAAGGACCATCCACTTTCAAAAAGGTCATCGACAGAATGGTCACCCTGCGGTGGCATTGTGAATTAAAATGATCAGCAACTGATATCATGGGATCAGTCCAGTAAAGTGAGAGCAAGTGCTTCGCAAAGCAATCACGCAAACTGCATATTACTTGAGGGGCTACGTGTTGAATGAAATACTGGACATTAGTTTGGAAGAAGTGTAAAGTGAAACTCCGCAAGACCTGGAATGACGACTGGGATCTGCCTGCCTGGAAGTAAAGTGTCAAAGGGCAGGTGTTACATTTCCTTCGGGTACAAAAGAAGTGTCGGTGGCGGGAAAGAGCAGCATATTATTCCGACTATGTAAAATAATCCAATAAATATAACATTAACAGATGACACTGCCAACATCCCTAAGCAGCTTTGACTGCAAGAAATTAATTCAAAGGGGAGTCTGACATTAACGGAAGATTTTCATAAGCGATCAATGTATATGATACACACACACACACACACACACACACACACACACACACACACACACACACACACACACACACACATATATTTGTATATTTTCCTGCGGAAGTGAAATGCACCGATTGAGCGTCCGCAGAATATTTAATACAGAGCACCCACAGTAATACAAAATGGCTGATGAATCGATCGATTTTAATCCGTTTCTGCACCCTTTTTGGTTCACTGTGGCTCCGGAATCATCTGCGATTCTTGTCCGAGCACAGAGGGGAAATTGCTGATCAATGAGTGCAACGTCGTGTGCAGAGAACGAACATTATGTTGTCCAGAATAGATGCCCGATTTATCGCAATCACTCCCCAAGTAAAATCGTCGTTGCATTCCAAATTGAGCAATGGAACAGTTGCATCGTCATTACTTAAATTGCTACTGTATTTGTTCTAATTTTCGAGAATGTTTAATTATTTTAACTCTAAAAATAGGCTCTTGACTGCCAGTAATCTGCCTTCCGGAGTATGTAGTGTACCTCCCAAAGGGAGGCTGTCGCAAAAGATCAGAACAATTTCGTCAGGATACTGCCAGGATCAGGGAATAGGGAAATCTCGTACATAATTAGATCGTTTTCTCGGATGGTCCAATGCTCAGTTGATACAGATAATAGACAATAGACAATCGGTGCAGGAGTAGGACATTCGGCCCTTCGAGCCAGCACTGCCATTCAATGTGATCATGGGTGATCATCCACAATCAGTAGCCGGTTCCTGCCTTCTCCCCATATCCACTGACTCCGCTATCTTTAAGAGCCCTATATAACTCTTTGTTGAAAGCATCCAGAGAACCGGCCTTCGCCGCCTTCAGAGGCAGAGAATTCCACAGACTCACAACTCCCTGTGTAAAAAAAGTGTTTCTTCATCTCCGTTCTAAATGGTTACTCCTTATTCTTAAACCGTGGCCCCTGGTTCTGGACTCCCCCGTCACCGGGAACATGTTTCCTGCCTCTAGTGTGACCGAACCCTTAATACCCTTAATGTTCCAATAAGGTATCCTATCATCCTTCTAAATTCCAGAGCATAGAAGCCCAGACGCTTCATTCTATATCCTAAACTTCTACAGGGGCACAGTAGAGAGCATTCTGACTGATTCCATAGTAGCCTGGTTCGGCAACTTGAACGTCCAGGAGCGAAAAATACTACAAAGAGTTGTGTCCACTGCCCAGTCCATCACCGGATCTGACCTCCCCACCGTCGAAGGGATCTATTGTAGTCGGTGCCTCAAAAAGGCAGCCAAAATCATCAAGGACCCACACCGTCCTGGGCAGACCGTCATCTCACCATCAGGAAGAATGTACAGGAGACTGAAAACTGTAACGTTCAGGTTCAGGAACAATCTCTTCCCTACAGCCATCAGGCTATTGAGCACAACGAATCAGCTCTGCAAAATACTATATAATTAAAACACTGTATTTTTTATTCATTGAACTTTTTCTTTTTTTCTCTTCCACTGTGATATACAATGTTTACATATTCACATATTCTGTTGCGCTGCAGCAAGTAATAATGTCATTGTCCCTTCCGGGACATATGACAATAAAAACTCTCTTCACTCTTGACTTGACATATGACCGTCCCGCCATCCCGGGAATTAACCTGCCGAACCTACGCTGCACTCCCTCAATAACAACATCTGACAGACGTTTGTAAACGAATGTGAGTATCGACAGCCAGAATCTGTCTCCCAGTGTAGACATGTCAACAACTAGAGGACATATCATTAAGAACCAGAAGGGGAATGTATAAAGCATGTATAAAGGAGAACGCCTTTACACGGTGAGTGGGACGCGCTGCCAGGAGTCGAGGTGAAAACAGACACGATATTGTCTTTTAAAGCACGTTTACTTGTGCATTTACATGTGCATTGAATGGAGGAAGATAGATAATTTGCAGGAAGAAGGAATTCGTTTATTTGGCATAATGTTCGGCATCAATATCGTGTGTCGATGTGTCTGTTCCTACGCTGTATTGTACAAGGTTTTATAGTCTGAAACTGTGAAGAGTATACAACTAAATTACATACCGTCTGTTTTTCGTTATTTACATAGCTTCCCATTTAATGTAAACACATACGTCACTCCATTTTTCAGCTCCTCTCTAAATTTCCTTTGTGTCAGTCCATAGATGCAGGTGTTGGTGCAGGTACTGAGAAACTGCAGCATAAATCCACATTGTTGAAATATATATATCGGAGTATTCAAATATTTGTTTGCATAGGTAACATTCACCGCCTGCCAGTTCATTGAGTGTATTACATAGGGCATCCACAGTAATATAAAATTGGCTGATAGAGCGAACAGTAGAATCATTGATTTTCTCCGGTTCTCCACCTCGGAGTCTTTCTGATTCTCACTGGAACTCCGGAGCGCCTTCCGGACCTTATTTGCCGCAATGATGTGCCTAACGGTTAAACCATTAAACAGAATAATGAAACATATTGGTAGCAATGGTGTTACGAGACTGTCGAACAACTCGTGTCCTTTCCAGAGGGGAGAGGTAAAGTATTCAGGCGTTTTGACGCAAAGCCACGGCACAGAATCAATGATAACAAACGGCTCCGCTTCAAAATAGAAAGGAATGCACCTCACACAGCTCACTATCGCCACTGTTACTATCACTTTGGTCGCTGTTCTCGCTGTGCAATATTTGTCCCGCATATTTGTGAAACAGATAGCAACATATCTATCGAACGTAAAAGCAACTGTGAGCCAAACTGAACAGTCCGTGCTTGCAACTGTAAAAACGGTGGTCAGAGAACATATCGGAGTTATGAGCAAGAAACGGGCGTAATAATAGATACTGTTAATCTGTCTCACAATATTAGCAATGATAACCACCATTAAATCTGCTGCTGCCATTCCAACCAGGTAGCGAGTGATACATTTGGAGAGTCCACATTTTCCACGGGATAGGATCACGATTGCCGTTACATTAACTGCAAGGAGAAAGAAAATCACAGAGTTAAGTAAACAAAACGCTTTACTAACAAAACGAATGAACATATCTTAAAAACGCTCGATCGCGTTCTGCAAAGCGGCCATAACCTGCATTCAGCGGCCACAGTACTAACTCACCTACGCCTGCAAATTCGTAATGCAAATGGCAGATCAAACTAATAATCTGTAAAGCGGAGCTGGGATAAAAATGGTGCAATCCTTCAGTGGCGAGTCGTCTTCGTATAAATTGGTGTGTGGGACACTCTGCCCGGATAAGTCCATCGTTGGTTGGGAGAAATTATGTATTCTGGTGGAGGACTTATTTGGCTAATTAGGTGTGCAGGTATGTGGCTCACAAAGGCCATGAAATAACAACACGTAGAGAGTAATGCAACGTAACTGTGACAAGGTAGAGAGCAGTCGGGCTCACGCTATGGTGAGGTTGTCCTGATCGTGAGGAAAATACTGAGCTAATTGTACAAATGGACCATTACAGAAGGTTGTTTCCAATAATGAGATTGACAAATTTGTCATTTTGATGTTCGCGCAAAGTTCAATCCAATCGAAGTCCTTCGATCGGCGTTTTCCAAAATGTAGTCCTGGAGGGAATTTTAAACCTCAGTCGATCAAGATGATCTAATAGATCGCATCATCCTTGAAAATGTCTGATTCACGAAAACGTGTCGTTCAATCCTCTGGATCTGCGTCCAGCTGGCTTGAAAGCGGAGTACCAAGCTCGCTGGAATTTCGCACACTGGATTCAGACCCGTGGTGGTTCGCTGGACCATTTTCTCTTTTTTGGCAGAGATCTCCAGGGCGGGGTAAGACCTCGAAAGCAACTTAAAGAGCTGTAATGGCGGCAACAATTGTTTCTGTAAAAATATACTTTTCTCTATTAATGCAAATGCAGAACACATACTGGCAATGCCTCGGAAATGCAAGTAAATGAAAAATCAAGAAACAAAGTTACCACTAACTAACACAAATGATATAACTGTGCAGCAGACAGATCGTAGTAATTGTGATGGGGAGTAAGACGGAGCTACTGAAAGCGTGACCAGACCCAACGCCTTACCAATAATACCAACCGCTGCAAACACAGGATAGTAAATGCTCGCTATGTAGTAAATTGCTGGATATGGCATTTTCAGTGCCAACATGCGACCAGTTCTTCAAAATGTTCCAGCGGTCTCACGCACAGGCGACGGCTTTATGAACATCTAATGTAGAAGGGATACGTTCCAGTGCGCCAATTAGTGTGAATGTCTTGTCAGTCGTGTCATCCATAACACTTACAAAAACCTTACGACTTGCTATTTATTTTACCATTGCGCCATTGTGCAATGCAATCCACGCCCAAATGGGATGCTACAAACAACATTAGACAAGTTGTCTGAAAGTGCAAGTTATGGCACGTAATTTCCTGATGTCTATTACAAACGCAATGGCTCCCAAGCAGCTTTCAGTATACTCTCATTCTGCCTTATGCAAGGATGTCAATCTTAATCAATTCCCCCATGTCTTCTATCAGCACGTGGCTCCTATCCAGCATGTGTGGAAATTCCCTTTCTTCAGGAAACGTGGATACTTCACTGCTGTTGTAAATGGAGTCCAACTCTTGTCTCCTCTATCTTCCGTAGTTCTGCACTCACTACAGCTTATCACAAATGGAACAGAGCCAGTAACTGCTTGGATGGCTCATCCCATACCACTCAACGCGCATGCTTCCCGGCTGTTCCCCTACAACCGCAGGGGATGTGCACCTGCCCTGTCATATAAATCCGAGGGTTAGGGTCTTCAGAAAACCGAACTAGGTTCGTCTAAACTGATCTACCGCCGACAATGCCATGCCGACTTTCCCTAAGTAGCCCATTCGCATAGAAATGCGAATAAATTCCATCCTGGACAAACTGTTCAAATAGTTTCCATGCCAGCGATGTGATCTATTAATTTCGTGGATTATCTTCACTTCACTTCTTAAACAAAGGAATATGATTGTGTGTTCCTTCCGTCATCCGAGACCTCGCCTGGGGCTGGAGACGATCTTCATTAAAGTCCTTGCAATCTGTTCACTTGCCACTCTCCATAACATGGAATAGACCCCAACGGGGTTTACCCATATATCCACCTTCAAGAGTCCCAACATCACCTTCTACAATTCAAACTGCCTTCGCATTAGTAAGTATTACCACCTAATTATATTGTATTATTTCATCTCTACCCATGGCCTCGGTGGAGTAATCTTGCAATGGCCCCTTCACTATCCCGTCGTAATATTCTCCCTGATTGTTGTAGCAACTCTTCGCCCACGCACTCAACCAATCCAGGTCACCCTGCATCCTCCTAACATCCTCTTCGCAGTTCACACTGCCACCCAGCTTTGTGTCATCCGTACACTTGCTAGTGTTGCTCTTAATTCCCTTTTCCAAACCATTAATATATATAGTAAATTTACCCAGTTTGGGAACCCTTGCTGTACGTAGCGACCACTTATATTCAACCTCTCCTCATCGTGTTTTTACTTACCACGGTCAGCAAACACTTTAATCTAATTTTGCAATTTATTGCTGAACCAAAATGTATTCATATTTGCGTTGTATTAATGTGTTTCTCAATCTTATTTTCTCGGCTTCCTTTGGCTCGTCTCTGCAGTTCTCCGCATCCTTTGGTTAACTAGCACTGATCCTGAAATCAGTACTAGATGTCCTGAAAATGTATTTGACACCAATTTTTCATCTGCCATTCCCTTCAAACTAAGGTATGATATGTCATCCTGTGGAATGATGAAATGGCGAAACTGGCAAATGTACCAAATATTTTAAACATGGATATCTCCACAGTGTGTGGGACGATATCTGCTTCAGTGAACGAATTACACCTTTACTTGTATGTCCTTGAACCGCTGTAAATGAACATATGTGGAACCTTGTGTGCAGATTGTGATGTGTTGTTGTAATGTCTAATCCAGAAAAGAACATTCAGAGCCCTAGAATAGGACTATCATTCGAATACGTAATCGTTAATATTGTGCTTTAACCTTATGTTCTGTTGCGGTCTCAGAACCCTTCACTCACTTCACAATCGAATACTTTAATTTTCCATCAAAGTTTAGACGCGCCTACATTTTCCTACTGATGTTTTTTCTCATTTTATTAACCTCACTTTATTCCTTTAATGACTTCATTTGGTTCCAGTCAGCAAGGCCTACTGCTTATCCTTATGATTGAAGAGGAACATAGATGATCCCCTCATCCACACTGATATGACTGGTTGTGAAGAGCTGTGGGATTAACATTCATCCTTGTGGCACCTCGTGAGTTACACTGTTCAAACCAACAATCACCTGCTCTTCGATTTCTTGCGGCCATTCCATCCAAAATCCATGACATAATATTGCCTCCAGTTACACATGCCCCACTTCCATTAGGTCAATTCTCCTACGGTGGCAATGGAGCCTTCTGAAAGTCTAAACATGTCACATATTTATTTTCTCTGATCGTTACTCTCTCTCTCAATGACGCAGCCTGATCTTGTGTGCTTTGTCTATCCTGTCTTCTATGTGTGTGTGTTTGTGTCAATCTGTGCATGTGGCTCTCTTGTCCCCTTTCTCATGCTATTTCCCTGCCCCACTCCCCCAACATTATCTACACCCAATTGATCCACAATTGATACAGCTAAAGGCCTAGAAATCATCCATTTGAACATTAGGAGTCTTCTTCCAAAGATTGATTTAATTAGAGTTTGGATTGCACAGAATAAACCTAACATAATAACATTTTCAGAAAAATGGTTACATAGTGAAATTTGTGACAATGATATTCATATTGATAATTTTGCATTATATAGAGCAGATAGGCCTACGAGAGCTGGTGGTGTGGCTTGTTATGTGTCAACTCGCTTTATATCTGAATCTGCCATCCCTAAAGTAACCTCATCTCTCTTTGAAAGCCTTTTCATTAGGTTAAAACTTCATGAGAATAAACATCTAATCATCGGCACTATCTATCGATCACCCCATATTCATCCTGACTCAACTAAGTCCCTAATTTCCACTCTCACCTCTATTGAACACCCATGTGAATTAGTGCTTCTTGGTGACTTCAATAAAAACTGGCTCGATCGCTCCTCTTCTAACGACAAAAACTTGCTTAAAAGTGTAAACCTGACCCAGTTAATCAACGAACCTACCAGAGTTCATGGCAATTCTACATCACTATTAGATTGGATTCTTGTTACCCACCCTGACTGAATCTTAACATCTGGTGTTTTGTCAGATTGCTTTAGCGATCATTCTGCTATCTTCTGTGTGTGGAAGATTAAACCTTCCCATCTTCCTCCTAAATTTATTCGTGTCAGACAATTTAGAAAATTTAATTATGATAATTATATGCATGACCTGATTGCAATAAACTGGGACAGGTTTCAACTTATACCAACTGTTGAGGATGCCTGGAACTATTTATACACTGAAGTCACAAGATTATCGATAAGCATGTCCCCTGGAGAGCAATAAAAGTCAAGGGAAAACATTTACCATGGATTAGTGCTGATTTGATCAACCTTTTTAATGAGCGGGATAAAGTCTGGAAGACTTCCAGGGAAACAAAGGACCCTGCTGATTGGGAAAAATATAGGTCCTTAAGGAATTGGTGTACGACAAGAACATGGAATGCTAAATCAAGTCATTTTAAAAAACATCTTTCTGAAGACATGCATAATCCAAAAAAGTTCTGGAAAAGACTAAATAATGTTCTTAATGAATCAAATCAAAATATCAGCACTCAGATTCGGGTCAATAATTACATAATTCAGGACCCTGCTGTTATATCCAATGCTTTCAACCATCACTTCTCCACTGTATGTAGCTCTACTGTATTTGACTCATCTATTATATGTGACTTTCCAGCTACCTCTACATGTAGAAGCTCTTTTTCTTTTCAAAAAATAAAACTTGTTGACGTTCAACATGCTATTAATGAATTAAAGGATGATTGTGGATCTGGACCAGCTGGTATTGAGACTAAATTCATTAAGTTAGGAGCTAATATTCTAATGTACCCGCTATGTGACCTGTTTAATTTGTCATTCTCAACTTGTACCCTCCCTTTCGCATGGAAGTGTGCCAATGTTACTCCACTGCATAAGGGAGGTGACCCACAAGATATTAACAATTACCATCCAAATCTCAATTATCAACTCGGTGGCTAAAATCCTCGAGAAACTAGTGTTCAACCAGCTGTCACATTATGTCTCAACTTTCAACATTCTATCTCCATGCCAGTCTGGGTTCAGACCTAATCACTCCACAACTACAGCTCTGTTAAAACTCACCAGCGATGTGTTCTCTGCTTCTGAGGTGGTAAACTCACCGGTGCCATCTTTCTTGATTTAACCAAGGCCTTTGATGTTGTTGACCACTACCTATTGCTTGATAAACTTTACTCAATTGGTCTTTCTCAAAACAATCTACTGTGGTTTAACTCATACCTTCATAACAGACGCCAATGTGTTACCTTTAATGGAAGTCAATCCAATTCCTTAATTGTTGAGAAGGGGGTCCCGCAAGGTTCGTCTTTGGGACTACTCCTTTTCTCTATTTTCATAAACGACCTCCCTAATATTTGTTCTGACTGTCAAACACAACTATATGCTGATGATGCAGTGCTATATACATCTAGTACTAACAAGTCTGAAATTTAAAGATCCCTTCAATCAGATCTTACTTCTGTTCAGAAATGGCTATTATTTAACAAATTAATTTTAAATAAAAATAAATCATGCAGTATGTTATTTGGTACCAGACAAGGCCTTGGTAATTCTGTAGATCTGACTATATCATTTAATGAAGGATCACCATTAGAACAAGTATTGAACTTCAAATATCTTGGTGTTTGGCTCGACCCAACGCTTTCATTTACGCAGCATATTGAGACGATTACTAAAAAACTCAGCTGTAATCTAGCTATTCTTTACCGCCATATACATTGTTTCACCTTTCAGATGAGAAAAAGAATTGTCTCTCAACTGCTACTACCAACACTGGATTATGCTGATATTGTCTATCAGAATACATTTGATACACATCTTCAACCCCTCAATGTAGTTTATAACAGTCTCTGCAGATTTATTTTAAGGTGTCCATATCTAACTCACCACTGTTTTATGGTGGTAAACTGGTTATCCCCCCACGCTCGAAGATGCTACCACTGGTTCCAGTTCATCTTTAAATGCATCCGTCTCAATTACCCTTCTTATTTAAAACAAGACCAATTACCATACACACCCTCATATTCACTAAGACATATTCAGCAACCCTTCTTTTTCATTCCAAGAACTAACAAAGAAATTGGGAGACGTGCATTTAAATTCAAAGCTCCTTCTGACTGGAACACTCTGCCTAGTACCATAAGAACTATTAGCTCATTTCGTCTATTTAAAATACACTTTTACCTTTACTTATAAAACCATGTACCTGTTTCTAGTATTAGAGTCTTCGAGCTCCTTTATCTAGCTTGCTCTGTGTGTGATCATTTGGCATAGCTATTGTATATGCATGGCCATTACACTTATGTATTATTGTATTGCATAGTGTAACAAGGTCTTATATTGTATTATGTCACAATACTATGAAATAATATATCATGTAATAATGTTGATAGTATGTATTAACGTACGATGTATGATAGGTGGTATATGGTATTATGCATCAACATTATGCTGTAACACATAACATTATTATTGGATATGTAAAGTCAATTAACAATAGTTATAAACTATAACAAGTGGGGTTGGAGGGGTTTTGGGATTGGTGTGTGGGTAGGTGGGTCAATGAGAGCCTCTATGTATGTTATGTCTTGTGCTGTATGTTCTATGTTGGACCCCCTCGAAAACGAGATGACTGTCCATCTCAAGGGGTTATCCATGAATAAACTTATTTGCAAACTTATTTACATATTTATTTTCTCTGATCGTTACTCTTCAACCGCATTGTCTAATCTAACGGGTTTTCCTGATATAATTTCTCTTCTTTCGAAAATACAACTCAGCCTGTCATCATCACCATTATCCTCCTGCTGTTGTAATTGTAGCTGCTACTGCTGCTGCTGTTGTGCCGGTTATTTACTGAATGTCCTACCGTTCTTTCTGTAATGAAGATTAATGAGGATAAATGAGAATGTATGTCACTTTCTGCTGATGGCATTTCGACCGCACCAAACACCCAATATTTGTTCTTTGTCAAATAGTTGGGTACAGTTGTCATGTTATGATGTGATGCAATATCGAGATGTTCACCTGTTTCCAATGAGCAGCAGATCGTCCACGATTGCTGTTCCATTAATTTAGCGGACACTTTCTGTTTCTTAATATATTTTGGTATTTATCTCGGCAGCCTTTCCTCTCCAGACCGTTCTGTGTTCGTGTGTACGTTGATGTGGGGAGAGGGTAATTTCTCTCTGCATATGACAGTTCCACCATCCCAGGAATTAATCTTGTAAACCTACGCTGCACTCCCTCAATAGCAAGAATGTCCTTCCTCAAATTAGGGGACAAAACCTGCGCACAATACTCCTGGTATGGTCTCACTAGGGCCCTATACAACTGCAGAAGGATCTCTTTGCTCGTGTACGCAACTCCTCTTGCTATGAAGGACACCATGCCATTCGCTTTCAATAGACAATAGACAATAAACAATAGGTACAGGATTAGGCCATTCGGCCCTTCGAGCCAGCACCACCAATCAATGTGATCATGGCTGATCATCCACAATCAGTACCCCATTCCTGCCTTCTCCCCATATCTCCTGACTCCATTTATCTTTAAGAGCCCTATCTAACTCTCTCTTGAAAGTTACCAGAGAAACGACCTCCACCGCAGAGGCAGAGAATTCTACAGACACACAACTCTCTGTGTGGAAAAGTGTTTCGTCATCTCCGTTCTAAATGGCTGACCCCTTATTCTTAAACTGTGGCACCTGGTTCTGGACTCCCCCAACATCGGGATCATGTTTCCTGTGGCTAGCGTGTCCACATCGCGGGAATTAACCTTGTAAACCTACGCTCTCAAAAGCAAGAATGCCCTTCCTCAAATTAGGGGAACAAAACTGCACACAATACTGCAGGTGTGGTCTCACTAGGACTCTATGTAACTGCAGAAGAACCACTTTGCTTCTACACGCAACTCCTGTTGTTATGAAGCCCAACATGCCATTTGCTTTCTTCACTGCCTGTTGCATCTGCATGCTTACTTTCATTGACCGATGCACAAGGATCTCCAGATCCCGTTGTACTTCCCCTTTTCCCAACTTGACACCATTTAGATAATAATCTGCCTTACTGTTTTTGCTACCAAAGTGGGAAAACCTCACATTTATCCACATTAAACTGCATCTGCCATGCATCTGCTCACTCGCCCAAACTGTCCAAGTCACCCTGAATTCTCATAGATACATCGTCAAAAACTTCAAGAAGATTAGTCAAGCTTTATTTCCCCTTCATAAATCCATGCTGACTCGGACCTATCCTGTTACTGCTATCCAAATTTGCCGCTATTTCATCTTTTATAATTGACTCCAGCATCTTCCCCACTAACGGTCAGTCTAACTGTTCTTAAAAAATGGGATAACATTAGCTGCCCTCCAATCCACAGGAACTGATCCTGAATCTATAGAACATTGGAAAGGTATCACCAATTTTCCACGATTTCTAGAGCCACTTCCTTAAGTACCCTGGGATGCAGACCATCAGGCCCTGGAGATTTATCAGCCTTCAGTCCCATCAGTCTACCCAATACAATATTCTGTCAAATGTGGATTTCCTTCAGTTCCTCCGTCATCCCAAATCCTCTGGTCACTAGTAAATCAGGAAGATTGTTGTTGTCCTCCATAGTGAAGACGGATCCAAAATACCTGTACAAATAAATCTGCCATTTCCTTGTTCCCGATAATAAATTCACCTTTTTTTCCTATTGCCTGCTGTACCCGCATGCATACTTTCATTGACTGATGAACAAGGATCCACATATCCCGCTGTTCCTCTCCTTTTCCCAACTTGGCACCATTTAGATAATAATCTGCCTTCGTGTTTTTGCCACCAAAGTGAATAACCTCACATTTATCCACATTAAATTGCATCTGCCATGCATCTGCCCAATCACCCAAACTGTTAAAGTCACCCTGCATTCTCAGAGCATCCTCCTCACAGTTCACACTGCCACCCAGCATTGTGTCATCTGCAAATTTGCTAATGTAACTTTGAATTCCTTCATCTAAATCATTGATGTGTATTGTAAATAGCTGCGGTCCCAGCACTCAGCCTTGCGGTACACCATTATTTACTGCCTGCCATTCTGAAAGGGACCCGTTAATCCCTACTCTTTGTTTTCTGTCTGCCAACCAATTTTCTATCCATGTCAGCACTCTACCCCCAATACCATGTGCCATAATTTTCCCACTAATCTCCTATGTGGAACCATATCAAATGCATTCTGAAAATCCAGGTACACTACGTACACTGGCTCTTCCTTGTCCATTTTCCGAGATACATCCTCAAAAAATTCCAGAAGATTAGTCAAGCATGATTTACCCTTCGTAAATCCATGCTGACTCGGACCGATCCTGTTACTGGTATCCGAATGAGCCGCTATTTCATCTTTTATAATTGACTCCAGCATCTTCCCCACTAACGGTCAGCCTATCTGGTCTGACCTGTTTTCTCCCTCCCGCCTTTCTTAAAAAGTAGGATAACTTTAGCTGCCCTCCAATTCACAGGAATTAATCCTGAATCTATAAAACATTGGAAAATTAACACCAATGCATCCACGATTTCTAGAACCACTTCCTTAAGTACCCTGGGATGCAGACCATCAGGCCCCGGGTTAACAGCCATCAGTCACATTAGTCTACCCAACACCCACCAGTTTTCCTGCCTAATGTGGCTATCCTTCAGTTCTTGCTTCACCCCAGATCCTCTGGCCCCAAGTAAACCAGGAAGATTGTTTGTGTCCTCCTTAGTGAAGACGGATCCAAAGTACCTGTACAACGTATCTGCCATTTACATAGAAACATAGAAAATGGGTGCAGGAGGAGGCCATTCGGCCATTCGAGCCAGCACCGCCATTCATTGTGATCATGGCTGATCGTCCCCAGTCAATAACCCGCGCCTGCCTTCTCCCCATATCCCTTGATTCCACTAGCACATGGAGCTCTATATAACTCGCTCTTAAATTCATCCAGTGATTTGGCCTCCACTGCCCTCTGTGGCAGGGAATTCCATAAATTCACAACTCTCTGGGTGAAAAAGTTTTTACTCACCTCAGTCTTAAATGGCCTCCCCTTTATTCTAAGACTGTGGCCCATGGTTCTGGACTCGCCCAACATTGGGAACATTTTTTGCTGCATCTAGCTTGTCCAGTCCTTTTATAATGTTATATGTTTCTATAAGATACCCTAAACTCCAGTGAATACATGCCTAGTCTTTTCAATCTTTCCTCATATGACAGTCCCAGGGATCAATCTCGTGAACCTACGCTGCACTGCTTGAATCACAAGGATGTCCTTCCTCAAATTAGGAGACCAAAACTGTACACAATACTCCAGATGTGGTCTTACCAGAGCCCTATACAACTGCAGAAGAACCTCTTTACTCCTATACTGAAATCCTCTTGTTATGAAGGCCAACATTCCATTAGCTTTCTTCACTGCCTGCTGTACCTGCACGGCAACTTTCAGTGACAGGTGTACAAGGACACCCAGGTCTCGCTGTACCTCCACTTTACCTATGTAACCCCATTGAGATAATAATCTGCCCCCTTGTTTTTGCCGCCAAAGTGGAAAACATCACATTTATCTTCATTATACTGCATCTGCCATGCATCTGCCCACTCACTCAACCTGTCCAGGTCCCCCTGCAACCTCCTAACATCCTCTTCACAGCTCACACTGCCACCCAGCTTTGTGTCATCCGCAAACTTGCGAGTGTTGCTCCTAATTCCCTCTTCCAAATCATTAATATACATGGTAAACAGTTGCGGCCCCAACACCGAGCCGTGCGGCACTCCAATCGCCAATGCCTGCCATTCTGAAAATGACTCGTTCGCTCCTACTCTTTACTTCCTGTCTGCCAACCAATTTTCCATCCACGTTAACACCGTACCCCTATACTATGTGCGCTCATTTTAGTCACCAGTCTCCCGTGCGGGATCTTATCAAAGGCTTTCTCAAAGTCTGGATAAATTACATCCACTGTGTCCCCTTCATCCATTTTATTTGTTACATCCTGGAAGAATTCCAGAAGATTAGTCAAGCATGATATTCCTTTCATAAATCTATGCTGACTTGGACTAATCCTTTTACTGCTATCTGAATGCCCCATTAGTACATCTTTAATAATTGACTCCAGCATCTTTCCCACCAGCTACTAAGTCAAGCTAACTGGTCTATAATTCCCCGTTTTCACTTTCGCTACTTTCTTGAAAAGTGGGATAACATTAGCCATCCTCCAATCCACAGGAACTGATCCTGAATCTATTGAACATTTGAAAATGATCACCAATGCGTCCACTATTTCTAGAGCCACCTCCCTGAGGCCCCTGGGATGCAGACCATCAGGCCCAGGGAAGGTATCATCCTTCAGTCCCATTAGCCTACTATTTCTCGCCTAATGAAAATTTATTTCAGTTCTTCTAACCCCTTAGATCCTCTGTCCTCCAGTACTTCTGGGAGATTGGTTGTGTCTTCCTTAGTGAAGACAGATCCGAAGTACCTGTTCCACTCTTCTGCGATTTCCTTGTTCCCCATAATTATTTCACCTGTGTCTGCCTTCAATGGACCCACATTTGACTTTGCTACTATTTTCCCTTAACATATCTCAAGAATGTCCTTCTTAATATTCCTGGCCAGCTTCCCCTCGTACTTCATCCTTTCAGCCCATATTGCCCGTTTAGTTTCCTTCTGTTGTCCTATGAAAGTTTCCCAATCCTCTGGCTTCTGGCTACTCTTTGCTGCGTTATACATCTTTTCTTTTAATTTTATTCTATCCCTAACTTGTCTTGTCGCCCACGGTTCCTTCCTACCCCCCTTAGAATCTTTCTTCCTTTTTGGAATGAAATGATCTGCCTCTTCCGTATTATGCCCAAAAATTCCTGCCATTGCTGTTCCACCATCATTCCTGCTAGGATCCCTTTCCAGTCTACCTTGGCCAGCTCCTCTCTCATGCCTTCATTGTCCCCTTTGTTCAACTGAACCTATATAAAGAGGATCAATATAAAAGAGGATAGCAATAATTGCTTCAGATATATAAAGTGTAAGAAAGAGGCAAACGTGGATGTTGTTACGGCTGTACATTAATGCTGGGAAACATTATAATGGAGAATAAAGGAATGGCAGAGGAATTTAATAACGTTTTTTGCACCACAGTGGAACGCACCAGCAAGGTGCCTGAAATTCAAGAGAGTCAGGGGTGGAGATTAGTGGAGTGGCTGTTATTTAGGTGAAAGCGATTGAGAAACCTAAAGGACTGAAGGTGCTTAAGCCACTGAGACAGGATGGACTGCACCCCAGGTTTCTGACAGAGGTGGCTTTAGGGATTATGGAGACATTAGGAGTGATATGTCCAGAATCACTAGTGTCAGGAGTGGTTCCAGACGATTGGAAAATTACAAATATTACCCCGTTGCACAAGAAGGGAGTAAAGCAGAAGGGTGAAAACTATAGGCCGATTAGCCTGACTTCGGTTATTGGCAAGATTTTAGAGTCCATTAAAAAAGATGTTTTTGCGGAAAACTCAGCAGTTCTTGATAAATTAAGCCAAAGTAAGCATGGTTTTATGAAGGGGAGATTTTGCCGGAGGCATCTGCTGGAAGTTGTTAGAGTCAGCGGATATTGTTTATCTGTTTTTTCAGAAAACCTTTGATAAGGTGCTGCACGGGAGGCTGTAGAAGAAGGTGCGAGCCAATGGTATCAAAGGGAAGATACCACAATGGATATCAGGTTGGCTGGATGGCAGAAGGCAGAGAGTGGCAATAAAGGGGGCTTTTACTGGTTGGCTGCCAGTGACTAGCGGAGTTCCGCAGGGCTCGGTGCTGGGGCCGCTATACTTCACTTATGTTACTGATTTGGATGAAGGGATTCAAGGCTTTGAGTCCAGGTTTGCAGATGATACGAAGGTTTGTCGAGGGAATGGTTTAATAGAGAGAGCAGGGTCTCTGCAGAAGGTGTTAGACAGGTTGGGAGAGTGGGCAGAGAAGTGGTAGATGGAATATTACGTATTAAGTGTGGAGGTGTGCTTTCCGTTGGTACGAATAAAGACGTAGATTATTTCCTAAATGGGGAGAGAATCCAGAAATTGGAGGTTCAAGTGGTTTTGGGAGTACTGGTGCAAGATTCCCGACAAGTTAATTTACAAGTTGCATCGTTAGAAGGAAAGCAAACACAAAGCTAGTCTTTATTTCAAGAGGAGTAGAATTGAAAAACAGGGATGTAATGCCAAGGTCATAGCATCAGAATTAAAGGGCGTTCCTTTAGGAAGGTGAGAGGGGAATTTCCTTGGTCAGAGAGTGATGAATCTGTGGAATTCATTGACGCAGAAGAATGCAGGTGTCGTCAATGGATATTGTTAAGGCAGAGATACATAGATATTTGAGTAGTACGAGTGTCAGTGGTTATGGGGATAAGGCACCGGTATAGTGTTAGGAGGGAGAGATAGATCATCAATGATTGAATGGTGTAAACTTGATCGGCCGAATGGCCTAATTCTGCTCCTCTAACATGAATTTTGAAATTATGGATACAGTAGGCACAGTGGCCAGGTGTCAATCTCGTCTGGTACTTGGTAGAGATTGATCCGATTCTCGTCAGGTGTCTTCTTCTTGCGTAAGGCGTGCATAGCCTAAAGTTGTTGGACAACGTGTTTTATTTGATGTTATTTGATTGTGCACGCCGGGTCGATTGAATTCGTCGAAACAGGGCGGACCACGTGAAGGTTGCAATCTTCCACCCCCTTGTCAGGCTGAACCACCGCTGCTCCAATACATGGTTTTCCCCTGGGCACAGCGCTCTCAGACAATATGCGACAGATTGACATGAAACTATATAGATGGCCGGGCGAGGATGGTTGAATGATATCGGAAATGAACAGGAGGAAACCACAATTGAACTCGTGAGGCCATAAATAACTGCAAAGTTGTGTATTTATTTGTTGCGATCTCGGTACAGCTCATATTGGGATCAGAAATGCGAACGTGGAGGGTTGTCTAACCATATTGAGATTATTGAGTGTCCAAAGATCTGTTACTATGGATAAATTAATGGACCTGTTCATCTTCGACGTGCTGATATGAGCCAAATCACCCGTCTCATTCGAAGAGCGCAGTTTGTGCTGGAATAAATGACTGCAGTTTCCATGCGCGGTGCATCACGGAGGTCCAGTTTCCAGCTAGACTGTAATTAATGTATCTGATCTATCTGGTTCTCAATCGGAGGATAGGCCATTGTGGCTCCGCAGTGTGATACTGAGGTCTCGGCTGTCGACACCATGTTTGTGTCGCCATGCGCATCAGCAGCAGCGCATCCCGTCAGAGACTCCATGATGTTGTTGTTTTCATAAACTCGAGAAGCCCGGTCTGGTAGAATCCATTGTGCCTGGACGTCTATGTCCGGCTCCTTGTCTTATCTATGTGAAAACATGTGTTGTCTGTTGCACTGAGACGGTGTGTGAGATATCAAAATCAAAAATTCAAAATCAAGAACAGTATCGGCTGCAAGCACTGAAGCAACAGGAACCTCGGTGAATTATCCACAAAAATGACACAGCACCGTCCACGTTACCGACTAATCCCTGCCTCATTATCCAATTATTTAAATTTTGATTTTAGAAGTGTCACTTTAAATCTGTAATTCGCTCAACAGTGCTAATCTGAGTAGGTATGTTGCAAAATTTACCTTTAGCGGCGCTGCAGTTCTGCCGCTCCCCGTGTGCGCGACTTTAGCGCCTTTCAGAGGGGGGCGGGCTTAAAGTGCCGTTTTTCGACAGACTGGGATAATCGATGAATGTCGGGCGATTTCGTTGCGGAAGAAAAATCGCTCCGACATTTCATCAATGAAGGTATTTTTAAATTACTCTAAATTATTTATTAACTAGAGTAATTTAAAAATCACCTTCAAAAGCCGTGAGCGCCGACAACCGGAAGGATTTTCCGTAGGGGAGAAAAAAAGGTAAATATTTTTATTTTATTTTTATATTAAAAGTTGGTTTTTCGGGAGGCTTTAATAATATTTTTATGTTGCGAAATGGGGTCCCAAAAAATATATGAACAAACAGTATTTTTCCTCCCGACTTCACCGCTAACCGCAACGTTCCAATCCACCGCATTCCACTAAAACCCACTGGCTAGTTGATTTAAATGGCCATTAATTTACAGGAATCAAACACTAAATTCCTTCCATTTGGCCCAGAAATTCATGAAAATGAGATTTTAAAATTATGTTATATTGTGGATTATTTTGTGAATGTTATTTGGACACTTAGGCAATTTAAAAAAAGTTTATCTTTTCTTAAGAAATGGATAGATGTTTAGATCTACTCATTGAATTTTGTAATTAGCTACAATTAGATAACCAACTAATTATATGCTTTAATTTCCGGTAATCCAAGTAAGATTGTTTAATATTTGTTTCATAATGCTTCAATCTATAATAACTGAAAATTTCATTGAGTTCTCTTAATTTTTAAGAAAGTTATGGGCTTTTAACTTTTCCAGATCACAGCTTTTGAGTTAAGTCAATTGAAAGGCAATGGGGAGCAAGATGCTAATTTCCGAGTATGCAAATGGCCATAACTTTCTTAATACTGTAGATATGAAAGTAAATTAGGTGTCAAATTAAAGTTCTTTATATGCTTTATCTGATGGGATAAATTGCAGACTTGATTTTTTTAATCTCAAAATGTTGTAACAGTGCTAATCTGAGAGCATATGCCGTAACCTATTTGTTCAGTGAGTGTAACTAATGTCAATGACTAAGGGACAGGTCTCACAGGAGATTTATCTCGGCTGTAATAAGAGATGCCACCAACGTCCCATGCTTGTCTATTGTGCCATGGTTGGTGTTTTGTATCAACTGTGGTGTCGTCATTCCGCAGAGAACGGGTGATAGATGTGTTCGCATTGTGCATGCGCTTGTCTCGCTGATGCATAATCATATATATGCTATCAACTCTATTCTAATATTTAACATAACGGAGTGTCTTAAGTCAAAGTGTAATTTATGAACCAACCAGCACTGTCAGGACGACAAAGGCTTTATCAGTATACAGTGTATATTTTATTATTTAGGCTGAATGCAGTAAATTCTGATGAAGGGTGTCACACCCGACACCTCCCATAATCATTTTGTTCAGATACGCTTTCAGAGCCGTTGTTTTATTCCAGCAATTTGTGTCTTTCTCGAGTGTAGTGACACGTTGATGATGGCAGTTCATTGAATGCACAATCTGTCAATTATCCGCCAATTTCTGCAGCGGAAATATATGCCGCAGTATCCACTGATAGCATTCCTCAATTCCGAGGTTTAGTGATGAATGTGTGTGCGTGCGTGCCTATGAAATACATAAATATACATATATACTTATAAATATAGAAATATATGGAAATATATGCTGGTTTAAACCGAAGATAGGCACAAAATGCTGGAGTGACTAGGCGGGACAGGCAGCATTTGTGGAGAGGTGGAATGGATGACGTTTTTGTCGAGACCCTTCTTCAGACTGGTTAGGGATAAGGGAAACGTGAGATATAGACGGTGATGGTGAGAGATAAAGACCAATGAACGAAAGATATGCAGTAACGACGATAAAAGAAACAAGCCACTGTAAGCTGGTTGCCGGGTGAAAATGAGACGCTGGTGCGGCTAGAGTAGGGGAGTGATAGAGAGACAGAGAGTGAATGCCGGGGCCACCGGAAGTGACATAAATCAATATTCATACCACTGGACATTAAGACATATAAGGAAGTAAAGGCGTTTGTGTGCTTCCTTGGCACTCAATGTGGCTGCTCCAGTACAGGTCGTTGGTGATATTTACTCCTAGGAACTTGAATCGTTCAAATGTCTGTACTTCGGCCCCGCTAATATATACCGGGGGATGTGTACTCGAGGTCGATCTCAATATATTTTTTCTTGCTGACATTGAGGGAAAGGTTGGTGTCTTTGCCACAGGTTTTGATGTTCTCAATCTCCTTCCGTACTCAGTCACGGATATTATTTGATATCCGGCCCACCATGGTTCATGTCATGCAGTAAACATGAGGCCTGCGACGCATCCTTGCGAGGCACCAGTGTTGAGCTATTCCTTCTCTCTCAATGTCTTCCAATTGTTCACGTTCACGTATGACGTTAACTGTGGATAGCATTGCTGCATTGCTCCATATCATATTTCCACTATCTCTACTGGTCCTCTTCGTGTTCTACATGTTTTCATCCATTTTCCAATATCTGCTCCCTTGTCAAACATTGGAATAACTCGGTGGAGAGCACTATCCCGAAATACCCAACCCTATATGCTTATACGGCGCTGATAAACTTAGAAATCACGCCGGCTCCTCCTTTTGTTGTCCCGACCTGCGAAACCCCGACCGAGCCCCGACCCTGGCTTCTACCGGCGTTCCGGGAGGCGCCTCGCTAAAGGCCTCCGGACGCGTTCCCAGTCCACATGCGCGGCCCGTCTGGAAGGCCTCTCGCCTTCTGGGTTAGAACAAAGATAGACACAAAGTGCTCGCATTTTCAATCTGAAGAAGGGGCCCGACCTGAAGCCCTGTCACCCATCCATTCTCTGCTGGCTGACCCCCTGAGCTACTCCCGGACTTGGTGTATATCTGTGTTTTAAACCAGCATTTGCAGTTCTTGGATTGATACAAATTGCTGGAATAACTCAGCGGGACCAGCAGAACCTCCGGCAGAACCGGCAGAAGGAATGGATGACGTTTCTGGTCGAGACACTTCGTCAATCTGAGTGATTTATGTTCAATTATGTTCAGTGACTGGCCGGTGTTAGCTGTTTGGAAATTTCTATCACAAATCCACGGGCTCCCCCAACTATCTCGACTACATTTCTTCCCACCCTACTTCCTGCAAAAACTCTACCCCCTCCTCCAAATTCCTCCGTCTTCGCCGCATTTGCGCCCGAGATGAAGTGTTCCATACTAGAACATCCGAGATATCCACATTCTTTCCCCTCTCCAATCATAGAGGAGGCTCTCACTCGTGTTTCCTCGGTACACCGTGCTCCCCTCCCCCCAGTCGTAACTAGGGTAGAGTCCCCTAGTCATTACCGGTCAACCGATCAGCCGTCGCATACAACACATCCTCCGACATCCCATACTCCCATCTGCCTATCTCCGCCTCTTTCCGTGTTCCGCAGAGACCGTTCCCTCCACAAATCCCTGGTTATCTTATCCCTTCCCACCCAAAACACCGCTTCCCTAGATACGTTCCCCTACAACCACAGAGATACAACACCGATCCCTATACCTCCTCCCTCAACTCTGTCCAGGCACTGCGACAGTCCTTTCAGGTTAGGCAGAGGTTCACCTGCACCTCCTCCAACCTCATCTACTGTATCCGCTGTTCAAGATGTGGACTCTTATACATCGGCGAGACCAAACGCAGACTGGGCGATCGTTTCGCTGAACACCATTGCTCAGTCCGCCTGAACCTACTTAATATCCCGTTTGTTAAACACATTTTCCCTCCCTATTCCGACTCTGACCTTCCTGTCCCAGTTCTCCTCCATCGTCAGAGTGAGGCTAAACGTAAATTGGGGGAACAGCATATTATATTTCGCTTGAGCAGCTTTCAGCCCAGTGGTTGAGTAGTGATTATTCTAACTTCAAGTAACCCCAGCATTCCCCCTCCCTCTATATCCCTCCCCCAAAGTCGCACCAGCTTCTCGTTCTTACCCAACAAACAGCTTATCTGTTCCCTTTATCATCGTTAATTTTTCGCATATGCTTCATTCATTGTTCTTTATCTCTCTACATCATCATCTATATATTTCGTTTCCCTTTTCGCTAAAAAGTCTGAACAAGGGTCTCGATGTGAAACGACACCCATTCTTTCTCTCCCGATATGCTGCCTGAGTTACTTGAGCTTTTTGTGTCTTTTGTGGATTTGTAATCCTGTCGTCAACTTACAGGAAAGTGCTAACTCTGATAAGGATTTTTGGAATGTTGCATTATCCCGTATCTATTATTATTATTGGTGCTATTTGTAATTTTCTGCACTCGACCCTTCGCTACCTATCCCAGAAGCTCACAGACAGTGACTTTCAAACTCCAATCTCCATCTGGCTGTAATCTTTCTCCGATACAGGTAAATCCCTTGCCTCATATTTAAAACTCTTTTGAGTTTGGTCACATCTGTTCTGGGGAAAAGTTATCCATGTTCCAAATTATTATGTATGCTCCAGTCAGGAACTAATCACGTTTCTTTTTCCCGATTCAAAAAATCCCAGCAAATTAATTATCCCCTCGTGGAATTCCCCATCCCATGCAACATCCTGGTGAATCTCCTCTGCGACCACCCTCATACAATGAGGTATCTTCCATGTTTGGAGACTGGAAAAGCACACAGTGTTCGAGTCGAGGCTTGGCTGAGGCCTGCTCTAGAACGATTTAGAAAGGTAACCAAGCTGGTTTTGCATAACCATGACGTGCTGACCAAACATCATGTGACGTGGCGTCACCGCTATCTTTTTGTTTGGCCTCCCACAATGGTAATTCTCTGTTAGTTGGTTCATTCTCTCGTTTTTCTATGCTGCCATTGAATGGCAATTGTCACTGACCTTTCATTTTGCTGTTAGCACAGCTGGATGGAAAATAAACAGTGACGATTCTAATCTTGCTTGATTCTTGTCCTACCTTTGCACTCCCATTGCCCCACTAACCGCGTGTTTTCAACTGGTGAGAAGCAAAATTAGCCTACTACTATTTGGTCTGTCAGAATAAATAATTGTTTCCAATAGCCGTGCAAATCTGTGAATAGTGTTTGTTTTATGAGTGCAACTGACATCAACGATCATTAGACTATGCACCTGGAGCTTTATATAGTAAGAGTGTCGTATACATCACTACACTGGTTTGACACTATTCACGCCGAGTGCATCGATAGTGGAATCGTAATATCTCGGCTGCCTGGCTACTTGAGACGACGGCTGCCTGGCTACTTGTTGGCTATTCACTATCCTACTTTAGCAGCTTTTGGTGTTCCTGATGCGTAGCCACACAACGTATTCGTAGATTTAATTTACTCTGTTTTGCTCTGCGCTGCTTTTCTGCTGTTATCTGACTGCATGGATGATTGATCTTTTTCATTCCCTCTTTTCATGTGACAACTGCTCAATTCAAACGTTCCCGCTGAATTACCCGGCGTCTTCTTTCAAACTGCCACATTATGCAATGTTCTTCAGTTTGTTTTTACACCAATGACTGTTCAGAAGAGACAATGTAATTTGTTATTGTACTTCCTTGGCGAGGGGGCTTTTGGAATAACATGTTGGTATTCTCGATGTCTGAAATGTAACTTGAAATATCTGAGAAACGGGTATTCTTGATCACACTGTTCGAAAGTACCAATTGTATAATCATTTTCTCAAAGCATTGATGAACATCAGCATTGGACTTGCAGGTATCAGATCGTTGCTCTGCGTTTTGTCCTTCATTCGTTTTGCACACTTTTCTTTGGCCTCGGTCTAGTTGAAAACTTTCCCGACATATGCTTGCCGTCGTTTTTGACGCAACGACTTCAGGAGAGGCACAGCTTTTCCTAATTCATCGCGTGACTGTGGCATACCATTGCTTGTTTGAACCTTGCCTAATCCTGACTAGGCTGTTGAATCCTGCCTAAATTAGCCATCTGTTCGCCTTATTTCAATTGTGGTCTCAAACGGCGGTGGCAAATTAATTGCATTGGAATGACACTAATTTTCATTGGACGTGCTCTTGCCTCTGTTCAGATCTGGTGTGCTGTGATCAGGTAGTGGGCAAACCATGGTACAGTGTTTGTTACCTATCATCCGTTGTTGTAAAGCAGTGTTGACCTTGGCAGTTCAAACCTGCCGAATGACCTTTGCATTTTTACCTTGTACTGACCTAGTTGCCCTCCCATGGGCACATTACATTCCAATTTCCCACTTGTATTTCACCCTTGCCCGATGTTCACGCTGACCGGTATTCACTTATATTTATCCCGCTGCTCATAGCTTTGCTGTGATCCTGCCGACACTGAAATGTTACCTTCACAACGCACACTCCTCAACGCCTCTTCCTCTCGCCCGTGCCTTCCTGCACGGTCCTTACTGCACGCTCACACTCACTTTACTCAGTTCCCACTGCCCCTTCACCTGTCCAGTTCCCATTACTTTTTCCCACAGCCTAGTACGCAACGCTCCTTCACCTTGCCTAGTCCCTACTGCCCCTTTACCTTGTTCCCACTACAATATCACCCTGCGCAGTCATTAACGAATCTTCACCCTGCCCAGTCCCCACTTCCCTTCATGTTCCCCGTTTGCACTGCACCTTCATCTGCCCAGTTACCACTGCACTTTCACACTGCCCGGACCCCATTTGGCTTTGAAATGTGACTAATTTAGAAACATATTTCATGCATTGTCATGAAAGAAGTCATTTCAACTATTTCGTACCTTTGTTGCCACGTCGCACGGTGTACAGCGTTTATTCGGTGGCGAGTGTCCGGGGGCGTTTCATAGAAAGGCTATTTTGTCCGCATGGAATATTGAGTTCTTCCATCACTTTGTGTTCTTTTCAAGATTTCCGCATCTGCAGCTCCTTGTGGCTCGAGTATTGATCCGTTTGTTTTTTGTTTTTATATTTATGAGACTAAATATAATCGCAGGAGACGATGTTAGGGCTATTTACTCTACATTGAGAGGTTAACTGGGCACGAAGCTGATCCCTGGATTAAAAAACCACAGGATGTCTACGGACGGACCGCACCACACATGAATTGCACGGAGTTAAAATGGCGATTGCGTTATTCAGTTCAATTACAATGACGAGCATGACTGCATTGAGAGATCGTGGCATTCAATATACAACCGTAGACGCGAGGCTGCCAAGCTCAGTCAGTGATGTGGAGTTATGGGGATGGCAGGTAGTTGGACTGTTATGGAACGGGAACGGTGCTGATGCATACTCCCTGCATTAATCAGTAAATAATCTCTTTAACCTGGAGTTATGAGCACCCCCGTTTGTACGTTCGTCTATCATTGTCAGGAATCAAGAGAGTCCAGGGTGTTTCATTGTCATACGTCCCGAAACGGAACAACGAAATTCGTATTTGCAGCAGCACAACAGATATGTAAACATAATACTCGGGAATCTCAATAATAATCAACAAAAATCAGTTCATTAGATTAAAAAAAAAACACAGAGCCAGTGCCACACGTCTAACTAGTTCGGAGCTTAGTTGGAGGTTGTAGCGTTTATAGCCTGATGGTTGTCAGAAATAAGCTATTCGTGAAACTGGGCGTTACAGTTTTGAAGCTCCTCTACCTTCTTCCTAATGGCAGGAGTTAAATGAGTGCGGTGTGCGCCCCGATGACGTTGGCTGTTTTTTTTCGGGGGCACCGAATCCTCAAGATCCCGTGGATGGTGGGAGGTCAGCACCCGTGATGGAATGGGCTGTGTTCAGAACTTTGTGTGCCATCTTCTTCGTTTCCTCTTGAATTGAATTTGAATTGAATAAATGTTATTAGTCAAGTGTGTGTACATACATGGGGTTTACGTTGGCGCTTTGCTCGCAAGAAACAACACGATATACAGTAAAGAATTGAGAATAAAACATTATTATTTATACATGTAATGAATGAAATGAAATACCATAGCTTTTTCTCTGGTAAAATACCATTCTCTTCTGAAGACAACAAGCAGTATCTTGGTTTTATTGATGTTAGAAGCAAGATTGTTTGTTGTACACCTTTAAATCTATCTTGTATACTCTGATTCGTTATCATTCGTAATTCATGCAACAACGATGATGCCATCGGCGCATTTGAAGGTGGAGGAGGAAATGTGTCCGGCTCCACAATCCTGGGTATATATATATATATATATTGGCAATGTTAAAGCTAACAACAAAGCACGGTACATTTTCTGCTGGAACTACAAGAGACAGGATCACAAGTTGCTGTTACATCAGATATGATGTTAATGAATAGCAGAGAAGAAGCAAATGGCTAACTCGTACTTCTGAATTGATATAAATATTTGGCAGACTTTTATTGTCCGGCTATTCGGAATTAAGGAAATCAAGGAAGCCGCAAAAAGGGGGAAGGCCGGACAGATGCGATATGAAACAAACTGCAGAATAGATATATCCATAATGGGAGAACGTCTTGAATTATCTATTCTTTGAACAATTTTACTGGCTGAATTACGAAAGTGAAATAATGCCAAACATCATGTGCAAATTAACCGGGTTTGTCGTGAACGGGGCAAATAAGGGAATGTCATGGTCTTACATTGTTTCGACATGTTGAAACCAAATTTGACATGATATTGAATAAAGCATTGTTAAATAGAGTAGGATTGAAGGGATTCAGGTGTTCTTTACTAACATTGTAAATTATTTGATATTTTCCTCGAAAGGAGGAAAAGGGCAAACGTTTGATTGTACGGTAAAAACAGCGCCAGGACATGGCGTTTAACATGAATTCGTTAACCAATTACATGGGGTGTGAATATATTCTGCAAACGTTCTGTGTGAATAAATACCCGACCCAACCCAGCGTCGGAGACCAGACCCAGCCCAGCGTCGGAGACCCAGCCTAGCCCAGCCCAGCCCGGAGTCGAAGATGCCGCCCATGTCGCCAAACGGAAAGCGGAGACTCTGAACCCGGCTGTGAGTTCCTATCTGTTCCAGCTGTTACTCCTCTGGCCCCACTTCCCCCACAGCCTCCCACCCCCCACAACCCTCCCACACACCCATCCTACCCCACAAACCCCCTCCCGCCAACACACCTCCCTCCCCCACAACCCCCCTCGCCACATTCCCACCCCCGCACATACCCAACCCTCACATTCCTATCCCCACTCACACCCATCCGCCCCACCCACAATCCCTCCGCCCACACAACCCCCCCCCCCCCCACATCCCTGCCTGCCCACACGCCCCTACCCTCACAGGCCCCCCTGCCCACACAACGCCCCCGCCCACACACACACACCGCCCACACGTCCCCCACACACGACCCCCTCAAACATGCACCCCCACAATCCCACGCCCACTCCCCCCTCCTCCCCCACACACACCTCCACCCCCACACCCATCCTCAACCACACCCCTCCCCCCACACCCCTCCCTCCACATCGCTCCCCCACACACCTCCACCCCCACACACACCACCCTCGCCCCCACAACCCCTCCCCAACAACCCCTTCAAAACCCGCCCCACAACCCCCCGCCACCACAACTCCCCCGCCCCACAACACAGGTGTTGAGCAGGCTAGGTCGTTGATCCTTCCATCAGTGAATAGATATGTCAAAAAAACAAAAACAAGGCGAATGCACATCGTTTTTTATTACCAAGAGTACCCAAAATTAAGTAGCTGCTTACAAAATATTAAGGTGAGAAAATAAAGTAAAGAAAGTAAAGATTTAATTGTCCCCCGAGGGGCAACTTGAGGGCCAGAGGATGTAATTCAGGCAGATACTATAATAACATTTAAATACATCTGGTCAGGTACATGGATATGAGAGGACAGAGGTATGTGGGTCAAAAGCAGGTACAGCAGGCAGTGAAGAAAGCTAATGGAATGTTGGCCTTCATAACAAGAGGATTTCAGTACAGGAGTAAAGAGGTTCTTCTGCAGTTGTATAGGGCTCTGGTGAGACCACATTTGGAGTATTGTGTACAGTTTTTGTCTCCTAATGTGAGGAAGGACATCCTTGTGATTGAGGCAGTACAGCGTAGGTTCAGGAGATTGATCCCTGGGATGGCGGGACTGTCATATGAGGAAAGATTGAAAAGACTAGGCTTGTATTCGCTGGAGTTTAGAAGGATGAGGGTCTATCTTATAGAAACATATAAAATTATAAAAGGACTGGACAAGCTAGATGCAGGAAAAAAGTTCCCAATGTTGTGTGAGTCCAGAACCAGCGGCCACACTTAGAATAAAGGGCAGGTCATTTAAGACTAAGCTGAGAAAAAACTTTTTTACCCAGAGAGTTGTGAATTTATGGAAGGCCAAATCACTGGATGGATTTAAGAGAGAGTTGGATAGAGCTCTTGGGGCTAGTGGAGTCAAGGGATATGGGGAGAAGGCAGGCACGGGTTATTGATAGCGGACGATCAGCAATGATCATATTGAATGGCGGTGCTGGCTCGAAGGGCCGAATTGCCTCCTCCTGCACCTATTTTCTCTGTTTCTATGTTTCTAAAAGTGGTTAGCTGAGCCTAGCGCAGATGGGGCATCTTGGTTGGCATGGGTAAGTTGGAGCAAACGGCCTGATTCCATAATGTATAAATATGATTTGAGTATAGGAGCAGGGAGGTTCTACTGCAGTTGTACAGGGTCTTGGTGAGACCACACCTGGAGTATTGCGTACAGTTTTGGTCTCCAAATCTGAGGAAAGACATTCTTGCCGTAGAGGGAGTACAGAGAAGGTTCACCAGACTGATTCCTGGGATGGCAGGACTTTCATATGAAGAAAGACTGGATACACTCGGCTTGTACTCGCTAGAATTTAGAAGATTGAGGGGGGATCTTATAGAAACTTACAAAATTCTTAAGGGGTTGGACAGGCTAGATGCAGGAAGATTGTTCCCGATGTTGGGGAAGTCCAGAACAAGGGGTCACAGTTTAAGGAATCGGGGGAAATCTTTTAGGACCGAGATGAGAAAAACAGTTTTCACACTGAGAGTGGTGAATCTCTGGAATTCTCTACCACGGAAGGTAGTTGAGGCCACTTCATTGACTATATTTAAGAGGGAGTTAGATGTGGTCCTTGTAGCTAAAGGGAGTAGGGGGTATGGAGAGAAGGCAGGTACAGGATACTGAGATGGATGATCAGCCATGATTATATTGAATGGTGGTGCAGGCTCGAAGGGTCGAATGGCCTACGCCTGCACCTATTTTCTATGTTTCTATCGCTGAGGAAATGCCAGAGCACTATGTCGAGTATTTTTTAATGCATTTGTTTGAATTTCTCAATTGTATTATTGCACAATTTAATTAACCCTGCTCCAATCTGTAATGTGTGGCTTTTGTATGGTGAGAGCTACAAATTGTCTTGGACAAATTTCATAAACAGTGCTGATTGCATGCGAATAAAACAGTGCCTGGCGATCTCACGGAAATGCAAAAGGAAGTCGATAAAACGGAAGTGAAATGGTTTCTATGGTCACATAAATGCAATGTTCATTTTAGTTGAACCGTCAGTTCTAGAATGAAAGGGAAGTGTTTGGATAAAGGGGCGGGATGCGGCACGTCAGGGACGTGTGGGGTCAAGGATGAAGAGCTCCACGTAGAGAATTAACGATGTATTTCGCGCAGTGCGAACACAATTCATGTCGTGATGCTTGAGTTTTGTATATCTGCTAACGACAATAGTTTTGTCTAAATATATTATGAAACGTGACGCAGGCAAACGAAGGAAGGAATAGCATTCCGCGTAGGTCAGTGGTTATATGCAAGGCGATATATGTAAGGCATGAGGACACGAGAGAGGAAGAACGTTTCTACTGAAGGATTGGCTCACGGCCAGAAATAACTTTACCAGATTAACCATGGAATCTGAACGTTAGAAATATTTATAAAGATAATGGGGGTAAATAAAGGGCGTCCACAAATACAAGGACTATATCAACTCTCATAGAAGCAAAGTGAGCTGGTCAGTACACATCCAAGGCACAGTCCGCCGATTCGGAGCAGTAGATAGGTTTTGTATTGTAAGGTCTGTGTGTAAGGTCAATTATCGGTCTGTGTGTAAAGAACAGCCTGTTTCCTGACAACTCGTTTTCTGCGTGGAGCATCTCAGGCGGGTGCAGTAAATCCCTTATTTGCCGTAAAATCTCAACCTCCCGCAAATGTTGCTTCCAGCACGAAAGCCTCTTGAAAGGTGGCAGACTGTCCCTTCCTTTCACGCCATGATATTCACCTGTTTCTATGTGATACCATGATGCCATAATTGATGGTGATTGCAGAAAATAACGATTATTTGTTAATAAGACTAACAAGAAATAAAAGATAATTGAAACGGTATAACCTCCCTGACCCTGCATAAATCCTACCACGATATCGGTTGAAAATCTGTACAAACAACATTACATTATGTTACATAATATATTTGCAATTGTTACACAATAGGCAGGAATAGTTCATTGAAGTGTTTGTTCAGTGGCCTGTGCCTAATGTGTCCGAGGAGGACCCTAATTAGCATCGCTGAGGTTCCGCCGGTTGTATAAGAGCTAATTGAACCAGTACTGTTGGACAAATTGACTTTTATGCAAGTGATCGCTGCTTCATTAGAAAATGGTTTATCCAGCAATTTACAGCATCGTCAGAAATTACTATCCTATACTTGCAGCGGTGGGAATTCCTGGTAAGCTGTTGTATCTGTATCGGTGCCTCTGAATTTATGTCGCGTTTACTGCAAGGCAGAGTAGTGGTGCCTCTCTGTCCAATTCCTCGGTGCATTGTGTCGTTTCAGTCGAACGATATTGCACAAAACTGCACTGTTATTTCGTTTACTTAATTGTACTTTAATTGTTTAATTCCACATGGGAATCAACTTACCTGTATTAGTGTACAATCGATCTATCCCTACAATGCAAATATATTTCTTACTAATTACCGCCGGCAAATACCAGAAAATGTTGAGCGCACGGTCGGTAAGATTCCGCAACAACATCACCGCGTGTGACGACAACATCACCGCGTTCGCTGGCGTGGTTTGTTAGCTGAAGCGTGGGTACATCTGAATCTGCACCAGGCCGTGATATCCAACTCTGGTCAACACATCCAGGACAACTGGGCCCAGATTATAGCAAAGTTTCATAAAGTTTCGAAGGAGTGGGGGGCGGCAAGGAGGCGATTCGGATGAGCGTCCGGTTAAACCCTCAACTTTCAGATTTCCTTCTTTCAGTGTTTTTTTTCGTTGATTTCACCCCGATAAAACTCTTAGAAAACTGAGGGAACCACAATTACTATTGGTAAGTGTTTTTATTATTGTGGTGTGTACCAATGCACACTGTGAAAACGTTGTTTTGCCCGCTAGCCGGACAAATCATATCATACATGAGTAATCACGGACTTAAAACAAGAATATAATAAAATGCGGAACATAAGGTTACAGCTACAGAGCAGTTGCAGATAAATACGTGTAAGAGTAGAAACGAGCCGAAAATAGAACACCGTGCAGTCGTCCCTCCAAAATGTGATGTCAGTTTAAGAGTGGAACAAAAGCGAGAAGAAGCTGACCTTGAATCTTGTGCTGCGTGCGGTTAAACATTTGTATTACAGCCAGGCTGGGGAGAGAATGACTGGAGTGGCGCACGGTCATTCGTTATATTGGCTTCTTCATTATATTGGCTACGTGTGAGGTATAGATGGGGTCGATGGCGGCATATGAACTGGGTTCGTTAACATCTCTCAGCAGTTTCTTACAGTCATAAGCAGAGAAAGTGCCCAACCAAGCTCCGATGCATCCGCAAAGAATACGTTTTATGGGCCATATGTAGAAATTGGTAGACCTATTGGAGTCGTTACTGTAATACCGGATCTATAGAAGCTCACGTGGTTAACGTGGCCGAATTGTATATTGTTCATTGGAGTATGTTACACAAATGGTGGCGATTGCTATCTCATTCACGAAACACCCGCGCTTAGAGTGGCAGTTGTCGTTCTTAAAAGACAATGTTAGGGAATTGAGGAATGCTGTGGAACAGAGGGATCTAGGAATCACTGTGCATAGTTCCCTGAAGGTGGAATCGCATGTAGATAGGGTGGTAAAGAAAGCTTTTGGTGTGCTGGCCTTTATAAATCAGAGCATTGAATATAGGAGTAGGGAAGTAATGTTAAAATTGTACAAGGCATTGGTGACACCAATTCTGGAGTATGGTGTACAATTTTGGTCGCCTAATTATAGGAAGGATGTCAACAAAATAGAGAGAGTACAGAGAAGATTTACTAGAATGTTTCCTGGGTTTCAGCAACTAAGTTACAGAGAAAGGTTGAACAAGTTAGGTCTTTATTCTTTGGAGCGCAGGAAGGTTAAGGGGGGACTTGATTGAGATATTTAAAATGATGAAAGGGATAGACAGAGTTGACGTGGATAAGCTTTTCCCATTGAGGGTAGGGAAGATTCAAACAAGAGGGCATGACATGAGAATTAAAGAACAGAAGTTTAGGGGTAACATGAGGGGGAACTTCTTTACTCAGAGAGTGGTGGCTGTGTGGAATGAGCTTCCAGCAGAAGTGGTGGAGGCAGGATCGATTTTAACATTTAAAAATAAAGTGGATAGGTATATCGACGGGAAGGGAATGGAGGGGTATGGTCTGAGTGCAGGTAGATGGGACTAGGGGAAAATAAATGTTCGGCACAGACTGGAAGGGCCGAGAAGGCCTGATTCCGTGCTGTAATTGTTATATGTTATATGTTATGTTGCCCCTTTATTATCTTGAAGGTACACTTAATGCAAGGCGGCTTTTATTCTGCTTGTTCGTTTCCATTTTAACTTTTCAGTGGTTCTATAGTTCGGTATCGTTACCGCGCTTTAACTAATTGGGTTTGCGTGATGAAAGTAATATTTCCTAATTAATCGCTCGTGTTTTACACAATTCATGTTATGGAAACACGCATTACAGCAGAACCATCATTAGTTTTTCAACACATTCTCACACCCAACTAAGATAGAACAATTTAAAACACCATAATAACGTAAGTGATATTAGAATAACCTCCAGTATTTTTGCCCTCGCAAATCTCCAAACTCATTAAACCAGTAGGGACTGCACAGGATGCCCTCTCTTTAGGAGGCAGATACAATGGTATCCAAGTCTCGCTGAACAAAGCAGGACCCCCAACCCTCATTCTAGTGGGAAATGTTCACAAGACGTGAAACTGTGGAGATCTCACGTGTACGAGTCTCTGGAAGAGGGTGAGTCTGATTGACGACCACATCTGGTCTACGCAGGTGCAGGCGGCTGGCGGAGGTTCCGGGCAGTGGCTCAATGCCGATTAATAATTTACAATGCAAGTTAAGTCACAATGATCACTTTGCACAGTTGGGTAGTAACACCATTTTTTTGCCTTTCCTTTCAGTTAATTTAACGGCGATTGTGATCCTGTCTCGCGGCAAATGTGGTCTCTCCAAATGCATCACTCGCTACTTGGTGGCTATGGCAGCAGCAGATTTGACGGTGGTTTTAATTGCTGTTATATTAGAGCAGGTCAATTTTATCTTTTTGTTTGCTACTTTCTTGCTCAGAACTCCGATATGTACTGTGACACTCGTCCTACGGGTTGCAACAACGGACTGCTCTGTTTGGTTCACGGTCGCTTTCACATTCGATCGGTACCTCGCTATCTGTTGTCAGAAACTACGGGAAAAATATTGCGCCGAGAAACCAGCGACTGTGGTGATAGGTACAGTGGCGGCAGTGAGCTTTGCCAAAGCTATTCCTTGTTACTTTGGAGTAGATCCACACCGCTGCATCGCCAAAGCTGAATACTATACGTCTCCCTTGTGGAGAGCCTATGAGTTAGCTGACGGTATCATAACCCCATTATTGCCAATCTGTTTAATTCTGCTGTTTAATACTTTCACTGTCAGGCACATTATAGCGGCAAATAAAGTGCGTCGGGCACTTCGGAACGGAGGTGAGAATGAGAAAGATTCAGAGGTGGAGAACCGGAGAAAGTCAATGATTTTGTTGTTTGCTATATCAGCCAATTTTATTGTATTGTGGATACCCAATGTTATACATTCCACGAACTGGCAAGTGGATAACTATGCTTATACAGACAGATACTTCAGCACTCCCATATATATCCTGCAATAATTCGGTTTCATGCTGCAGCTACTCAGTACTTGCACCAACACGTGTATCTATGGATTGACGCAGAGAAAATTCAGGGAGGAGCTGAAGAATGGGCTAAAATATCTGTTCACATTAAATGGGCTATTATGTTAATAAAATATAAGCTCGATTATCTCTTGTTGATTTTTAAACAAATGTAGTATTTGTATCTGCGGATCAAACGGCTGTAGTTGCCAGGTCCTGTCACCTAATTGAATGGTTTGAACACGAGCAACTGCTGTCGCAGATTACACAACGCTGACAGTTTGTTTCCAGATTACAGGTGTATTGACGGTATGACTTGACATTAAGCTGTACATTGCCAGATAGAAATAAAGACTCAGAACTAAATATGAATGCTTGAATCAATCAGATGACAATGCATTAAGCAAATGATTGATCAATGGCATGCTGTATGGAAATACTCCTGTTTTGCAAAAGATGAGCTAAATCTTCGTCTAATCCGAAATGAATTTATTTCCTGGTGTTTTTATTACGCAGAAGTGGCTGTTTCTTTATAATTTATGTTTCCGGCATCTGTGGTTTTGTGAACCTCGGCGATTCGGACCACAAGGAAATATAATCTTCGACCAACCACGTTCCTGTTGAGTTTGAGGGAATTATTAGACGGTTCCTCGTTAACCTCCGAACCAAGCTTTGGAGGTTAATTGGCTTGGTAAAATGTAAAAATAGTCCCTAGAGTGTGTACGTTGGAGTTAATATGCGGGGAATGCGGAACCGCTGCGCCGAGGGTCCAGTTTCCGCGCTGTATCTCTAAATCTCCATTTTTATCCCAAGATCCATCTGTACATCAATGCTGACAAGGGTCCTTCTTATTCTGCTTACGTTAAACGTTCAAAGTTACCTCACACTTGCTCGGATTAAAATCATCGTGCCGTTATCTACCCATAACTGATCAATATACCGCGATTCATTGTGGTTGGGAGCGAGGTCAGGATTCCTTCGGCGGTCATTGTTCAATTACTAACTTTCCACTGCACTCTCTGCATTCAACCTGATCTTATAGTTTATTCAGCTTTTGACAATTCAACTTCACTCCATTTCCTTTGGTCTATAGATTAGCAAGGTTAAGATTCCCGTGGGTCTATCTCAGCAGGGTGACATAGCAGGGAACAGTTTTTCAAAACGAGCGCAGCCGCGTTCAGAATGCAGGAGAGTCCATCATTGATCGCTGCTACTCTACTTCCCCATGGAATACCCACTCTGCCTTATGCATGGCGCATTGTAATGTTACCAGCAGAAAGAAGATACGCGTGACAAGCAGCTTCTCGTCTTCCAACTGGGCATGTTAAAGAATTACGAACTTGTTATCTGATACTACGGGTAACCCATCCGTATTACAACTCACCATGTCCATCTCATAGGATCATATGGTCATAAATGATAGGAGCAGTCATGGCTGATCTATCTCACCCCCTGAGCCCTTTCTACTGCCTTCTCCCCATAGCCCTTGACACACATACTAATCAAGGACCTATCCATCGCTGCCCTTAAAATATCATCTGACGTAGCCTCAAGCTTTCTGTGGCAAATGATTCCACAGATTCACCAGCCTCTACTAATGAAAATCCTGCTCATCTCATTCCTAAAGGGACGTCCTTTAATTCTGACCCTTTGACGTATAGTCCTAGACTCTCCCACCAATTGAAACATCCTCTCCACATCCACTATACACAACCCCTTTCACTATTCAGTGCGTTTCAACGAGGACCCATCCCATTTTGTTAAACTCCAGCGAGTACAGGGCGAGTGCCGTCAAAACGCTCATCATATGTTAACCCACTCATTGTAATTGTGACAGAAAGCCGTCCACACTCGCACGAGACTCCGGGATGTCCTCATGGAGCCATGTCCCCGAAAAAAGGCACAGATTCTCTTCGCGTCCTCACTGGTGCAGGCAGCATGCCCATCTTGTACTCTCCGCGACCTCACATTCCCCACTGTGATGGAAGGCAAATAACTTCTATTTTCTTTCTTTCTTTTCTCCCGCGGTCGAACCTCCTGCAGTCGGCGATCGAACCTCCCGCGTCGGGGCGATCGAACCTCCCGCGTCGGGGCGATCGAACCTCCCGTGTCGGGGCGATCGAAGTCCCCGCGATCAGGGCAGTCGAAACTCCTGCGGTTACAGCTCCTACAGTCGATCCCTGACAAAGGGACCGCCAGCTCCACGATGTTAAAGCGGCAGTGTAGACGGAGAGGGTTTACACAAAGTGCTGGAGAAACTCAGCGGGTGCAGCAGCATCTATGGAGCGAAGGAGATAGGCAACGTTTCGGGCCGAAACCCTTCTTCAGATTGTGTAGACGGAGATATGACGAAGAAGTCGCATATCTGTCGAGGAAAGAGATGCGATCCCCCACTCCAAACCTGTCCAAGTTCTTCTGCAGACTTCCTCTAGACTACCTGCACCTCCACCTCCACCTATTTTCGTATCATCCCCAAACTTGGCCACAGAGGCTTCAATCCCCTCATCCAGATCATTGATATACAGTACAATGTGAAGAGTAGCGCCGCCAGCGCCATTACGGAACTATGCTCTAGTCACTGGTAGCTTACCAGAAAAGGCCCTCTTTGTAGCCACTCCTTGACTTCTGTCATCCAGCCAACTCGCTATTCATGCCAGTATCTGCCCTTTGATACCATGGCCTCACATCTTCCTTAGCAGCCTCACGTGTGGCACCTTATCAATGGCTTTCTGAAAATCTCCCATCCGTGTTTCAGCTTTGCCCAGTTTTCCATCCCTCCCTGCCAGACATTGTAAACGGCACATGAAACGCAAAAGGAGTCACGTTAAGTTGCTAACTCCAGGTAAATCACAAACTTTCGCTTTGTTCATCCTATTCCTCCAGCATCTTTCTACAACCCATATCGACCGTTCCCTATTTTCTAGTTCTGACGAAGGCCTTCAACCTGAAATGTGACTCTTTCGAGAGATACTGCTTGATTTGTTGTATATTTTCAACATGTTCTTGTATTAGATTTGCGCGTGCATGTAGTAATACAGTTTTAGATGCAGAGAATATTACTGTGGGTTACACAAAAAGCTGTAGAAACTCAGCGGGTGCAGCAGCATCTAAGGAGCGAATGAGATAGGCGACGTTTCGGGTCGAGACCCTTCTTGTGCTTTACTTGAAATGTGTGCACAATCTTTGCACAAAGGTCCGCAATGTTCAGGAACATTAAAGGAACACACTTCTCAATTCAAATGTGCTGTGCATAAAAAAATATGTCTGGAATTAAAAACAGCCATTGCAGAATTTAGCAGACCGTAAACAATGGACGATGGTTTTGATCCGTGCTGTGCGGCGATGGGTCTTCAATTGCGCCATTCTGCTGCCAGATGAACAAACTCGCAATTGAGCTGTAAATCTCAGTCTTCATTTATCTGTACAATATTCTGTTTTCTTTCGGGACTTCGTAATGTTATTTGTTTCCATACTTCTCGTGTCCCATTTTCTATTTGATTTTCCTTACCCTCTCCTTCATCCGGTTATTATCATGGCGCTGCCGGTACTCTGACCCGGACGGACTCTTTCTTTCCGCTACATCGGCAGTTCGTGTGTTTTAAATTGATTGTCTCTGCAGCTCTTGCTTTCCGACATCCTGGTTCCCTTTTTCGCCATCTGTCTCCCTTTTCTTTGCCTCTGGGCTCTTCTCTAAGTAAACCTTTATGACAACGAGCAGCAGTGGGGGCATGTAACTCCCCCGCTCCTTCATCGCCCCCCAAGGCCGTCTTCTAACTTAATGGATTCACGCATCTCCCTAGTTCACTTGATCCAAATACCCAATCTCAGTGGCTTAATATTTCCCCAAACCGATCAACATGAACGGCTGAATATGAACGTTCTTTCAGTGTCCCTAGTCCGGACGTTCACTTAAACACTTTCTGGCTTCATTTACCAGATTTCACGGTTATATAATCCTATACTTGCTGTTGCTTGAAGAGGAAAAGGGGCCTACCCAGGGGGTACATTTGTTGAATCTGGATTTGTACAATTTTTTTCTCATTGACTGACTGTGTTTGGTTCTGGTATACCGGTATCTCTTCATCTTTAGTTATTCATCAATTAGTGACATAATATTCTTATGTGCTATTAAAGTTGCCATGGGTAAATGGGACGAAAACGTTTGGGAACCCCTGATTGAATGTAACCATGTACTTCACTCCATTCTTAATTTCCTCCCTGAATTTTCACTGTGTCAGTCCATAAATACACGTGTTGGTGAAGGAGCTAAGAACATAGCAATGTTACAACATTTTGAAATTTAAAAAATCGAGTCTGCAATTTATCCCATCAGCTAAAGCATAAAAATAAGTTTAATTTGACACCTAATCCACGTTCATATCTTCAGTATTAAAACAGTTATGGGCTTTTTCATATTCAGAAATTAGCATCTTGTTCCCTATTGCTTTTCCATTGACTTAACACAAAAGCTGTGATCAAGGACAGTAAAAAGCCCATAACTTTCTTAAAAATTAAGAGAACTGAATGACATGTTCAGTTATTATAGATTTAAGCATTCTGAAACAAATATGAAACAATCTTACTTTGATGACCTGAAATTAAAGCATATAATTAATTAGTTACCTAATTGTAGCTAATTATAAAATTCAATTACTAGATCTAAACATCCATCCATTTCTTAAGAAAAGAAAATTTCTTACATTTTAAAAAAGCCTACGTGTCCAAATAACATTCACACAATAATTCACAATATAACATGATTTTACAATCGCATTGTCATGAATTTATAGGCCAAATGGAAGGAATTTAGTGTTTAATTCCCATAAATTAATGGCCATTTAAATCAACTTGCGAGTGGGTTTTAGAGGAACACGATGGATTGGAACGTTGCAGTTTGCGGTGAATTTAACCCCCAGTCGGCAGGAAAAATACTGCCGGTTCGTATATTTTTTTTAGTCACCTTTTCGCAACATGAAATTTTGATTAAAGGCTTCCTAAGAAGCACGTTTTAATGTAAAAATATAATGTGTACCTTCTTTTGTCCGCAACGTAAGATCTGTCCCGTTGTCGGCGTTGATGGCATTAAATGATGATTTTTAATTTACTCATGCTTTTAATTTTTTCAGCGCTAATTTTAATAAACTTAATAAAACAGCAGTCAAAGCTATTTTTCTTCAGCAACTAAAAAGCCTGTTCAAAATTGATTTGAATAGTCTGAAGAAAAATCGCATTTTAAACCCGCCCCTCTCTCAAAGGCGCCAAAGTCACGCACACGGGCAGTGGCAGAACTGCAGCGCCGCTAAACGAAAGTTTTGTAACATGCCTAAAGAAAAGGAAGATTAAATGAGAACTTACCAGTTTGAAGTTTGATCTTTATTTTATGAGGAGTTACGATGAGGGATTACGTGAAGAAGCCCACCAGCCCGCATGCGCATCAACCTTCAAAGCAGCGGTGTGAAATCATAGAAAACAGTTGCTGAACTGATTATAGGAAGATCTACCACATGACCTTTATGAGAAGAGGGTTGGGAATGGAGGGCACGTAATCCCTCATCGTAACTCTTCATAAAATTTACTTCGGAGTCACGTGAGTGACAAAGTGAAGACTTCAAAGCTCTGCGATTTCATGCCATGAACACAAGTCCATGCCACACACTGCATTAGTTGATCAGAAATGGTTGAAAAGATAATGCATTCAGACATGACATAGACTTAAAACATGCTGATGCAAATGATAATAATAATAGCGATCCCTACATCCGGGAAAGCAAATTACTGAACAGAACTTAAAATTGAGTTGGCAAACGAACCCAGCCTGGCAATCGGTTTATTATACAAGGTTTGGAAAGCCCGCTCAATCAACCATCCTGCTGTCGCTAGGATGCGGTCCAGCAGAACCCCCATGAACCTCACTGCTGATGTTGTTGCAGCACTGATGGAGTGAGATTTTAAAAATATCAGAGTTCACTCCTGCACAAGACAATATAGGTCTTAACAATCTGGAGATGGTCTGCACTGAAACCCTCTTGTGTAGTTTTCTGTGGCTAATGAACTTTGCCAGCTCAGTGCCTCTAACGTTCTTTGTAGCCATAAAATACACAATCTATGGCATAGGTTATGCCAGAATTCCAGCTTTAGACCTAACACCCCCGGTCTGCTATGTTTAATTAACATTACATAGAACGTTATTTTGTTGCTAGATATAACCATTCTGTCCATCCGTAGCTTTTGCAATGACTGGACATGTTGGCTGAACTAGCGCCATGAGCATAACAACCTTATACGTGAGCCAGGCCAATGATAAGGATGTAGCTGGAGCCCACTGGTGAAGTAGTGTTAACACAATGTTAACATCCCATACTTCCGTTTACCCGGGCCTGGGAGGGTATATATTAAAGATACCCTCCATGAATCTGGATATCAGAGGGTGAGCCCCGACGGAGTGGTGTCCCGATCCCAGCAGCAAATGTGCTGACAAGGCACTTTTGGCACAGTCAATGGCACTATAACTATAAGAATAATTTTGAAAGAAACTCCAAGACGTCAGTTACCCGTGCCGCATTATACGTTATATTAGAATTTAAACAAAACACTTCCCATCTCATGATGTAGGAAATGTACTGCTTCTTGGTTCTATCTCTCCAAGCTGCAGTGATCACGTCCTTGGTTCGGTCTGACAACCCGAGCCTCAGGACAGGTGTTTTTAGAGTCTACAAATCAATAAATTGATTCTATTATGCAGAGGTGGGCTTCCCCAGTCACGGGATGAACCAGCAAATTTCTGTGTTAGAAATAACCATGTAAGGTTCTATTATAATTCCCAACATCAGCGGGAACCATGGCTGCGTAGGCCAGTAAGGCACTATCAAAACGCCTGAAGCGGAATCTTGCTGGATTTTTTGCAAGACCCGACTGATGAGGCAAATTGGAAGAAAGGCATAAAAACACATTTCTCCCCAGTGTAGCGAGAATTCATCCATCAACACTGCCCCTCCGGTGTTCCATACCATGCAACAATGTTGTTAAATACTTTGTGATCCAACATCCATTCTGTGTTGTCATTGAATTTGCGTGTCTGCCACCATGTTATACCTACCCGGCAAGTAGGTAGCTAAAATCCAAATGCTTTTCCCCATACACCAGTGCCAAAGAAGGTTAGCTAAATTATCACAGGATACTGACTTGATTCCACCCATGTGATTAATATATGCCACCGCTGTAGTGTTGTCAATCTGTAGTTAAAACATGCAGAGTATGCATATTCCCACAATAAGATTTTATCCTTGAGCACCAGCATCAGTTTGTAATATAACTGGAGTTTTACTGACCAAAATGTTACTGGAGAAATGCCAAATATTGGTCGTCCACCATTATAATTCTGATATAGCCTCAGCTGGTAATAGCATAGGTCTGTTAAAATGACCTAAATGGCATTTGAGTGCTTGCTCCTTTGCACGTTGTAAATTCTGATAATGCAAAGGACCAAATTGTGCAGCTGGAAAAAACAGCCACTATTTTTCTAATTACATTAGTCACCTGTCGAATAGATGGCTGTTCCATAACAACATGGTTGTTACAGGCTTCTATTGATTCTAATCTCTTGCCCCAGGGTAGTCACAGACATATTAATAGAGTTAATGGTAAACCCCAAATAAGTAATAACTCTAGTTGGTATCAACTTGGATTTAACTGGACAGCTAATTTATCCAGTTCCAGCGTTTTCCCTATGATGAGAAAATCATCCAAATATGCCAAAACAATATTTTTTTAGCTCTAAGCAGCCCAAGCACCGGCTTTAATAATTTGGTAAATAATCTGGGCTGAAGTTGACCCATTAGGCAACGCTTTAAACTGCTACAGTTGCCCCATCCAGCTAAATTTCAAATATCTCCAGTGATCCCTGTAAATGGGCACTGAATAGTATGCATCTTTGAGATAGATGCATGCCATAAAGCATCCTTTGGAAATCAGTTGTTTGGCAGTAATTATGTTTTCCATTTTGAAACGTCTATAATGCACATAAGATTTAGTTGTGTTAGATCAAGGATGATCCGACATCCTCCATCTTTCTTTTGTGAATTACAGCTTGTATATCGAAACCTTCTTGTTATGGAATGAACAAATGCGCGGCTTGGGGTATGTTGTGTGGGTGGCAATGAATTGGGAAGAGATTCAATTTGGAACCCTTGTGTACTGTGCAGTATAAACAGATCTGATATCATCCATTGCCATTCGTGCAAAAAACAAGTGTAATCTACCACTGACTTGTAACTGGTCCACACGCCCCATGTTCTGGAAAGAACCAGACCCACCTACCTCCATGGTTACCGGTGGTCTTATGGTAGGCCCAAAGGCCCCTGATGCGGGTTCTATTTCTGCCCTCGAGGTTTGGAGGGTAGGCTGGCATGCGTGGATTGTGCATTTTCCATGAGGGCCAGCTTGGGCTTTGGCCTAAAAAGACCTCTGCCCAGAGAAAACAGCTTTTGAGCTGCCACCAGCTTCAGCGAACCGCTTACTGCTGATGGAGACGTAGGGTTGTAGTCGCTGAGATGGTAAAGCTGTGCTCGTCGTTGGTGCCTTAATATGCCCACGGAGCATATCATGATGGAGCATCCTTTCCATAAGGTGCTCCATCCGGGATAAATACCCAAAGACGTTACCTATGACTGTAGGAGGTGACTCCTCCTGGCCTGACTCATCTGAGTAAACAGGCCTGTCAGACTTCTTTTTGGCTTTGCCCCCTTCAGGGGTTGCTAAGGTGCTTTGGCCCAGCACCAAGTCTGAAGTCGCTGACCGCACTGTCAGTGACTCGGATAGCGAAACTGACGGCTGCCGGCTACCCGCACTCCCGCGGTCCTCCGTAGCCGATTCCCCCACGGTTCTCCGTAGCCGGTTCCCCCGCGGCCCGTCTGGCTTTAGCCTTGGATTTCCCATTTATCCACAGCAATTGGGACTCAGTAAAGAGAAAATTCCCAACAAAAACCGACCTCAGAATAAGTTTAAAAATTACCTGCAGGCTTTTGAAACTTACCGCTGGAGGAGCGACGGTCCTCCCAGCCAGTCGTGCACCATGCGTTATACGTTGTGACGTGCATGCGGGCTGGCGGGCTTCTTCACGTAGCCATTCACGTGACTCCAAAGTAAAATCTATAATATAAACCAGCACTGATGTGCGATATATGTTGGGGTACAAATATACCTGTCTGTGTAGAGGTATTTTTTCCGCATGCTAGTTCATGGAGTGTATTACGAAGGGCATACACAATAATATGAAATTGACCAATAGAGCGAACAATAAAATCATTGACTTTCTCCGGTTCTCCATCTCTGGATCCTTCTGATTCTCGGCGATGTTGCTCGGGCCCCGGGTAACTTTATTTGCTGCTGTAATATGTCTGACAGTTAAAACGCTTAAGCACAGGATTAAGCAGATCGGCAATAATGGTGTTGAGATAATGTCAAATAAAATGAGGGCTTTGCAAATGGCCGAAGGATAAAACTCCGATTTTTGGATGCAACGCCACGGAACTCGGTCAATTATTTTGTAAGGGTTCACCATGAAGTAAAACGGAATGCATTTGCTCTGCTCACTGTCCCAACTGTTACCGCTACTACATTCGCTGTTCTCTCAGTGTAATATTGTTTCCGCAGCTTCTGACAGCAGATGGCGATTGAGCCAAATGGAACATTCCGTGGTTGCAACCCTCATAACAAGTGCTTCTGCGCATACCCGAGTTATGAGCAGGAAGCAAACAAGCATATAGATATTATGAATCCGATCCAACATAATAATAACGAAAACCGCCATCTGATTTGCTACCGCCATTACCACCAGGTAGCGAGTTGACATTGACAGATACCTCATTTCCCACGGCATAGGATCACATCGCCGTTAAATTAATTGCACGAGGCACATATAAATTACTTTCAAAAATGCTTAATCTAATCCGTTTTAATTCATTTGCAAAACAACCCTGTCTGAAACCTGGTGAATCCAAACCTGCGCCGAATTTGTGTTCAATCCACCAGGGTTCTTGCCTTTACCGAGACAGGAGGCTGGTGGGCAGCAACCTTAATTCCTGAAGTCAGATGGCACAGGATGGAAACGGATCAGTGGCGTGTAGGCCGTAGGCTGTTTCCGTTTGATCACCGGGCACTGATAGGTACTTTTGTGGCATTTTTAATATTTAAATAGGGTAAAATACACCTCTCATACCTTTACGGGTATATATGTTATGAAAGCAACATCGGTATTCTTCATTAATGGTATTTAAAACGTCAAAAATGCCACAATTAAACAAAAATGTTGCCAATGTTGGGTGAGTCTAGAACCAGGGCCACAGTCTAAGAATAAAGTGGAGGTCATTTTAAACTGAGATTAGAAAAAAACGGTTCCACCCAGAGAGTTGTGAATTTGTGGAAATCTCTGCCACAGAAGGCAGTAGGCCAATTCACTGGATGAATTTGAAAGAGAGTTAGATAGAGCTCCAGTGGCTAGCAGAATCAAGGGATATGGGGGAAGGCAGGCACGGGTTATTGATTGCGGATGATCAGCCATGATCACAGTAAATAGCTTGCTGGCTCGAATGGTCTCCTCTTGCACCTATTTTCTATGTTTCAATGCTTCTATATTTCTATGTATGAATACGTGATATAAGCAGGCAGACATATGAGTGACTACGTTGTGACCAATGTGTCACTGGAATGCTCTGATATCCCTGTGGTGATTCAGCCTCTTTTAGTTTCTGGGACTGGCCGAAGATGTGGTTTTATTTTGGACAGGGCTGTGTTTGCCCGTGAAGAACTTTTAAAACCTCACAAATTAAAGTAAAGTGCAAGAGGAACTTAGAGGGTCAGGCAACATCTGTGGAGGGCGAAACAAGAACAGCAGGTGCTAGAATATTGCGCAAAAAAGAGGTGCTGGAAGAACACAGGTGGTAACTATGAAAGGATTGGACAGATGGCTTTTGGTGTCGGACCATTATTCAGACTGATAGTAGTCGGGTGGGAGAAAACTGGGGAAGAAGGTTGGGACCGGGGCAACGTATACCACGTGATGCGGATATATAAGATGAGCGGGGGGGGGGGGGGGTAAGTGGCTAGGCGTTGATTGCATTTTGCCAGGTGACAAAGGCTCGAGGTGAAAAAGAGTCAATAGGGCGTCATATAAGAAGATGTGAAATGTAAAGCCGGAAGGAAGGATACGAGTAGGGGAAAGGGGGCGTCGGGAGATAAAATGGAAATATCCGACTTGTTTATGGGACGAGTGTGCAGGGTAGGGGAAATATATAGGTGCCGGGGGGATGGGGATCCGTGTGCACACTAGGATGTATCTGCGGGCATGGGGAAGAGAAACAGATGGGGAACTCATTCTCTGAAGGCTTCCTGTTGAATATCCACGCCACGGAATACTTCGCAATGCTTCATCTGCTGGATATGGAAGAAGATGTGATTCTGAAAATGCTCGGAACCGTGGGAATAAATTATTTATAACCACCCCAGCTTTTCAATTCTCTTAAATGACTCCAGCTACTTGAGTCCGATTGAAACATATGAATAAATAATCCTGCACCATAGATCTTCGAAGTTAATAATTGCATAATTGTTCCGTCTTTCGCTAGATCCCGTGTTTGTCCATTGTTTGTTCAGCCTGATTTGGGTATTGAGAGTTCTCATTGCCAAACATCACAAAATGTGAGACATTTATGCAATCCAGAAAGAGTTTCAAATATTTATTTCAAAGTAGATTTGTTTATTATTTACAAAGTCGCCCGTTTAATGTAAGTACATACTTAATGCCGTTCTTCAGCTCTTCCCGGAATTTCCTCTGTGTCAGTCCATATATACACGTGTTGGTGCAGGAACTGAGAAACTGTAACATATACCCGAACTGTTGTGCGATATATATCGGGGTATTTAAATATTTGTCTGTGTAGAAGTAATTTACTGCTTGCCATATCAAGGAGTGTATTACGAACGTCATCCACAATAAAATGAAATTGGCTGATAGAGCGAACAATAAAATTATTGACTTTCTCCGGTTCTCCATCTCTGGATCCTTCTGATTCTCAGTGATGGTCCTGAGACCGCGGCGTACTTTATTTGCTGCAATAATATGTCTCACTGTTAAACCGTTGAGGAGCAAGATTAAACAGATAGGCAATAACGGTGTTATGACACTGTCGAATACAATGAAGGCTTTGTAGATGGGCGAGGTATAGAACTCGGCTTTTGGGACGCAACGCCACGGTACTCGGTCAATTATTTCGTAAGGTTCCACCATAAAGTAAAACGGAATGCACCTCACACAGCTCACTATCCCAACAGTTATCGCTACAATATTCGCTGTTCTCTCGGTGCAATATTGTTTCCGCAACCTCTGACAGGAAATGGCGATGTAGCGATCGAAAGTAAAAGCGACCGTAAACCAAACGGAACAGTCCGTGATTGCAACTCTCAGAACAAGTGTGACGGCGCATACCGGAGTTATGAGTAGGAAGCTAACAAGCATATAGATATTATTAATCTGCTCCACTATAACCGTGACGAAAACTACCATCAGGTCTGCTGCCGCCATCAGCACCAGGTAGCGAGTGATGCATTGGGAGAGACCACATTTTCCGCGGCACAAGATCATAATCGCCGTTAAATTAACTGCAAGAGGCACAACAATAGAGAATTACTTCCAGAAATGCTCAATCCAATCAGGATGAATTAATCGCAAAAAAAACATAAATACCAAAGTTGACATTGCAAAAACCAAACCAGCGCCAAATCTGTGTCCAATTAGCCAAGCCTTTACCGAGACAGGAGGCCGATGGGCAGCAGCCGTAGTAGCTATTGCCGATCTCGGGTCGAGAAGGATGGAAAAAGGATCAGTGGCGGATATGCCGTGGGCTGTGTCTATTTGACAACACGCGCAATCTCTGCAATCCCTGCATAAACCGAGGAGAGGTAGAAATTTGTCATTTGTGGCTGTTTCAATCGGCTTAAATAAACCTCTGATCTCCGATCAAAAGTAAAACAGTTGAAATTGATATTCTTTATCAATGGTGTTTATTTATATTTTAATTGGTGATTTGTACGAAACCGATTACTACGATATCACTACTGTTGATCAGGCCAAAATACCATCTGAAGTGAACGGAAAATGAAAAATGTAAGTTAAAGCTCGGGTTCGGCTCATGTGGTTCTACTGGTGGAGTGGCTGGAGATATGACGTCTCCTGCTCCAAAACTAACTTGGATTGACGCAAAATCTGTGCAGATAGGGCCGGGAACGGCTGATGGGTCATGATTTGCAAGATGGGATCGATGTCCCCACACATCTCTCCTTGATCACGGCTCGTCGTGTTGAAGCTTTTTTGAACGTGTGCCGTTCACAATTTACAGGGGCGACCGTGGGACATCCGCGCGACAGGAATGCTAAGCCTCACCTTCTCAAGTTATTACCCGCCCAATGAAACAAGTCGCAATAAAAAAACAATTGAAGGGCTCTTAAAGTCAGGGGATATGGGGAGAAGGCAGGAACGGGGTACTGATTGGGGATGATCAGCCATGATCACATTGAATGGCGGCGCTGGCTCGGAGGGCCGAATGGCCTCCTCCTGCACCTATTGTCTATTGAAGTGAAGCCAATTAAAACGAATTGTACAGCAATAAAATCAATAATAACCTAGTGAGATTAGAAATAATAAAATAAGAGCAGGATGCTTATAAATCCGCGTAGGATGGAGTAAAGGTAACATTCGTGGCAAAATAACACAGGGATGAAACGAAATATATTTTATCCGGATTCATTTTCTTACCAATAATTCCAACCGCTGCAAGTATAGGATAGTAAATGCTCGCAATGTAATAGATGGCCGCGTATCCCATTCCGTCTGCACGGGTTGCATGCACAAATATTGTACCGCCGACGTATGCAGGCGATTCGTTTAAAACGCTGAGGAAAGTCCACTGAAGTCATTAGCGATAACTCATTAGTTGGTCTAATTACCACAGCACATCACTGATTAAACGCGTTTGCAAACTTTTTTATCATTGTGTCACTGTGAAAAACATTTCTCTCTTCGAACAAACAAATTTGGATATTATTCTCAGAACTCTTTCCCTTTGTAATGAACGTTGCAATTTCTGATTTAATATCGTTACATTTAACTGAAAAGTGGTGAAAAAAATATTATTCACACCACGACATTCAACATTAGGCGCATCCGAGGGCCGGCGATCTGGTGTGTCGGCAGAACGTCCTCCTTGGTCAAACAAGTGTTTTTATACAATCTAGAAAATATATCTAAAATAGCGACATGGTTAAATGACCAATATGATTTAGTGCGGGGGCCGGGCGGGGGAGGCAAGGTGGGGGTGGGGGTGGGGGTGGGGTGGGGGTGGGGTGGGGTGGGGGTGGGGGTGGGGTGGGTGGAGGGGGGAATCACAACGCAACCCATTCCCCAACGCAATATTCACCACTCACATATAGCCACTAACTGCGCAGGCGTCACCCGTTCCCCCTCACCCCCCAGCACTCCCTCCTCCTCATCTTCATGTGTGGGATGGGAGGGGGGCAGGGGAGTGGAGTGTGTGTGGGGATGTGGGGTGGGAGGGGAGGGGGAGTGTATGTGGGCAGGGAGTTGTAGGTGGGGGAGAGGGTGGTGTGAGGGGAGGGGGCTATGGGGTAGGGTGGTGTGTAGGGTGGGAGGCGAGGTGTGTATGTGGGCGGGAGGGGTGTGGGCTGGGGAGGGCGGTTGTGGGAAGGGAGGAGGGTACGTGTGGGAGGGGGTGAAGGGAGATGTGTGGGTCACGGGGTGTGTGGGCAGGGGGAGGGGTGTGTGGGAGGGGGATGTGTGTGGGGGGAGGGGGGCCTGGGGCTGGGTAGTTGTGGGGTGTGCGAGTGTGGGCGGGGGAGAGGTTATGGGGGGAGGGGAGTGTGGGCGGGTGGTTTTGGGCGGGTGTGTTTGAGGGGAGGGGGGGTTTGTGGGGGAAGAGTGGCGTGAGGGGGAGAGGGGGGTGTGGGAGCAGGGTTATTGTGGGGGGAGAGGGGCTGTGTGGGCGGTGGTGCGGATTGTCACGAGATGGGTGTGTGGGCGGGGGGGTTGTGGGGGAAGCGGGGTGTTGGCGGGGGATTTGTGGGGGAAGGGGGAGATTGAGCAGGGTGTTTCTTGGGGGAAGGGGGTGTGTGGGCGGGATTGTGGGGTAGGGGGTGTGTGGGCGGGGGGGTTGGCTTGTGGGCGGGGGGTGTTGTGGGGGCAAGGTGTGGGTGTGTGCGGGAGCAGTTGTGTGTGCGGGAGCAGTTGTGTGGAGAGGGGGTGTGTGGGCGGAGGGAGGTTGTGGGCGGAGGGAGGTTGTGGGTGGAGGGAGGTTGTGGGTGGAGGGGCTGTGTGAGCGGGGGCGGTTGTTTGGGTAGCGGGGTGTGAGAGCGAGTGTTGTTGGGCGGGAGGGGATGTGTGGGCGGGGAGCTTGTTGGGGAGAAGCGTATGTTGGCGGGGGTGGCTATGGGGGAGGGCGGTATGTTGGCGGGGGTGAGGTAGCGGGGGCAGGGGGTGTGTGGGCACAGGGTAGGGGGAGAGAGCTCGGGGGGAAGAGCCATGGGGGAGAGGGGGGTATCACGGGGAAGAGGGCAGGAGCCAGCGAGCGGGGCCAGAGGGGAAGGAGCGGGAGTTGGCGGTACGCTGGCGACTCGCAGCGGGAGCTGGACGCTGGTCGTTCTCCTCCGCCGGGATCATCGACTCCGGTTTCTGATTGGCGATATCTGCGAGTCCGCGCCGGGCTGGGCTGGGCCTGGTCGGGTCGCTTACGGCCGGTCCGAAAACTGTGTCCAGTTGGACACCTTGGCCGGTTATCCAGAGCCTCCCTCAGCCCCAGTAAAGACGCGAGGGCGGACCTTCACGACTTTCAGAAAGCATTTGGTAAGGTTCCACATAGGAGATTAGTCGGCAAAATTAGAGCACACGGTATTGGGGGTAGAGTGCTGACATGGATAGAGAAGTGGTTGGCAGACAGGGAACAAAGAGTAGGGATTAACGGGTCCCTTTCAGAATGGCAGGCAGTGACTAGTAGGGTACCGCAAGGCTCTTTGCTCGGGCCGCAGCTATTTACAATATACACCAATGATTTGGATGAAGGGATTCAAAATAACATTAGCAAATTTGCAGATGACACAATGCTGGGTGGCCGTGTGAAATGTGAGGAGGATGCTATGAGAATGCAGGGTGACTTGGACAGGTTGGGGGAGTGGGCAGATGCATGGCAGATGAAGTTTAATGCGGATAAATGTGAGGTTATCCACTTTGGTAGCAAAAACAGGAAGGCAGATTACTATCTAAATGGTGTCAATTTGGGGAAAAGGGGAAGTACAACGGGATCTGGGGTTCTAGTTCATCAGCCAATGAAAGCAAGCATTCAGGTATAGCAGGCAGTGAAGAAAGCGAATGACATATTCGCCTTCATAACAGGAGTAGTTGAGTATTGGAGAAAATAGGTCCTTCTGCAGTTGTACAGGGCCCTAGTGAGACCACACCTGGAGTATTGTGTGGAATTTTGGTCCCCTAATTTGAGGAATTATATTATTGTTATTGAGGGAGTGCAGCGTAGATTTACAAGGTTCATTCCCGGGATGGCGGGACTGTCATATGCTGAGAGAATGGAACGGCTGGGATTGTATACTATGAAATTTAATAGGATGACAGGGGATCTCCTTGAAACATATAAGATTATTAAGGGTTTGGACACTCTAGAGGCAGTAAACATGTTCCCGATGTTGGGGGAGTCTAGAATCAGGGGCCACAGTTAAGAATAAGGGGAAAGCCGTTTCAAACCGAGACGAGGAAACACTTTTGCACACTGAGAGTTGTGAGTCTGAAAAATTCTCTGCCCCAGAGGACGGTGGAGGCCAGTTCTCTTCAAAAGAGAGCTAGATATGGCTCTTAAAGATAGCGGAGTCAGGGGATATGGTGAGAATGCAGGAACGGGGTACTGATTAGGGATGATCAGCCATGATCACATTGAATGGCGGTGCTGGCTCGAAGGGCCGAATGGCCTACTCCTGCACCTAGTGTCTATTTTCTATTGTCTATTGACCATCCCGGCGAGTGACAGGAGAAGAGACTAATCCACACAGCGCTGACTGGCAAAAGGGGAGATCGATCTGTGCACACGCGGTTTTTAAGATTTTGAAACCTGGCTAACTTTTACATTATACGACCGATCGGTAGAGGAGGAAGTACTGACACTTTTGAAAAAATATAAAAGTGGATAAGTCTCCAGGTCCTGACAGGATATTCCCTAGGACATTGAGGGAAGTTAGTGTAGAAATAGCAGGGGCTATGACAGAAATATTTCAAATGTCATTAGAAACGGGAATAGTGCTGGAGGATTGGCGTACTGCGCATGTTGTTCCATTGTTTAAAAAGGGTTCAAAGAATAAACCTAGCAATTATAGACCTGTTAGTTTGATGTCAGTGGTGGGCAAATTAATGGAAAGGATACATAAAGATAATATATATAAGCATCTGGATAAACAGGGTCTGATCAGGAACAGTCAACATGGATTTGTGCCTGGAAGGTCATGTTTGACAAACCTTCTTGAATTTTTTGAAGAGGTTACTAGGGAAATTGATGAGGGTAAAGCAGTGGATGTTATCTATATGGATTTCAGTAAGGCCTTTGACAAGGTTCCCCATGGAAGGTTGGTTAAGAAGGTTCAATCTTTGGGTGTTAATGGTGGAGTAGCAAGATGGATTCAACAGTGGCTGAATGGGAGATGCCAGAGAGTAATGGTGGATGGCTGTTTGTCAGGTTGGAAGCCCGTGACCAGTGGGGTGCCTCAAGGATCTGTGTTGGGTCCACTGTTGTTTGTCATGTACATCAATGATCTGGATGATGGGGTGGAAAATTGGATAAGTAAGTATGCAGATGATACTAAGATAGGTGGTGTTGTGGATAATGAAGTAGATATTCAAAGTCTACAGAGAGATTTGGGCCATTTGGAAAAGTGGGCTGAAAGATGGCAGATGGAGTTTAATTCTGATAAGTGTGAAGTGCTACATCTTGGCAGGACAAATCAAAATAGGAAGTACATGGTAAATGGTAGGGAGTTGAGGAATGCTGTGGAACAGAGGGATCTTGGAATAACTGTGCATAGTTCCCTGAAGGTGGAATCGCATGTAGATAGGGTGGAAATGAAAGCTTTTGGTGTTCTGGCCTTTATAAATCTGAGCATTAAATATAGGAGTAGGGAAGTAATGTTAAAATTGTACAAGGCATTGGTAAGACCAATTCTGAAGTATGGTGTACAATTTTGGTCGCCTAATTATAGGAAGGATGTCAACAAAATAGGGAGAGTACAGAGGAGATTTACTAGAATGTTGCCTGGGTTCCAGCAACTAAGTTACAGAGAAAGGTTGAACAAGTTAGGTCTTTATTCTTTGGAGCGCAGAAGGTTAAGGGGGGACTTGATTGAGGTCTTTAAAATGATGAAAGGGATTGACTTGGATAAGCTTTTCCCATTGAGGTTAGGGAAGATTCAAACAAGAGGGCATGACATGAGAATTAAGGGACAGAAGTTTAGGGGTAACATGAGGGGGAACTTCTTTACTCATAGAGTGCTGGCTGTGTGAAATGAGCCTCCAGCAGAAGTGGTGGAGGCAGGATCGATTTTAATATTTAAAAGTAAAGTTGATAGGTATATGGACGGGAAGGGTATGGTCTGAGTGCAGGTAGATGGGACTAGGGGAAAATAAATGGTCGGCACGGACTGGAAGGGCTGAGAGGGCCTGTTTCCGTGCTGTAATTGTTATATGGCTATATGGTTATAAAGTCAAGCCATACCGAGGTGTAAGAGGTACAACAAAGATACGTAGCAGAGTGCCGAATGTACATTTCAACATGGTAGCTTTACAGTTCCAGAGTAAACGTTCAATATCCGCAATGAGGATGATTGGCAGATTGGTTCCACATCATAGCCTTTGGGAGAACATTTTAGAAGCCTGGTAACAGAGAGAAGGAAGATGTTCCTGAGTTTGGTGGTACGTGCATTCAACCACTTATGTTTCGTCCAAATTGATAAGAAAGAACAGACAAAGAAGGGCCCTTGCTTATTTTGGCTCATTTTCCGATGCATTGTGAAGTGTAGATGAATCAATAGGTTCCATGTGTCTAAGCAATTTTTTTTATTGGTGGGAATGGCGCGAAATTTCGTCTTTAGGATGGATTTCTTTTTGCGATTGTTGACAGATCTATTCCCAATCAAAGTTGTGATGATGCACGATAGCATGCTTACTCTAGTGCATTTGTAGAAGTTGATAATCCACAATATGAACTCTGAATGACGGGTTTACCTACACGGTATCGGTGCAGGCCATTGTGCAAAGCAGCTGAGCCTGAGGCAGTCGTTTGCACTGAGAAATCTAGAACAGACGATTTCATCATTCAATGTTCTAAGCTCATAGTCTGGCCGGATGCTGCTATTGTCAAAATGTACAAGCTTGGATCGTTTCATCTGGAACGTAGGAAGCTACGGGGCAACCTGGTAGCATATTCTTCGTCAGGTAACGCTCAGCTAGATAGCCATAGTCTCTCTTTCAAGAGATGCATCTATCTATCTATCTATCTATCTATCTATCTATCTATCTATCTATCTATCTATCTATCTATCTATCTATCTATCTATCTATCTATCTATCTATCTATCTATCTATCTATCTATCTATCTATCTATCTATCTATCTATCTATCTATCTATCTATCTATCTATCTATCTATCTATCTATCTATCTATCTATCTATCTATCTATCTATCTATCTATCTATCTATCTATCTATCTATCTATCTATCTATATCACTTGGCATTCCCGGAATCATTTGGCGTTTTGCAAAGACAACGCATCTGCGGTTCCTTCCTATTGAAGAAGAACATTGGCCTGAAATTCCTAATCCATTCCCTCCACATATGCCTCCTAGCCCACTGAATTCCTCTAATGCTCTGTATTTTTCATTTAAGTCTGAAATTGAAGATAGACACAAAAAGCTGGAGTAATTCAGCGGGAAATGTAACTGGTTTAGACTGATGGTGGGATGGGGGAGGTGGGGTATCTGCTGTCCATAAGCTTTGTGTGAGAGCAGTCAATTAATACCATTGTGTATGTATCACCCGTAACCTGTTTCAGTTCAGATGCTTACAAAATTGCACATAAAAAACACAATAAAGCACCTTCTACCTCGTCAGGCTTTGGATTCAGATCCTAGTTAATCATTAAGTTTCTTCTTCGCGACATCCCTGTTTCTTTTGACAACCACTTAAAGTCTATGCTCTCCAGTTCCCAAGTCTCGTTTATTTTCGGATGCGCAAGTGTATTGAGGCACAGGAACAATAAAACGTATCTATCTATTTATCTATCTATCGGCTTGTACTCGCTGGAATTTAGAAGACTGAGGGTGGATCTTATAGAAACTTACAAAATTCTTAAGGGGTTACATAGAAACATAGAAAATAGGTGCAAGAGTAGGCCATTCAGCCCTTCGAGCCTGCACCGCCATTCAATGTGATCATGGCTGATCATCCAACTCAATATCCCGTACCTGCCTTCTCTCCATACCCCCTGATCCCTTTAGCCACAAGTGCCACATCTAACGCCCTCTTAAATATAGCCAATGAACTGGCCTCAACTACCTTCTGTGGCAGAGAATTCCAGAGACTCACCACTCTCTGTGTAAAGAATGGGTTGGACAAGCTAGATGCAGGAAGATTGTTCCCGATGTTGGGGGAGTCCAGAACAAGGGGTCACAGTTTAAGGATAAGGGGGAATTCCTTTAGGACCGAGATGACAAAAACATTCTTTACACAGAGAGTGGTAGTTGAGGCCAGTTCATTGGCTGTATTCAAGAGGGAGTTGGATGTGGCACTTGTGGCTAAAGGGATCAGGGGGTATGGAGAGAAGGCAGGTACAGGATACTGAGTTGGATGATCAGCCATGATCATATTGAATGGTGGTGCAGGCTCGAAGGGCCGAATGGCCTACTCCTGCACCTATTTTCTATGTTTCTATCTATCCATCCATAACTAAAACTCTGATCTTGTTTGGCGGTCATTCTATTGGCGATAGAGCGACGAATTTCTGCCTGTTCACTCACCGTTCTCCTGTGCTGCGAGTGTACCACGTTTCATTCCGTTCTGGTGAATGTTGTCAAATTTAGCGAGGTTTAAAGATCTTAAAAAGTGCGCATGCGCAGATCGATCTGTTCTCCTGCCTTCCAGCGCTGCGTGGATTAGTCTCTTCCCCTGTCACTCCCCCATACGGTCCGCCCCTTCCTGCGCCATCGCGTCTTGAGTAGAGTTATGGAAGCCGGCGGACATTTCCAACCGGACTTTCGGAGGGACCGGATGCAGCCCCGCCCTAAGCAGCAGCCCAGCAGCCCGGCAATATCGCCAAAGGGAAAGCAGAGAGTCTGATCCCGGCGGAGGAGAGCGTCCAGCGCCCGCTGTGAGTCCCCAAATCACTGCCATCGCTGCACCCCTTTCCCTTCTGGGCCCCCTCGCTGCCTCCTGCCCGCTCCTCCCTGAAAACCCCCTCTCCCCCATAACTCTTCCCCCATCTTTTGGGAGGTGAAGGGATAGTGGTGGGGGATAGGGGGTGAGGAGTGGGGGAGATGGGGGATAGGAGGTGGTAGGGAAGGGAGAGGAGTTATGGAGGGAGGATGGGAGTGAGTGACTGAGGTTAGGGGAAAGGAGAGGAAGAGAGATGAGGGGAGGAATGGGGAGGAGAGGAGGAGAGGAGGAGAGGGGAAGGAAGTGGGAGGGTGGAGGAGGGGGGGTGCTATGGATGAAGGTAAATTATCTGTGCCTGTTAAGTTGGGGGCTCTGGGTGAGTGGGGGAATATTGCGTTGGGGGACCAAGCCTCTGTGACAGGGACCCAACGGGTCCCACTTAGTCTAGTCAAATAATAAAAGCAATCACTTTCAAATAAGAGGCATACCCTTTAAACAAGATTTAAAGGCCAGTTTTTTTATGAGAGGTGTTGATACCTAGAACATGCTGTCGGTGAAAATGGTAGAAGTATATACAAGGGAAAGTTGTAAGAGACATTTAATCTTTAACTTCCTTTATAACTATTATCAGACTGGTGGAGATGAGAACCAAAATTCAGCCTCAATATCACTGAGCTGGAAATTAAACTGAAACACACTTGGATCACAGCGTGAAACACTAATTGCTGGAGTGACTCAGCGGGTCAGGCAGCACCTGTGAATGAATGAATAGGGGACATTTCGGGTCAGGACGCTTTTTCAGCCGCATGTTACGATGGTTGACAGTAACAGTAAGGAGCCTTTGGGTGTGCCTAATTGTATACAGACGAGAAGAAAGATTCAACAAACTAATGGTAATGTATTGAGGATAACGTTTCAGACATTCACAAGATGAAGCAAGAGAAAGAACACACTTGGAGTATTGCGTGCAGTACTCGTCGCCAGGATATAGAAAGATGGTATACCGTTGGCAAAAATGTAGCATAGATTCATCAGCATGTTACCCACAATTGTTGGTTTGAGTTACTGGGAGGTTTTGTTTTCTGTGGAGCGTAGTAGGTTCAGGGGTGGCCTTATTGGGGAATACAATAATATGAGTGACAAAATAAAGGTTCATTTTATCCGCCCTCCCCACCACCACCACAAGCCGCGGATATGATTATAATGCTCATGGTTTAACGTGGGTGGGGGAGAGTGCAGAGGCACTGCAAGGTTAACCTTTTCACTTTGTGCTGTCCATGTCTGGAATGAGCTGCCAGAGGAGACTACAGATGAATATTGAATTGTAACAGTTAAAATATATTTGGACAGACATATATATCTGATGCCACAATGCCCAATGCTCACAGATGGCCAATCGCAATGGATTTAATTTACATATGCCTTTGCTCCAGCGTGCAAAGGCAACACGCGCTGGCATTTGTGTCTCTGACTCCTTCTCCCTCCCACTGTCCATCTGTGTTCCTGTTCGTGTCCCTCTCTGTGAATGAGCAAGTTCTGCAGATTCGGAGGTCACCGGGGACAGGTGAGATACTGGGGAGGTGAAGAGGGGGAGTGGGGGGATTGAGGGAGAGGGGGGAGTGGGGGAGGTGAGGAGGGAGAGTGTGGGAATAGAGTGCGAGGAGTGGGGAATTGATGGACTCCCCCTACCCCTCTCCCTCCCCTTCTCCCTCTCCCTCCCCACTCTTCCTCTCCCTCCCCTCCTCCCAACACCTCTTGCCCCCCACCATTCCCCCCTCCCCCATCTCCCTCTCCTCACCTCTCCTCCCCCTCCCGCTCCCCCTCCCGTTCCCCCTCCCACCCCTCTCTCACCCCCACCCCCCACCACTCTCTCCCCCATCCCCTTCTCTCTCTCTCTCCACACCCCCCTTCGCCTACCCCTCTCTCCCTCTTCCACCACTCCCCCTACCCCTCTCCCCTCCCTCCCCACTCTTCCACTCTCTCCCCCCTTCCCCCACCCCTCTCCCTCACCCACCCCTCTCGCTCTCCCTCCCTCCCCACTCTTACCCTCTCCCCTCCCCACTCTTCCCCCTCCTCCTCTCCCCCTCCCTCAACATTCTTCCCCCTCTCTCGCCCACCCCTCCTTACCCCTCTCCCCCTCCCTCCATTCTTTTTACCCTCTCCCTCCTCCCTCCCCTAACTCCTCCCTCTCCCCCACCCCTCTCTCCCCATCCCCCACCCCTCTCTCACCTCCTCCCTTCTCTCCTCCTCCCCTTCCCCCCTCTCTCCCCCTCTCCATCTCCCTCTCTCCTCTTCCACCCCCTCTCTCCCCTATCCCCCACCCCTTGCTCCCCTCCACCCCCTACCCCTGTCTCCCTCTTCCACCACTCCACCCTACCCCTCACCCCCTCCCACCCCACTCTTCCCCTCTCTCTCCCCCTCCCCCACCCCTCTCCCTTCCCCCTACCCTCTCCTTCCCCCCAATCCCCTCTCTCCACCTCTGCCCCCTTCCCCCCCTCCCCCTTTACATATTCCTGTTGAGTTTTTCCTCCTCCTTAATTTATTTTGCAAATTAGAAAATGTGGTTATTAATTTCCACACTTTTTTAGTAAAAAAGTCAAACAAACGTCAAATCAAGCTGCTGCGTGCGTCACAGTGCCATCTCACAGATGTACAATCACAATGGATCTCAGTTGCATGTGCCACCACAATGGGCCAGGTGTGGGAGATTGCAACCTTCGCGTGCACAATCAAATATAGCAAGTTGTCCAACCCCCCTGCCTACCCCCTCCCCATCTACCCCTCCCCCTCTACCATCCTCCCTCTCTACCATCCTCCCTCTCTACCATCCTCCCTCTCTACCATCCTACCTTTCTATCCACCCCTCCCCTCCCCGCTCTCCTCCCCATCCCCGTCTCTCCCTTCCGCACTTCCCTTCCCACCCTCTCCCTCCTTCCCCCCTCTCCCTTCCCCTCCCCCTTGCCTCTCCCCCTCGCCTCCCCTACCCTCTCTCCCCTCCCCCTCTACCCTCCCCTCTCTTTCCCCTCCCTCCCTCCCTCCCCTCTCACCCTCCCCTCTCTATCCCTACCCTCTCTCCCCTCCCCCTCTACCCTCCCCCTCTACCCCTCTCTTTCCCCTCCCTCCCCTCTCTATCCCTCCCCTCTCTCCCCCTGCCCTCTCTCTCCCCTCCCCCTCTCCCCTCCCCCTCTACCCTCCCCCTCTACCGTCCCCTCTCTTTCCCCTCCCTCCCTCCCTCCCTCCCCTCTCTATCCCTCCCCTCTCTCCCCCTGCCCTCTCTCTCCACATCCCCCTCTCCCCTCCTTCCCCGTCCCTCTCCACCTCCCCCTCTCCATTTCCCCCTCTCTCCCCCTCCTTTCCGTGCGTCTCCATGCCCTCTCCCCTTCCAGCCCATCCCCCCCCTGCCTCCACCCCTACTATCTCCCCTCACCCCCCTCCCCCTCTCTCCCCTCCTGGTGGTTAGTGGTGTGTTTTCGGGGGGGGGGTTAGTGTGTGTGTGTTTGGGGGGGGGGGTTAGTGTGTGTGTGTCCCATCCCCCTCTCCCCTCCTCCCTCTCTCCTCCCTCCTGTCCATATCCTCCTCTCCACCTCCCCTATCAATTTCCCCCTCTCTCCCCTTCTACCCGCCTCTCCACCCCCTCTCCCCCTCATCTCCCTCCCCTCTCTCTCTCTCTTTATCTGCCCCACTCTCTTTGCCCCTCGAGATATGGTTGGGATGGGGTAAAAGGAACCAGCCAAGGGGAGTGGTTAGCGTGTGTGTGTGGGGGGGAGTGGTTAGTGTGTGTGTGTGTGGGGGGGGCTGGTTAGTGTGTGTATGTGGGGGAGTGGTTAGTGTGTGTGTATGTGGGGGGCTGGTTAGTGTGTGTATATGGGGGGGTGGTTAGTGTGCGTGTGAAGCTGCAGCACCCCCCCCCCCCCCCATCCCAGGCAAACGCGCGTTGGGGAACAGACCCAGCAGGTCTGCACTTGCTCTAGTATATTACTAAAAGTCTGATCTTGACCACTTCCTGTTTTTCTGTTTCATGATTTTAGAAATAACGCTGTGATTTTGGTCATCTTACTCAGAGTCCCCCTCCACTGCGCAGGACAAGAGGAATTTTCCCATTGATGAAAATTAAAAGAGTTATTAACGTTTAAAAAATGTTGAGATTTTCTCTGCTGCCCCTGCTGGTGGGAGGGGGAGGGATTATAAAACCAGGAAGTGTTGTGCCTCAGTCAGCCTCTGCAAGATGGGGAAGTGAGAGGGTCATGTCTCTCAGTCTGAGCAGTGAATAACACTGAACACATGTCTACTAAATTGTGAGTGTGGTTTTATTGACCTTGTGTGCCCTTAATGTGGTTTGAAAATGAAAATGTGGTTGGTTTGAAGTAAAAGCACTGCAAATTACTGGTGGGGGTTTGGGTTGAAGTAAAAGCACTGCAAATGGTTGGTGGGGATTGGGTTGAAGTAAAAGCACTGCAAATGGTTGGTGTGGGTTGGGTTGCAGTAAAAGCTCTGCAAATGGTTGGAAGTCTAAACTTGACAACTTCCTGTTTGCACTGTATATTGATTTTAGATAAAACACTACCACTTAGATGATTTTTGGCCATCTTACTCAGTCCCCCTCCACTCATCAGGTGCAGAGGATTCTCCCCATCGATGAAAAATAAAAGTGTTATTAGTGTTTAAAAAACGTTGAGAAATCTCTCTCCTGTCAATCACGCCATGAAGGCAAAACCTATTCCGGTGGGAGGGGCTGGATTATAAAACCCGGAAGTGTGTGTGTGTGGCTCAGTCTCTGCATGGTGGGGGAGGGACGGGTCGCGACTGTCTGAGTTCTGAATCAAATGAACACACTGAATGTCTACTGAACTGTGAGTGTGGTGTTTTTGTGTGGTTTATATATATATGGATGTTTTGCACATATTCCAGCATTATGTTGGAATATGTTATTCCAGAGATTTACTCCAGCATTTAGTCTCTATCTTCAGTCCAAATCCAAATCTGTTCGACGTGTGTAATTTGTTTTGAATGGCCTTATACTATGTTGTACTTCTCTATGAGTCGATGCGCCACAACTCGAATGGCGCGCTTTGACAAGCATAGCAGCCTTCTGTCGTCATACCTTATCTCAGTACATCGCATGATTTATTGCTATGGATTGTTTGGTTTCGCATCGAGGAGCAATTTTCGACAAATGTGTCACCACACGCGCACCCACATGTACAGTAAACACTGTAATACCGAATTCCTTCCCGTATTTGATCAATATTTTGATATTCGCCGCTGATTCATTTCAACATGAGGTTTGTCACATTGATCAGACGATAGAAATCAATCGTGCTAAATGTCTTGTTCGCACACTGTCTAACTCTGTTTCTGATTTCAGAGGGCAATAGGAACAATAAACATGTACCCCAAGGTCTCCGACTTCCACAACATTCTCTGGCGCCTTGCAATGTACCGTGTAAGTCCGGTGAAACTTCCCAAACCTTCGCAAACGCTGTTCATCGATGGCGCCTAATTTCTAAGGAAACGGTAGGCACATCTGTTTACAGCAGATTCCGATCCTCTTCAGTGTTTGCAATTGCCACCGAGATATATGCATGGATGCCAAAGATGTGAGTAATCCAGTGATTTGATGCTTTATAATCATTCTATGAGTATTTCAATCGTCTGCCCAATTTATTAAATGTCTGTAATCTGAATGCTGTCCTCGGTGCAAAAACAGTTACCAACTCTCCACAGTATGAGAACAACGAAGATTTTCGATGTTTTTACCTTTCAATTAATTTGTAAATAGATATGCTTGGCTGCTTGCATAAATGTCCATTCAATTATATTAAAAAGATGCACCAAGCATCAATAAACACATGGTTTGGAAAGCGTGTTTCCTGACATAAACATTAAGCCATCGGTATTTAATACGTATTTATGTGAAATGATCGTGTTGCCTCACGTGGAAGCACAAAGCTACCGACTGTCATATGCGTTGCTGCATATGCGTTGCTGCATATGCGTTCGAAAAAGACATCGGAGTTCCATTAACTTTTATTCGGCCTCCCAACGGATTTTATTAGATTAGCGTGCTATTTACAAAGATGTCCATTCAGTGTAAGTACAAATTTCACTCCATTCTTCAGCTCCTCTCGGAATTTCTTCTGTGACAGTGTATAGATACATGTGTTGGTGCAGGTGCTGAGGAATTTAAACATAAACCCAAATTGCTGCAGGATATATATTGAGTTACTCATATATCTGTCTGAGTAAAAATAATTTTGCGTTTGCCAGTTCATAGAAGATATCACATAAGGCATCCACAATAATATGAAATTGGCTGATATAGTGAACAGCAAAACCATTGACTTTCTCCTGTTTTCCACTTCTGAATCCTTCTGATTCTCGCTGTTGTTCCGCAGACCTTGGCGGACTCTATTTGCCGCAATTATGTGCCTCACCGTCAACCCATTAAACAGGAGAATTAGCGCAATTGGTAATAATGGTGTTAGGATACTGTCAATTAACTCGTACGCTTTCCACACAGATGAAGTGGAGTATCCTGCTATAAAGATGCATCGCCATGGCACGTTGTCGATGATGGCGTAAGGCTCTATTGCAAAGTAAAACGGAACACATCTCGCACAGCTCAAAATTGTCACGACTACTATCACCACCGTCGCAGTTCTTTCACTGCAATACCTTATCTGAAACTTTTGGCAGCAAATTGCGATGAAGCGGTCGAAGGTGAAACCCACCGTGAGCCAAACGGAACAGTCCGTGGTTGCAACCCTCAAAACAAGTGTCAGAGCGCATATTGGTGTGATGAGCAATGTACTGGAAAACACATAGATAACATTTGTCTGCTCCACTATTGCAACGACGATAACTACCATGAGGTCTGCCGCCGCCATTCCCACCAGGTATCGAGTGATGCATTTGGAAAGGCCGCATTTCCCACGGGAGAGGATCGCGATTGCCATTACGTTAACTACATGGAAACAAGGCGAACAATAGTGATAAATTGCTAAACGCAGCCAATCTCATCGGCTCCTGTCAGTGTACTCGGGGAAACACGTCCCAACCGTGGTGAAATCGATTCCTATCCTGGAGCTAATTGCAACGACCACCGGACGAAATATGTTTCTGTCAAATAAATAACGGATCCGAACGATAATTAACTTATAACCATATAACCATATAACAATTACAGCACGGAAACAGGCCATCTCGGCCCTTCAAGTCCGTGCCGAACAACTTTTTTCCCTTAGTCCCACCTGCCTGCACTCATACCATAACCCTCCATACCCTTCTCATCCATATGCCTATCCAATTTATTTTTAAATGATACCAACGAACCTGCCGCCACCACTTCCACTGAAAGCTCATTCCACACCGCTACCACTCTCTGAGTAAAGAAGTTCCCCCTCATGTTACCCCTAAACCTCTGTCCCTTAATTCTAAAGTCATGTCCTCTTGTTTGAATCTTCCCTATTCTCAAAGGGAAAAGCTTGTCCACATCAACTCTGTCTATCCCTCTCATCATTTTAAAGACCTCTATCAAGTCCCCCCTTAACCTTCTGCGCTCCAGAGAATAAAGACCTAACTTACTCAACCTCTCTCTGTAATTTAGCTGTTGAAACCCAGGCAACATTCTAGTAAATCGCCTCTGTACCCTCTCTATTTTGTTGACATCCTTCCTATAATTGGGCGACCAAAATTGTACACCATACTCCAGATTTGGTCTCAATTGGCCTTGTACAATTTTAACATTACATCCCAGCTTCTATACTCAATGCTCTGATTTATAAAGGCTAGCATACCAAAAGCTTTCTTTACCACCCTATCTATATGAGATTCCACCTTCAAGGAACTATGCACGGTTATTCCCAGATCCCTCTGTTCAACTGTATTCTTCAATTCCCTACCGTTTACCATGTACGTCCTATTTTGATTTGTACTGCCAAGGTACAGCACCTCACATTTATCAGCATTAAACTCCATTTGCCATCTTTCAGCCCATTTTTCCAACTGGCCTAAATCATTCTGTAGACTTTGGAAATCCTCTTCATTATCCACAACACCCCCTATCTTGGTATCATCTGCATACTTACTAATCCAATTTACCACCCCTTCATCCAGATCATTGATGTACATGACAAACAACAAAGGACCCAACACAGATCCCTGAGGCACCCCACTAGTCACCTGCCTCCAACCCGACAAACAGCCATCCACCATTACCCTCTGACTTCTCCCATTCAGCCACTGTTGAATCCATCTTGCTATTCCTGCATTTATACCCAACAGTTGAACCTTCTTAACCAACCTTCCATGAGGAACCTTGTCAAAGGCCTTACTGAAGTCCATATAGACAACATCCACTGCTTTACCCTCATCAATTTCCCTAGTAACCTCTTCAAAAAATTCAAGAAGATTAGTCAAACATGACCTTCCAGGCATAAATCCATGTTGACTGTTCCTAATTAGACCCTCTTTATCCAGATACTTATATATATTATCTCTAAGTATCTTTTCCATTAATTTGCCCACCACTGAAGTCAAACTAACCGGTCTATAATTGCTAGGTTTACTTTTAGAACCCTTTTTAAACAATGGAACAACATGCGCAGTACGCCAATCCTCGGGGACTATTCCCGTTTCTAATGACATTTGAAATATTTCGGTCATAGCCCCGGCTATTTCTACACTAACTTCCCTCAATGTCCTAGGGAATATCCTGTCAGGACCTGGAGACTTATCCACTTTTATATTTTTCAAAAGTGTCAGTACTTCTTTTACTTTGAAACTCATAGTATCCATAGCTATTCTACTAGTTTCCCTTACCTCACATAATTCAATATCCTTCTCCTTGGTGAATACCGAAGAAAAGAAATTGTTCAATATCTCCCCCATCTCTTTTGGCTCTGCAGATAGCTGTCCACTCGGTCTCTCCAATGGACCAATTTTATCCCTTGTTATCCTTTTGCTATTAATATAGCTGTAGAAACCCTTTGGATTTACTTTCACCTTACTTGCCAAAGCAACCTCATATCTTCTTTTAGCTTTTCTAATTTCTTTCTTAAGATTCTTTTTACATTCCTTATACTCCTCAAGCACCTCATTTACTTCATGCTGCCTATAATTATTGTAGATCTCCCTCTTTTTCCGAACAAGATGTCCAATTTCCCTTGAAAACCAGGGCTCTTTCCAATTTTTACTGGTTTCTTTCAACCGAACAGGAACATAAAGATTCTGTACTCTTAAAATTTCCCCTTTAAATGTCTTCCATTTCTCCTCTACATCTTTCCCATAAAACAAAATGTCCCAGTTCACTCCTTTTAAATCATCTCGCATCTCGTTAAAGTTAGCCTTTCTCCAATCAAAAATCTCAACCCTAGGCCCAGTTCTGTCCTTCTCCATAATTATATTGAAACTAATGGTATTGTGATCACTGGATCCGAAGTGCTCCCCAACGCATACCTCCGCCACCTGTCCCGTCTCATTTCCTAACAGGAGGTCCAGCACTGCCCCTCCTCTAGTAGGCACCTCTATGTATTGCTGCAAAAAACTATCCTGCACACATTTTACAAACTCCAAACCATCCAGCCCATTTACAGAATGTGTTTCCCAGTCTATGTGTGGAAAGTTGAAATCTCCCACAATCACTACCTTGTGCTTACTACTAATATCTGCTATCTCTTTACATATTTGCTCTTCCAATTCTCGTTCCCCATTTGGTGGTCTATAATATACCCCTATAAGTGTTGCTACACCTTTCCCACTTCTAAGTTCCACCCAAAATAGCCTCCCTTGATGAGCCCTCCAATCTATCCTGCCAAAACACTGCTGTAATATCTTCCCTGACTAGCAATGCAACACCTCCACCTCTTGCCCCTCCAGCAAGACTTGTTCAATTTAAAATTGTCAAACGTTGGGAAAATGGCTGTTAAGACATACCAACATCACTAATAGCTCGGTTACATAGTTTGGTTCAGTAATCGAGTTGACATATATGATAAGATATTGGAAGAGCAGTGCATTTTAAATAATGTAATATGATTAAAAGTAAAGAAAAAATATTTCCGCAAGGGTAGGGAGCTGACGATCGCAATAAAACGGCCACGGATATGCCTCTGGCTCTGTAATCTCTTAAATAACATCGGAATGATAATGGCCAATGTCTTATGAACACATGTTCTCCATCCGGCTGGTTGAATTAGTCAAACAGGTCACAGAAAGTAACCATGATTTTTTTAAACTTAGGTATGAAATTACAAATAACATTTTGCTATGCTAGCATTTGGTAAATATTCCAAATCAGAAATACATTAAAATGTCGGTAACATAGGTCGGCTATCACAAGAGAGTGGCGAGAAATATATTCCAGTTTCTTACCTCAGATAGACAAGATGTCAGTAAATTAAAAGGGTTTAGGACTTCGCTCATCGCTTTACGTCTATAAGCGGCTCGCCCGACGTAGAGATGAACATCAAAGCGTAGTGAGGCCTCGGAAGCGACCGTGCCCATATATAAAGGTCACCTCGAGGATATGTCCCGATAGTCTTTAACAAGAGGCGGCTCACGTGGAGCCGTCCTTCTGTGGTAGTCCATTGGACTTGGGAGGATTTGTTTGTAACAGCGAGAGTACGTCATGCGAAATCCAGAGCATTGCACATATTATTACCATCACATGAATAACACGCGATTAAAATATTTTAATTATTCATATCTATGAAAGAATGAAGAATTCTTACAACGTTTGTACATAAATTATTCAAAATCAATACATAGAATGGAAAGCAATTAAGCGTCCGGTTATTTGTCTCTTCCTGCTGTAAAAATCTACCGAAGTATACTGCACATGACAATGGATCTTGAATTACACGTACAGCGCGTCAGCCCTCGAGGTCTGTGTCGTACGCTGCTAAATATAAACTAATATCCTTTACATGTGCGTGATCTATATGTCTTCAATCCCTCCATATTAATGTGCCAATGTAAAAGTCGTTTAGAAGCGGCCATCAAATATTGTACCATCAGAGCGTTGGCAGCGCATTCTAAGTACTCGGCATTCACTGTGCAAAAACCAACCTCGCACATCTTACTTAAAATTTACTCTTCTCAAATTAAGTGTATGCCATCTTTTATTTGACACTTTCACCCACAATGAAACATGTTCTGACTATCTACCCTGCATATTTTGTCAACATCAAAAATGCACCAGTAATGATTTTGAAACTGTAGCGGGATAAAATGTTGGCCACAGAAAACACCAGCGATAGTCAGTTAATTGTTTGAACGGACAAAATATCTACATCGAAGAGTAAACAGTGCGAGAAAATCAGATTTTAAAAGACTCTAAAAGCTTGAAACCTGAAAATGAAGCGAGGAAGCATATGTGATTGACATAACGGTCGACGTTTTAACATACACCAGGGGTAACAAGAGAAAGAACCACACCAAAATAGTCAGCTTCTATTTCTTACCCGGTATACCAATCGCGGCAAGAACAGGATAGAATATGCTCGCGATGTAGTAAATTGCTGGGTGTCCCATTTTCTATCCGAAGCAGCGAATTTGGAAAATGCTCTAACTCCTCTCATCCACTGGTGTTTGGTTTCGCGACCTATTATACAATCAGGTCACATCGACGGTGACAATTAGTGCGACCGTCTCTTCAGTCAACTCAGACACAGCCCAGTGAACGAAGAACCCGTAAACAATTTGCGCTCATTGCATCATTGTACAATGAAGTTGGCACCTCAAGGGATGACGCAAACATTTTTGTTTTTAATTTCTTGTGACTCCACTCAGACGGCAATATTGTAAGCTCAGATTTTATTCGGGGATATTGAAGAGTGAATGTAATTTAATTTAGGACGAATATCACTTTTGACAAGTGCAACTACTTATAAATAGTTTCACTTGCAAAACTAAGGAAGGGGTATTACTTTGCTGGGTTAAATGAGGGAGTGTCTGCCTGGATCGGAGAATTCAAAGCAATCTCCTGAATTTCTGTCGAATTGAACGTTCTGACCTTTACCCGCACGTGGATGAGATGCAGCACAGAAATTGTCACCATTTACTAAACTCTAAATACATCAACATTTGGAATGTACTTCGATGAACACATTGCATTCGTTTCATCAAACTTGTTGGGGTTTCTATCAAGGTTGAAGAGCAAAGACTTTGAACAGAACATTTGGCGATAAGGCCCGACGCACCAGGACCTCTACCAAAAAATGTCCTGGACCAGCCACGTCGAACCTATGGCAAATATAGCCTACCGATGCCTCCACTTCCTCGGAACGCTTAGGAAGTGCGGCATGTCCCCATCCTCTACCGATGCACAGTGGAAACGACTTCATGAGGATGCATTACAGCATGATTTGTTTGACTGCTACTTTCGTTTTGCTAAACACATTCGTTCAGTCCGCCTCGATCTACCTGAACTCACAGTTGCCAAGCACTTTAATTTCCCTGCCCATTCCCACACTGACATATCTGTACGAGGCCTCTTCCATTGTCAACGTGTGACCAAACGCAAATTGGAGGAACAGCATCTCATATTTCGCTTGGAAAACTCACAACACACATAAATGAATATTTATTTTATTAATTTCAAGTAACCCTTGCACCCCCTTCCTCTCTCCATTCCTCACCCACCCAAGTGGTCTTGTTCTGTCTCATTGCCTATTCTCGTTTTCCTGAGGCTGCAGATAACAACGGTCTGTTTCCTTTATCATGTTACGTGTTTCCATATCGTTCATTTATTTATGTTACATCTCTCTACATCGCCCTCTTTTTCTCTCGTTCCCCTTTCCCCTGACTCTTAGTCGGAAGTAGGGTCTCGGCCCAAAACTTTACCTGTTCCTTTTCTCCCGAGATGCTGTTTGACCCATTGAGTTATTCCACCTTTCTGTGTCCATCTATAGTATGTGAACAGTTCCATTTAAGGACGGAATAAATTGCAGCGTTGTGGACGTTGCTCAGACGTTCAAGAAAAATCAACTTCCCACCATTGACACCATCTATATTTCACACTTCCTCGACCAGAGAACTAGCATAATCAGTGTACAGCCTCACCCCGGTCACTCCTTTTCTACCCTCTCCCGTCAGACAAGATGTGCAGAAATTTCAAAACGTATATCTCCGGACTAAGGGACAGTTTCTTCTCTGCTCATATCAGACAACTTGACGGTCCTCTCCTCAGCTCAGCTGCGGTCCTGACATCCCATCTACTTAATTTGAGACTTTTAAACGATATATTTTATACACTTGTCCTTATGCTGCCCACTGTGGATAGCGTTATTGTGGTCGTGCGCCGCCACAAGTCCAGGGCTGATCACATTCCGCAGCCCTGCAATCATCCTTAGAACACCTGGATATTAAGGACACCTACGTCAGCCATCATCATCATCGTTGGAAACATCTTACAATGCTCTGTACCACGGTGATCGCAACTTGTACTGAAGTGCGGATGGTCGTTGGCTCGCCAGGAGCTCATCCGCCCTTTGACAGGTCTTGTTTTTGGGACTGCTGGGGGCCCAGAGCCCCCTCCTCACCTGGCAAACCGTGGGGGAGACGATTTAGTCGCCGACTATCCGACCATGGAGCAGGTAGCACGGGATTACATGGTACCCGTGGGGGGGGGGGGGGGGGGAAGACATCCCCCTGCCTGACCATTTACTGCAGCTCTGTTTAAATATCATTATCCCAACCAAGCTGATGTCCAAAACTCGTAGAAACAGGATTTGGCACACACCTCTGCAACTGCATCATGTACATCCAGGCAATAAGCAGTGATAATACGTGACAAGTTGTGCTCTGCGATAATTTTCAACGCTGCTGCCCTAAAATGATGCGTTTGTGGCCCCTTACTACACTACAGGGCCTGTCCTACAAGCATGCAACTATGCGATGAACGCGATCAAACTAGAAGCGGGGGCCGAGCGGAGGTCGGGTGATCCCTGTACAGGGCCGTTCCCACCAGCATGTGCCTGCATGCGGCAAGCGCGACCAAACCGGCAGCAGGGGCCGCGCGGAGGTCGGGTGAGTGGCGCAACGCGGCGCAAAGTGAGGCGAACTTGGAGAGAAGTCTAAGGTAGGTTCGCCAGGACAGAGAGGGGCACACAGAGAGGGGCACCGAGACACACACACATACAGGGCCACGGAGCCACACACATAGAGGGTCACGGAGGCACTTACAAATAGTTTCACGGAGGCACGATGTCCGGGCGGTGTGTAAATGTCGCGGCGACTGCGAGCCGACAAACCGTTGCCGCGCGGGATGTTTGGACATTGTCGGTTTTTCGGAGCCCCGCGCGGCGTCGGGACGAACTCGGGACGAACTCCGCACAATTCCGCACGGCTCCGGCGATCGAAGTGGGACCGGCCCCGCGACGCCGGACGGCTCAAGCGACCACGTTAGGTCGCGCTAATCGCATCGAGTTGCATGCTGGTGGGACAGGCCCTTAAACGTCGAGGCGACTGCGAGCCGACAAGCCGTTGCCGCGCAGAATTTTTGGACATATTCAGTTTTCCGGAGCCCCGCGCGATGTCGGGACGAACTCCGCACAATTCCGCACGGCTCCGGCGAGCGAAGTGGGACCGGCCCTGCGACGCCGGACGGCTCAAGCGATCACGTTAGGTCGCGCTAATCGCATAGAGTTGCATGCTTGTAGGACAGAATCCGACTCAATTTACAAGTTCGCACCTGACAGCGCCGCAGTGGCTCCTATATCAAAGAATGACGATGCATAGTGCCTGAAGGCATTTGAGAACCTTGTATCCTTGTGCCAAGACAATATCTTATGATTTAATGTTAGCAAGACCAATTAGATTGTGATTGACTGCAGGAAACGAAGCAGTACACACACCCCGGAACACACTGATGGCGTCGAAGTGGAGATGGCCGGAGACTTGAAATTCATGAGAAGAAATATAATCAGCAATTCGGCCTGGAACACCCACGTCAAAACAATGACCAAGAGAGCACAATAACTCATCCACCTTCCTTGGAAGGCTCATGAAGATCCGTATGTCCCTACCAAACCTCAACACTTATACAGATGCTTGGAAGAATCACGCGAATCAACCTCCCGTCCATGTACCACATCTACGCTTCACGGTGCCTCAGCAACGCAACCAGCATTATTAAAGACCAGTTACACTCCGGTTACTTCCTCTTTTCCCCTTCATCCTTACATCCTCGCGCCTCAGGCACATCCTCACGCGCTTCAGATTCTCTTCCCATCTGTCATCGCCACTGAACCGTCCTTACAACAGCAAGAGCGTGGTTGTGACCTCCCATCTACCTCACTGATTTTGTCAACATTTATATATTGCTACATGTTATACAGGGATATTTGAATATGTTTATATTTGGATTTTTGAAAGGGAACACATGCTTGACTAATCTGGAATTTTTTGAAGATGTAAGAAGTAGAACTGATATGTTCTACTGATATGAAAAAAAAGAAAATTTGCCATAACACATTGATTAAAAATCTTGAGACAGTTGTCCAGCAAGCAGTAGAGTTTGGGTCAGTAACAACGTGGTGAATAGGAACGATACCTGGAGCGCAATCAATATCATCTACTGTAGCCAGTTGATGTGGTGTATCTGGAGTTTCAGAAAGCCTTTGAGTGGTCCCACACAAGAGATTTGTGTGCAAAATTAGAGCACATGGTATTGGCGGTGGGGTATTGACCTGGATTGAGAACTGGTTGGCAGACAGGAAGCAGAGTGCAAGAAGTAACGGCTCTTTTTTGAGAATGGCAGGCAGTGACTAGTGGGGTGCCGAAAGGCTCGGAGCTGGGAGTATAGTAATTTACAATATATATTAGCGATTTAGACAAGGGAATTAAATGTAGCATCTCAAAGTTTCCGGATTACACAAAACTGGGTGGCAGTGTGAGCTGTGAGGAGGAGGCTATGAGGCTGCTGGGTGAATTCGATAGGTTGGGTGAGAGAGCAGATGCATTGTAGATGCAGTATAATGTGGATAAATGTAAGGTAATCCACTTTGGTGAAAATAACAAGAAGGCAGTCTGAATTTTGTTAGGTTAGGAGCAGGAGACGTGCAACGAGACCTGGCTGGCCTTGTACAGCAGTCACTGAAAGTAAGCATGCAAGTACAGCAGGCAGTGAGGAAAGCAACTGGCGTGCTAGCCTTCATAGCGAGAGGATTTGAGTACAGGAGGAAGGAAGTCTGCAGTTGTACAGAGGCCTGGTGAGACCGCACCTGGAGCACTGTGTGCAGTCTTGATCTGCTTATTTGAGCAATTACATTCTTGCTATTCTTGCAGCCTGGGTTAACCAGGTTAATTGCCGAGACGGCGGGACTAACATATGATGAAATAACGGATCGACTGGGATTATATTCACTAGAATTTAGAAGGATGAGAGGGTATTACACAATTCTTAAGTGATTGGATGGGATAGATGCACTTTTTTTTAACCGATGTTGGAGCAGTCCAGGACCTGGGGTCATAGTTTAAGAATAAGGGGTAGGCCATTTAGCACTGAGAAGAGGAAAAACGTTTTCACCCAGTGAATCTGAGGAATAATCTGCCACAGAAGGTAGTGGAGGCTAATTCACTGGATGTTTTTCAAGAGAGTCAGATTTAGCTCTTCGGGCTAAATGAATGAAGGGTAATGGGGAAAAAGCAGAAATGGGTTACTGATTTTGGATTATCAGCCATGATCATATTGAATGGCGGTGCTGGCTCGAAGTGCCGAAATGGCTACTCCTGCTTCCTTTTCTAAGGCTAAAGGGATCAGGGGGTATGGAGAGAAGGCAGGTACGGGATACTGAGTTGGATGATCAGCCATGATCACATTGAATGGCGGTGCAGGCTCGAAGGGCCGAATGGCCTACTCCTGCACCTATTTTCTATGTTTCTATGTTTCTATGTTTCTACGTTTCTATGTTTCCATATCCGTTATCGTATGTCTGTACACTGTGGACGGCATCACGAGAATTGTGTATTGTCTATTCGTTGACTATTAGTTAAGTGTACCGAGGTATTAGAAAACTAAACTGATCTAAACTGAATAATCTAATTTCTTATCCTTGGCGTTTGATGCCAAGAGCTTAGTTTTTCTATATATATGCATTTATTTCCGTTAATTTAGATTAGTTTGGTATCATCCTGTTTACCGACGTACAACATTTTTCACTGTATTTCTTAGACACCTTTTCTATCAACGTCTTGGGGCTATAAAGCATGAAGACATGCCCTTCAGCCCACTTTGTACAGGTCCGATCAAGTGGGCCTACTGAGCTAGTCTCATTTACCAATCGATGCAATTATCCACAGCCTTCATAACTTCACACCCTGCATCTGACCAACTGACTTTTAAAAGTAGGAAACTAGACGTGTATCCTCTTCAATAACTTCCTCTGAAATCTCATTCCAGATTCGGTTCAATCTCCGAAATAAGACGTTGGCCTGACATTCATTTTAAATCTCAAATTGATCACCGTAATCCTATGCAGTCTGGATTTATAATACAACTCGACTAAGTGGGACCCGTTGCGTCGCAGTCACACGGGAGGCCTGGTCCCCCAATGCAACCCATTCCCTAATGCAATATTCCTCCATGGTGTGTGAGAGGGGGTGGTGCGGGGAAGAGGAGGTGTGTGTTGTGGGGGAGGGTGGGTAGTGTGGCGCAGGTGGGTTGGTGTGGGGGAGGGGGTCGTGTGTGAAGGGGTGTTGGGGGGGGGAGGGGGGTCGTGTGAGTGAGGGGGTGTGGGGGAGGGGTTGGTGTGTGGGAGGGGGTGGTGGTGTGGGGGAGGGGGAAGTGGTGTGGGGGAGGGGAGGTGGTGTGGGGGAGGGGAGGTGGTGTGGGGGAGGGGAGGTGGTGTGGGGGTGGGGGAAGGGGGGAGCAACGGGGAGGGGTAAAGGGGGGTGAGGGTGTGTGTTTGGAGGGGGGTGTGGGGAGGAGGGGGGAGTGCGGAAGGGGGGAGGGGATGTGGAGGTGGTGGGAGGGGGTGGTGTGGGGTGGTGGAGTGGTGTGGGAGGCGTTGGGGGGTTTGGGGGAGGGGGATGGGAAGTCGGGCTATGTGGGGAGGAGGGGGTGTGGGGAGGATGGGGAGGTGGGGAAGGAGGGAGGGGGAATGGGGAGGGGGGAGGGGAAGGTGGGGTGGGAGGAGGGGGAGGGTGGGTAGGGGAATGTAGGTGTGGAGGTGGTGTGAGGGGGTGGGGTGGTGTGGGAAGGTGGAGTGATGTGGGAGGGGTTGGGTGGTGTGGGGGCGATGGGGTAGTGTGGGGGTGGGGAAACTGGATGAACGGGGGGGTAAAGGGGGTTTGTAAGTATGTGGGGAGGGGGGTATGGGGGGAGGGGCGGTGGGAAGAAGGGCGATATGAGGGGGGGAGGGGGCTGTGTGGGGGAGGCAGGCACTCCACTCAACGGCCACCGGCCACGGCACCACACAGCACCTCCCGGCTCCACACAGCGGCTTTCCCCACTCCACACAGCGGCTTTCCCCACGCCACACAGCGGCTTTCCCGACTCCACACAGCGGCTTTCCCCACTCCACATCGGCTTTCATGACGCCACACAGCGGCTTTCATGACGCCACACAGCGGCTTTCATGACGCCTCACAGCGGCTTTCATGACGCCACACAGCGGCTTTCATGACGCCACACAGCGGCTTTCATGACGCCACACAGCGGCTTTCATGACGCCACACAGCGGCTTTCATGACGCCACACAGCGGCTTTCATGACGCCACACAGCGGCTTTCATGAGGCCACACAGCGGCTTTCATGAGGCCACACAGCGGCTTTCGCGGCTCCACTCTTGTGGACCCAATCAGCACGGCTTGTTTACTCAGCCTTCGGGTTTTATTCTCCAGCGGGTGCCGGAAGGGGCGTTACCTTCATGGTGACTGACAGGCGAGGAGACCAATCTGCTGATCTCACGATTTTTAAACCTTCATAAATGATCTCATATTTCACCGATTGGAACAAACCTTGTGGCCCTGGAGCAGAGGATATCGCTGAATAAGGTGGTGAAAAGATCCTAGCAGTATAGGGTAGCGTTTTACCGCAAATTTAATTACAACGCAGACCGGAAGTGGTCAAGATGAGAGTTTTAGTAATAGTATAGATGCTCTGGAACAGCAAGTATTCACTTGATCTATGCCCCTAATTATATTCTTGGTCATCAATGACGTGATCCCAAGCCGTCTATGCTCTGAAGAAAAATGGCCCACCCGTCCCAACCTGTTATGACTCAAGGCTGCAGACTCACGTATTATAGCTCGTTAACCAGACATGATCAAAGTACACGGTGTAGTCTCGCCAGCAACCTGTACCTCTGTATCATAATGTCTCAACGTTTGTACTCTACCATTCCTATTGAAGAAATGCGTGCGAAGCACTCTTCGCCGTACTGTACGCCTGACCAATGTAAGACAATGGGTATGTTAAACCTAAATCAAACCATAAATCATCTACTTAAGATGTTTCTCACCGATATGATAGGGAGGAAGGAATCTTCCAGATCAGACTAATTTAATCGTCTTGCAAATCAGGTATGACCATTGTCATATTTGGCTATCCGTGAATACTCGGGGTTTTGCTGTTCTCAAGAGGGTTAGCCATGGCAAAACTAAAGCCCCTTGCCCAATTAGGAAACCGGAACGGAAACCTCTGGTGACCTTGCGCCCCACCCAAGGTTTCCATGAGTTCGCCGGAGGTTTTGGTCACTCGCCTTGGAAAGCCTTGAGCTGGATCGACCGAAGCGTGAGCTGCATCTACCGACACACAAACACATCGCGAAGGTGGGGGCCTTGGAGCGCGGAGGGACGAAGAGGATGGTAAACGGCTGCCACAGCGCACGGTAAGTCCTTTAGAGAGCGCGGGCGGGGAGAGAGAAGTAGAGAGAGGGGAGAGAGAGGGGAGAGAGAAGGGGAGAGAGAAGGTAGAGAGAAGGGGAGAGAGAAGTAGAGAGAAGCAGAGAGAGGGGAGAGAGAGGGGAGAGAGAGGGGAGAGAGAAGGGGAGAGAGAAGGGGAGAGAGAAGGGGGGTAGGTGGAGAGAAGGGGGAGAAGGAGTGGAGACAGTTCTAAGAAGTTTAATAAAAATTAGCGGGCATTTTACGTACCGGCAGGTCTTCTAGGTCGTGAACCTCTACTGAGCCAATCAAAATGGCCGGTCAGCGAAGGAGATTGCCTTCGACTGCCTGTAAGTAAACAGCAACCACACTCCACTGGCTTCGACCAAACGGCAACCTATCTTTAGTCGAGGCAGGTTTTGATCATGTTGAAACAATCGAAGCAACCTAGAAGAAGCCTCGACCAAGCGGAAACCACTTTCGACCATTAGGGAGAGTGACCAAAACCTCCGGTGACCTCATGGAAACCTTGGTTAGCAAGCAAGGTCACCAGAGGTTTCCGTTCAGGTTTCCTAAGTGGGACAGGGGCTTAAGTTTTAGCGTCTTGGTTCTCTGCTCCCAGAAGCTGTTGAAGTGATCACAATTAATTTATCCGTCCCAGCGAACGTTATTTCTATGTTCAGCGATGTTTTGGCAGCTATAATATGCTTCAATTGGAAATGCGCAATTCGGTAAAGCTACTTGACAATGTTCAAGCAAATAAGATAATTGTCTGAGTAGGGTCTCGACACGAAACGTCACCTATTCCTTCGCTCCATAGATGTTGCCTCACCCGCTGAGTTTCTCCAGCATTTTTGTCTACCGAAGATAGTTGGAGGTATCCACACTGTAATTAATTGTATATTGTTTTATTTGTGTTTAAACATACACCAAATCTATTAGCTTTGAATTGTGGATTCAATCCGGAGGATTTCCAAAACAATGTTTTATTTTTCTTGCCGACTGGACTTTTACATTAGACTACTTCAGCCTCTGAGTCACTCAGTTCAAACCGTCACAACCGAGGAGATCTCTCGGTCTGTCCATTCATTAAAGACCTGGCATATATCTTCCGGCACCTCACACAGATATTTAATTTCTTCACCTAATTACACATTTGCCCCTAATATACTTCTAAATTGCCTTCGGATTTATCTGAATCCCGTCAGTGATTGGGCATTTCTTCACTCACCTTGTCCTTCCTGGTTTCATTTTAAGATTCAGCCGGCAGTCATTTATGGTCTTACACTCTTCTACAGCGCGTTCGTTAATTTCTGCAAGTATTACTGTACCTGTTTTATTCTTTGACCAACCTTAAATGGTGTTCGATACACAGGATCCCGGTATTTGTTACGACCCGCGCTTCACCGTCCCAAATACACGTTGATCCTGAGTATTTTATGCTTTGATTATTTTATGATCCACACTATGGAGATGTAGAACTCCCTGCAAGAACATGTCCTCAATAACACTCTGCTATACTCTTCATTGTTATACGTGGGTTGGCCTGACCATTTTTAAACCAATTATTCCTGATCAAATCCTTGTATTTCAATAACTGTATTAAATAACAAAGTTCTGGTCACGATTTCAGAGCTCTCACGACACGTAGGCCCTGATCAGCTATTTCACTCAAAATACAGCACAATAATTAGCCTTACCTCTTTGGCTCTACATAATACGTGAAAACACGCTCAGAAATTTCGCTCCTTCGGTGCTATTACCTCTAAAGGCATGAAAGCTTTATTTGAGCAACTGAAATCGCCAAATGCGAAAACCATATTATTTTAATGAAATCCCTCTGCTGCTTGCGCGCACACTATTCATCTATCTCATGGGAACCGATGAGAGGCTTGTGATGCAATTACAGCCTCGTGAAACATACATTTGACTCCAGGTGGATCTATACATCTGAAGTGCCTTTCTGTATGTATCCCACAATATTGAAAAAAGACATCCAGTTATGAACAGTGTAAGAGTGCTCCATCTCCATACTCCACCTCACCCATCTGTTTCACCATAAGATTTTGATTTTGTTCTCCGGGATTACGAGATAACATTCCTGCCCGTCTTTTAAACAGTATAGGTGCCAGCAGTCTTAAGATATGTTAAGAAAGTTCGAGATCTGACCAAGTGAATACCACAATGTCGTTTGCAGAATGAACTGAAATCCCAGGGGTTTTGTAATCCGGATTTTGAAATTCGGCGAGAAAAAATCTGTTAAAATCTCCGCTTTCCGCGAGACAGTGGGAGTATCACTATTAAACGCTTGTTAAATGTCCCTATTAACATCGTACTAACACGATGTGTCACCAATAGTGTTTTGACCTTCAGGTATTACTGAAGGTATTCTCGGAGAATTTCTTAAAGCTGTCTGATGCGGGTACCATTACTATTTGAACTAATTGGATGTATTGGTGGATGGGAAAGATTTAAACGTGTCGAACGGGTTTCCTGGCTACGTTGCAGGTAAGTCCCCCATTCACGGTCACTCACGTTATTTAGTACTTTTGTCCCCATCTCTCTCTCTCTCTCTCTCCCCTCCAAAGTTGGTTCTTCTGTTTGCTACAATTTTATTTGCTTTAGTGTTATTTATCACATTGTAGCTTTTGAAAGATTCAAGCGGGTATCAGACGTTTTCTAGGGGGCTGAATCGGCCCGTTCGCGGGGCTGAATCGGCCAGTTCGCGGGGCCTTTCGTCGCCCGTCGCGGCTTAAAATCAAACTGCTGTGTCGAGGCTATCGAGGCTCCCGATGTTGAAGCCCCCGACGGCCGATTTCAAGACGCGCTGGGCGATGAAAGGCCCCACAAATGGGCCGATTCAAGCCCCACGATTCCGGGTGGGCGAAGCTGCTGTTGCTGGAGTTCGGAATCGGTCACCAACCAGGTCAGCTCCCGATGTTACCGTCCACAGGGCCCACGGCCGAAGCCTCGTGTGTGTGTGTGTCTGCGTGCGCGCGGCCATCAAGAAATCTCGAACCCAAATCGTGTTGCCCCATGCAGTTAGGGAATAGATTACATGCTAACGGACACGGAGCTGTCCGTCAAATAACGAAGCAGGACGCAAAGTTTTTCCAAACTCGAGATTCTTATCTATATACTTATAAAACTCTCACCTTGTCCTCTTCCGGTTTGCTTTGCTTTTTAATTTTACGCAAAAGCGGGTATACGATAACGCTACGATTTTTCGCCAACTTACTCGCCAGTCTCCTGTGCTGCAAGTGCATCAAGTTTTATTCCAAGCGGTGATATATTAGAAAAGTTGAAGGTCTGTTATTCACCGGGATGTCGATGCCCCTTCCGGTACCCGTTGTCAATCACCGGCGGCGAGAAAAAAAAACTGAAGAAGCGCGGGTAGGTGCTGTGTTCGCGGGCGGGGGCTGTGTTCGCTGGCGTTGGCGACCACCACCACCACGAGCCAGGGACCGGTGTGTGCAGCCGGGCCTGGGAGCCTCTGGGTGCGACAGGCGCCGGGGACGGGAGCTCATGAGTGAGTCCGGAGCCGGGTCTTGGAGCCAGTGAGCGCGGTCGGAGCCGGAGCCGGAGCCGAGAGCCCCAACCCACAAAACCCGCTGACCCTTCTTCACCCCTTCCCACCCCACACCCTACACACCCCACCCCCCACCCCACACACCCTCGCCCACACACCGCCCCCTCCCCCACACACCACAATCCTCCATCACACCCCTCATTCACCACACACCGCCCTCCCCACCCCCTCGGGACACTTCGTGACCCCCCCCCCCCCGAGCCGCAGTTTATGCACAGTGCGTACGGACGGGCAGCCGGACCTCATACGTACGTCCCCACGCAAAGGTTCTTTGCCCTGTAAGGAGGTATTAGGTGGGACCCGAGATGCGGACGCCATCGACGGCGAGGCTGGGCCACCTGGACTGGCTCGCTCAAGTCCAAATGGGCCGGCTTTTAGCGAGTCACCGACATGGTCTATTGCCGACCCCCATGTCCAATACAAAAGTCGTGGGCCTGTGCCGTAGCACCCAAAAATGACCTTCATTTGGGCGCTGTAAGGGCGACCTGTGGTGGTCTCGGCGGAGGAAGACATACTGACTGGCAAGATCTGGCGGCACAAGCCATGGAGCGACCCCATGCCGAGACGTTGGGACAGGAGGCAGGGCGCCGACCCTCCTGCAGACGTACCAACATGGATGACGGTGACTCCTGGGGGGTACCCGGACGTGGTGCCCACACACCAGAAGCCAAAGCAAAGATGTCGAAGTCAAAGAAGCGAATGGAAACGAGGCCGAAACGCCAAAAAACCGAAAGACGAAATGCCTACTAACCGAAAGGGCCGAACGCCTAAAAGCCAACAAACCGAAAAGCTGCGCCGCCTAATTGCAAACTTACCGAATGGCAGCTCAGTCGATACGCCACCTACCCGAAAAGCAGCGTCGCCTACAAGCCAAAGGACCGACTGCCCATCGGGGTGTAAGATTGCAACCGTCACATTCAACAGACAAGTCCAAGTTTCGGACTTGGTGTTGCCGGGGGCGGAACTAATCAGCGATCCACATTATTGTGAAGGGATGAACATTGTCCCAAACCTCCGCTCCACCCGACCCACAGCCCACTGAGGGTGGCCGTGGGAAAGTGGGGACTGTACACCTTCGGCCGCTTTCAACTTGGTGCTTGGGTTCAGATTGCCAAGTCACCTATGGCTTGTGTGGGAAAATGAACCCCACGCTCCCGTCTCCCCTTCTCTCTCCCCTATTCTCTCTCTCCTCTCTCTCCCTTATCTCTCCTCCTCTTTCTCCCCTCTTCTCTCTCCTCCTCTCTCTCCCCTTTTCTCTCTCTCCTCCTCTCTCTCCACTCTTCTCTCTCTCTTCTCTCTCTCTCCCTTCTCTCCCCCCCCCCCCCCCCCCCCCCTCACTTCTCTCTCTCCTCTTCTCTCCCCCTTCTCTCTCTCCCCCGTCTCCACCGGCGGGAGCGTTCCACAGTCACTGACCGCGATGCATCGCCATCGGACCCCAACCTCCACACCAGGGTGATTCCCACGCACAAAACAGGCAGCATCTCTGGAGAGAAGGAATGGGTGGCGTTTCGGGTCGAGACCTTTCAGACACACTCTGAAGAATGGGTGGAGATGGAGGAGAGAGAGAAGGGGTAGAGAAGGGGAAAGAGAGAAAGGAGAGAGATGGGGGGGTCATCCTGGTGTGGGGGTTGGGGTCCGATGGCGGTGCATCACGGTCAGTGACTGTAGGACGGTCCCGCAGATGGAGGCGGAGGAGAGAGAGAAGGGGGAGAGAAGGGAGAGGTTATACATATAACATATAACCATATAACAATTACAGCACGGAAACAGACCATCTCGGCCCTTCAAGTCCATGCCGAACAACTTTTTTCCCTTAGTCCCACCTGCCTGCACTCATACCATAACCCTCCATACCCTTCTCATCCATATGCCTATCCAATTTATTTTTAAATGATACCAACGAACCTGCCGCCACCACTTCCACTGGAAGCTCATTCCACACCGCTACCACTCTCTGAGTAAAGAAGTTCCCCCTCATGTTACCCCTAAACCTCTGTCCCTTAATTCTAAAGTCATGTCCTCTTGTTTGAATCTTCCCTATTCTCAAAGGGAAAAGCTTGTCCACATCAACTGTCTATCCCTCTCATCATTTTAAAGACCTCTATCAAGTCCCCCCTTAACCTTCTGCGCTCCAGAGAATAAAGACCTAACTTATTCAACCTTTCTCTGTAACTTAGCTGTTGAAACCCAGGCAACATTCTAGTACATCTCCTCTGTACCCTCTCTATTTTGTTGACATCCTTCTTATAATTGGGCGACCAAAATTGTACACCATACTCCAGATTTGGTCTCACCAATGCCTTGTACAATTTTAACATTACATCCCAGCTTCTATACTCAATGCTCTAATTTATAAAGGCTAGCATAACAAAAGCTTTCTTTACTACACTATCTATATGAGATTCCACCTTCAAGGAACTATGCACGGTTATTCCCAGATCCCTCTTTTCAACTGTATTCTTCAATTCCCTACCATTTACCATGTACGTCCTATTTTGATTTGTCCTGCCAAGGTGTAGCACCTCACATTTATCAGCATTAAACTCCATCTGCCATCTTTCAGCCCATTTTTTCAACTGGCCTAAATCACTCTGTAGACTTTGGAAATCCTCTTCATTATCCACAACGCCCCCTATCTTGGTATCATCTGCATACTTACTAATCCAATTTACCACCCCTTCATCCAGATCACTGATGTACATGACAAACAACAAAGGACCCAACACAGATCCCTGAGGCACCCCACTAGTCACCTGCCTCCAACCCAACAAGCAGCCATCCACCATTACCCTCTGGCTTCTCCCATTCAGCCACTGTTGAATCCATCTTGCTATTCCTGCATTTTTTACCCAACAGTTGAACCTTCTTAACCAACCTTTCATGAGGAACCTTGTCAAAGGGCTTACTAAAGTCCATATAGGCAACATCCACTGCTTTACCCTCATCAATTTCCCTAGTAACCTCTTCAAAAAATTCAAGAAGATTAGTCAAACATGACCTTCCAGGCATAAATCCATGTTGACTGGTCCTAATCCAGATGCCTGTTTAACCCTGTTTATCCAGATGCTTATATATATTATCTCTAAGTATCTTTTCCATTAATTTGCCCACCACTGAAGTCAAACTAACTATAATTGCTAGGTTTACTCTTAGAACCCTTTTTAAACAGTGGAACAACATGCGCAGTACGCCAATCCTCGGGGACTATTCCCGTTTCTAATGACATTTGAAATATTTCTGTCATAGCCCCGGCTATTTCTACACTAACTTCCCTCAATGTCCTAGGGAATATCCTATCAGGACCTGGAGACTTATCCACTTTTATATTTTTCAAAAGTGTCAGTACTTCTTTTACTTTGAAACTCATAGTATCCAGTATTATAGAATTATGTGTTATACTGTTACAGTGCATTAGTGTCACTGTTTATTATAATGTTTTATAGTTATAGTATGTTATAGCATATTAAGCTGTATTACAGTGAGTAATAGTGTATTATAGTGTATAGTGTGTTTATAAAATAAGAAGTAAAGTATCCTTTATTGTCATGCAGACCTTTCGGTCTGAATGAAATTTCATTCCTTGCAGTCATACATTTAATAAAATAACTAAACACAAATTAACATCCACCACAGTGAGTTCACCAGGCACCTCCTCACTGTGGCGGAAGGCAAAAGTCTTAAGTCTTTGTGTCTTCCCTCCTTGCTCTCCCTCTGCGCTGAGGTGATCCAGGCCTCCGATGTTGTGACCCCGCCGGGTGGTGGTAAGTCAGTCCCACGGCTGAATCCAAGCTCCGCGAATGGGCCGGTTTAAACTCGGGGCGGTCGAAGCTGCCGAAGCTGCCGCCCTCCAGTCCAGTGCACAAAGCTGTTAACCATATAACCATATAACAATTACAGCATGGAAACAGGCCATCTCGGCCCTTCAAGTCCGTGCCGAACAACTTTTTTCCCTTAGTCCCACCTGCCTGCACTCATACCATAACCCTCCATACCCTTCTCATCCATATGCCTATCCAATTTATTTTTAAATGATACCAACGAACCTGCCGCCACCACTTCCACTGGAAGCTCATTCCACACTGCTACCACTCTCTGAGTAAAGAAGTTCCCCCTCATGTTACCCCTAAACCTCTGTCCCTTAATTCTAAAGTCATGTCCTCTTGTTTGAATCTTCCCTATTCTCAAAGGGAAAAGCTTGTCCACATCAACTCTGTCTATCCCTCTCATCATTTTAAAGACTTCTATCAAGTCCCCCCTTAACCTTCTGTGCTCCAGAGAATAAAGACCTAACTTATTCAACCTATCTCTGTAACTTAGCTGTTGAAACCCAGGCAACATTCTAGTAAATCTCCTCTGTACCCCCTCTATTTTGTTGACACCCTTCCTATAATTGGGCGACCAAAATTGTACACCATACTCCTGATTTGGTCTCACCAATGCCTTGTACAATTTTAACATTACATCCCAGCTTCTATACTCAATGCTCTGATTTATAAAGGCTAGCATACCAAAAGCTTTCTTTACCACCCTATCTATATGAGATTCCACCTTCAAGGAACTATGCACGGTTATTCCCAGATCCCTCTGTTCAACTGTATTCTTCAATTCCCTACCGTTTACCATGTACGTCCTATTTTGATTTGTCCTGCCAAGGTGTAGCACCTTACATTTATCAGCATTAAACTCCATCTGCCATCTTTCAGCCCATTTTTTCAACTGGCCTAAATCACTCTGTAGACTTTGGAAATCCTCTTCATTATCCACAACACCCCCTATCTTGGTATCATCTGCATACTTACTAATCCAATTTACCACCCCTTCATCCAGATCATTGATGTACATGACAAACAACAAAGGACCCAACACAGATCCCTGAGGCACCCCACTAGTCACCTGCCTCCAACCCGACAAACAGCCATCCACCATTACCCTCTGGCTTCTCCCATTCAGCCACTGTTGAATCCATCTTGCTATTCCTGCATTTATACCCAACAGTTGAACCTTCTTAACCAACCTTCCATGAGGAACCTTGTCAAAGGCCTTACTGAAGTTCATATAGACAACATCCACTGCTTTACCCTCATCAATTTCCCTAGTAACCTCTTCAAAAAATTCAAGAAGATTAGTCAAACATGACCTTCCAGGCATAAATCCATGTTGACTGTTCCTAATTAGACCATCTTTATCCAGATATATATATTATCTCTAAGTATCTTTTCCATTAATTTGCCCACCACGGAAGTCAAACTAACCGGTCTATAATTGCTAGGTTTATTTTTAGAACCCTTTTTAAACAATGGAACAACATGCGCAGTACGCCAATCCTCGGGGACTATTCCCGTTTCTAATGACATTTGAAATATTTCTGTCATAGCCCCGGCTATTTCTACACTAACTTCCCTCAATGTCCTAGGGAATATCCTATCAGGACCTGGAGACTTATCCACTTTTATATTTTTCAAAAGTGTCAGTACTTCTTTTACTTTGAAACCCACAGTATCCATAGCTACTCTACTAGTTTCCCTTACCTCACATAATTAAATATCCTTCTCCTTGGTGAATACCGAAGAAAAGAAATTGTTCAATATCTCCCCCATCTCTTTTGGCTCTGCAGATAGCTGTCCACTCGGTCTCTCCAATGGACCAATTTTATCCCTTGTTATCCTTTTGCTATTAATATAGCTGTAGAAACCTTTTGGATTTACTTTCACCTTACTTGCCAAAGCAACCTCATATCTTCTTTTAGCTTTTCTAATTTATTTCTTAAGATTCTTTTTACATACCTTATACTCCTCAAGCACCTCATTTACTTCATGCTGCCTATAATTATTGTAGATCTCCCTCTTTTTCCGAACAAGATGTCCAATTACCCTTGAAAACCAGGGCTCTTTCCAATTTTTACTGGTTCCTTTCAACCGAACAGGAACATAAATATTCTGTACTTTTAAAATTTCCCCTTTAAATGTCCTCCATTTCTCCTCTACATCTTTCCCATAAAACAAAATGTCCCAGTTCACTCCTTTTAAATCATCTCGCATCTCGTTAAAGTTAGCCTTTCTCCAATCAAAAATCTCAACCCTAGGCCCAGTTCTGTCCTTCTCCATAATGATATTGAAACTAATGGTATTGTGATCACTGGCCCTGAAGTGCTCCCCAACGCATACCTCCGCCACCTGTCCTGTCTCATTTCCTAACAGGAGGTCCTGCACTGCCCCTTCTCTGGTCGATACCTCTATGTATTGCTGCAAAAAACTATCCTGCACACATTTTACAAACTCCAAACCATCCAGCCCATTTACAGAATGTGTTTCCCAGTCTATGTTTGGAAAGTTGTAATCTCCCACAATCACTACCTTTGTGCTTACTACTAATATCTGCTATCTCTTTACATATTTGCTGTTGCCGCGGGAGCTCCAAAAAAACAGGTCACCAACCTGTGACCTGCGAGCTCCCGATGATATCGTCTGCTGGGCCCGCGGCCGAACCTCTGAGGTTGGGCCGCCGTCACCGCCGGGACACCTCCTCAGCCCTGAGTCAGGCCGTCACCGCCGCCGGAGCCCGCCACAGCCCCGAAGTTGGCCAACCTCGTGCTGGTAAGTCCTGGCTGGCCCTGCCTCCGGAGCCTCGGGTCGGTCGAGTTGGAGGACGCCAACTCTGCCATCAGGCCTCAGCGGAGACGGAGACGGGGGATACGACAAAAAACAAAAGTTGCATCCTCCCCCGAAGGAAGAGACTAAGACACGTTTCTCCCACCCATACACACCCTATAATAACTCAAATTAACTGGCTACAACAGGACAAGGACAACAAAAACAAAAGAAAATACAGACGGACTGCAGGCGAGCTGCAGCTGCTAGGGCAGTGCCGCCACTTCCGGAGCTATGTATTATTGTTCCATGATATACATTAATTATATACATTGCATAATATAGAATGATATAGTGAGTTATAGTGTGTTGTAGTGCAATATTGTATTATGTATTATAATCTATATTACTAAAAGTCTGATCTTGAACATGTTGTTCTGTATATTGATTTTAGAAAGAATGCTGCCACTTACTGCTGTGATGTATGGCCATCTTACTCGGATGAAAAATAAAAGAGTTATTAGTGTTTAAAAAATGTTGAGATTCTCTCTCCTGAAGACCACGCCCCTTCCGGAGGGACTATAAAACCCAGAAGTGTCTGTATGTGCCTCAGTCAGTCTCTGCAAGATGAGTGAGCAAGAGCGTCACATCTCTCACTGAGCTGTAAATAACACTGAACACATGTCCATTAAACTGTGAGTGGTTTTACTGACCTGTCAGTGCATTTAATGTGGTTTGAAAATATTGTTTGGAAATGCTAAAGCTGTGTTGCCTTTGGTTTGGAAATGCTAAAGTTGCCTTGCGTAATTAAAGTTGCCTTGCGTAATTAAAGTTGCCTTGCCTAATTAAAGTTGCCTTGCCTAATTAAAGTTGCCTTGCCTAATTAAAGTTGCCATGCCTTCTATATAATTAAAAGTCTAATCTTGACCACTTCCAGCTTGCGCTTTATATTGATTTTAGAAAAAAACGCTACCACATATGGTTGTGATTTTTCACCATCTTACTCAGTCCCCCTCCGCTTATCAGGTGCCGAGGATTTTTCCGATCGAAGAAAAATAAGAGTTATTAGTGTTTTTTTTAAATGTTGAGATTCTCTCTCCTGTCAATCACACCATGAAGGCCATGCCCCTTCTGGAGGAAGGGGGATGGACTATAAAACCCAGAAGTGTGGGTGTGGCTCAGTCTCTGCAAGATGGAGAAGGGAGAGGTCACGACTAGCACCCTGCTTGAAATGGTATGAAACTGCACTTGAATTTGGTGGCCATGCGCCCTGCTTGAAATGGAATTTCAAGGAATAGTCGTGAGTCAACTGCCAGCCCACCAGCCGTGAGTGAGTGAGCTGCCAGCACAACAGTCTTCAGTGACTGAGCCACCAGCCCAAGAATCCATTCGGCCCACAATGTCCATACTAGCCCTCTGGAAACCAGTCCTTTCATCCCACAACACCCATACTAGCGCTCCAAAAAGCCCACCCCCCCCCTCCCCCATCACTGGCCACCAATATTGGAATTCGAGGAGGTGGAATGTTGCTTTGGGGGACCAGCCCTCCCATGTGATGCTGGGACCCAAGGGGTGCCATTTAGTCAGATGCAGAGACTATTACACACTCATTTTATTATATTTTATTGTGGCATATCTTTATCTCTAGCTCAATCTCTATCTCCATCCATATCTTTCTCTTCTATAATAGAATAACACACTATAACATACAATACCCTAAAATATACAATATCACAATATAAACTATAAACTATAACACACTATTAGTGGGCTGGAAGGGCCGAGAAGGCCTGTTTCCGTGCTGTAATTGTTATATGGTTATATGGTATTGTAGGGTTATAGTGTGTTATTCTATTGGTGATATAGTGTGTCATAATGTGTTACAATGTATTATAATATGTTGTGTTGTATTGTTGTCATCTTTATAGTGTATTATTGTGTATTACGTACCATAAGTGATACTGTTTTATAGTGTATATTTACCTGTATTTTATAATAGTAAGTTATGTTTATAATAGTGTATCGTATTTAGTGTATAATGTATATAGATCATAGAGCTAGAGGCACAGTGTGTTATAGTATAATGTATTATAATGTAGTAGCGTGTTAGTGCATTATAGTGTTTGTAGTGTGTTATACTCTGTTATAGGTATCATAATGCATATTATAATGTTCTAGTGTTAAACTGTATTATAAAGTGTTATATTGTAATGTGTTTTAGTATATTACAGTTTTGGTGTGATATCGTATTATATATTATAGTATCAGTGTGTTTCGTACTATATATTATAATGTTATAGCGTTAGTATTATAGTGTTTTGTTGTGTATATTATAATGTATATTATATTATGTTAGTGTATTATAAAGTATATTATAATGTGTTATAGCATTATAGTATTAGTGTGCAATAGTGAATTATAGTTTATTGTAGTGTATCTTTTTCTCTAGCTCAATCACTGTCTACATCCATCTGTATATCTCTCTCTAGCAATCTATCTCTATATCGTTATCGTATCGTAAAAGTAACAAAAACTACACAATAAACAGAAATTTAACATCCACCACAGTGAGTTCACCAAACAGCTCCTCACTGTGGTGGAAGGCAAAGTCTTAGAGTCTCTGCCTTCTTCCCTCCTTGTTCTCCCTCTGCGCTGAGGAGATCCAGGCCTCCGATGTTGCCATCCACCAGGCCCGCGGCCGAGCCTCCGAAACTGGGCCGCCGCCACCGCCGTCGCCGGAATGCCGGAACACCACCACAGGGCCTGCCGTTGGAACGCTGGAGCACTGCAACTCCAAACCCAGCTCACCGCTGGAACATCACTGGAGCTCTGCAGCCCCGCAGCCAGGCCGCCGCTGGAGCACTGCAGCCCCGCAGCCAGGTCGCTGCTGGAGCACCGCAGCCCCGAAACCCTGGTCGCCGCTGGTGCACCGCAGCCCCAAAAGCCAGGTCGCCGCTGGAGCACCGCAGCTCCGAAAGCCAGGCCGCCGCCGGAACGCCACTGGAGCACCGCAGCCCCGAAAGCCAGGTCGCCGCTGGAGCACCGCAGCCCCGAAAGCCAGGTCGCCGCTGGAGCACCGCAGCCCCGAAAGCCAGGTCGCCGCTGGAGCACCGCAGCCCCGAAAGCCAGGTCGCCGCTGGAGCACCGCAGCCCCGAAAGCCAGGTCGCCGCTGGAGCACCGCAGCCCCAAAAGCCAGGTCGCCGCTGGAGCACCGCAGCCCCGAAAGCCAGGTCGCCGCTGGAGCACCGCAGCCCCGAAAGCCAGGCCGCCGGAACGCCATTGGAGCACTGCAGCTCCGAAAGCCAGGCCGCCGGAACGCCACTGGAGCACTGCAGCTCCGAAAGCCAGGTCGCCGCTGAAGCTCCGAAGCCGTGCCGCCGCCGCTGGAAGCTGGAGGCCGCCAGCTCCGCCATTAGGGCCTCAGCACAGACGGAGACGGTGACGGGGGACACGACAAGAAAAGTCACATCCCCCCGAAGGGAGAGACTAAAACCCTGGTTCTCCCACCCCAACACACAGCCTAATAAACCAAAATAATCACTAAAAATAGACACAAAGACAAAAATAAAATTAAAAACAGATGGACTGCAGGTGAGCCGCAGCTGCCAAGCAGCGCCGCCACTTCCGCCATTTCTCTCAAGTTCATTCTTTATCTCAAGTAATTATATCTCGCACTCTATCTCTCTCGACCTCTTTATCTCGAGCTCTCTCTATCACAAGCTCTATTATCTCGAGCTCAATCTCTGTCTCGAGCTCAATCTACATCAAGTATCTCTATCGCGATCTCTCACTTTCTCTAGCAATAGCTCTATCTGGAGCTCAATCTCCCTTGAGCTCCATCTATCTCTACTTATGCCGAGCACACTCCTCGAGCTCTATGTCTATCTCGAGCTCTATGTCTATCTCGAGCTCTATCTCTGCCTTGAGGTCTATCTCGAGTATAATATAATAATAACATCCCATAACACAGTATAAAACCTCTTCATCTCCAGTACTGGCTCCATCTCCAGCTCCAAATCCAGCACCAACTCCAGCTCCTGTGCCATCTCCATCTCAAGTTCTAGCTCCAACTCTCGCTCCAACTAGCTCCAGCACTAGCTCTAGCTCTGGCTCCATCTTCAGCTCCAGCCCCATCTCTAGCTCCAGGTCCATTCCAATCACCAGCTCTAGCTCCAAATCTAGCTCCAGATCCAGCTCCCTCTCCATCTCCAGCTCTAGCTCCGTGCCCAGTTGTACCTCCAGGTCTAGCTCCAGCTCCATCTTCACCTCCATCTCCACTTCTAGCTCCAGGTCCAGCTCCAAATCTACCTCCAGCTCTAGCTCTAACTGCATCTCCATCTCCAGCTCCATCTTCAGCTCTAGCCCCAGCTCAATCCCCAGCTTAATCCCCAGCTCAATCCCCAGCTCAATCTCTAGCTCCATCTCCTGCTTCATTTCATGCTCCAGCTCCATCTCCTGTTCTTTCTCCTTCTCCTGCTCCATTCCAGCTCCAACATTCCATCTTCAGCTCCATTCCCAGTTCCAGCTCCATCTCCAACTTTAACTCCATCTCAATCTCCAGTTCTAGCCCCAGCTCCAGCTCCAGCTCCATCTCCGTCTCCATCTCTAGCGCTTGCTCCATCTGTAACTCCAGTTCAAGCTCAATCTCCAATGGTATCTCCAGCTCTAGCCCTAGTTGCATCTCCATCTCTAGTTCCATCTTCAGCTCTAGCCCCAGCTCAATCTCCAGCTCAAACTCCCGCTCTAGCTCCATCTACAGCTGCATCTCCAACTAGCTCCTGCTCCATTTCCAGCTCCATCAACAGCTTCAGGTCCCTCCGGCTTCATCTCCAGCTCCTGTTCCTGCTCCAGCTCCATATTCAGCTCCAGCTCCAGCTCTCCCTCAACCTCCATCTCCAGCCCCACCTCCATCTCCAGCTCTAGGTACATCTGCAGCTCCAGCTACATCTCCAACTAACTCCATCTCAATCTCCAGTTCTAGCTCCATATCCAGCTCCAGCTCCGCCTCCATCTCCAGATCCAGCTCTAGTTCCAGCCCCAGCTCCATCTCCAAATCTAGCTCCAGGTATAACACTAGGACCATCCCCAGTTCCCTCGAGCGCCATCTCCAGCTGTAGATCTAGCTCTATCTCCAGCTTCAGCTCGAGCACCAAGGGCAGCTCAATCTCCAGCTCCATCTCCAGCTCTAGCTGTAGCTCATTCACCAGCTCTTGCTCCATCCCCAGCTCCATATTCAGCTCTAAATCCAGCTCAATCTCTATCTCCATCTCCATCTAAGGCACTAGTTCTATCTCCATCTCCAGCTCCAACACTAGCTTCAGCTCTAGCTCTAGCTCTACCTCCATCTCCATCTCCAGCTCCATCCCCAGCTCCATATTCAGCTCTAACTCCAGCTCAATCTCTATCTCCATCTCCATCTAAGGCACTAGTTCTATCTCCATCTCCAGCTCCATCTCCTGCTCCATCTCCAGCTCCTGCTGCAGCTCGAGCTCCTGCTCCAGATCCTCCACCTGCTCCAGCTCTAGCGCCTGCTCCATCTACAGCTCTAGCTCCATCTGCAGCTCCAACTCCATCTCCAACTCTAGCTCCATCTCAATTTTCAGTTCCATCTCTAGCTCCATCTCTAGCTCCATCTCTAGCTCCATCTCTAGCCCCAGCACCATCTTCAAATCTAGCTCCAGTTGTAGCTCTAGCCCTATGGCCCTATGGCCGGCCCCAGCTCCATCCCCAGCCCCCTCCAGCTGTAGTTCTAGCTCCATCTCCAGCTCCAGCTCCAGCTCCATCTCGAGCTCTAGATCTAGCCCCATCCCCAGCTCAATATTCAGTGCGATCTCCAGTTCTAGCTCTATCTCCATCTCCATCTAAAGCTCTAGTTCTAGCTCCATCTCCAGCTCCAAATCTAGGTAAAGCTCCATTCCCAGTTCCAGCTCCATCTCCAACTTTAGCTTAATCTCAATCTCCAGTTCTAGCTCCAGCTCCATCTCCAGCTCCATCACCAGCTCCATCTCCTGCTCGAGACCCAGCTCCATCTCCAAATCTAGCTCCAGCTCCATCTCCAGCTCCATCTCCAGCTCCATCTCCTGCTCGAGACCCAGCTCCATCTCCAAATCTAGCTCCAGCTCCATCTCCAGCTCAATTTGCAGCTCTAGCTCCAGCTCAATTTGCAGCTCTAGCTCCAGCTCCAAATCCAGCTACATCTCCAGCTGTACTAGCTAGACTCCAGCTTTAGCACCATCTCCATCTCCATCTCTAGCTCCATCTCCAGCTCCATCTCGAGCTCCATTTCCAGCTCTAGCTCCTTCTATATCTCCGTCTCTATCTCCAGCTCCCTCCAGCTCTAATTTTAGCTTTATCTCCAGCTCCATCTCCAGCTCCAGCTCTAGCACCATCTCCAGTTCAAACTTCAGTTCTAGCTCTAGCTCTAGCTCCAGCTCTAGCTCTAGCTCCATCTCCAGCACTAACTCTAGCTCCAGCTCCAGCACCAGCTCCATCTCCATCTCCAGATCTAGCTTTAGCTCCATCATCAGATGCAGCTCATACTCCATCTCCAACTCAATCTCCAGCTGTAGCTCTACGAGCTGTACTGGCTACAGTTCCATCTCCAGTTCAATCTCCAGATTCATCTCCAGCTCTAGCTCCAGCGCCAATTCTACCTCGAGCTCTAGCCCTAGCTCATCTCCAGCTCCATCTCCAGATCTAACTTTAGCTCCATCTCCCGCTCCAGCTTTAGCTCCAGTTCCAGCTCTAGGTCCATCTCCATCTCCATCTCTATCTCCAGCTCCCTCCAGCTCCAGCTCCAGCTCCAGCTCCAGCTCCATCTCCATCTCCATCTCCATCTCCATCTCCATCTCCATCTCCATCCCCATCCCCAGCTCCAGCTCCATCTGCATCTACATCTCCAGCTCCATCTATATCTCCAGCTCCATCTGCAGATCTAGCTCCAGCTCCATCATCAGCTCCAGGTCTTGCTCTATCTCAATCTCCAGCTCCAGATCTACCTCCATCTCCAGTTCCATCACCAGCTTAATCTCCAGCTCTAGCTACAGCGCCAATTCTAGCTCCAGCTCTAGCCCCAGCTCCATCTCCAGCTCCATCTCCAGATCTAGCTTTAGCTCCATCTCCTGCTCCAGCTTTAGCTCCAGCTCTATCTCCAGCTATAGCTCTAGCTCTGGCTCCATCTCCAGCCATCTCCAGCTCCACTTCCAGCTCTAGGTCCATCTCCATCTCTAACTCCAACGCCCCCCAGCTCCATCTCCAGCTCCATCTCCAGCTCCATCTCCAGCTCCATCTCCCGCTCCATCTCCAGCGCCAATTCCAGCTCTAGCTCCATCTTCACCTCTATCTCCAGCCCCAACTCAAGGTCTATCCCCAGTTCAATCTCCAGCTCTAGGTCCATCTCGAGCTCTAGGCCCATCTCGAGCTCTAGGCCCATCTCCATCTCTAGTTTCATCTCCTCCAGCTCCAGCTCCATCTCCAGATCTAGCTTTAGCTCCATCACCAGATGCAGCTCAAACTCCATCTCCAGCTTAATCTCCAGCTGTAGCTCTACGAGCTGTACTGGCTACAGTTCCATCTCCAGTTCCATCTCCAGCTTCATCTCTAGCTCCAGCGCCAATTCTAGCTCCAGCTCTAGCCCTAGCTCCATCTCTAGCTCCATCTCCAGATCTAGCTTTAGCTCCATCTCCTGCTCCAGCTTTAGCTCCAACTCCAGCTCTAACTCCATCTCCAGCCATCTCCATCTCCAGCTCCAGTTCCAGCTCCATCTCCAGTTTCCTCTCCATCCCCATCCCCATCCCCATCCCCATCTCCATCTCCATCTCCATCTCCAGCTCCAGTTCCAGCTCCAGCTCCATCCCCAGTTCCATCTCCAGTTTCCTCCCCATCCCCATCTCCATCTCTATCTCCATCTCCAGCTCCAGCTCTACCTCCATCTCCAGCTCCATCTGCAGCTCCAGCTTCATCTCTGGCTCTAGCTCCAGCTCCAATTCTAGCTCCAGATCTAGCTTTAGCACCATCTGCAGATCCAGCTCTAGCTCAATCTCCAGCTCAATCACCAGCTCTAGCTCCGTCTCGAGCTCCAGCTCCATCTCGAGTTCCAGTTCCAGCTCTCGCTCCTCCTCCATCTCCATCTCTATCTCCAGCTCCATCCAGCTCTAGCTTTAGCTTCATCTCTAGCTCCAGCTCCAGCTCCAGCTCCATCTCCATCTCCAGCTCCCTCAGGCTCTAGCTCTACTCTATCTCCAGCTCCGTTTCCAGCTCCTCCAGCGCTAGCTCCATCTTCAGCACCAGTGCCATCTCCATCTCCAGCTCTAGCTCCATCTCCAGCTCTATCTCCAGCTCTAGTTTAATGCTAGCTATATCTGTACTCTAGCTGTATTCTAGCTCTATCTCCAGCTCTAGATCAGGCTCCATCTCCAACTCCATCTCCACCTCTAGCTTGAACTACATCTCCAGCTCCAGCTCTAACTCAATCTCCAGCTCAATCCCCAGCTCTATCTCCATCTACAGCTCCATCTTCAGCCATACTAGCTAGAGCTCCATCTCCAGCTCCAGCTCAGAGCTGGGGTGAGCTGAAAATAGAGCTGGAGATTGACTCCACCCCCAGCTCTATCTCTTGCTCCGTCTCCAGCTCTATCTCGAGCCATCAGTTCTATCTCCAGCTCCAGCTTTATCTCCGGCTTCAGGTCCAGGTCCAGTTCTGGCTCCAGTTCTGGCTCCAGCTCCACCTCTAGCTCCACCTCTATCTCTAGCTCCAGCTCCAGTTCCAGTTCCATCTCCAGCTCCAGCTTTATCTCCGGCTTCGGGTCCAGGTCCAGCTCCAGTTCTAGCTCCAGTTCTAGCTCCAGTTCTGACTCCAGTTCTGGCTCCATCTCAAGCTCCACGTCCAGCTCCATCTCCAGCTCTAGGTCCTCCTCGATCTCCAACTCAAGCTCCAGCCTCAGCTCTAGCTCTACCTCTAGCTCTAGCTGCATCGCCAGCTCCATTTCCAGCTCCACCTCCAGTTGTAAATCTAGCTCCATCTCCAGCTCCATCTCCAACTCCATCCTCATCTCCCCTCTCTTTGTAAAAAAGGTCGCCATGTCAGACAAGGGGTCCCCGTGGATATTTTGCTTAGGTTTCCAATTTTACATACCAATTGTTTATTTTGCTGGCCAATCATATTCTCTCTCGCTCTAGCTCAAGCTCCATTTCCATCTTAATTTCCAGCTCTAGCTCCATCTCCATCTCCATCTCCATCTCCATCTCCATCTCCATCTCCATCTCCATCTCCATCTCCATCTCCATCTCCATCTCCATCTCCTTCTCCTTCTCCTGCTCCATCTCCAGTTCCTGCTCCATTCAGCTCTAGCTCTACTCCATCTCGAGCGCAGTCTCTAGCTTCTCCAGCTCCATCCCCAGCGCCATCTCCAGCTCCAGCTCCAACTGAAGCTCTAGCTCCATCTTCAGCTCCACCTCTAGCTCAATCTCTATCTCAATCGTCAGCTCTAGCTTTAGCTCCATCTCAAGCATCATCTCCATCACCATCTCCACCTCCGCCTCCAGCTCCATCTCCAGGTCTAGCTCTAACCATCTTCAGCTCCAGCTCAAGCTCCATCTCCAGCTCTATCTCGAGCCATCAGTTCCATCTCCAGCTCCAGCTCAGAGCTGGAGTGAGCTGAAAATAGAGCTGGAGATTGACTCCACCTCCAGCTCTATCTCTTGCTCCGTCTCCAGCTCTATCTCGAGCTCTAGCTAAAGCTCCATTTCGAGCTCCAGCGCTAGCTCCAGCTCCAGCTCCAGCTCTAGCTCCAGCTCCAGCTCTAGCTCCAGCTCCAACTCTAGCTCCAGCTCCAAATCTAGCTCCAGCTCCAACTCTAGCTCCAGCTCCAACTCTAGCTCCAGGTCCAACTCTAGCTCCAGGTCCAACTCCAGCTCCAGCTCCAACTCTAGCCCCATCTCCAGCCCCATCTCCAGATCCAGCTCTAGCTCTGGCTCTGGCTCCACCTCCAGCTACATCTCCAGCTGTACTAGCTAGAGCTCCATCTCCAGTCCCATCTCCAGCTGCACCTCCAGCTCTGTCTCCAGCTCCAGCTCCATCTCTAGCACCAGCACTAGGCCTAGCTCTACCTTCAGCTCCATCTACAGCTCCATCTCCACCTCCAGCTCCAGCTCCAGCTCCAGCTCCAGCTCCAGCTCCACCTCCAGCACCACCTCCAACTCCACCTCCACCTCCACCTCCAGCTCCAGCTCCAGCTCCAGCTCCACCTCCACCTCCACCTCCACCTCCACCTCCAGCTCCACCTCCACCTCCACCTCCACCTCCACCTCCACCTCCACCTCCACCTCCACCTCCACCTCCACCTCCACCTCCACCTCCACCTCTAGCTCCACCTGTATCTCTAGCTCCAGCTCCAGTTCCAGTTCCATCTCCAGCTCCAGCTTTATCTCCGGCTTCGGGTCCAGGTCCAGCTCCAGTTCTAGCTCCAGTTCTAGCTCCAGTTCTGACTCCAGTTCTGGCTCCATCTCAAGCTCCACGTCCAGCTCCATCTCCAACTCTAGGTCCTCCTCGATCTCCAACTCAAGCTCCAGCCTCAGCTCTAGCTCTACCTCTAGCTCTAGCTGCATCGCCAGCTCCATTTCCAGCTCCACCTCCAGTTGTAAATCTAGCTCCATCTCCAGCTCCATCTCCAACTCCATCCTCATCTCCCCTCTCTTTGTAAAAAAGGTCCCCATGTCAGACAAGGGGTCCCCGGGGATACTTTGCTTAGGTTTCCAATTTTACATACCAATTGTTTATTATGCTGGCCAATCATATTCTCTCCCACTCTAGCTCAAGCTCCATTTCCATCTCAATTTCCAGCTCTAACTCTAGCTCCATCTCCAGTTCCATCTCCAGCTTCATCTCCATCTCCATCTCCATCTCCTTCTCCTGCTCCATCTCCAGTTCCTGCTCCATTCAGCTCTAGCTCTACTCCATCTCCAGTCCAGTCTCCAGCTTCTCCAGCTCCATCCCCAGCGCCATCTCCAGCTCCAGCTCCAACTGAAGCTCTAGCTCCATCTTCAGCTCCACCTCTAGCTCAATCTCTATCTCAATCGCCAGCTCTAGCTTTAGCTCCATCTCAAGCATCATCTCCATCACCATCTCCACCTCCATCTCCATCTCCACCTCCACCTCCAGTTGCAGCTCCCTTCAACTATAGCTCTACTCCATCTCCAGCTTAGTCTCTAGCTGTTCCATCTCCAGCGCCTTCTCCAGCTCCAGCTCTATCTTCAGCTCCAGCTCAAGCTCCATCTCCATCTCAATCGCCAGCCCTGACTAGCTGCACCTCCAGCTCCAGTTCTAGCTCAATCTCCAGCTCGGTAACCGGACGTGGCGCCGACAGACAAGAGGCCGAAGCAAAGAAGCTGAAGCCAAAGAACCGAATAGAAATGAGGCCAAAACGCGATTGAACCGAAAGAGTCTGAAGATGAAACGCCTACTAACCGAAAGGATGGGACGCCTAAAAGAAAACAAGCCGAAAGGGCGGGACGCATAAACGCCTACGAACCGAAAGGTTGCATCACATAAAAGCAAACTTACCAAATGGCCGCTCTGTCGATACGCCACCTACCTGAAAGGCGTCGTCGTCTACACGCCAACGGACCGACTGCCGCTCAACAGTAAAGCCTAATAACGGACTTGACGTTGCCGGGGGGTGGGACTTGTCAGCGATTGGTCCAGACCCCTGCGTCCATCACATCACTGTGAAGGCATGAACATTGTCCCAAACCTCCGCTCCACCCGACCCGCAGCCCACGGAGGGTGGCCGTGGGAGAGTGGGGGCTGTCCCGAGGGATGCGCACCTTCGGCTGCTTACAACTTGGTGCTTGGGTTCAGATTGCCCAGTCACCTATGGCTTGTGTGGGAAAATGAACCCCATGCTCCCGACTCCCCCTTCTCTCTCCCCCTCTCTCTCTCTCTCTTCTCTCTCCTCCTCGCACTAGCATCTTCTCTCTCTCCTCCTCTCTCTCCCTTTTCTTTTTCCCCGCCTGCTCTCGCTCCCTTCTCGCTCTCCCCTTCTCTCTCTCCCCTTCTCCCTCTCCTCCATCTCCACCCGCGGTAGCGTCCCACAGTCACTGCACCGCCATTGGACCCCAACCTCCACACCAAGGTGACCCCCCCCCCGTCCTCCGACCCCCGGTCTTTGACACCCATGCCACGGTGATTCACCCCGGCCACGGGGACAGAAGGTTTATTTATTACCGTCCCACCCCCTGGCAACGGCAAGTCCGTTATTGGACTTTTCTGTTGAGCGGCTGTCGGTCCTGTGGCTTGTAGGCGCTGCCGCCCTTTGGGTAGGTGGCGTATCGAGTGAGCGGCCATTCGGTAAGTTTGGTTTTAGGAGACGCAGCCTTTCAGTTCGTAGGCATTTAGGCGTCCCGCGCTTTCGGTTAGTAGCCATTTCATCTTCGGACTCTTTCGGTTCATTCGCATTTTGGCCTCGTTTCTATTTAGTTTTTTGGCTTCAGCTTCTATGCTTTGGCTTCTTGTCTGTCGGCGCCGCGTCCGCACACGCCCCAGCTCTATCTCCAGCTCTAGATAAAGCTCAATTTCCAGCTCCAGTTCCAGCTCCAGCTCCAACTCCAGTTCCAACTCCAGCTCCATCTCCAGCTCCATCTCCAGCTCCATCTCCAGCTCCATCTCCAGCTCCATCTCCAGTTCCATCTCCAGCTCCAGCTCCAACTCCATCTCCAGCTCCATCTCCAGCTCCATCTCCAGCTCCATCTCCAGCTCCATCTCCAGCTCCAGTTCCAGCTCCAGCTCCAACTCCAGTTCCAGCTCCAGCTCCAGCTCCATCTCCTGCTCCATCTCCAGTTCCAGCTCCAGTTCCAACTCTAGCTACAACTCTACCTCCATCTCCAGTTCCATCTCCAGTTCCATCACCAGTTCCATCTCCAGCTCCATCTCCAGTTCCATCTCCAGCTCCATCTCCAGCTCCATCTCCAGCTCCATCTCCAGCTCCATCTCCAGCTCCATCTCCAGCTCCATCTCCAGTTCCATCTCCAGCTCCAGCTCCAACTCCATCTCCAGCTCCATCTCCAGCTCCATCTCCAGCTCCATCTCCAGCTCCATCTCCAGCTCCAGTTCCAGCTCCAGCTCCAACTCCATCTCCAGCTCCAGCTCCAGCTCCATCTCCTGCTCCATCTCCAGTTCCAGCTCCAGTTCCAACTCTAGCTACAACTCTACCTCCATCTCCAGTTCCATCTCCAGTTCCATCACCAGTTCCATCTCCAGCTCCATCTCCAGTTCCATCTCCAGCTCCATCTCCAGCTCCATCTCCAGCTCCATCTCCAGCTCCAGCTCCAGTTCCATCACCAGTTCCATCTCCAGTTCCAGCTCCAGTTCCAACTCTAGCTACAACTCTACCTCCATCTCCAGTTCCATCTCCAGTTCCATCTCCAGCTCCATCTCCAGTTCCATCTCCAGCTCCATCTCCAGCTCCATCTCCAGCTCCATCTCCAGCTCCAGCTCCAGCTCCATCTCCTGCTCCATCTCCAGTTCCAGCACCCTCCATCTCTAGCTCTACTCCATTTCCAGCTCAGTCTCCAACTCCACCAGCTCTAGCTCTATCTCCAGCGCCTTCACCAGCTCCAGCTCCATCTCCAGATCTAGCTCTAGCTCCATCTCCAGCTCCATCCCCAACTCCATCCTCATCTCCCCTCTCTTTGTAAAAAAGGTCGCCATGTCAGACAAGGGGTCCCCGAGGATATTTTGCTTAGGTTGCCAATTTTACATACCAATTGTTTATTATCTTAACCGACCATATTCTCTCTTGCTCGAGTTCTAGCTGCATCTACAGCTCCATCTCCCGCTCTAGCTCAAGCACCATTTCCAGCTCCAGCTCTATCTCCATCTCCAGCTCAATTTCCAGCTCTAACTCTAGCTCCATCTCCAGCTCCATCTCTAGCTTAATTTCCATCTCCATCTCCTGATCCTGTTTCCATCTGCAGTTCCTGCTCCCTTCAGCTCAGGCTCTACTCCATCTCCAGCTCATCTCCAGTTCCTCCAGCTCTCGCTCCATCTCCAGCGCCCGCTCCATCTCCAGCGCCATCTCCAGCTCCAGCTCCATCTGAAGCTCTAACTGTAGCTTCATCTTCATCTCCAGCTCTAGCTCCATCACCATCTCAATCGTCAGCTCTAGCTTTAGCTCCATCTAAAGCATCATCTCCAGCTCCAGCTCTAGCTCCGTCTCCAGCTCTATCTCCAGCTCTAGCTAAAGCTCCATTTCCAGCTCCAGCTCTACCTCCAGCTCCAACTCTAGCTCCAGCTCTAGCTCCATCTCTACCTCCATCTCTAGCTCCATCTCCAGCTCCATCTCTAGCTCCATCGCCAGCTCCATCTCCTGTGCTATCTCCAGTTGCAGCTCCCTTCAGCTCTAGCTCTACTCCATATCCAGCTTAGTCTCTAGCTCCTCCAGCTCCAGCTCCATCTCCAGCATATTCTCCAGCTCCAGCTCTAGCTCTATTCCATCTTCAGCTCCAGCTCTAGCTCCATCTCTATACGATCCCCCTCATCCTTCTAAACTCCAGTGATTACAAGCCTAGTCTTTTCAATCTTTCCTCATATGACAGTCCCACTATCCCAGGGATCAATCTCGTGAACCTACGCTGCATTGCCTCAATGACAAGGATGTCCTTCCTCAAATTAGGAGACCAAAACTGGACACAATGCTCTAGATGTGGTCTCACCAGAGCCCTATACAACTGGAGAAGAACCTCTTTACTCCTATACTGAAATCCTCTTGTTATGAAGGCCAACATTCCATTAGCTTTCTTCACCGCCATCTTGAATTTTCGGCCCTTTTCGCTTCTTTGTTTTTCATTGCTTTTCTCGTCTTGACTTTTCGTTGCATTTCACGTCTTGAATTTTCGTCACTATTCGAGTCCTTAATTTATTTAGCTTTTCGCATCCTGAATTTTCCTCGCTTTTCGGGTCTTTAATTTTCGTCCTTTTTCGCGTTTTGATTTTTAATCGCTTTTCTCGTCTTGAATTTTTGTCCCATATCTGGTCTTAAATTTTTGTTGCTTTTTGCATCCGGAATTTTCGTTCCTTTTTGCGGCCTGAATTTTTGTGGATTTTTTGTCCTGAATTTCCGTTGCATATCGCGTCCTATGTTTTCATCGCTTTTCGCGTCTTGAATATTCGTTGCATTTCGCATCTTGAATTTTCGGCACATTTCGCATCTTGAAGTTTCGTCGCTTTTCAAGTCCTGAATTTTCGTCGCTTTTTGAGTCCTGAATTTTTGTCGCTTTTCGCATCCTGCATTTTCCTCGCTTTTCGAGTCTTTAATTTTCGTCGCTTTTTGCGTCCTGAATTTTCGTCCCTTATTGCGTCCTAAATTTTCGTTGCTTTTTACGTACTACATTTTCATCGTATTTTGCGTCGGATGTGAAAAGCGACGAAAATTCAAGACACGAAATGTGACAAAAATTCAAGACGAGAAATTTGACAAAATATCACAACGCGAAAAGCGATGAAAATTCAAGACATGAAAAGCGACGAAAATTCGTGACGCAAAAAGCGACGAAAATCAAGGACACAAAAAGCGACAAAAATTAAGGACCGGAAAATCAATGAAAATTTAGGACATGAAAATGCGACAAAATTACAGGATGCAAAAAGTGCAGAAAATTCAGGACGCAAAAAGCGACAAACATTGGTGCTGAATTTTCCTCGCTTTTCGCGTCCTGCATTTTCGTCGCTTTTTGCGTCGGACGTGAAAGGCGACGAAAATTCAAAACGCAAAATGCAGCCGAAATTCACGACTCAAAAAGAGACGGAAATTGAAGACTAATTTTGGTCCTCCCGACTTTAACACAGTGCAGCTATAGTCTAGCCATGGGCGGCACTGACTTTAACATTGCGGAGTCCTGTGATCCTTTGCCAGTGTTGGAGCTCTGCCCAGCTCGGCCTGTGGACTTCAGAAGCCATGGTCTCTGGTAACAACTGGCCGATTTGGAACCCCAAGCCGCTGAGAGTGTTCTTCCGTTCCGACACCGGTTCCGATCATCCAGGCGAGAGGGCCTGAACTTCGGCGACTGCGGAGGGCTCAAAGGCCCGACCACAGGTGAACAAGAGGAAGATGCCTGAACTTTAATGCCTTCCCTCACAGTGCGAAACATTGATTCCACTGTGGGGAATGTTCATTTTAAATTCTATAGTGTTGTGTTCATTTTATTTTATTTATGTTGCTGTGTGGTAACTCAAACTGCACCATGTGTATGTGACAATAAATGTAATTTGAACTTGAAATGAAAGGACCTAACCAAGGACCTGGTCTCAGAAAGCACATATAAATTTAGTTTTCATGTGAGGATGTAAAGTGCTCATTCTAAGGCTCACCCCAGTATAGTTTCAGTCAAAAACCACCGAATCAAGCATTTGCGCAATTAATCTTAATTTTAACAAAATACAATTACATTTCAACTACTATAACTAACCACTGCGGGTTCGATCCTTGTGTCTGCTTGATCAAGCCCACTAGGCCTCGTGGCAGCGGACTTTTATAGGTCCCCGGACCTTGACGGGCTGAACCACATGGGGGTGGTCTCTTAATAACCCAATTACAGTTATCGATTAACCCCATACATGACAGACATTTCCCTAAGCCTACAATACAGTGGCTAATACATTGTATTCAAACAGTGTTTCTCAGAGGAAGTGAACAAAGACTAGGAGTAAACGGGTCCTTTTCAGGATGGCAGGCAGTGACTAGTGGGGTGCCATAAGGCTCAGTGCTGGGACCCCAGCTATTTACAATATATATTAATGATCTGGACGAGGGAATTAAATGCAACATCTCGAAGTTCGCAGATGACACGAAGCTGGGGCGGCAGTGTTAGCTGTGAGGAAGATGCTAGGAGGCTGCAAGGTGACTTGGATAGGCTTGGTGAATGGGAACATGCATGGCAGATGCAGTATAATGTGGATAAATGTGAGGTTATCCACTTTGGTGGCAAAAACAGGAAAGTAGACTATTATTTGAATGGTGACCGATTAGGCAAAGGGGAGATGCAACGTGACCTGGGTGTCATGGTACACCAGTCATTGAAAGTAGGCATGCAGGTGCAGCAGGCAGTGAAGAAAGTGAATGGTATGTTGGCATTTATAGCAAAAGGATTTGAGTACAAGAGCAGGGAGGTTCTACTGCAGTTGTACATGGTCTTGGTGAGGCCACACCTGGAGTATTGCATACAGTTTTGGTCTCCTAATCTGAGGAAAGACATTCTTGCCATAGAGGGAGTACAGAGAAGGTTCACCAGACTGATTCCTGGGATGGCAGGACTTCCATATGAAGAAAGACTGGATAGACTCGGCTTGTACTCGCTGGAATTTAGAAGATTGAGGGGGGATCTCATAGAGACTTACAAAATTCTTAAGGGGTTGGACGGGCTAGATGCAGGAAGATTGTTCCCGATGTTGGGGAAGTCCAGGACAAGGCGTCACAGTTTAAGGATAAGTGGGAAGTCTTTTAGGACCGAGATGAGAAAATCATTTTTCACACAGAGAGTGGTGAATCTGTGGAATTCTCTGCCACAGAAGGTAGTTGAGGCCAGTTCATTGGCTATATTTAAGAGGGAGTTAGATGTGGCCCTTGTGGCTAAAGGGATCAGGGAGTATGGAGAGAAGGCAGGTACAGGATACTGAGTTGAATGATCAGCCATGATCATATTGAATGGCGGTGCAGGCTCGAAGGGCCGAATGACCTACTCCTGCACCTATTTTCTATGTTTCTATGTTTCTAACATCGCAACATGTGCCCCGATATGCAAGAAATCCAGAAAAGGCTCAATACCTCATCTAATCAACATTCAGCAAAGTAAAGCTTTGCAACATTATTTACAATCATTTACAAGATGTATGTCTGGATTTGCAGACATCCAATCCATTCTATGCATTTTGCACTTAATTGCCAGGGTCTGCAGATGTTCCCATTCTCTTCCTACAGTTTGGATCTAGGCTCCAGACAAACTGGCACCACCCTGCAGCTTGGCCCAGTTCTACAGAGAGCATTTTCAAATTGACCAAATGGCCCAGCAGCCCTCTAACCTTTACTCAATTTTAGAGTCCTAGCCTTTCCAGTCTGGCCAGGATTAACATTCCTCCCTTTTTATCATATATGATAACCCATCATTTATGATAACCAAATAGTCCAATAATCAGCTATCCAGATATAGATAAATGTGTCCATTACATTTCCCATCTATCAGCAACACAAGATGATGATGATTTCTTCCCAGAATCTTGTCAATCTTCCAGAGTTTTCGTGGGCGTAGCTTCACAATTTCCGTCTGATGATTCTTCACCTCCCGAGTTTTGTGGGTGCGAACTCCCTCCATCTGTGGTGTTGCCTATTGTTCCACCCCTTTCCATAGTCGAACCTATAACCTATAATTCCTGAAAAACTTGGGACAAAGCAAGTTACCATCAAGAGAGGCCCAGGAGCGGTTGCAGTGGGAGGAGCGACGTCCGAGCTGTCAGTTTAAAAACTCGATCGCGGGGCTTGTTTCCACAGAGGCCCAGGAGCAGTTGCAGTGGGACGAACCCAAATCCGTAACGTTCCATTCACAGCTCGCAGTTCAAAACAAGTGGGCTTGATGAAGCCGCTGATTGGTGGAAGCGGACTCGAGGGAGCAACTGACTGGCAGTCCCTGCTGATTTCTTCCAGCTATAATCATTGCTTTGTACTGTATTGTATTGTACATTGTATTGTATTGTAGCCAGGGTAAGGGGGAGTATAGAAACATAGAAAATAGGTGCAGGAGTAGGCCATTCGGCCCTTCGAGCCTGCACCGCCATTAAATATGATCATGGCTGATCATCCAACTCAGTATCCCGTACCTGCCTTCTCTCCATACCCCCTGATCCCTTTAGCCACAAGTGCCACATCTAACGCCCTCTTAAATATAGCCAATGAACTGGCCTCAACTACCTTCTGTGGCAGAGAATTCCAGAGACTCACCACTCTCTGTGTAAAGAGTGTATGAGTGCCAGGGCAGTTTACTGTTCTGGATTGCAGATGTGGGAGGTCATGCAGTCAGATAGCTCTCCAGACGTCCACATCTGGACCAGGTGCGTCAAGATGGGGCTCCAAAGGGACCATATTCGGTACCTGGAGCAGCAGCTCGATGGCCTCATCTGGTCAGGGAAAGTGAGGAGGTCATAGAGAGGAGCTACAGGGATGTAGTCACTCCAAAACCACAGGAGGCAGACACGTGGGTCACAGTTAGGAGAGGCAAGGGGCAGAGGCAGGGACTAGAGAGTACACCAGTGGCTGTACACCTTGGCAATAAGTACTCCTGTTTGAGTACTGTGAGATATAGTTTGTGCTCACAATCACTGCTCAGAGACTAAATCATCAAAACAAGAAATGCTTTTTATTTGCGAATCTGCAGAATCGGGTGCCTCTCCAAATTGAGACACACCAAAGTCAGAAAAGTAAAGCCCCTTTATACACACAATTCTGGTAGCATAACCTCCCCTTCTGGCTCTCCCCAATCAGAGCACTGAGGTGCACAGTCTATGGGTACATCCCCCAGTACCTCCCACATCATACATAGCATGTTCATGATAATGAGCAATTTCCCAACTAGGGGCGTATAAGTAATATTCATTTATATCATTAAGCATGCCCAGTTGCAATTGACCTGGCCTAGTTTTCTCACCTCCAACTGACCTATCTCAGTTTTTTTATATCTGAACTAAAGCTAGTCTCTACTGACAAGGGTCCCTTTCATCCCTAGTCCCTGCTGGCAAGGGTCCCATCCATCACCCTCCTTCTACCGCTATGCCATCCATCCTCACCCAAGGACAGTTCTGATAAACTCATTCCCAGCTATGTCAACATCCTCTCCCTGGCCTCTATCGGTTAGAATCCTGTTTACAAGTTAGAATCCTCTCCTGAATCCTTACAATAGTGGGGTTTAATCACTTTATCCCTCACAATCCTCCCTTTTTCTTTTGCTACGCATCTATTGATTAAACCTCAATTTCAAGCTCCTTCAGTTCGAATTGAAGTAACATTCTCCTAATCTCCTCTTCCTGTGGATCCTGGACCTTCCCTGGTTGCATTATCATTATTTTCGGTATTGCCCCTCTCTCTCCCATAGGCACTACTACAGCCTGCATCTGAAAGATCAGCCCAGCCAATGCACATAGAAACACGAGTCCCGCTGTTCTCCACCATGTTCCTCCGAGGATGGAATCCCACCATCGGGTTCCCATTATCGAATTCCACTTCTGTATTGGAACATGTGCCAATTTCCGGATTCCCTCTGATATGTCCATTACAGCCTGTCCATTGTCATCGATGTTTAGACAGCAATTAGAGAGGTTGAATTTCCCGCATACCCCTCCTTCTTCTGCCAGGAGGTAATCTAGGGCCAACCGGTTCTGGTATATTGCTGTCTCATCTGTGTCTGCTGCTTTGCCAGCATCTCCAGTGCCACCGTAGTTTGGTTGGTAATTACTTCCAGTACTGCCTGAAGTCTTATGATCCACCCTGTGCCCAAGTGGCTGGTCCATAGTATGAGATGATTCTTGCGGGTGGCCATTCATCATCCTCCCATTCTCCAATGTCTATTTTCCTCTTCTTCCGATATCGGTCGTCAAATACAGGTGTCCCTAGCGACCGCCCTTCTTCAATGTTTAACAAGAAAAATCCCGGTTGTACCAGTCCAATGAAGCAAGTCCCGCTCCAATTTGTTGGCAACACCGAGTATGCCTTGTGTCCGCATTTCCATAACAGTCCTTAAGGGGCCGGTCCACTAGAGGTAACCTTGTTCCATATATCTTGCAACACCGGAATTCCTTGATAAGGGTTGTTCCCGGTGCAGTTCCATAGTCCAATCGATCCCATTCCATCAGTCTTCTTCCAGATAATGCAGTTTCTTCCGTCTTTCTTCGTCGGATACCATCTAGGCTCCTCTGGCCACCACACTCGGGACTGATTCGGCCACTGGGTGATGGTGCGCTGGCAGGGGCTGCTGCCTACTAGGAAGGCATCCCTTACCCAGGGCCTAGAGATACACTCAGTCCCAACCAGAGCATCTGTCAGGACCCATGCCTGGGGATCTCGGTCTTGTCCAACTGTCAGGTTCCACTCCATCAGGTCCCATACTTCAACAATGGATCCTTTCCACGGCCAACGAGAGCTCATCAGTGGTCCGCCACAGACCCAACAGTTAGTCACATTCAGGGTTCTAGCTATCCGGAGGGCCAAGTCCACAAACAAGTTTTTCCCTCCTTCAGGGATCTCAATCTGCTTCTTTATTTCTTCATACATTGTCTGGTGCAGTTGGGGCTGAGTAGGTAGGGGAGGGGGAGGCTTGGTGACTACTACTTCCCTGTGTCCATCTTAGGGCATGGAAAGGGAGACCTAACTGTCCTAGTCATACAAACCCATCTCTTTCCCTTTTGGCAGGTAACGTGCCCAAACCTCCCTACATATCCCCTATTCTCTACCATATAATACTTCTTTCCCCCGTCCTCACAAATAGTTCTAGTCCTCAGGCTATAGCAAGCATCGTTCACATGGGAATGATAGGTAAATGATCTGGTTGTCTGCCCTCCGTACTTGATAGGATGAGAATATTTATCACAGTTATTAATACTTTTTACCATGATTACATGCAGAGCAAGCAATACCACGACTGCTCCTTTCATACTGCTAGTTATACATTTTTCTAAAAGTTAATGTTAGGGGCTTATTCCCCGGCTTCACCATCCACTGTTCCTCTTTATCAGGAGCGGGTGGGTCAACGGGCCCTCTAACTCGGGTCGCGTTGGTCCACCCTTTTTCTTTTGTTCGTACTGCTGTCTCGGTTGTCGGTAATACTAGGTATTGGCCGGTCCACCGGGGCTGGAGTTTCTCCTCCTTTCAATTCTTGACCAGTACCCAGTCGCCGGCCTTTACAGCATGTATTGGAAAGTAGAGTGGTGGGCTTTGAGCCAATAATCCTTTAGCTTTTAATTCTGTAAGAGAACAAGATACTGCCAGTAAATAGTTCCTTAAGAATACATCACTGCCCTCTATGGTGGGTATTCCTTCTATCTTTCCAAAATAAGGTGACCCAAACAACATTTCATAGGGGGATACTGCTAACTTTGCATGGAGTCTCCGTTGCTTCTCTCAAAGCCTTTCTGTTTCCCTACTGCTCCAAACATGTACCAGACTCTATGTACATATGCTGCTCTTAAAACCTTAATTTCTGCCAACTGAGCTAAGCAAGATTGCAGGCAAGCTTCCAATTTGATTACCTTAAAGTCTAATTCATCCTGATGCATCACTTCAAACACTGCATACTTGCTATTATGATCCCTTTAACAAGAAACAACCACAAGCAAAACCTTTTTGGCCCCTTCATTCAAAGGCTCTGACTGTAAAACATTTCTCAGACTTCTGTGTCCTTCTCCCTTCATTATTTTCCTTAATGGCATCACAATTTCAACATACTTTCCAATCTAGTCTGAACTATATTCTGCCATTCCCAATATCATCATCATCTGTCCTACTGTCTGAGGTTTGGGAACTTCAATTATCCCTTCAATTTGATCCTGCTCTATAGCTTTTACTTCTTTATATATTACTCGTCCAAAATATTCTACCTGCTGCTGGCAAAACAACAACTTCTTCCTTGATACTCCTGTGCCATCTTTTCCAAGATAATTACAATGTCTCTCTCACATTGCTTCTCACTTGTGGAACAAAGCAACAAATCATCCACATACTATATCAACACCTTCCAAATCTGCCTTTATCATCTGATGAAAAACACGGGGCTAGTATTTAAAACCCTGCAGCATCCTAGCCTAGGTGTATTTAATACCTCTTCTTTATGTTCACCATTATCTTTATTATTATTATTATTATTATTTCCTGATTACCATACCTGTCCACATCCCCAACACATCTTATCCATTACCTGTTTCCTTACTAGCCTTTCTTGACCTCTTCCCTGAGATCCCTCCTTCCCTTGGGGACACCAGTCCTGTCTGGGCTTATATCCAGATTTATTTCACTCTTGATGGGGCATTTGAGGAAACACTCTCCCAAATAAATGTATTATTGGCATGGAATTCTCTGGCCCCTGTTTGGCTCTGTCATAGGACTCACTGTGTGTCGGTGCATCATTTTTCTCTGCACCTCTTCCTGCTGGTCTGCAAGTCTTTTTCCTATCTTTGCGATATTTCTCAACCTCATTGCCCAAATGATCACTGAATCATGTTAAGTTTCCAGTCTCCACCTTTTCAGCTTGTTCTCCAGATAGGCTGCTGGATTATTGTCTGAGGGCCTGCCATACCCTCTGCCTTCCTGTGCCAAACAGCATGCCATTGTTTAATGCATTGTTCACAGCATTTTTATACCAGCCATCTTCAGGAGTTCCGTCAGTTTAGTGGTTCCTATCACTTTCACCAACAGTGCCTTCAAATCTCCCATAGCCAATAATTGTCCCACGTTCTCCTCCTCCAAAGCCATAATCCATTTCCTGCCGCATCAGGAATATTGGGTAAGGTATTTTTTAGCCCTCTCAGTTTATGAGTGACCCAAAGGATAATCTGTGTCTGGCCTGCTCTTGTCGTTTTAAAACAGTCTCATCAATTTATCCCTCTGCTTCCCACTTCCCACTGCTGTTTGACCCATATAACCATATCACCATATAACAATTACAGCACGGAAACAGGCCTTCTCGGCCCTTCCAGTCCATGCCGACCATTTACTTCCTAGTCCCATCTACCTGCACTCAGACCATACCCATCCATTCCCTTCCCGTCCATATACCTATCCACTTTACTTTTAAATGTTAAAATCAATCCTGCCTCCACCACTTCCACTGGAAGCTCATTCCACACAGCTACCACTCTCTGAGTAAAGAAGTTCCTCCTCATGTTACCCCTAAACTTCTGTCCCTTAATTCTCAAATCATGTCCTTGTGTTTAAATCTTCCCTACTCTCAATGGGAAAAGCTTATCCACGTCAACTCTATCCCTCTCATAATTTTAAAAACCTAACTTGTTCAACCTTTCTCTGTAACTTAGTTGCTTTAACCCAGGCAACATTCTAGTAATTCTCCTCTGTACTCTCTCTATGTTGTTGACATTTTTCCTATAATTTGGCGACCAAAATTGTACACCATACTCCAGAATTGGAGTACAGAATTTCTTACTTCTCAGATAGTTTATCCTACTTTGCAAATGTATTCAACTTTCTTTTAAAATCTTCCACTGACTCCTCCTGATTTATTACTTTCACACTTGTCGTTTCCTACTTCTGTTACCTCCTCAATGCCTCTCTCTCCTTTCTCTCTAAACTGCCTAAGTACATCTAATTCCTTTGCTCTCCCCTTTCTCACTTTTCCACCTTATCTGTGACATATAATTCATAATTAGCACTTCCATCTTGTCACACATTTATCTTGAAAGTGCCTTCCTTCGGCCACTTCCTCACAACTGTTTCTGAAAATCTCAGTAAACAATCATTACCCTTCTCCAACCAGAATGCTTATCTAAACAAACCACAAAAGGTGGTCTTGTTTCAGCAATTAACTTATTTGCCATTATTTTTACCCATTCTCAACACTATTTAGTACTAGTAACAATTTTCCAAATTAACTTTACTGAAAAGAAATCTATAGAAACATCAGCAAAACCAAGCCACCTACATTTTCCAACTTTCCCCTTTTAAGTTGCGATGATACAAAGCGTTGTTCATTAGCGTACAGCTGCTCGTAACCTCCCCCATTGCTTAGAATTTCTTAAAGGAACACACACACCTACCCTTACAGCATGTGGCCTGCAACAAACAAACTTATCACATTTGTGAACTTCCTCATTCATTCAAAACCGGTTTTTACACACAAATCATATTTGTTCCATTCTTACTTCAATGAAATTATGCAATTTCCTGCACAGATTAAAGTTTCAAAATTAACATTTATATAATTCTTATTGCTACTCTACCTTCTGCTTTCTATAATATTTTGCACTAACTCCTCATGTACCTGACCAATCTGTATATGAGTTTCTTCTATTTCCTGAAATTTCTTTGAGGTTTCTGTCAATTTTTGTTCAAAATCTGTTTTTCCACATATAATTTATAGGTTTCTGTAGCTTTTTAAAAAAAAGATTTGACAGTTGCCTCTTCTATGTCTTTCTGTGTTGCTCCTTCCTTTTTTAACTTTACCCCCAGGGCTTCCTTCTCCCCAAGATTGCCACATTCGCCCCAACGGACTATCAGGCAGAATGTGTGGCTCTTCACCAGTGAGCCTTTTTAGTTTCCCCCCGGACGCTTACTTTTCCCGTTCCGGTTATCTGTTGTCTTATCAGACTATTCCCGTCTGACAGACCCTCGGTCGCCCGGGCAATACTTAATAGTCAGTTTTCTTACCCGGGTCCTGTGCACAAGAATCACTCGACCGTCCCTTGTTTATTTTTCCAACACTCCCTCTTGTTTCCCGAGTCTCTTGTCCGGATATCACTCGCTCAAACCGCTGATGGCAAGCAAGGAGATCAGAGACCGCTGAAATCTGCAGGGGTGCACCATCCCTTCCTTCCATGCTTCTGCCGAGCGGCCGGAGTGGCAATCCCGGACGAGCCCCCACTTTGTGAGATATAGTTTGTGCTCACAATCACTGCTCAGAGACTAAATCATCGAAACAAGAAATGCTTTTTATTTGCGAATCTGCAGAATCGGGTGCCTCTCCAAATTGAGACACACCAAAGTCAGAAAAGTAAAGCCCCTTTATACACACAATTCTGGTAGCATAACCTCCCTTTCTGGCTCTCCCCAATCAGAGCACTGAGGTGCACAGTCTATGGGTACATCCCCCAGTACCTCCCACATCATACATAGCTTGTTCATGATAATGAGCAATTTCCCAACTAGGGGCGTATAAGTAATATTCATTTATATCATTAAGCATGCCCAGTTGCAATTGACCTGGCCTAGTTTTCTCACCTCCAACTGACCTATCTCAGTTTTTTTATATCTGAACTAAAGCTAGTCTCTACTGACAAGGGTCCCTTTCATCCCTAGTCCCTACTGACAAGGGTCCCATCTATCACCTCCCTTCTACGCTATACTATGCCATCCATCCTCACCCAAGGACAGTTGTGATAAACCCACTCCCAGCTATGTCAACATCCTCTCCCTGGCCTCTATCGGTTAGAATCCTGTTTACAAGTTAGAATCCTCTCCTGAATCCTTACAATAGTGGGGTTTAATCACTTTATCCCTCACAGTACTGTTGGGGGAGACAGCCTACCTGGGGGCAGCAACAGCGGCCGGGCCTCGGGTACAGAGACCAGCCCTGTTGCTCAGAAGGGTAAGGAAAAGAAGAGGAGGACGGCAGTAATAGGGGACTCTATAGTTAAGGGGTCAGATAGGCGAGTCTGTGGACGCAGTCAGGAGACCCGGATGGTAGTTTGACTCCCTGGTGCCAGGGATGTGACTGAACGTGTCCAAGATATCCTGAAATGGGAGGGAGAGGAGCCAGAGGTCGTGGTACATATAGGTACCAATGACATAGGTAGAAAAAGAGAAGAGGCCCTGAAAGGAGAATTTAGGGTGTTAGGAGGAGAGTTAAGGAGAAGGTAACCATCTCAGGCTTACTGCCTGTGCCATGCGACAGTGAGAGTAGCAATGGAGCGAGGTGGAGGATAAATGTGTGGCTAAAGGACTGGTGCAGATGGCAGGGATTCAAGTTTCTGGATCATTGGGATCTCTTTTGGGGAAGGTGTGACCTGTACAAAAAGGACGGGTTGCACTTGAACCCGAGGGGAAGCAATATCCTGGTGGGGAGATTTGCAAAGGCTACTGGGGAGACTTTAAACTAGAACGGTTGGGGGGGAGGGACTCAAATAGAGAAAGCTAGTAGACAGTGTGTGAGGCAGGAGGCAATGAAGAGAAGCACTCAGACCCAACATGTAGGGGGGAAAGAAGAAAAAAATAATAAACAGAGAATAAGAGGTGGTGGGTTTCTTAAATGTGTGAGCAGAGAGACAGAGGGGCGTAAAATGATGATGGAAGCAATAGGTAGGAGAAAAGTGGCAGGCAGACAAATCCAGGGCAAAAATCAAAAAGGGTCACCTTTCAACATAATTGTAAAAGGGGCAAGAGCGTTGTAAAAACAAGCCTGAAGGCTTTGCGTCTCAATGCGAGGAGCATTCGTAATAAGGTGGATGAGTTGAATGTGCAGATAGCTATTAATAGAAACATAGAAAATAGGTGCAGGAGTAGGCCATTCGGCCCTTCGAGCCTGCACCGCCATTCAATGTGATCATGGCTGATCATCCAACTCAGTATCCCGTACCTGCCTTCTCTCCATACCCCCTGATCCCTTTAGCCACAAGTGCCACATCTAACGCCCTCTTAAATATAGCCAATGAACTGGCCTCAACTACCTTCTGTGGCAGAGAATTCCAGAGACTCACCACTCTCTGTGTAAAGAATGTTTTCCTCATTTCGGTCCTAAAGGAATTCCCCCTTATCCTTAGACTGTGACCCCTTGTTCTGGACTCCCCCAACATCGGGAACAATCTTCCAGCATCTAGCTTGTCCAACCCCTTAAGAATTTTGTAAGTTTCTATAAGATCCCCCCTCAATCTTCTAAATTCCAGAGAGTACAAGCCGAGTCTATCCAATCTTTCCTCAATGATTATGATACAGTTGGGATCACGGAGACATGGCTCCAGGGTGACCAAGGCTGGGAGCTGAACATCCAGGGATATTCAATATTCAGGAGGGATAGACAGAAAGGAAAAGGAGGTGGGGTAGTGTTGCTGGTTAGAGAGGAGATTAACGCAATAGAAAGGAAGGACATTAGCTTGGAGGATGTGGAATCGATATGGGTGGAGCTGCGAAACACTAAGGGGCAGAAAATGCTAGTGGGTGTTGTGTACAGGCCACCTAACAGTAGTAGTGGAGTTGGGGATGGCATCAAACAGGAAATTAGAAATGCTTGTAACAAAGGTAAAACCGTTATAATGGGTGACTTCAATCTACATATAGGTTGGGTAAATCAAATTGGCAGGGGTGCTGAGGAACAGGATTTCTTGGAATGTATGCGGGATAGTTTTCTAAACCAACATGTAGAGGAACCAACGAGAGAGCAGGCTGTTCCCGATGTTGGGGAAGTCCAGGACAAGGGGTCACTGTTTAAGGATAAGGGGGAAGTATTTTAGGACCGAGATGAGAAAATCTTTTTTCACACAGAGAGTGGTGAGTCTCTGGAACTCTCTGCCACAGAGGGTAGTTGAGGCCAGTTCATTGGCTATATTTAAGAGGGAGTTAGATGTGGCCCTTGTGGCTAAAGGGATCAGGGGGTATGGAGAGAAGGCAGGTACAGGATACTGAGTTGAATGATCAGCCATTATCATATTGAATGGCGGTGCAGGCTCGAAGGGCCGAATGGCCTACTCCTGCACCTATTTTCTATGTTTCTATGTTTCTATCATGCAGCCATCCCTTGAGGGGAGGGGAGAGAGAGGGAGAGATAGGAGGGAGAGAGGAGAGGAGTGAAAAGGGAGGGGAGGGGAGAGGAGATGTGTGGAGTAAATGTGGGGAAGAGGAGAGCAGTGGAGAGGAGAGTGGAGGGATGGAGAGGAGATGAGGGGAGAGGAGAGAAAAGGGGAGGGGAGGAAAGGAGAGGAGAGGGGAGGAGGGTATGTGAGAAAGGAGGAGGAGGGAAGAGAAGAGGAGGAGAGGAGGGGAGTGTCAAGAGGAGAGGGGAGGAAGGGAGAGGTGACGCAGAGAGGAGACAACCTCTCCACCAATTATCCTTGGTGCCGGATTTGAGGGGAGGGGAGAGGAGGGGGAGGAGAGGAGGGGATAGGAGGGGGAAGAGGGGAGGATAGGAGAGGGGAGGAAAGGAGGGGAGGGGAGGAGAGGAGTGAGAAGAGTAGAAGAGAGGGAGTGTAGGAGAGAAGGGGGTGAGGGGCGTGGTGGGGAGAGGAGATGGGAGTGGAGGAGAGAAGAAGGAAGGGGAGGACAGGAGGGAACAGGGGGAGAGCGGGGAGGAGAGGAGTGGGAGAGGGAGGGGAGCCGAGAGGAGGGTGGAGAGGAGAGGAGGGGGGAGATGGGAGAAGGAATGTGGAGAGGAGAGGAGGGGAGAGGAGGGGGAAGGAGAGAAAGGGAGAGATGGGGAGAGGAAACAATCTCTCAGCTCCACCATATTACAATTATCTTTGGAGGGGCGGTGAGAGAGGGATATGCAGGGGAGGATAGAGGAGGGGAGGAGAGGGAAAGAAAAGTGCAGAGATGTGGGGAGTAGATGAGGGGAGAGGCGAGGGGAGGGCAGGAGAGAAAAGGGGAGGGGAGGGGAGGAGACGAGAGGAGAGGAGAGGAGAGGAGAGGGGACAATCTCTCACCTACACCATATTTCAGTTATCTTTGGTGGGGAGAGAGAGGGAGAGATAGGGGGAGAGAGGAGGGGATAGGCGAGGGGAGGAGAGGAGAGCAGGGTAGAGAGGAGAAGATGAGAGGCGATGAGAGGAGGTGAGAAGGTTGGAGAGGAGATGAGGCGAGTAGATGAGAGGAGGGGGGAGAAGAGGGGAGCAGAGGAGGGGACAGAAGGCTAGAGAGGAGAGATGAGGGGGGAGAGAAGAGCGGAGGGAGGAAGGAAGTGGAAGTGAAGGAGAGAGGAGAGTGGAGGAGAGGGGAGGAGAGGAGAGGGGAGGAGAGGAGAGGGCAGAGTAGAGGAGGGGAGGGGGAGGAAACGGGAGGAGGAGAGGAGGTTGAGAGGAGAGAGGCACACGAGGTAAGAATAGCAGGAGAGGAGAGGAGCAGAGTGGAGGACAGGAGAGGGGAGGAGAGAAAAGGAGAGGGGAGTATAGGAGGAGAGGAGCGTAGAGGAGAGGGGAGAAGAGGAAGAGAGGGTGGTAGAGGAGGAGGTGTGGAGAGGAGAGAAGAGGGAAGAAGAGAGGTGGAGAGGGGAGGGGAGGAGAGGGTAGCGGCGGAGAGGAGAGGTGGAGAGTGGAGGGGAGGAGAGGAGAGAAGAGGGGAGGCGGGAAGGGGAGAGAGGAGAGGAATGTATGAGAGAGGAGGAGCAAGAAAAGCGGGGGGTGGGGCGAGAGGACAGAAGGGAGGGGAAGGTGAGGGAGGCAGAGGAGGGGAGAGGAATGGGGAAGGGGAGGAGAGGGGGAGAGGAGAAGGGAGGAGAGGGGAGGGGAGGAGAGGAGAGGAGAGAGGAGGTGAGGAGAGGAGAGAGGACAAGGGAGGGGAGGAGAGGTGAGGAGAGGAGGGAGACAATAGACAATAGGTGCAGTAGTAGGCCATTCGGCCCTTTGAGCCAGCACCGCCATTCAATGTGATCATGGCTGATCATCTCCAATCATACCCCGTTCCTGCCTTCTCCCCATGTCCCCTGACTCTGCTATCTTTAAGAGCCCTATCTAGCTCTCTCTTGAAAGCATCCAGAGAACCTGCCTCCACCACCCTCTGCGGCAAAGAATTCCACAGAGTCACAACTCTCTGCGAGAAAAAGTGTTTCCTCGTCTCCATTCTAAATGGCTTACCCCTTATTCTTAAACTGTGGCCCCTGGTTCTGGACGCCCCCGACATCGGGAATATGTTTCCTGCGTCTAGCGTGTCCAAACCCTTATAGCCCTGTCCCACGGTGCGAGTTCATTCCAAAAGCTCTCCCGAGTTTAAAAAATCAAGCTCGTGGTAAGCACGGGGAATGAATGTAGCGGGTACGTCGGAGCTCGGGGACGTCTCTTAGCGCTAACGGCAGGTACTCGGGAAGACTCGCTAATGGCAGGTGTGAGGGATGAAGTGATTAAACCCCACTATTGTAAGGATTCAGGAGAAGATTCTAACTTGTAAACAGGATTCTAACCGATAGAGGCCAGGCAGGGAGAGGATGTTGACATAGCTGGGAGTGGGTTTATCAGAACTGTCCTTGAGTGAGGATGGATAGCTAGTGTAGCGTAGAAGGAGGGTGATAGATGGGACCCTTGCCAGTAGGGACTAGGGATGAAAGGGGACCCTTGTCAGTAGAGACTAGCTTTAGTTCAGATATAAAAAAACTGAGATGGGTCAGTTGGAGGTGAGAAAACTAGGCCAGGTCAATTGCAACTGGGCATGCTTAATGATATAAATGAATATTGGTTATACGCCCCTAGTCAAGAAATTACTCATTATCATGAACATGCTATGTATGATGTGGGAGGTACTGGGGGATGTACCCATAGACTGTGCACCTCAGTGCTCTGATTGGGGAGAGCCAGAAGGGGAGGTTATGCCAGCAGAATTGTGTGTATAAAGGGGCTTTACTTTTCTGACTTTGGTGTGTCTCAATTTGGGGAGGCACCCGATTCTGCAGATTCGCAAATAATAAAAAAACATCTCTTGTTTCGTGATTTAGTCTCTGAGCAGTGATTGTGAGCACAAACTATATCTCACAAAGTGGGGGCTCGTCCGCGATCGCCACTCCGGCCGCTCGGCGGAAGCATGGAAGGAAGGGATGGTGCACCCCTGCTGAGTTCAGCGGTCTCTAATCTCCCTGCTTACCATCAGCGGTTTGAGCGAGTGATATCCGGACAAGAGACTCGGGAAACAAGAGGGAGTGTTGGAAAAATAAACAAGGGACGGTCGAGCGATTCTTGTGCACAGGATAAGAAAACTGACTATTAAGTATTGCCCGGGCGACCGAGGGTCTGTCGGACGGGAATAGTCTGATAAGACAACAGATAACCGGAACGGGAAAAGTAAGAGTCCGGGGGGGAAATTAAAAAGGCTCAATGGTGAAGAGCCACACATTCTGCCTGATAGTCCGTTGGGGCGAATGTGGCAATCTTGGGGAGAAGGAAGCCCCGGGGGTAAAGTTAAAAAAGGAAGGACCAACACAGAAAGACATAGAAGTGGCAACTTTCAAATTTTTTTTAAATAAAGCTACAGAAACCTATAAATTATATGTGGAAAAACAGATTTTGAACAAAAAATTGACAGAAACCTCAAAGAAATTTCAGGAAATAGAAGAAACTCATATACAGATTGGTCAGGTACATGAGGAGTTCGTGCAAAATATTATAGAAAGCAGAAGGAAGAGTAGCAATAAAAATTATATAAATGTTAATTTTGAAACTTTAATCTGTGCAGGAAATTGCATCATTTCATTGAAGTAAGAATGGAACGAATATGATTTGTGTGTAAAAACCGGTTTTGAATGAATGAGAAAGTTCATATATGTGATAAGTTTGTTTGTTGCAGGCCACATGCTGTAAGGGTAGGTGTGTGTGTTCCTTTAAGAAATTCTAAGCAATGGGGGAGGTTACGAGCAGCTGTAAGCTAACGAACAACGCTTTGTAACATTGCAACTTAAAAGGGGAAAGTTGGAAAATGTAGGTGGCTTGGTTTTGCTGATGTTTCTATAGATTTCTTTTCAGTAAAGTTATTTTGGAAAATTGTTACTAGTACTAAATAGTGGTGACAATGGGTTGAAATAATTGGAAATAAGTTAATTGCTGAAACAAAACCAGCTTTGGTGGTTTGTTTAGATAAGCATTCAGGCAGGAGCTAACGACGGGTGTGAAAGTAATAAATCAGGAGGAGTCAGTGGAAGATTTTAAAAAAAGGTGAATACATTTGCAAAGTAGGATAAACTATTGAGAAGTAAGAAATTCTGCACTCCAATTCTGGAGTATGGTGTACAATTTTGGTTGCCAAATTATAGGAAAGATGTCAACAACATAGAGAGTGTACAGAGGAGATTTACTAGAATGTTGCCTGGGTTCCAGCAACTAAGTTACAGAGAAAGGTTGAACAAGTAATTAGGTCTTTATTCTTTGGAGCGCAGAAGGTTAAGGGGGACTTGATAGAGGTCTTTAAAATTATGAGAGGGATAGAGTTGACATGGATAAACTTTTCCCATTGAGAGTAGGGAAGATTCAAACACGAGGACATGATTTGAGAATTAAGGGACAGAAGTTTAGGGGTAACATGAGGAGGAACTTCTTTACTCAGAGAGTGGTGGCTGTGTGGAATGAGCTTCCAGTGGAAGTGGAGGCAGGATCGATTTTAACATTTAAAAATAAATTGGATAGGTATATGAATGGGAAAGGAATAGAGGGGTATGGTCTGAGTGCAGGTAGATGGGACTAGGAAATAAATGGTCGGCAAAGACTGGAAGGGCCGAGAGGGCCTGTTTCTGTGGTGTAATTGTTATATGGTTATATGGGTCAAACAGCTTTTGTGGAGGCAAATGGTGTATGTGAACAAATTGAGGTTAGAACGAGAAAGAAGGCATATCAGAAAGGATTAAAGTGGGAAGCAGAGGGATAAATTGATGAGACTGTTTTAAAACGATAACAGCAGGCCAGACACAGATTATCCTTTGGGGCACTCATAAACTGAGAGGGCTAAAAAATACCTTACCCAATATTCCTGATGGGGCAGGAAATGGATTATGGCTTTGGAGGAGGAGAACGTGAGATTTGAAGGCACTGTTGGTGAAAATGATAGGAACCACTAAACTGACAGAACTCCTGAAGATGGCTGGTATAAAAATGCTGTGAACAATGCATTAAACAATGACATGCTGTTTGGCACAGGCAGGCAGAGGGTATGGCAGGCCCTCAGACAATAATCCAGCAGCCTATCTGGAGAACAAGCTGAAAAGGTGGAGACTGGAAACTTAACATGATTCAGTGATCATTTGGTCAATGAGGTTGAGAAATATCGCAAATATATGAAAAAGACTTGCAGCCCAGCAGGAAGAGGTGCAGAGAAAAGTGATGCAAATGTAACTTAAAGAGCTGAAAAAGAAAGAGCGTGAAAAAGGAAAGACAATATTGTCAGTAACAACAGGCCTGGTTGAAAAGTCTGAAATAAGTGATGCACTGACACACAGCGAGTCCTATGAATTAGCCAAACAGGGGCCAGAGAATTCCATGCCAATAATAAATGTATTTCTAAGAGTGTTTCCTCAAATGCCCTATCACGAGTGACATAAATCTGGATATAAGCCCAGACAGGACTGGGGTCCCCAAGGGAAGGAGGGATCTCAGGGAAGAGGTCAAGGAAGGTTAGTAAGGAAACAGGTAATGGATAAGATGTGTTGGGGATGTGGACAGGTATGGTAATCAGGAAATAATAATAATAAAGATAATGGTGAACATAAAGAAGAGATATTAAATACACCTAGGCTAGGATGCGGCAGGGTTTTAAATACTAGCCCCTTGTTTTTAATCAGATGATAAAGGCAGATTTGGAAGGTGTTGATACAGTAGGTGGATGATTTGTTGATTTGTTCCACAAGTGAGAAGCAATGTGAGAGAGACATTATAAGCATCTTGGAAAAGATGGCACAGGAGGTCATAAAGTATCAAGGAAGAAGTTGTTGTTTTGTCAGCAGCAGGTAGAATATTTTGGACGAGTAATATATAAAGAAGTAAAAGCTATAGCGCAGGGTCAAATTGAAGTGATAATTGAAGTTCCCAAACCTCAGACAGTAGGACAGATGATGATGATGATCTTGGGAATGGCAGAATATAGTTCAGACTAGATTGGAAAGTATGTTGAAATTGTGATGCCATTAAGGAAAATAATGAAGGAAGAAGGACACACAAGTCTGAGAAATGTTTTACAGTCAGAGCCTTTGAATGAAGGGGACAAAAAGGTTTTGCTTGTGGATGTTTCTTGTTAAAGGGATCATAATAGCAAGTATGTAGGGTTTGAAGTGATGCATCAGGATGAATTAGACTTTAAGGTAATCAAATTGGAAGCTTGCCTGCAATCTTGCTTAGCTCAGTTGGCAGAAATTAAGGTTTTAAGAGCAGCATATGTACATGGAGTCTGGCACATGTTTGGAGCAGTAGGGAAACAGAAAGGCTTTGAGAAAAGCAACGGAGACCCCATGCAAAGTTAGCAGTATCCCCCTATGAAATGTTGTTTGGGTTACCTTATTTGGGAAAGATAGAAGGAATACCCACCATAGAGGGCAGTGATGTATTCTTAAGGAACTATTTACTGGCAGTATCTCGTTCTCTTACAGAATTAAAAGCTAAAGGATTATTGGCTCAAAGCCCACCACTCGACTTTCCAATACATGCTGTAAAGGCCGGCGACTGGGTACTGGTCAAGAATTGAAAGGAGGAGAAACTCCAGCCCAGGTGGACCGGCCAATACCTAGTATTACTGACAACCGAGACAGCAGTACGAACAAAAGAAAAAGGGTGGACCCATGCGACCCGAGTTAGAGGGCCTGTTGACCCACCCGCTCCTGATAAAGAGGAACAATGGATGGTGAAGCCGGGGAATAAGCCCCTAACATTAACTTTTAGAAAAAAATAAATGTATAACTAGCAGTATGAAAGGAGCAGTCATGGTATTGTTTGCTCTGCATGTAATCATGGTAAAAAGTATTAATAACTGTGATAAATGTTATCCTATCAGATACGGAGGGCAGACAACCAGATCATTTACCTATCATTCCCATGTGAATGTTGCTTGCTATAGCCCGAGGAGTAGAACTATTTGTGAGGACGGGGGAAAGAAGTATTATATGGTAGAGAATAGGGGATATGTAGGGAGGTTTGGGCACATTACCTGCCAAAAGGGGAAGAGATGGGTTTGTATGACTAGGATAGGACAGTTAGGTCTCCCTTTTCATGTCTTAAGATGGACATTAGACAAAGTGAAGGAGGAAGTAATACAAAGGTTAACGGATGTAGTAGTCACCAAGCCTCCCCCTCCCCTACCTACTCAGCCTCAATTGCACCAAACAATGTATGAAGAAATAAAGGGGCAGATTGAGATCCCTGAAGGAGGGAAAAACTTGTTCGTGGACTTGACCCACCGGATAGCTGGAACCCTGAATGTGACTAACTGTTGGGTCTGTGGCAGACCACTGATGAGCTCACGTTGGCTGTGGAGAGGATCGATTGTTGACGTATGGGACCTGATGGAATGGAACCTGACAGTTGGACAAGACCGAGATCCCCAGGCATGGGTCCTGACAGATGCTCCGGTTGGGACTGAGTGTATCTCTAGGCCCTGGGTAAAGGATGCCGTCCTAGTAGGCAGCAGCCCCTGCCAGCGCATCGTCACCCAGTGGCCAAATCAGTCCCGAGTGTGGTGGCCAGAGGAGCCTAGATGGTATCCGACTAAGAAAGACGGAGAAACTGCACTATCTGGAAGAAGACTGATGGAATGGGATCGACTGGACTACGGAACTGCAGCGGGAACAACCCTTATCAAGGAATTCTGGTGTTGCGAGATATATGGAACAAGGTTACCTCTAGTGGACCAGCCCCTGAAGGACTGTTATGGATATGCGGACACAAGGCATACTCGGTGTTGACAACAAATTGGAGTGGGACTTGCTTCATTGGACTGGTATAACCGGGATTTTTCCTGTTAGACACTGAAGAAGGGCGGTCGCTAGGAACACCTGTATTTGACGACCGATATCGGAAGAAGAGGAAAATAGACATTGGAGAATGGGAAGATGATGAATGGCCACCCGCAAGAATCATCTCATACTATGGACCAGCCACTTGGGCACAGGATGGATCCTGGGGCTACCGAACCCCGGTATACATGTTAAACCGGATCATAAGACTTCAGGCAGTACTGGAAGTAATTACCAACCAAACTGTGGTGGCACTGGAGATGCTGGCAAAGCAGCAGACACAGATGAGACAGCAATATACCAGAACCGGTTGGCCCTAGATTACCACCTGGCAGAAGAAGGAGGGGTATGCGGGAAATTCAACCTCTCTAATTGCTGTCCAAACATCGATGACAATGGACAGGCTGTAATGGACATATCAAAGGGAATCCGGAAATAGGCACATGTTCCAATCCAAAAGTGGAATTCGATTATGGGAACCCAATGGTGGGATTCCATCCTCGGAGGAACATGGTGGAGAACAGCGGGACTCGTGTTTCTATGTGCAATGGCTGGACTGATCTTTCAGATGCATTCTGTAGTAGTGCCTATGGGAGAGAGAGGGGCAATACCGAAAATAATGATAATGTGACCAGGGAAGGTCCAGGATCCATAGGAAGAGGAGATTAGGAGGATGCTACTTCAATTCGAACTGAGGGAGCTTGAAATTGAGGTTTAATCAATAGATGCGTAGCAAAAGAAAAAGGGAGGATTGTGAGGGATGAAGTGATTATACCCTACTATTGTAAGGATTCAGGAGAAGATTCTAACTTGTAAACAGGATTCTAACCGATAGAGGCCAGGCAGGGAGAGGATGTTGACATAGCTGGGAGTGGGTTTATCAGAACTGTCCTTGAGTGAGGATGGATAGCATAGTGTAGCGTAGAAGGAGGGTGATAGATGGGACCCTTGTCAGTAGGGACTAGGGATGAAAGGGGACCCTTGTCAGTAGAGACTAGCTTTAGTTCAGATATAAAAAAACTGAGATGGGTCAGTTGGAGGTGAGAAAACTAGGCCAGGTCAATTGCAACTGGGCATGCTTAATGATATAAATGAATATTGCTTATACGCCCCTAGTCAAGAAATTGCTCATTATCATGAACATGCTATGTATGATGTGGGAGGTACTGGGGGATGTACCCATAGACTGTGCACCTCAGTGCTCTGATTGGGGAGAGCCAGAAGGGGAGGTTATGCCAGCAGAATTGTGTGTATAAAGGGGCTTTACTTTTCTGACTTTGGTGTGTCTCAATTTGGGGAGGCACCCGATTCTGCAGATTCGCAAATAATAAAAAAATCTCTTGTTTCGTGATTTAGTCTCTGAGCAGTGATTGTGAGCACAAACTATATCTCACAGCAGGTAAGCACTGGAAGACTCGTGAGGATTTTTCAACATGTTGAAAAATGTCCACGAGAGCCCCGAGTACTGAAGAGTGGTCATTACCATAAATCTCCAAGTTCGAATCAGGGCAAACTCAGGAGAGCTCTTGGAATTAACTCGTACCGTGGGACAGGGGTTTTAATAATATGTTTCAATCAGATCCCCTCTCATCCCCACCCACCCTGTTGCCGGGTAGGCTCTGCCAATAAATTATTTTTAAGAACGTTTATTTTAGTAATTATAGGGAACATTTATGTTTGCATTTAGAAAGAAAACTTTATTTTGGAAATGTAAAGAAAAATGTGTATTTTATTAGAGAGAAAAAACGTTTATTTTGTAAATTTAAAAAGTTAAATTTTCAAATAAAAATGTAAAAACAGTTTATTTCAGCAATTAGAGAGAAAAAAAGTGTATTTAATTATTATTTCAGTGATTGGAGAGAGTGCCGGGAGTTGTAGTTCCCCTGCTTCCTCCCAGCAGTCACCGCGCTCTCCCCCTCCATGTTGGATTCAACCGTGAAGGCTTTCGGGAGTCCCAGCAGTCACCGCGCTCTCCCCCTCCATGTTGTATTCAACCGTGAAGGCTGCCGGGAATTGTAGTTCCCTTCTCCGTCTCACAATGGTGGACTCCCTCCCAGCAGTCACCGCGCTCTCACCCTCCATGTTGGATTTGACCGTGAAGGCTGCCGGGAGTTGAAGTTCGACGTTCCCTCTCGCACATGCGCACTGATCACCTCACCCCCGGTTTCCACACATGCACACTGATCCCTTGGCGGCTGCGCAGTGAAGAACCCGAGCAGTGACACATGCGCAGACTAAACCGCCGGCACCCTGATTCCCGCAGACGCCTGCGCAGTGTCTCCCCCTGTCCCTGAGCCTCAATGCCTCCCCCTGTCCGCCCCTCCCCCTCCTCCTCTTCCTCAGCGTCCCCCTCTCCCTCCCCCTCGGCCCCAGTCTCCCCCTCCTGTCGCCCCTCTCTCTCCCCCAGCGTGTACCACGAGAGACAGAGGATGCAGCTTTGCGCCGCTCACGCCCTCAACAATCTTCTGCAGCGAAGCGTCTTCGGCAAAGACCGCCTGGATGAGCTCTGTCACAGGTCAGAAGGCCGGTTGTCATCTCAATGGGGTTAGGTTAGGTCAGGGGGAGGTACAGCGAGACCTGGGTGTCCTTGTACACCGGTCACTGAAAGTTGGCGTGCAGGTACAGCAGGCAGTGAAGAAAGCTAATGGGATGTTGGCCTTCATAACAAGAGGATTTCAGTACAGGAGTAAAGAGGTTCTTCTGCAGTTGTATAGGGCTCTGGTGAGACCACATCTGGAGTACTGTGTACAGTTTTGGTCTCCTAATTTGAGGAAGGACATCCTTGTCATTGAGGCAGTGCAGCGTAGGTTCACGAGATTGAACCCTAGGATGGCGGGACTGTCATATGAGGAAAGATTGAAAAGACTAGGCTTGTATACTCTGGAGTTTAGAAGGATGAGAGGTGATCTTATTGAAATATATAATATTCTTAAGGGATTACACAGGCTAAATGCAAGAAAAATGGTCCTGATGTTGGGGGAGTCCAGAACCAGATGTCACAGTTTAAGAATAAGGGGTAGGCCATTTAGGACTGAGATGAGGAAAAACTTTTTCACTCCAGGGAGTTGTGTATCTGTGGAATTCTCTGCCACAGAAGGCAGTGGAGGCCAATTCATTGGATATTTTCAAGAGAGAGTTAGATTTAGATCTGAGGGCTAAAGGAATCGAGAGAGATGGGGAGAAAGCAGGAACAGGATACTGATTCTAAATGAACAGCCATGATCATATTGAATGGCGGTGCTGGCTCGAAGGGTCATGTTACTAAACAACATGACCTTGAGTTCTGGCAACATCTTCGCAAATCTTCTCTGCACCCTTTGCAGCTTGACAACATTGTTCCTATAACACTGTGCCCAAAACTGAACACAATACTCCAAATGTGTCCTCAAGTCAAGTCAAGAGAGTTTATTGTCATGTGTCCCAGATAGGACAATGAAATTCCTGCTTTGCTTCAGCACAACAGAATATAGTAGGCATAACTACAGAACATATCAGTGGGTCCATATACCATTATATAAATATTTACACACATCAATAAATACGCAGATAAAGTACAAGTAAAACAGGTCTATTAATGTTCAGAGATTTGTTTCAGTTGAGTTTAATAGCCTGATGGCTGTGGAGAAGAAGCTATATCTGAACCTGGACGTTGCAGTCTTAGGTTCCTGTACCTTCTACCTAAAGGTAGTGGGGAGATGAGTGTGTGGCCAGGATGGTGTGGGTCCTTGATGATGCTGCCAGTCTTTTTGAGGCAGTGACTACGATAGATCCCCTCGATGGTAGGGAGGTCACAGCCGACAATGGACTTTTGCAGTCTTTTCCGCTCCTGGGAGCTCTAGTTGCCGAACGAAGCCATGATGCAACCGGTCAGCATGCTCTCTACTGTACACCTGTAGAAGTTAGAGAGTCCTCCTTGACCTAACGTTTCAGGTCGAGACCAGTCTATAAAAGAGTCTCAACCCAAAATGTGACCCATTCCTTCTCTCTAGAGATGCTGCCTGTCCTGCTGAGTTACTCCAGCTTTTTGTGTCTATCTTCTACACTCAATACTTTGACTGATGAAGGCCAATGTGCCAAAAGCATTCATGACCACCTTATCTACCGGCGACTCCACTTTAAGGTACCTGCGCTCCTAGACCCCTCTGGTCTACAACAGTCCCTATCTACATGTGATGCCACTTACCAGGGAAAGATGTACAGGGACAAATTGTTGTACACATACAGAGATTAGTGGGTATCTGGAACGAGCTGCCTGAGAAAGTTATAAATTAACTAGACTAACTGGGAGGTATGGTACGGACATTAGTGCAGCTCAGCCACAAGCCTGATGTGCTGGCAGCTCACTCACAGCTGGTGGGCTGGCAGTTGACTCACGGCTATTCCTTGAAATTCCATTTCAAGCAGGGTGCAAGGCCACCAAATTCAGGTGCAGTTTCCTACCACTTCAAGCAGGGTGCAAGGCCACCAAATTCAAGTGCAGTTTCCGACCATTTCAAGCAGGGTGCAAGGCCACCAAATTCAAGTGCAGTTTCATAGCACTTCAAGCAGGGTACAAGGCCACCAAATTCAAGTGCAGTTTCCTACCACTTCAAGCAGGGAGCAAGGCCACCAAATTCAAGTGCAGTTTCATACCACTTCAAGCAGGGTGCAAGGTCACCAAATTCAAGTGGAGTGTAGTGTGAGTATTCTCAGGGTAAGGTGGAGGGGGGTGCACAAGAGAGAGAGAGAGAGGGGAAGGGGCAGAGGAGGTGAGGAGGAAGGAATGTCAGCGCTCCTCGGACAACATCGCCCCGCTGCCTTGGCCGTCCCTGTCCAACGCCAAGTGCCGTCGTCAAAGGGGGAGGCGGTTGTGATCTCCTCACCACCACCTCCCATCCTCCGCCAGCCAACAGCAAGGTGCGGGGCCGAGCGGTGCAGCTCAAAGATCCTATAGCTATAGGATCTTTGGTGCAGCTGCTTCAGAGGGCGGAAGGAGGCCTCCCCCTCCCTCCCTCCTCCCGGCCTCAGCGTGCGGGAGGGTTTGTTTTGAAAGCGCCGTTAGCAGATGTTTAGGTTGCCCGGCGGCACTTTGGGTGGTCAATGGCACCCAGGCAACCGTTAATTTCGAGCCCTGCTGAAGGCTTGTTTCCACTTTGTATCCCTAAGTTAAAATGAACTTAAACTAAACTTTCTCAACCCCCCTCTCTCCCCCTTTCTCTCTCTCCCCCCCCTCTCTCTTTCTCTCTCTCTCTCCCCCCCACTAACAGACTCTCTCCCAACACCCTGTTCAACCCACACCGAAGTTTATTAGGGACGGGGAACTATGATGCAAATGTTTTAATGGCTGCCCTGCTTACCGAAGGACTTTCTGCAGTGTGGTGGGATAAACGCAGGTAATCTCCCCCTCCCTCTCCTCTCTCCCCACTCTCTCATTCTCTCTCCCTCTCCCATCCCCTCCCCCTCTCTCTCCCCCTCTCTCCATCCTCCCCCCTCTCTCTCCCCCCTCCCTCCCCACACTCTCGCCCCCCTCCCTCCCCCCTCCTCCTCCCCCCCCCTCGCCTCTCTCTCCCCAATCTCCCCCTTTCCCCCTCAACCCCCTCCCTCCCCTCCTCTCTCCCCTCCCTCTCTCCCCCCCGAACGCAAATAAGAAAGAAATATAGCAAGTTAAATTCTCAATAGTAAGTGTTCTATCTTTTCTCTCCCTCCCACCCTCTCTCCTTCTCGCCCTCCCCCAGATCGCTGGGCTCTCTATCGCTGTCGCAGATTAGAGGCTTCATCCTGAACACTCCCAGTGCAGTGACACTGGGCCCCATCTCCCTCCCTTTCCACCGCCCACACTGGATAGCCATTCGGCCCATTGACGGTTCCTACTACAACCTTGACTCCAAACTGCAAGCTCCTGCTGCTATCGGCAATGAGGGGCAGCTACGGTGAGGGAGGGAGTGGGGGAACGAGTGTGTGAGAAAGTTGGAGAGAGAGGGAGGGGGAGGGAAGAGAGTGATTAAAAGTAATGGGGGAGGGAATGGAGGCATGATGTGGAGAGAGAAGGAGGGGAGAGGGAGATATGGAGGGAGGGAGGGAGGGAGGGAGGGAGGGGGAGAATGTGATGGAGGGTGACTGTGTCCTGTGTCCTGTGCCCTTTCCAGGACGTTCCTGAGCGGCCAACTCTCCCAGGCCTCCTGCGAGCTGCTGCTGGTCGTGGAGACAAACGTTGAGGAAGATGGAAGCTGGCTCTCCCCCTCCTGAATCCCCACTCTCTCCCCCTCTCTCTCTCCCAGCACTGCACAGAGACGGAGAGAGAGAGAGAGAACGGGGGGAGAGGGAGGGAGGGACGTGGCGGGATTGAAAGCTGGCTCTCCCAGTCCTGGACTCCCCCCTCCCTCCCCCCTCCCTCCCCCCACTCCCCTTACTCCCCTCATGCCTACCCTACCTCCCCCCTCTCCTCCCTACCCTACCTCCCCCCTCTCCTCTCTCCTCCCTTCTTACCCCCTCCCTCTCCCCCCCCCCCTCCCTCTTCTCTCTCTCTCCTCCCTTCTTGCCCCCTCCATCTCTCTCTCCCTCCCCCAGCACCTCACAAAGACAAGAAAAGAGAGCGGTGGGATGGGAGAGAGGGGGTGGGAGGGGAGAGTGAGGGTGGGAGAGAGAGAGAAGGTTGAAGAGGGAGAGGCAGAGGGGTGGGATGTGGAGAGAGATAGAGAGGGAGAAGGGGGGAGAGAGGGAGGGGGGTGAAGGGGAAAGAGGGATGGGGAGAGATAGAGGAGGGAACGGGGAGAGCAGCGGGGAGGGAGAGAGAGAGAAGGGAAAAAAGAGGATGTGGTGTGAGATGAGCAGAATTAGGCCATTCGGCCCACAAGTCTACTCCGCCATTCAATCATGGCTGATCTATCCCGCCTAACCCCATTCTCCTGCCTTCTCCCCATAACCCCCGACACCTGTACTAATCAACAATCTATCTATCTCTGCCTTAAATATATCCAATGACATCTGTGGCAAATAATTCCAGATTCACCACCCTCTGACTAAAGAAATTCCTCCTCATCTTCCTAAAGGAACCGCTTTTAATACTGAGGCTGTGACCTCTAGTCCTAGACCCTGCCACTAGTGGAAACATCCTCCCACATCCACTTTTTTAAAATCAGTGGTAGACCTGTATATATAATTTCTTAACACTAATTCACCGTAAATATTTGATTAGCATTTTGTGGAGGCAGTTTTAAAACCTGCACCTTTTGAAAATGCAGATTATTGCTGTTTTATATATTCTTGATATGAATAAATTCTTTCAACAAATGCAAGATTTTCAATTGTATAAATGTTTTTAAATATATATTGAGTGTTTGCGCATGTTTCTAGCTAAGTAAGTTAGTTTATTGGCCAAGTATTCACATACAAAGAATTTGCCTTGGTGCTCCGCCCACAAGTAACAACATGACATACAGTGACAGTTACGAATGACTCAGAAAACACTAAACATTAATAATAATAAAACATTAATGATAAAACACCATTGATCAAGCATGTGAACCAACAAAATACCAGATCAAAGGGAGGCTACAGATTTTTGGCTGTTGAGTAGAGCAACTACTCGTGGATAAAAAACAGTTTTTATGTCTGACTGTGGCAGCTTTGACAATCTGGAGTCGCCTTCAAGAGGGAAGTGATTCAAAGAGTTTGTGGCCAGGGTGAGAGTGGTCAGAGATGATCTTGCCCGCTCACTTCCTGGCCCTTGCAGTGTACAGTTCATCAATGGAGGGAAGGTTGCTGCCAATAATCTTCTCTGCTGATCGGACGATTCGCTGCAGCCTCCAGGTGTCGTGCTTGGTGGCTGAGCCAAACCAGACCATGATGGAGAAGGTGAGAACAGACTCTACGATGGCCGTGTAGAATTGGACCATCATTGCCTGTGGCAGATTGTGCTTCCTCAGCTACCGTAGGAAGTACATCCTCTGTTGTGCCTTTTTGACTGTGGAGTCGATGGTAGCCCCCCACTTAAGGTCCTTGGAGATGACGGTTCCCAGGAACTTAAGACTCCACAGATGCGATTGTGGTGTTGTTGATGGTGAGTGGGGTGAGGGTTTACCCCACCTGTCTAATCCAGGCAGCATTGTGGCATACCTCCTCTGTCCCCTCACCAACCTCTCTCTGCAGCTGATACACTCTAATCCAGTCCATATCCCTCCAAACCTGTCCTATACATGCACCTATCTGACTGTTTCTAAAACGTTGGGATAATTCCTGCCTCAATTTCCTCCTTTGGCACCTCATTCAATACACCCACCACCCTCTGTGTTGAAAGATTACCCCTCAGATTCTGATTAAATCTTTCCTCTTTCACCTTAAACCTATGTCCTCTGTTCCTCAATTCTAAGTGCGTTACATTGGACTGAAGTTTTAGTTTAGTTGACAGATACAGCGTGAAAACAGGCCAATTAAGTTACAGTGCAACTCGAATTACCATATAGCCATTCAAAAAAAAGCAACGAGACACACAACTACATAAAAGTTAACATAAACATCCACCACAGCACATTCATTCCCCACATTCCTCACTGTGATGGAAGGTAATAAAGTCTAATCTTCCTCGATATTCTCCTGACGTCGGGACGGTCGAAGCTCACGCGTTGGGGCCGTTGAAGCTCCAGTGTAGGGCCGGTCAAAGCCCCTGCGTCGGGACGGTCAAAGCTCCCGCAGCCGGCGATCGAAGTCCCTGCGGTCGGGACGGTCGAAACTCCTGCGGCTGGTCCTCCGCCAGCTCCACGATGTTAGGCCACAGTGTGGACGGAGAAACGATACGGAAAAAAAATTGCATCTCCGTGGAGGTAAGAGATTTAAAAAACTATCCCCCAATCCCCCCCACCCTCCACATAAAACAAGCTAAAGAACGTTAAAACATACATTTAACACATACTAAAAAACAACAGGGAGGCAGCCATTGCTGGCGCCACCCAGTGGTGAAAAGATTGTTCATTGGTGATTGTGCAATGATATCATCACTGGTGATCGTGCGAACCTACCTGAATGCTTTCTATGCCCGCTTTGAGCAGGACTACTGGGTCTTGACACCTGGCCCCACAGACTCCAGGGTGCCTCTCCCCAGGGTGACTGTAACAGAGGTTACATCTGCCTTCATGAGGGTAAACCCACAAAAAACAACTGTCCCAGAGGGAGTTCCTGGCTGTGTCCTTAGCAGCTACGCGGACCAACTAGTGGGAGTATTCACGGACATCTTTAATCTCTCCCTACTCCATTCTGAGGTACCTAAATGCTTCAAGAAGACCACCATCATTCCAGTGCCGAAGAAAAGCAAGACCTCAAGTTTACACAATTACCGTCCAGTGGCCTTGACATTCACCACCATGAAGTGTTTTGTGAGGCTAGTTATGGAATGCATTAAATCCAGTCTACCCAGCAGCGTTGACCCACTGCAGTTCACCTACCCCCACAACAGGCCCACGGACGATGTCACCGCCCTGGCCCTACACTCATCCCTAGAACACCTGGAAATGAGACACACCTATGTCGGACTCCTATTCATAGACTACAGCTGTGCCTTTAATACCATTATACCATCCAAACTTTTCACGAAATTCGCAAGTCAGTGCTCATCTCTGGAAATGGATTCCTGACCTACAGACCGCAATCAGTAAGGATAGGGGACAAATTTAAGCAGCACTTTGGCACAGCAGTAGAGTTGCTGCCCTACAGCACCGGTGAACCGGGTTCCATCCCGACTGCGGGTGCTGTCTGTACGAAGTTTGTGTGTTCTCCCTGTGACCACGTGGGTTTTCTTTGAGTTCTTCGGTTTCCTCCCACACTCCAAAGACGTACAGTATGTATCGGCCGTGGGCAGAGGAGTTTTTTTGTTCAGGTTTGTGACCCAACTCACTTAACTACCTACATTTATAAACATACCTTGTAAAAATATGACATAAATCATACCTGAAACTCGTCAAGACCAAAACCTGCACATTTTTAAGAAATATGAGAAAAACCTCAAATTTTCTCAGTAGTAATTGCCCAATCAATGCCCGCTTGACATTGAGGTTGGACGCAAATTGACCAACCTTTGTTTTATGGTTGCTAGGCAGCGAAGACCCCAGGATCATGGCTCATTACATCAAAACAATAACAAGGTTTCCAAGGAATAAAGGTAATGCTCACCTTGCTATTCATTTTGTTTCTCAATTGATTTATCTTTATAAAGTTATAATGTGAACTGTTAAATAAAAATGATAAATAACAAATGTACAGCTTGGGTTAGTCAGTCAGGCTTGTCGGTAAGTTGATGGATGCTGTGGAGGATCGGTGAGAGTTGGGCCAGGCCTCCGCCAGGTTGATGAACGTCTGGGCCGGGTTGGTGAGCGTCTGGCCGCCGGGTTGGTGAGCGTCTGGCCGCCGGGTTGGTGAGCGTCTGGCCGCCGGGTTGGTGAGCGTCTGGGCCGGGTTGGTGAGCGTCTGGCCCCGGGTTGGTGAGCGTCTGGCCCCGGGTTGGTGAGCGTCTGGCCCCGGGTTGGTGAGCGTCTGGCCGCCGGGTTGGTGAGCGTCTGGCCCCGGGTTGGTGAGCGTCTGGCCCCGGGTTGGTGAGCGTCTGGCCCCGGGTTGGTGAGCGTCTGGCCCCGGGTTGGTGAGCGTCTGGGCCGCTGGGTTGGTGAGCGTCTGGTCTGGGTTGGTGAGCGTCTGGTCCGGGTTGGTGAGCGTCTGGCCAGGCCTCTGGTGACTGCTGCGAGGGGTGCGTCGGGCTGTCTGGCTGCCAGTGTTGCAGCGAGCGGGCGGGTGGGCGGTCTGACGGAGCCGGCGCTATGGGGTTGCTGGAGGCTGCCCGGGCGGCGTGCAGGGCAGTGCTGCTCCCCACCATCATCATCACTGGCCAAGGTAGACGCACAGTGGGGCCACACGTATGGAGCCCTCAGCCGGTCCTAAAGCGTTCACCAGCTCCAGCCTTCGGCAGCTCTGGAGGGGGGGGCGAGTTATGGTTAGGCATTCTCCTGCCTTAGCCTTCCCCAGCCAGGCACTGCACCAGTCCCACTTTGCACACTGGCAGTCGGTGGGGTTCAGTAAATGGGGCAACCCACAGGAACCGCACTCACACATTAATTCAAGAGGTTCAAGGTGGTTCAAGAGGACCTCTGCGCCAGTCTCATTCAAAAAAAACCTCACAATTATATTCATTATATCTTTATATATAATTATACATGATTAGTCATATTCACAAGTCATATATATGTATATGGATATATGTATATATATACACACAAGACTAACTGGTCCCCCAATGCAATATTCCACCTCCACCAATTCCAATATTGCTGGCCCATGGGGGGGCTTTCTGGAGTGCTAGCATGGGTTTTGTGGGCCGAAGGGACTAGTTTCCAGAGGGCTAGTATGTAAATTGTGGGCCGAATGGATCTTGGGCAGGCAGCTCAGTCACTGAGATGTAACAGCTCAGTCACTCAGGCCTGGCAGGCTGGCAGCTCAGGCCTGACAGGTTGGCAGCTCAGTAACGCAGCTGAAATTCTGCTGAAAACAGGTGACAGACTCTGTGAGAGCGAAGGGGGCAGAGGGTGGGCAATCGATTTTTGATATTTTTATCTTTTTTACAGATCACAGCAATGAAGGAGGAAAGTCTATCCTTGCGTGGATCACTGGAGCGCTAGTATGCGTGTTGTGGGCTGAAGGGATTGGTTTCCAGAGGGCTAGTATGGAAATTGTGGACTGAATGGATTCTTGGACTTGCAGTTCAGTGAGTCATGACTGGTGGGCTGGCAGTTCACTAAGTCATGGCTGGTGGGCTGGCTCTTCAGTCACTTGCAGCTGGTGTGGTGGCAGTTCACTCCGTTACCCCTCCTCCCTTCACCCCCTAACTCTGCTCCTTGCCATTCCCCTCCCCCCCATGCATTCAGTCAATCTCCCCTCAACCTCCCCCCCCATGCACTCATAGTGGCTCTCCGACAGTGCAGCCATTCCTGCCTATTAGGTACCCATTGTGATGAAGAACACGCAGACATGGCAAGTGGAAAAAGGATTTATTAAAGTTTAAAATGTGAATCAGTCTTAAAACATTGCAAGTCCAACCTCACAGCACTCCAAGCAGAGTGTAGGCAGCAAGTCCAACCTCACAGCACTCCAAGCACTCCAAAAGACACACACACAGGGATGCACACACAGCGACACACACACACCAATACACACAAAAAGACACTTACATACACACACACACTCATGCAAACACATACACTCACACACACACACACACACACACACACACACACACAAACATGCACACACAAAGACACACACCTATGCACGCACACACACAGACACACACCTATGCACGCACACACACAGACACACACATGCACGCACACACCCGCACACCCAGACACATGCACACACACCCACACACATACGCACACTCATACACAGCACCAATACTAAAATGCCATGTAACTTCAGAATGTGGTAAGCATACTGAATCCTGAATCCTTTTGTTTTATGGGAAGGATGTAGGAGAGAAATGGAGGACATTTAAAGGAGAAATTGTAAGAGTACAGAATCTTTATGTCCCTGTTCGGTTGAAAGGAAATAGTAAAAATCAGAAAGAGCCATTGTTTTCAAGGGAAATTGGACACTTGGTTCGAAAAAAGAGAGATATCTACAATAATTATAGGAGGCATGGAGTAAATGAGGTGCTAGATGAGTATAAGGAATGTAAAAATAATCTTAAGAAAGAAATAAGAAAAGCTAAAAGAAGATATGAGGTTGCTTTGGCAAGAAAGGTGAAAGTAAATCCAAAGGATTTCTACAGCTATATTAATAGCAAAAGGATAACGAGGGATAAAATTGGATCATTAGAGAGCCAGAATGGACAGCCATCTGCAGAGCCAAAAGAGATGGGGGAGATATTGAACAATTTCTTTTCTTCGGTATTCACCAAGGAGAAGGATATTGAACTCTGTGAGGTAAGGGAAAAAAGTAGAGTAGCTATGGAAAACTATAAGATTCAAAGAGGAGGAAGTACTGACACTTTTGAAAAAAATAAAAGTGGATATGTCTCCAGGTCCAGACAGGATATTCCCTGAGACATTGAGGGAAGTTAGTGTAGAAATAGCAGGGGCTATGACAGAAATATTTCAAATGTCATTAGAAACGGGAATAGTGCCGGAGGATTGGTGTACTGCGCATGTTGTTCCATTGTTTAAAAGGGTTCAAAGAATAAACCTAGCAATTATAGACCTGTTAGTTTGACGTCAGTGGTGGGCAAATTAATGGAAAGGATACTTCGAGATAATATATATAAGCATCTGGATAAACAGGGTCTGATCAAGAACAGTCAACATGGATTTGTGCCTCGAAGGTCATGTTTGACAAACCTTCTTGAATTTTTTGAAGAGGTTACTAGGAAAATTGATGAGGGTAAAGCAGTGGATGTTGTCTATATGGATTTCAGTAAGGCCTTTGACAAGGTTCCCCATGGAAGGTTGGTTAAGAAGGTTCAATCTTTGGGTGTTAATGGCGGAGTAGGAAGATGGATTCAACAGTGGCTGAATGGAAGATGCCAGCGAGTAATGGTGGATGGCTGTTTGTCAGGTTGGAAGCCGGTGACCAGTAGGGTGCCTCAGGGATCTGTGTTGGGTCCACTGTTGTTTGTCATGTACATCAATAATCTAGATGATGGGGTGGAAAATTGGATAAGTAACTATGCAGATGATACTAAGTGCTGTGGATAATGAAGTAGATTTTCAAAGTCTACAGAGAGATTTGGGCCATTTGGAAGAGTGGGCTGAAAGATGGCAGATGGAGTTTAATGCTGATAAGTGTGAGGTGCTACATCTTGGCAGGACAAATCAAAATAGGACATGCATGGTAAATGGTAGGGAATTGAGGAATGCTGCGGAACAGAGGGATCTAGGAATAACTGTGCATAGTTCCCTGAAGGTGGAATCGCATACAGCAGGGTGGTAAAAAAGCTTTTGGTGTGCTGGCCTTTATAAATCAGAGCATTGAATATAGGAGTAGGGAAGTAATGTTAAAATTGTACAAGGCATTGGTAAGACCAATTCTGGAGTATGGTGTACAATTTTGGTCGCCTAATTATAGGAAGGATGTCAACAAAATAGAGAGAGTACAGAGGAGATTTACTAGAATGTTGCCTGGGTTCCAGCAACTAAGTTACAGAGAAAGGTTGAACAAATTAGGTCTTTATTCTTGCAGAAGTTTAAGGGGGGACTTGATTGAGGTCTTTAAAATGATGAAAGGGATAGACAGAGTTGACGTGTATAAGCTTTTCCCATTGAGGGTAGGGAAGATTCAAACAAGAGGGCATGACATGAGAATTAAGGGACAGAAGTTTAGGAGTAACATGAGGGGGAACTTTGTTACTCAGAGAGTGGTGGCTGTGTGGAATGAGCTTCCAGCAGAAGTGGTGGAGGCATGATCGATTTTAACATTTAAAAGTAAAGTGGATAGGTATATGGACGGGAAGGGAATGGAGGGGTATGGTCTGAGTGCAGGTAGATGGGACTAGGGGAAAATAAATGGGCGGCACGGACTGGAAGGGCCGAGAAGGCCTGTTTCCGTGCTGTAATTGTTATATGATTATAGATGATACTACACACACTCGTAGATCTGAGGGGTTTGCCACAAAAATCAATTTGAGCCCCTGTACCCCTGGCCTGCTCTGCTTGACGAGATCCCGAACGAAAAAGGTGATATTATTGCAGGAAGAACCCATACTGTCTAGTCTGCGTTTATGTAGCGTCTGGACCCGTTGTGCTGAGGCCAGAGCCATGAGCATGACTACTTTCAATGTCAGGAGGTGTAGGGACAGAGATAAAACTGGTGCCCACTGACGGAGCAGCGTGAGGACCACGCTGACATCCCATATGTGTGTGTACCTAGGTCTAGGTGGAGTGGAGTTAAATACGCCCTTCATAAATTTGGTTATAAACGGGTGGGACCCTACCGTGTGGTGTGCTGGCCCCAGCCATAAATAATTGGACAAAGCACTGCGGGCACAGTTAATAGCACTGTAACTAAGTTTGTTATCGTGAAAAAATGACGATAGAAACTCAAAAACATCCGTAATTGAAGCTGTGTGGTATGAAATGTGAGAGCGGGAACAGTATATCTCCCATTTTCTTATGTGAGAGATGCACTGTTTCTGAGTGCTCTTCCTCCAGGCCGTAGTGATGACATCAACGGTACGCTCTGAAAGCCCGAGCCCCAGAAACGGTCTCCTCAGAATCTGCAAAACCAACAAATTTATACGGTCATGAAGAGGGTGGCTTTCCCCTGTCACTGGGTGTACCAGCAGATTTATGCTCTTGGGCATTGTCATAAAAGGCTGAGTAATTAAGGCTGGAACCAGAAGGAACCAATGCTGAGTAGGCCAGTCTGGCACTACCGAAATGCCAGTGGTGGAATCCTGCTGAATTTTTGCCACACATCGAGGAATGAGGCAGAATGGGGGAAAACATACACAAATTTACCACCCCAGAGCAGCGAGAATGCATCCACTGCTACTGCCCCTGTGTCTGGCTCCCATGACACGTAAATTGGTAACTGATGATTGAGCCTGGAAGCAAACAGATCAATGTACACCATAACAAAGGACAATATCATTGAACACTTTGCGATTTAACATCCATTCTTTGTTATCATTGAACTCTCGTGACCTGGTGTCTGCCACTGTGTTATATCTACCTGGTAAATAGATAGCTGAAACCCAGATGTTTCTCGCAATACACCAGTGCCAGAGGAGATTGGACAACCTATCACAGGATACACACTTACTGCCACCCATGTGATTAATGTACTCTACTGCAGTAGTGTTGTCAATCTGAAGTTGGGCATGCACGTGATGCCTGTTGGTACAAAAAGCCTTTAACCCATAGAGTGCACCCAACAACTCTAAATAGTTAATACCGCGTGATTGAAGCATGGATGCTTCCTGCAGATCCCATCTGCCACCGCAGCTCGAGACGGTATCGGTAGCACCCCATCCTAGTGCACTAGCATTAGTCTGCAGGATAACTGATGGAGTATTGACTAAAATGGTACGAGAGCAGCACTGAATATTGGCAATCCACCATTGTAAGGGGTTCTTAAGGGGTTGGACAAGCTAGATGCTGGAAGATTGTTCCCGATGTTGGGGGAGTCCAGAACAAGGGGTCACAGTCTAAGGATAAGGGGGAATTCCTTTAGGACCGAAATGAGGAAAACATTCTTTACACAGAGAGTGGTGAGTCTCTGGAATGCTCTGCCACAGAAGGTAGTTGAGGCCAGTTCATTAGCTATATTTAAGAGGGCGTTAGATGTGGCACTTGTGGCTAAAGGGATCAGGGGGTATGGAGAGAAGGCAGGTACGGGATACTGAGTTGGATGATCAGCCATGATCACATTGAATGGCGGTGCAGGCTCGAAGGGCCGAATGGCCTACTCCTGCACCTATTTTCTATGTTTCTATGTAATCAGTCAGAGCCTCAGCTGGTAGCTGCATGGGTCTATCGAAACGACCTCTCTGAAGCTTAAGTGCCTGTTCCTTTTCATGCTGTAAGTTTTGGTAGCGCAAAGGCCCGAACTGAGCAGCTGGGAACGCTGCCACTAATTTTTCAATTACGCGAGCCACATGTCTAATAGAAGGGTGATTATCAACAATGAGTTTCCTGCAGGCTTCAATTAACTCTAATTGCTTGACCCGAGGCAGAGTCACTGACATGTGTACTGAGTTAATGGTGAATCCCAAATAGTCACTTATCGTAGATGGCACCAAATTACTTAACTGGATGGATTATGAAACCTACCTTTTCAAAAATGAGTTTTGTAGCTGACACAGATAATTCAGCTAATACAAAAGTCCTCCCAATTACTAAAATGTTGTTCAAATATGCCATGACAATATGATTCTGTGCTCTGAGTAACCCCAGGACTGGTTTTAGCAATTTTGTGGATAGTCTGGGAGCTGAATTTAATCTATTAGGCAATGCTTTAAACTGCCACAACTGATCCACCCAGTTAAACTTCAAAAATCTCCTGTGCCTTTCATGAATGGCCACTGAATAGTAAGCATCTTTGAGGTCAATGCTTGCCATATAACATCCCTTGGAAAGCAGTTGTTTAGCAGTGACAAAAGTTTCCATTTTGAAATGTTTATACTGCACAAAGGTGTTAAGCTCTGTCAAATCTAGGATAATTCTATATCCTCTATCCTTCTTTTGCCAAGTAAAGATATTTGACACAAACTGATAAGACTCACACCTCGCCCTCTCAATTACCCCTTTATTGAACAAAGAGTCAAGTTCTCTTTGGGCACTAATACACTCCTGTTGTGAAAACACAAAAGTACGGCCAGGTGTATGCTAAGTGGGTGGAAGCAAGTCAGAAATTTGGAAACCTTGAATACTATGCAGTATAAACGGATTAGATGTTATCCACTGCCATTCATGTAAGAAAAATTGCAATTTCCCCCCAACTTGTAATGTATCCATCGCAGTCGCACCTTGCTTAGACTTTACCGTGGGTGATGTCGCTGCTTCTGCCCCCGAGGTCTGGGGGGTAGGGCTGCTGGAGGGCGCCGCATCTTGAACATGGCCCGGCTTGGGCCCTGCCCTAAAAAAGGCCTCTGCGTTTGTTGCTCAGCACCACGTCCGCCATAGCCAGCGATCCCTTTGGTATGCAGAGGAGGGTCGGGGTACAGTCTCTGAAAAGACGATACCTTCAGAGGAACCTTCATGAGGCCAACAGCCTTTGACTCCTCATCGAGTTCATTAACCTGTTTAGTCAGGTTTTCTCCGAACAGGAGGTTTGGGGGTTGCATATTCCCCGGCTTACATAGTCCAGCAAATTTAGGATTTATTGCAGGACGGATGGTATTCTATGTAATGCAATTGATTTCAAAATGTGCATTGCACATTAATGCCATTGCGTCCTGCTGTGTATCTGAGAGAGGCGCCCCCTCCACTGACCTAACAAAGGTTGTGATGCCCAAGGCAGGTAGCCGGAGTACTCTTTGGAGTTTAACCTCTTGGGCTCGGACGCCCTCTCCAATGAGCCCCCAAATGGCCTGATCAACAATGGGGACACTCAGTGAGGCACAGTTTAGTGGAGTGTTGTACCTGGCAGTGGTCGCCTCCATCGTTTGTTCTTGCAGTGGATGGGAAGCATGTAATTAATGTTCACAGTGAGCTCTTCATCCAATGGCTCACCTGTGAGGGCTGGGACCGCAAATTTGGATGCAGTAGGCAGTCTTGATGGTCCCTCTAGTCCAACTGTGCCTCCGTACTCTGGGTCAGCATAGTACTGACCTTGTCATCTGACAGGGAGATATTATGCAGCCCTGACACAGGCGCTGCTGCCTCAGGTTCCATATACTCCCCGGGTTCCGATAGCTCCGTTCTTTGGAGTGTATCGTGCTGGAGTAACCTCTCCACAAGGCTCTCCAGATGGGCCAGCCTGCTAGTAACACTGGCCTTGGAAGGAGGGGACTCTTACACCTCCTGGCCCGACTACTCTGAGTCCAGGGCCCTCACAGACTTTTTAGTGGCTTTTCTCCCCCGTGGAGTAGCCAAGGTGCTTTCTGGCAGCACCAAGTCTGTATGTAGCCGCTGGCTGCTCTGCCAGTGGCCCTGGAGGCGAATGTGGCCGTCGCAAGCTACCCACAGGCCCGTGGTCCTCCGCAGCCGGTTTGGTCATGGCTTGCCTCTTAGACATATCTCCCGCAATCCGAAGCTGAAAATACGTAAAAGCGAAACACACTCCGGACCGGGAGCAATGACTTCAGCTAAGTTTTTTAAAACACTTACCCGAGTCTTTTAAACGTACCCGCTGGAAGGAACGACGCGCCTGCCAGCGAGTTGTTGAGCAATGCGTCGGACGTAAATGACGCGCATGCATGGGGACGGCCTTCTTCACGTAGTCACTCACGTGACTATGAAGTAAATGGTGAGGTTATCCACTTCGGCGGCAAAAACAAGGGGGCAACGGGGTTACGTTAGGTAAGGGGGGGGTGAAGCGAGACCTGGGTATCCTTGTGCACCAGTCACTGAAAGTTGGCGTGCAGGTACAGCAGGCAGTGAAGAAAGCGATTGGAATGTTGGCCTTCATAACAAGAGGATTTCAGGATAGGAGTAAAGAGGTTCTTCTGCAGTTGTATAGGGCTCCGGTAAGACCATATCTGGAGTATTGTGTACAGGTTTGGTCTCATAATTTGAGGAGATTGAGGCAGTGTAATGCTTGTGATTGAGGCAGTGCAGCATAGGTTCACGAGATTGATCCCTGGGATGAGGAAAGATTGAAAAGACTAGGCTTGTATTCACTGGAGTTTAGAAGGATGAGGGGGATCTTATAAAAACATATAAAATTATAAAAGGACTGGACAAGCTAGATGCAGGAAAAATGTTCCCAATGTTGGGCGAGTCCAGAACCAGGGGCCAGAGTCATGGAATAAAGGGGAGGCCATTTAAGACTGAGGTGAGAAAAAATGTTTTCACCCAGAGAGTTGTGAATTTGTGGAATTCCCTGCCACAGCGGGCAGTGGAGGCCAAATCACTGGATGGATTTAAGAGAGAGTTAGATAGAGCTCTAGGGGCTAGTGGAATCAAGTGATATGGGGAGAAGGCAGGCACGGGTTATTGATTGGGGATGATCAGCCATGATCACAATGAATGGCGGTGCTGGCTCAAAGGGCTGAATTGCCTCCTCCTGCACCTATTTTCTATGTTTGGTATGCAAGAGAATGAGGGGTGACCTTACTAAGATGTACAAGATAAAGAGATGGTTGGATACAGTAAACACTCTTTTTTTTTCCAGGATAAAGCATCCCAAAACTGGGGGGCGCAAGCTTAAGGTGAGAGGGGATGAATTTAGTAGGGATCCAGAGACAATAGTTTTCTAAGATGATAGTCCATATCTGGAACGCGCTGCTGGAAACAGCCGGGAAAGCAGTTAAAATTATGGATTTCCAAAGACATTTAGACACATGTGTGGATTGGAGGGGCTTATAGGGTTATGGGCAAAATGCAGGCAAATGGCCCCAGCTTACAATTGCAACGGTTGGCATGGACAACGTGGGCTGAATGGCATGTTTCCCTGTGGTATACTGCAGTATCACTCTCCCACTTATGGCCCTGTGACTGCAGTAAATCCATCGGCAAAGTTGGCCGAGGATTCCATTTCCGTGCTGTACAGCTCTATAACTGCCTGTCTCTACAGCTCTTCACAGCAAGTCATCAAACTCACAGAGAGGGGAAGCCGTGCGGCCGGTTCCACACTTCTCCTCAACCTGGTGACTGAGAAACAGCCTCGGATCTTTAACAGCTTCTCCTTTGACTCCTCCCACTTCCTCGAAATCCGAGGCATGGCTATGGGCACTCGTATGGACCCCAGCTGTGCCTGCCTCCATGTCGAGTACGTCAAACAATCATTGTTCCAGGCGTACACTGGCCCTATCCCCAAACGCTATCTCTGCTACATTGACGATTGCATTGGTGCTACTTCCTGCATCCATGCAGAACACACAAACTTCATTAACTTTCCTACCAGTGATGGAAATGGAGGGGTACGCAGAGGTTTTTTGTCACGCTGCACTGGCCATGAGACGAAAACGATTTGTTAACTACCACTGTTAGCACTTGTTAACAGCCAGTAGTTAAGACGTAGTTATACAATGTGTTATCAATACATCGATCCACATTCCTCAGTAAATGTAATTGTGTTTTGACCAAGTATTAATGACGCCGCATTCCCTTGAATCAAATTCACGGGAGAATTTCTTAAAACCCACTGTCATTGAAGGCTCCAGACCGCGAGCACGGGCTTATTCCTGGTGTGCAGGTAAAGTCATTCACCCACGTTATTTTATTATTCTCTTGCACTCTCTTGCTCTCCCCTCTCTTTCTCCCTCACTCTCTCTCCCTCTGTCACTGTGTCTCTCTGTCTTTCGCTCTCTCTCCCTCCCTCCGTCTCTCTCACACGCACTCTCTCTCCCGCTCCCCATCTCATCTCTCTCGCTCCCTCTCTCGCCTCGGCATTCCCAGAATCATTTGACGTTTTGCGGGGACGACTGCATCTGTGTTTCCTTCCTGTTGGGGGGGGGGGGGGGGGGGGGCCTGGCCCGTGGCGGCTCCTGGTTCGTTCCCTCTGCAGGTGTCGCCTGGCCCGCTGAGTTCCTCCAGCACTTTTTGTTTGGCTCTGGAGTTGAAGGTGGACACGGGGGGCTGGATTGGCTCAGCGGGACGGGCGGCGGTTCTGGGGAGTGGGTGGCGTTTCGGGTCGAGACCCTTCTTCAGCCAATCACAAGTACTCTCACCGATGAGAGTTCAGTGCAGTCTGAAGAAGGGTCTTCTCTCCAGAGTCTCTGCTTGTCCTGCTGAATTACTCCAGCTTTATGTCTATCTTCAATTTCAGAGTTAAATACAAGCAAAAAGTTAAATAATAAGTTAAATAAATCAGAGTGCTGGAGGAACTCAGCGGGCTAGGCAGAATGTTTCGGGCCAGGATTCTTCTTCAATAGGAAGGAACTGCAGATCAAAGATACTAGAGTGGATACTAGTATCTTTGCTGCAGATCAGGCATGATATTCTTCCGATTTAAATCGGCATTCCGATTTTATTGTTTTCCTATTTGTCAATTTTTTGTGCCCGATTATTTGGCAGCCAATCAACCACTGTCTCTAAGGGAGTTGCATCCAATCACCGACCAGCTTCCCTTAAAATTCCAGTCTAAATAACAAATCGGTCTCCTCCCGTCCAATCAGCCACTGTCTCCAAGGGCATTGTGTTCAATCACATAATGCGGTGGTCACTGGGTGGCCAATCAGACCTGGTCTCCGAGGGGCGTTGTGACCAATCAACGACCTGCTTCCCTCACTGAAGCAAACGATGGCTGCAACCAACACAGAGAGAGAGAGAGAGAGAGAGAGAGGGATGCAAGAAAGCAGCTACATTATATATACTCTATTACAAATACAATAAACAAGTTATTGTTACATGGGTATGACCGCACTTTAAAAAACAATCCCTCCTCCTTCCCAACCTCAGCCTCACGGATCTTAGCGTACCCTTAGTTCCTACTGTTTACTACTAATTTTCATCCTGCATTCAAATTCACTTGGACCATCTCCAACATCTCCCTACCGTTTCTTGAGCTCACCATCTCCATCACAGGAAATAGAAAGAATCATTTGAAACATTGCAGTGTCAGTTACAGCTATGACGTCACAATGGGATCTCATTTACATAAACGGCAGCAGTGTTCCACCCAACAATTACATCACAATGGAGTCAGCAGCTTCCACCTCAAGGGGGGTAGGGAGGGGAGAGGGGTTATGGAGGGAGATTTATGAAACAATCCATTGTACTCAAATTCTTGGGGTGAGGTTTCATTTACCAAAAAAAGTGGTTTCCATTGTGGGGTGGGGGAATAGGGGAACGATTTCATTTACAAAAAAATATATAGAATTTTCCATCTGCGCCGCCCCCAATATGGAGTCCATTGATTGGCTAGCTGGGCAATCGGTTCCCCCCAACATGAGGTCGATTTATTGTCTCCGGGGAGGGTGGAGGAAAGGAGAGGGAGGGGGTGGGGAAGGGGAGGAGGAGAATTGTTATTTAAACATTGTGTTCAGTGGGGGAGTGAAATAGGGGAGATGTGAGGAGTGGGGGAGCAGGGAGATAGATGTAGAGGAGGGAAGAGGGATTATGGAGGGAAGGAGGGAGTGACAGAGGGTAGGGAAAAGGAGGGGGAGGGAGCGGTGAGGGAGGAAGTAGGTGAGGGTAGGAGGAGAGAGGAAAGAAGAGGGGGTGAAGAGGAGAGGGAGGGAGTGCTGGGGATGAGGGGAAATGAGCCGCGCCTGCGCAGTTGGGGGCTATGGGTGAGTGGTGGAATATTACGTTGGAGAACGGGTTGTGTTGGGGGAACGGGTGAGTGGTGGAATATTGCGTTAGGGGAACGGGGCCCAACGGGTCCCACTTGGTCTAGTATACCACTAAAAATCTCATCTTGTTTGTTTGTTTGTTTGTGTGTGCATGATTTGCTGAAACTCTGCCAAAACAGTACACTATAGTGCTCGAATTTTTGGCCCAACTTATTCACCGTTGTCCTGGGGTGTGCTTTAGCCAAGTTTCGTCCAGACTGATGGCATATTTTACAAGTTATTGACATTTTAAACTTTACAAAAAAACTTTACAAACCACTTTTCCACATGCCCTGCCCGTCAGCCGCGTTCGACCTCACAATGGGATCCCGAATTTCATTCACGTAAAAATCGCGATTTTCATTGACATTGATTCTAAAAAAAACTCAGATTTAATCAACTTCCATTTTCATTAATAGATAACATTGTGTTCAGGTTATTTTAAAGAAAAGCTGCGATTTTCATTGAGAATTTCTTTTTTTTAAATCACGATTTTCATTGTGGTGTTGGGGGAGGGGTGGTTCGGATAGGGGGGAGCAGGGGGATAGAGGGAGGGAAGAGGGGTTATGGAGTGAGGGTAGGGGAAAGGAGAGGGAGGGAGAGGTGAGGGAGGGAATGGGGAGGGGAAAGAAGAGGGAGGGTGAAGAGGAGGGTGAGGGAGTGCTGAGATGAGGGGGAATGGAGGGGAATTGGGGTAGAAAGAGGGGGAGAGGTGATGGAGGGGGGGAGAGGTGATGGAGGAGGGGAGGGAGGGGCTGAGGGGAGGAGCGTTGGAGGGAGGGGTTGGGAGGAGGAGTAGAGGAGGGTTGGTGGAGGGTGGGAAGAGGGAGTAAAATAGAGAAGGGGAATAGGGGACTGGAGAGGAAGAGTGAGATGCGTTCACATTGATCTTATATTTTACAAGTTATTGCCGTCAGCTGCGCCTGCACTGTTGGCGGCTATGGGTGAGTGGGGAACGGGCCAGTCTAGTGTATAAAACCACCGACTCTCACAACTATGTTGAATATACTTCTTCTCACCCTGCCTCCTGTAAAGACGATCCCCTACTCCCAATTCCTCCGTCTATGCCGCATCTGCGCACAGGATGAGTTCCATACAACATCCGAGATCTCCTCATTCTTTAGGGAATGGGGGTTCTCCTCTCACATCATACCTCTCGACATCCCGCAGCTCTGCTCCCCCTCCCCCCAGTCGTAACAAGGATAGAGTCCCCCTAATCCTCACCTTCCACCCCATCAGCCATCGCATACAACACATAATCCTCTGACATTTATAATGTATAACTTATTTTATAGAGATATAACTTGCACCACCTCCAACCAAGCGCAGGCTTGGCAATCGTTTTGCAGAACACCTTCGCTCAATCCATCCCGGTTGCTAAATACTTGAACTCCCCCTCTCATTCCCACACTGACCTTTCTGTCCTGGGCCTCCTCCATTGTCAGAGTTGTCAGAGTGACAAAGGCAAATTGGAGGAACAACACCTCATATTTTGGTTGGGTAGCTTGCAACCCAGCAGTATGAATATTGATTTCTCTAATTTCGAACAACTTTCTTAGATGCATTTGTGACCTTACCCAAAAGATGCTTCGGATACAAATAACATTTCCTGAAAGAGTTAAAAAATGAAACCTAATGGAGACTTGATTGAAATAGGAGGTAGAGGAATCTGAAAACTGACATCCAGGTTCAGGAACAGCTTCTTCCCAACGACCACCAGGCTCTTGAACACTACGAACCCCAACTAAACTGCAAAGTTTGAGCCGTCTTCATTGCTGCAGGGTCTTTGGGTTTTCGTTCTGCTTTGCACTAATATTGTTCATGTTATCCAGTGAGTACTATATTTCGAACCTGTTAAGCTGCTGCAAGTAAGGAATCATTCTTCTGTCCGGTACATATGACAGTAGAGTGGGGTGGTGGGGACCTACAGCTCTTTGCCAGGGGCAGTGGTGGGAGCAGATAGGATAGCGGTGTTTTTGAGCTTAGGATATGGCACATGGATACAAAAACATAGAAAATAGATGTAGCGTTGTTGAGAACGGGTTAACTAATGTGGCAACGATGGGAAAGGGAGTAATTTCTATTGAACAAAGAGTTCTCCCAACATGCGATTCACTCATTTCAGAATATACCATGTCGTTTTTAGAGCAAACGATGGAATAGAAATGTGTACAGTGATCATTTATTTTAAAATATTAAAAAGCACTGGAAAACTTGTTATATATCAGATTCTTCAAGGTGAAAACATGGAGCATATATAATCACTGCGCAAAAAGTCTTTTTCCAAACCCAGATTTGTTATTACAGCTATTTCTTAAGATATTTAAAAAAAAAGTTTCTACATCACACAATCAAATGTGACCTGATTGTGCTTTAGTAATATGACATCACACAACAGTGACTGGTGGTTAAACGGAGAGAATCCATTGCAGGTTCCATGCCTCATCAGATCACCAGCTGGGCGATCAGTTCTCTGGCATCTTGTACGCTGGCCGGTACTGGTGTTCCATTTTCTGCCACGTGGGTTCCGATGAGGAAAAGCTTCCGTTCGTCGCCGAGGTCCTCAAGGGAAAGCTGCTCATGAATTTCTAGAATGGTGCATGCCCCTTTGATATCCTGCAGATACATAAAACATAGAAAATAGGTGCAGGAGGAGGCCATTCGGCCCTTCGAGCCAGCACCACCATTCATTGTGATCATGGCTGATTGTCCGCTATCAATAACCCGTGCCTGCCTTCTCCCCATATCCCTTGACTCCACTAGCCCCTAGAGCTCTATCTAACTCTCTCCTAAATCCATCCAGTGACTTGGCCTCCACTGTCCTCTGTGGCAGGGAATTCCACAAATTCACAACTCTCTGGGTGAAAACGTTTTTTCTCACCTCAGTCTTAAATGACCTCCCCCTTATTCTAAGCCTGTCACCCAACATTGGGAACATTTTTCCTGCATCTAGCTTGTCCAGTCCTTTTATAATTTTATATGTTTCTATAAGATACCCCTCATCCTTCTAAACTCCAGTGAATACAAGCCTAGTCTTTTCAATCTTTCCTCATATGACAGTCCCGCCATCCCAGGGATCAATCTCGTGAACCTACTCTGCACTGCCTCAATCACAAGGATGTCCTTCCTCAAATTAGGAGACCAAAACTGTGCACAATACTCCAGATGTGGTCTCACCAGAGCCCTGTACAACAGCACAGTGTTCACACAGTCATCACCTTGTTCCCTGAGATGACTAATGGGCATGGATAGGGCGGCGCAGCGATAGAGCTACTGCCTTACAGCGCCGGAGATCCAGGTTCGATCCTGACTACGGGTGCTGTCTGCATGGTGTTTGTACGTTCTCCCCGTGACTGCGTGGGTTTTACCCGCGATCTTTGCAAAGATGTACAGGTGTTTAAGTTAATTAGCTTGGTATAAATGTAAATTGTGCCCAGTGTGCGTAGGGTAGTGTTGGTGTGCGGGGATCGCTGGTAGTTGCGGATTCGATGGGCTGAAGGCCCTGTTTCCACGTTGTATCTCTAAACTAAACTAAAAAAACAAGAGCCACTAATTTATCTATTCCTCGACTTTTTAGTTTTGTTAGTTGTGAAATATGCTTGACAATTATCTATTAAACAAATGCAATATAACTTTAAGCCAAAAAGCAGGCATAGTTGCAGAGACTCACAAATGGCTCTACTTTAGCTCTGCCCAATTACTGCAGCATATGCAGCAGGACACTGGCCTGAAAATGTCCAGACTTTGTCACCAATCACAAAATATCAATGTGACCAACTGCAGGTGATGCAGGATTTGGAAACGCATGCAGTCAGATGGCGAATGTTTCCTGGACAAATAATGACAGAGTGAAAGAGGTAAAACCCGGATCTTCCAGGGACCCATTCCTCAAATCGAATCACTAAACATCAAAGCTAATTCTGATGGCCCTCTAAACATTTCCTCTACAGTATGTACCTGTCTAAGTGTCTTATAAAAGTCTTGGCATTTAAAAAATACCTGCCTCAACTACCGCCTCTGGCGGCACGTTCCACATACCCACCACCCCTTTGTGTGAAAAAGTTGCTCCTCAAGTTCCTATTAAATCGTGCCCCACTTACCTTAAACTATTAGTTTTAGAGATACAGCGCGGAAACAAGCCTTTCAGCCCATTGAGTCCGTGCCAACCAGTGATCCCCGCACATTAACACTATCCTACACACACTAGGGACAATTTATACTTATACTAAGCCAGTTAACCTGCATGTGTTTGGAGTGCGGGAGGAAACTGAAGACCTCGGAGAAAACCCACATGGACAAACAAACACGTGTGGGTTTAAACTAAATAGTGGGGGGGGAGGGATTGACAAATTGGGAGTATGAAGATGGAGTTGAAGGGGAAGTGGCTACAGGAAAAATTACAAAAGATTCTCGAATTAATGGGAATGAAAGCTCGAGAATGGACAACAGAGTAAGGTCAGGGCCAATTGTGAGAGGTGCGAGGGGGGGACGTGAATACGGAGGTCAAAGTGCTGTATCCGAATGCACAAAGTTTAAGGAATAAAGTGGATGAGCTTGAGGCTCAGTTAGAAACTGGCAAGTATGATGTTGTGGGAATTACAGAGACATGGCTGCAAGAGGGCCAGGGCTGGGAACGGAATATTCAAGGGTATACCTCATATCGAAAAGACAGTCAGGTGGGCAGAGGGGGTGGGGTTGCCCTGTTGGTGAGGAATTAAATTCAGTCCCTTGCAAGGGGTGACATTGAAACAGGAGACGCTAGAGGCAGGAAACATGTTCCCGATGTTGGGGGAGTCCAGAACCAGGGGCCACAGTTTAAGAATAAGGGGTAAGCCATTTAGAACGGAGACAAGGAAACACTTTTTCTCACAGAGAGTTGTGAGTCTGTGGAATTCTCTGCATCAGAGAGCGGTGGAGGCAGGTTCTCTGGATGCTTTCAAGAGAGAGCTAGATAGGGCTCTTAAAAATAGCGGAGTCAGGGGATATGGGGAGCAGGCAGGAATGGGGTACTGATTGGGGATGATCAGCCATGATCACATTGAATGGCGGTGCTAGCTTGAAGGGCCGAATGGCCTACTCCTGCACCTATTGTCTATTGAGATGTGGAGTCAGTATGGATAGAACTAAGGAATTGTAAGGGTAAAAAGAGCCTAATGGGACTAATCTACAGGCCCCCAAACAGTAGCCTGGACACAGGGTGCAAGTTGAATCAGGAGTTACAATTGACATGTAGCAAAAGTAATGCTATGGTTGTTATGGGAGATTTCAACATGCAGGTAGACTGGGAAAATCAGGTTGGTACTGGACCCCAAGAAACTTTGGACTTTGTAGAGTGCCTTTGTGGTGGATTCTTAGAGCAGCTTGTATTGGAGCCTACCAGGGAGAAGGCAATTCCAGATTTAGTGTGATGTAATGAACCAGATTTGATAAAGGACCTCGAGGTTAATGAGCCATTAGGAGGTAGTAACCATAACATGATCAGGTTTAATCTATAATTGGAGAAGGAGAAGGATAGATCGGAGGTGTCAGTGTTACAGTTGAATAAAGGGACTATGGGGCCATGAGGGAGGAGCTGGCCAAAGTTGACTGGAGAGATACACTAGCAGGGATGACAGTGGAACAACAATGGCAGGTGTTTCTAGGAATAAATACGGGGAGAAAAGATGAGGTACGAAGGTAAGCTAGCCAAGAATACAAAAGAGAATAGTAAAAGCTTCTTTAGGTATGTGAAGAGGAAAAAATTTGTTAAGACCAAAGTTGGACCCTTGAAGACCGAAAAAGGTGAATTTATTATGGAGAGCAAGGAAATGGCAGATGAGTTGAACAGGTACTTTGGATCTGTCTTCACTAAGGAGGACACAAACAATCTTCCTGATATAGTAGTGGCCAGAGGATCTGGGGTGACGGAGGAACTGAAAGAAATCCACATTAGGCAGGAAATGGTGTTGGATAGACTGATGGGACTGAAGGCTGATAAATCCCCAGGGCCTGATGGTCTGCATCCCAGGGTACTTAAGGAAGTGGCTCTAGAAATCGTGGATGCATTGGTGATAATTTTCCAATGTTCTATAGAGTCAGGATCAGTTCCTGTGGATTGGAGGGTAGCTAATGTTATCCCACTTTTTAAGAAAGGGGGGAAGAGAGAAAACCGGGAATTATAGACCAGTTAGCCTAACATCGGTGGTGGGGAAGAAGCTGGAGTCAATTATAAAAGATGAGATAGCTGCACATTTGGATAGCAGTAACAAGATCGGTCCGAGTCAGCATGGATTTACGAAGGGGAAATCATGCTTGACTAATCTTCTGGAATTTTTTTGAGGATGTATCTAGGAAAATGGACAAGGGAGAGTCAGTGGATGTAGCGTACCTGGACTTTCAGAAAGCATTTGATAAGGTCCCACATAGGAGATTAGTGGGCAAAATTAGGGCACATGGTATTGGGGGTAGAGTGCTGACATGGATAGAAAATTGGTTGGCAGACAGGAAACAAAGCATAGGGTCCCTTTCAGAATGGCAGGCAGATACGTGTGGTACCACAAGGCTCGGTGCTGGGACCGCAGCTATTTACAATATACATCAATGATTTGGATGATTCAAAGTAACATTAGCAAATTTGCAGATGACACAAAGCTGGGTGGCAGTGTGATCTGTGAGGAGGATGCTGTGAGAATGCAGGGTGACTTGGACAGGTTGGGGGAGTGGGCAGATGCATGGCAGATGAAGTTTAATGTGGATAAATGTGAGGTTATCCACTTTGGTAGCAAAAACAGAAAGGCAGATTGCTATCTAAATGGCATCGTTGGAAAAAGGGAAGCAAATGGCATGTTGGCCTTTATAACAAGAGGAGTCTAGTATAGGAGCAAAGAGGTCCTTCTGCAGTTGTACAGAGCCCTAGTGAGACCACACTTGGAGTATTGTGTGCAGTTTTGGTCCCCTAATTTGAGGAAGGACATTCTTGCTATTGAGGGAGTGCAGCATAGGTTTACAATGTTAATTCCCGGGATGGCGGGACTGTCATATGCTGAGAGAATGGAGCAGCTGGGCTTGTACACTCTGGAGTTTAGAAGGTTGAGAGGGAATCTTATTGAAACATATAAGATTGTTAAGGGTTTGGACACGCTAGAGGCAGGAAACATGTTCCCGATGTTGGGGGAGTCCAGAACCAGGGGCCATAGTTTAAGAATAAGGGGTAAGCCATTTAGAACGGAGACGAGGAAACACTTTTTCTCACACAGAGTTGTGAGTCTGTGGAATTCCCTGCCTCAGGGGGACGGTGGAGGCCGGTTCTCTGGATACTTTCAAGAGAGATTTAAACAGGGGTCTTAAAGATAGCAGAGTCAGCGGATATGGGGAGAAGGCAGGAACGGGGTACTGTTTGGGGATGATCAGCCATGATCACATTGAATCGTGGTGCTGGCTCGAAGGGCCGAATGGCCTGCTCCTGCACCTATTGTCTATTTGAAAATGTAGCCAAAATGGTTGATGAGGTCAGAGCTGCAGACGTATATATGGGTTTCAGCATGGCATTTGTCAAGGTTCCAAGGAGAGCTAGCCAACTGGATTGAAAATTGGCTCCATGGAAGGAAGCAGAGGGTGATGGTGGAAGGTTGCATCTCGGACTGGAGGCCTGTGACTAGTGGTGTGCCTCAGGGTTCGGTGCTGGGCCTGTTACTGTTTGTCTTCTATATCAATGACTTGGATGAGAACGCACATGGCAAGTTTAGCAAGTTTTTGCTGATGACACAAGGTGGGTAGTATTGTAGATGGTGAAGATAGTTCTCAAAAATTGCAGCAGGATCTTGATCAGTTGGCCAAGCGGACTGAGGAATGGTGGACAGAAACGTCAACTATAATTTTGCCTCCACAGATATTTAGAAACATAGATATAGAACTGCACACAATACTCCAGGTGTGGTCTCACCAGGGCCCTGTACAACTGCAGTAGGACCTCCTAGCTCCTAAACTCAAATCCACTCGCAATGTGCGCCAACATGCCATTAGCTTTCTTCACTGCCTGCTGTACCATAACCTGCATGTTTGACCTGCAGATTCTTCCATATTCGCCTATATTCTCTCCTTATGGCCGTTGACGGCAAATATCTCACATGCCTGTTTAGTTTAGTTTAGTTTAGAGATAGAGTGGAAACAATCCCTTTGGCCCACCGAATCCTCATGGACCCCGCACATTAACTTTATCCTACACACACTAGGGACAATTTATATTTATACCAAGCCAATTAACCTACAGAACTGTGCCTCTTTGGAGTGTGGGAGGACACCGAAGATCTCGGAGAAAACCCATGCAGTCACAGGGAGAACTTACAAACTCCGTACAGACAGCACCCGCAGTCATGATGGAACCCAGGACTATGGCACTGTAAGCGATGCAAGGCAGCGACTCTACCGCTGCACCACCGTGTCGTACTTTTCTAAATGCCTTTTTCTAAACTGTATCTGGCTACATCCCCACCTTCAGTGTGCTTAGATTTGTCCACCAAGGTACCTCTTTGGATCGGCAGGGACTAATCGGGGGTGTGCAGGAACATGTTGGGGATAGTCAGCATTGCTTTGTGCATAGGAAATCAAGTCTCATAAATCTGATAATTTTTGAAGAGGATTGATGAGGGCAGGAAGATGGCTACAATAATAAAGCTTTTGACAAGGCGCCATGTGATAAGACAGTCTGGAAGGGTACAGCGTATGGAAGGGTACAGCGTATGGAAGGGTACACCGTATGGAAGGGTACACCGTATGGAAGGGTACAGCGTATGGAAGGGTACAGCGTATGGAAGGGTACACCGCATGGAAGAGTACAGCGTATGGAAGGGTACACCGTATGGAAGGGTACACCGTATGGAAGGGTACACCGTATGGAAGGGTACACCGTATGGAAGGGTACACCGTATGGAAGGGTACAGCGTATGGAAGGGTACACCGTATGGAAGGGTACAGCGTATGGAAGGGTGCAGCGTATGGAAGGGTACAGCGTATGGAAGGGTACAGCGTATGGAAGGGTACAGCAAATGGAAGGGTACACCGTATGGAAGGGTACAGCGTATGGAAGGGTACACCGTATGGAAGGGTACAGCGTATGGAAGGGTACAGTACATGGAAGGGTACACCGCATGGAAGGGTACACCGCATGGAAGGGTACACCGCATGGAAGGGTACACCGCTTGGAAGGGTACACCGTTTGGAAGGGTACACCGTTTGGAAGGGTACACCGTATGGAAGGGTACACCGTATGGAAGGGTACACCGTATGGAAGGGTACACCGTTTGGAAGGGTACACCGTATGGAAGGGTACACCGTATGGAAGGGTACACCGTATGGAAGGGTACACCGTATGGAAGGGTACACCGTATGGAAGGGTACACCGTATGGAAGGGTACAGCGTATGGAAGGGTACACCGTATGGAAGGGTACAGCGTATGGAAGGGTACAGCGTATGGAAGGGTACACCGTATGGAAGGGTACAGCGTATGGAAGGGTACAGCGTATGGAAGGGTACACCGTATGGAAGGGTACAGCGTATGGAAGGGTACAGCATATGGAAGGGTACACCGCATGGAAGGGTACACCGCATGGAAGGGTACACCGCATGGAAGGGTACACCGCATGGAAGGGTACACCGTATGGAAGGGTACAGCGTATGGAAGGGTACACCGTATGGAATCCAAGGCAATCTAGTCAATTGGATTCAAAGTGAGCGTGGAGGAATGAGTGTAAAAGGTAGCTGTGCGGCATTGTTTGTCTGATTGGAGGCCTGTGCAGAGCTGCATGAGCCGGTGCTGGGTCCACTACAGTAACAATGGGGTAATCACATAGTTAACATTGCTAGTACATTTGCAGATGACAGCACAATTGGTGTATCGTGGAAAATGAGGAAGGATATCTAAGTTACAACAGGATCTCTCAAGATAAAGGTGGTAATTGTGTTTGGAGTCAGAGGTTGGAGGCAAGATACTAATCAATTATTTTGCATCTGTATTCACCAAGGAGAAGGACTGGTGTCACCTGCAAACTTACTAACCAACCCATCTTGGTTTATGTCCAAGTCATTTATACATTTCAAAAACAGTGGAGGTCCCATCGCGGATCACTGCAGAACTCGGAGGAAAGAAGGGTCTGAAGAAGGGTCTGGACCCAAAACGTCACCCATTCATTCCTTCTTTCCCGCTGAGTTACTCCAGCATTTTGTGTCTACCCTCACTGCAGAACTCCACTGGTCACAGGCCTCCAGCCCAGATAGAGTCCATCCACCACAACCAAATTTTGGTCGCCTAATTATAGGAAGGATGTCAACAAAATAGAGAGAGTACAGAGGAGATTTACTAGAATGTTGCCTGGGTTCCAGCAACTAAGTTACAGAGAAAGGTTGAACAAGTTAGGTCTTTATTCTTTGGGGCGCAGAAGGTTAAGGGGGGACTTGATTGAGGTCTTTAAAATGATGAAAGGGATAGACAGAGTTGACGTGGACAAGCTTTTCCCATTGAGGGTAGGGAAGATTCAAACAAGAGGGCATGACATGAGAATTAAGGGACAGAAGTTTAGGGGTGACATGAGGGGGAACTTCTTTACTCAGAGAGTGGTGGCTGTGTGGAATGATCTTCCAGCAGAAGTGGTGGAGGCAGGATCGATTTTAACATTTAAAAGTAAAGTGGATAGGTATATGGACGGGAAGGGAATGGAGGGGTATGGTCTGAGTGCAGATAGATGGGACTAGGGGAAAATAAATGGTCGGCACGGACTGGAAGGGCCGAGAAGGCCTGTTTCTGTGCTGTAATTGTTATATGGTTTATAACGCTCTATCTTCTATCAGTAAGCCAGCTCCAAATCTGTATGACCAAGTCACCATAAATACAACGCATCTTAATCTTTTGGATCAGCCCCCCATGGCCGACTTTATCAAATACCAAAATCCATGTAGACAACATTCACCACCCTACCCTCATCCTCGGTCACCTCCTCAAAAAACTGGATCAAGTTAGTAAGACTCAACCTGCCTTGTACACAGCCAGCTGACTCTCCCTAAATAAACCAATTCTCTACCAAATGGGAGTAAATCCTATCCCAAAGCATCCACTCTAATAGCTTCCTCCCACTAACATGAGGCTCGCCATCCTATAATTCCCTGGATTCTCTCTACTTCCCTTCTTAAACATAGGAACATTAACTACTCTCCACTCCTCCAGGACCTTGCCTATGGCTTGAGAAGACGTTCTGCGGGATCTGTGCTGGAACCTCTTACGTTAGTAACACATGACTTGGTCGTAAGCTCGACAGGTTAGTGAGTTTAAAGTTGATGGAGTTGTGCACATTAAGGAGCGCGCTCAAAGTATACAGTGACATATGGATCAGCTACAGACATGGAAGGAGGAATGGCATGGAGTTTAACGCGAACAAGTATGAGGTGTTGCACTTTGGGGTGTCAAATGTAAGGGATAAGTATTAAGTATTAAGTTAATCATAAGACCCTTAACAGCATTGTACAGAAGGATTTTGCATCTAGGTCCATAACTCGTTAAAGTGGCAAGACAAGTAGACTGAGTGGTTAAGGAGGTATGGTGTGCTTGACCTCATTGGTCTGGGCATCGAACATAACAGTCAAGAAGTTTACCTCTAATAAAAAAATAAATAAAAAATAAATAAAAAATAACAGTCAAGAAGTTATGATGCAGCTCGATGGGCCTTTGGTTAGGCTGCAATTGGAGTTGGAGTTCTGATCGTCCCGGTGTACAGGAAGGATGTGGAGGCTTTGGAGAGGGAGCGAAAGAGGTTTACCAGAATGGTGCCTGAATTAGAGCGTAATACCTGCAGGGAGAGGTTGTACAAACTTGGATTGTTTACTCTGGAGCGTTGGAGGCTAAGAGGGGAGATCTGATGGAAGTATATAAAAAGATGAGAGGCCAGATACGGTAGATAGTCTGGCCCTTTCCCCAAAGTGGAAATGTCAAAGATGAGAGGAATTGCTTAAAGTGAGCGGGGCAAAGTTTAAAGGAGTTGTGTGGGACATACAGGCTGGTAAGTGAAGGTGCTGCCGGGGAGAGTGGTGGAGACAGATAGGATAGTGACATTGAGGAGGCTTTTAGATAGGCACGTGGATATGCAGGGAATGGAGGGATATGGATCAGGTGCAGCTTGAGGAGATTAGTTAAACATTGCATGATGGCTAGTGCAGACATTGTTTACTGCGGGGCCGTTCCAGTGCTGTACTCTTCTATGTTCTATGAACTAGACCTGGCCTACATAATCCACGAGAACGCATTCACAGCTCCTTTTGGACAGGTACTTGCATTTGAGAGGTTTAGAGGGATATGGGCCAGGTGCATTTAAGTGGGATGAGCTTTGATGAGGCACATTGGACAGCATGGAAGAGCTGGGCCCAAGGGCCTGCATCCATACTCCATCACCCTATCACCCATTGCTTTTGGTGCATTTTGATGAGCAACATACCTGCTTATTGGCTAAAACAACAACAGGAAGTGTTGTGTCTCCTCGAATTAATTGGTGCAGTTCCCGTTTAGCAAGTGGCATCCGATTGTGATCTGCTGAATCCACCACATAGATCAGCGCCTGTGATCCTGGCAGGTGATCAGACCAAAACTGACGTGGGCCTTCTCCACCACCAACTTAGAAAAAAAATACAACAAATGGTTCATTACAGTCAGAGTTAACAGAACAGAATCTAAATAATATTTAGAATGATGTCTCCAAGATCTTTGAAAACTGATGTCACTAAGGGTGACACTTCTGCTGGTCCCTTGCCCTTCAGTGTCAAGTACTTATCCACTAGTGCGGCACGGTGGCGCAGCGGTAGAGCTGTGCTTTACAGCGCCAGAGACCCGGTTTTAATCCTGACCACGCGGCGTGCTGTCTGCACGGAGTTTGTACGTTATCCCCGTGACTGGGCAGATCTTCGGTTTCCTCCCAAACTCCAAAGACGTACAGGTTTGTAGTTTAATTGGCTTGGTATAAAAGTTTAAATGTTCCCTGCTGTAAGATAATCAACTAAATTCTCTGCCACAGAAGGTAGTTGAGGCCAGTTCATTGGCTATATTTAAGAGGGCGTTAGATGTGGCACTTGTGGCTAAAGGGATCAGGGGGTATGGAGAGAAGGCAGGTACGGGATACTGAGTTGGATGATCAGCCATGATCACATTGAATGGCGGTGCAAGCTCGAAGGGCCGAATGGCCTACTCCTGCACCTATTTTCTATGTTTCTATGTTTCTATAATGTTAACGTGTGGGGATCGCTGGTCGGTGCCGACTCGGTAGGCTGAAGGCCATGTTTCCCAGCTGTATCTCTAAGCTAAGCTAAACTTCCTCTGCAAAAGCTGAGATCAATTCTTGTTCATGGCCAGTCTCGTTGTAATTTCAGGAAACAAATGCAGAACCACTTCCTTCCTTGTCTTTGTGGCAATAGTTTTAGGTTACATCACCAACTCACTCACAGCAAATGCTCCATCTTTCCTGTAGGGGGTACTTCATATTGTTATTTTATTTTCTTCTGACTGAAATCATTCACTTTTGTATTAATCCAATAAATTCCGCTGGCCTCCACTTTCTTATAGTTTATATAGATATAGAACACGAAAACAGGCCCTTCGGCCCAACTTGTCCAGGATGCCCCAGCTAAATTAGTCCCAACCTGCCTGCATTTGGTTCATATCCCTGGTCTTACAGCGTGAAAACAGGCCCTTCGTCCCAACTTGCCCACACCGGCCAACATGTCCCAAGTGGCTTGCAAAAGTATTCATACCCCTTGAACTTTTCCACATTTTGTCACGTTACAACCACAAACGTAAATGTATTTTATTGTGATTTTATATGCGAGACCAACACAAAGTGGTGCATAATTGTGAAGTAGAAGGAAAATGATACATGGTTTCCAAATTTTATTACAAATAAAAAACTGAAAAGTGTGGCGTGCAAAAGTATTCTGCCCCCCTGAGTCAATACTTTGTAGAACCACCTTTCGCTGCAATTACAGCTGCAAGTCTTTTGGGGTATGTCTCTACCAGCTTTGCACATCTAGAGACTGAAATTTTTGCCCATTCTTCTTTGCAAAATAGCTCAAGCTCAGTCAGATTAGATGGAGAGCGTCTGTGAACAGCAATTTTCAAGTTTTGCCAGAGATTCTCAATTGGATTTAGGTCTGGACTTTGACTGGGCCATTCTAACACGTGAATATGCTTTGATCTAAACAATTCCATTGTAGCTCTGGCTGTATGTTTAGGGTTGTTGTCCTGTTGGAAGGTGAACCTCCGCCTCAGTCTCAAGTCTTTTGCAGACTCTAACAGGTTTTCTTCCAAGATTGCCCTGTATTTGGCTCCATCCATCTTCCCATCAACTCTGACCAGCTTCCCTGTCCCTGCTGAAGAAAAGCATCCCCACAGCATGATGCTGCCACCACCGTGTTTCACAGTGGGGATGGTGTGTTCAGGGTGATATGCAGTGTTAGTTTTCCGCCACACATAGCGTTTTGCAATTAGGCCAAAAACTTCAATTTTGGTCTCATCAGACCAGAGCACCTTCCTCCACATGTTTGCTGTGTCCCCCACATGGCTTATGGCAAACTGCAAACGGGACTTCTTATGGCTTTGTTTCAACAATGGCTTTCTTCTTGCCACTCTTCCATAAAGACCCGATTTGTGGAGTGCACGACTAATAGTTGTCCTGTGGACAGATTCTCCCACCTGAGCTGTGGATTTCTGTAGCTCCTCCAGAGTTACCATGGGCCTCTTGGCTGCTTCTCTGATCAATGCTCTCCTTGCCCGGCCTGTCAGTTTAGGTGGACGGCCATGTCTTGGTAGGTTTGTAGTTGTGCCATACTCTTTCCATTTTCGGATGATGGATTGAACAGTGCTCCGTGAGATGTTCAAAGCTTGGGATATTTTTTTATAATCTAACCCTGCTTTAAACTTCTCCACAACTTTATCCCTGACCTGTCTGGTGTGTTCCTTGGGCTTCATGATGCTGTTTGTTCACTAATGTTCTCTAACAAACCTCTGAGGCCTTCACAGAACAGCTGTATATATACTGAGATTAGATTACACACAAGAGGACTCTATTTACTAATTAGGTGACTTCTGAAGGCAATTGGTTGCACTGGATTTTATTTAGGGGTATCAGAGTAAAGGGGGCTGAATACTTTTGCATGCCACGCTTTTCAGTTTTTTTATTTGTAAAAAAATTTGAAAACCATGTATCATTTTCCTTCCACTTCACAATTATGCGCCAGTTTGTGTTGGTCTATCACATAAAATCTCAATAAAATACATTTACGTTTGTGGTTGTAACGTGACAAAATGTGGAAAAGTTCAAGGGGTATGAAAACGTTTGCAAGCCACTGTACACTAGTCCCACCTGCCTGCGTTTGGCCATATCCCTCTAAACCAGTCATATCAAATCTGTTTAAATGTTTCTTAAACATTGCAATAGTCCCTGCCTCAACTACCTCTTCAGGCAGCTCGTTCCATATACCCACCACTCTTTGCATGCAAAATATTTCTATGTTTCTACCTCAGGTTCCTATAAAATCTTTCCCCCTTCACCTTAAACCTATGTCATCTGGTTCTCCATTTCCCTATTCTGTCCAAGAGACTCTGAGCACCGACCTGATCTATTCATATCATGATTTTGTACACCTCTATAACATTACCTCTCATCCTCCTGCGCTCCAAGGAATAGAGTCCCAGTGTGTTCAACCTCTCCCTAAAACTCAGGCTCTTAAGTCCTGGCAACATCCTCGTCAATCTTCTCTGCACCCTTTCCAGCTTGACAACATCTTTCCTGTAACATGGTGGCCCAAAACTGAACACAACACTCTACATGCGGCTTCACCAATGTCTTACACAACTGCAACAGGACCGCCCTACTTCTATACTCAAAGATAGACACAAAAAGCTGGAGTAACTCAACAGCACAGGCAGCATCTCTGGAGAGAAGGAATGGGTGACGATTTGGGTCAAGACCCTTCTTCAGACTGATGTCAGGGGTGAGGGGGATTTGTAGATAAGGAAGTATGAAGGTTTGAATACAGGACAAAGGGAATGGAGATGAAGGAAAATGTAGAATAGATCATTATTAGCTGGGAGAAGGTGACAACAAGGGAAATGGAGATTAAATGTAGTCGGACACAGTGAGACTGGTGGGAGCACTGGGAATGGGGAGAGATGGAGAGAGAGAAAGCTAGGGTTACTTGAAGTTAGAGAAGTCAATGTTCATACCGCTGGGCTGTAAACTACCCAAACGAAATATGAGGTGCTGCTCCTCCAATTTGCGCTGGGCCTCACTCTGACAATGGAGGAGGCCCAGGACAGAAAGGTCAGTGTGGGAATGGAAGAGGGAGTTAAAGTGTTGAGCAACCGGACGATCAGGTAGGTTTAAACGGACTGAGCGGAGGTGTTCGGTGAAACGATCGCCGAGCCTGCGCTTGGTCTCGCCGATATACACGAGTCCACACCTGGAACAACTGACACAGTTGAAGTGGTTGGAGGAGGTGCGTGAACCTCTGCCTCACCTGAAAAGACTGTGTGGGTCATTGGGCAGAGTTCACTCGCTGCGCAGGCCGCGAGGAGAACGTTCTTCAAAAGCAAGCCGGAAACACGTGGGCGCCGTTGAGCACCGATGACCTCGGGATCTGCAGAACTTGCTCGTTCTTTCTGCGTCTTTTGAAGAACGGGGAGGGGGGGGGGGGGGAGGGGGAGGGTGGTGACGTAATTTGTGGAAAATGCCTGGGCGTTAACAACAGCTGGGGGGGGGGGCTGGGCCACAAGCAAAGGTATTGTGACGTTATCAGTTGGCCAGCGGTTAGATTTGAAACAAAAGTCAGATTTGTGAACAATTTTAGTGAAAAACTCGGAAAATAATGAACCAAATTTACAGATGAGGGGGATTTTTGAAATCATGAGGTAAATCATTACCGGAATATGCTTTTCAAACTATTGGTTGGACCACAATTGGAGTATCATTTGCAGTACTGGTCACTATAGGAAGGATGTGATTGCAATGGAAATAATTCAGAGGAGATTCCCCAGGGTTGGAGGTCTTCAGTTATAGGGAGAGAATGGAGACCAGGCTTGATTTCCCTGGAGTGAAGGAAGTTGTGTAGTGACCTTGCAGTGAATGGCAGGTCATTCCAACCATGGGGAATGTTGTGGAGCAGAGGGATCTACGAGTGCGGGTACATAGTTCCCTGAAAATGGCGTCAGAAGCAGATAGGCTGGTCAAGAAGGCTTTCAGTACATTGGCCTTCATCACTTAGGGTACCGAGTATAGCAGTTGGGAGGTCATGTTGCAGTTGTACAAGGATTTTGGGAGGCCTAACATAGAATATTATATTCTGTTTTGGTCACTCCGTTGTAGGAAGGATGTTATGAAGCTGGAAAGAGTGCAGAAGAATTACGAGGATGTTGCCAGAACTCGAGGGCCTGAGCTATGGAAAGGGGTTGGGCAGGCTAGGACTTGATCTCCTCGGAGCACAGGAGGCAGAGCGGTTATCTTGCAGAGGTCGATGAGATCATGAGGGGAATAGATAGGTTGAATACACAGAGATTGTCTTACCCAAATTAGTGGAATTAAGAATCCGGGGACATAAGTTTAAGATGGGAGGGGAAAGAATTAATAGGAACCAGAGTGATTTTTTTTTTCTCACTGGTGTTGGTGGGTATATGGAACAAGCTGCCAGAGGAGGTAGATACCATAACCACATTTAAAAACCATGTGGACAACTGCATGTACAGGAAAGGTATATTGGGATCAAGGCCAAACACTGGGACCTTGGTTGGTGTTGCCAAATGGGGTGAAGGGCCTATTTCCATGCTGTATGATTTGAGAAGGAGAGCCCGTTTCTGTGCTGCATGTCGATGACCTTCTGAATGGAATTGAATGTCTTAAGAATTTATTACCATTATCCCTCCATCGGTCCGGAGGGACAATAATTCCCTGCACTGGAGACGTTAACCCAGCAAAATGTTAACTTACTTTCTAGAAATTCTATCTCGACGTCTTCGGTCTTAACGCGAACACTGTTAAACATCTTGGTGGGGCCATCGCTTCTTTTAACTATGCTTGTTGCCAGGCTGTGGAGGAAACTGGTCTTTCCTGCTCCATCCAGACCAACCACAAGAATTTGTTTTGCATTTTCTTCGTTCTTCTGCAATAGAAATTTAAAGACAAATAGTTAGGAGTAAACTTGGTGTTTACAAACGATTACACAATCGACAATTGATCGACAATAGACAATAGGTGCAGGAGTAGGCCATTCAGCCCTTTGAGCCAGCACCGCTGTTCACTGTGATCATGGCTGATCCTTCTCCCATATCCCTTGACTACGCTATCTTTAAGAACTCTATCTAAAGGGCCTGTCCCCACTTGGACAACCTAATCCATGAGTTCAGAAGAACCGAGATGAGTTGAAAAAAATGCCAAGGTTGTGTTGACTAGCCGAAGTAAAAGACCTCATACGACTATGTCTACGACCTCCTACGCCTATGTTTACAACCTTCCACAACTATGTCCATGACCCCTTTCGACCTCAGTCTTCCGCACCTAAGACCAACTACGACTAGCTACGAGTAGAAAATGATCACATGATAAAATGATGTCATGTTTGCTTTTTTTTTTCTTGGGCCTGTAACCGACCTACAGACTACCTACGACTACCTAAGTTTAACAAGTATCCATTTTTCCATGCCGGCCTTTTTTTTTTACTCGTGGACATTCTTTATCAGACTGGAAAAAACGCCGCGACCTACTTGATGCCACGAGTACACGGAGACCACTCGCGAGCATGAGGAAGAGTTACGAAGACCTCCTATGACCTCGTGGTGACCATGCTGCGAGTATGAGTCAAGGGCAAACTTGGCAGAGGTCGCCAATTAGGTCATGAAAGTGGGACAGGGGCTTAACTCTCTCTTGGAAGTATCCAGAGAATTGGCCTCCACTGCCTTCTGAGGCAGAGAATTCCATAGACTCACAACTCTCTGGTTACCCATCTACGTTTATGTCTCGGTCATAAACTAATGAAAGGGATAAAGTAATTTTCTATCACATTCATGCAGTTTCAGGGAATATTACTTGTACATTGTTTGATCAGTGCATTATAGGTTGTAAACAATGCATCTCCATGGAAATTAATGAATGAACAAGTTTATTGGCCAAGTATTCACATACAAGGAATTTGCCTTGGTGCTCCACCCGCAAGTGACAACATGACATACAGTGACAGTTAAGAATGATACATAAAACATTAAACATTAATAATAAAACATTATTGATTAAACATGTGAATTATATAAAATACCAGAGCAAAAGGAGGCTACAGATTTTTGGTTATTGAGTAGAGCTACTACTAGTGGATAAAAACTGTTTTTATGTCTGGCTGTGGCAGCTTTGACAGTCTGGAGCTGCTTTCCAGAGGGAAGGGATTCAAAGAGTTTGTGGCCAGGGTGAGAGGGGTCGAGATGATCTTACCCGCTCGCTTCCTGGCCCTTGCAGTGTACAGTTCGTCAATGGAGGGAAGGTTGCAGCCAATAACCTTCTCTGCTGATCGGACGATTCGCTGCAGCCTCCGAGTGTCGTGCTTGGTGGCTGAGCCAAACCAGACCATGATGGAGAAGGTGAGGACAGACTCTATGATGGCCGTGTAGAATTGGACCATCATTGCCTGTGGCAGATTGTGTTTCATCAGCTGCCGCAGGAAGTACATCCTCTGTTGTGCCTTTATGACTGTGGAGTCGGTACACGGACACGGTGCCGACAGACAAGAGGCCGAAGCAAAGAAGCCGACGCCAAAGAACCGAATAGAAACCAGGCCGAAACGCGAATGAACCGAAAAAGTCCGAAGACAAAACGCCTACTAACCAAAAGGATGGGACGTCTAAACGCCTACGAACCGAAAGGTTGCGTCGCCTAAAAGCAAACTTACTGAATGGCCGCTCAGTCGATACGCCACCTACTCGAAAGGCGGCGTCTACAGGCCAAAGGACCAACTGCTGCTCAACAGAAAAGTCCAATAACGGTCTCTTTCCGCACACGGTGGAGTCGATGGTAGGCCCCCACTTAAGGTCCTTGGAGATGATGGTTCCCAGGAACTTAAAAGACTCCACAGATGTGACTGTGGTGTTGTTGATGGTGAGTGGGGTGAGGGGAGGGGGAGCTCTCCTAAAGTCTACAATCAATTCCACCGTCTTAAGAGCATTGAGCTCTAGGTTGTTGCTACGGCACCAGGACGCCAGCTGTGTCACTTCCTGTCTGTAGGCAGTGTGCACCCTTTTCTATTAGTCCCCATTCCAGGACTTGGCTGCTGCCTCCTGCACCAAGGGATAGACACTTAATGCTGTCAATGACTCTGCTTCTACCACTCCCTCCAGCAGTGTGTTCCAGGTACTCAGCCCTCATGAGTGAAAAACGTTCTTTAAAAATCTCTTACCCCTCACTCAAAACCAGTGGCTCCCGACTTGGACTTTCGGCCCATGTTTGAAGAGAGCATGCATGCTAAATGAATTTATAATCTGTCAAAATGATTCCAGCTTTCAAAATACTTTATTTTAGACAATAGGCAATACACAATAGGGGCAGGAGTAGGCCATTCGGCCCTTCGTGCCAGCACCGCCATTCAATGTGATCATGGCTGATCATCCACAATCAGTACCCCGTTCCTGCCTTCTCCCCATATCCCCTGACTCCGCTATCTTTAAGAGCCCTATCCAGCTCTCTCTCCCTCAAGTATCTAGAGAACCTGCCTACGCCACCCTCTGAGGCAGTGAATTCCGCTCTGTGTGAGTTTTTGGAATCCCCTGACATCCCAGTTTCAATCCTTGACGCCCAATCTTGGCTCAAGTCCAGAGTTTGCGAACCAGCGGTCTAACCCACGTCCTCTAGTTTTATTCACATCCACATCACATTTAAACCGACACAAAGTGCTGGAGTCACTTGGAGTCAAGTGCTGGTGCCTTTTCGGTCAGGAGCCTTCTTCAGACTTTGTGGGAGACCTGATAGAAGTATATAAAATGATCAGAGGCATAGCTAGGGGAGACGGTCAGAACCTTTTTCCCACGTATGAAGGTCTTTAAATCTCCCAGGCTTGATCAGATATAACCAGGGACGCGATGAGTAGCGAGAGAATAAATTGCTGTTGCCATGGCAGAGATATGTGGGTCATCGTTAAATACAGGTGAGGTGCTGGAAGACTGGAGGGTGGCAGACTTTGTGCCTCTATTTAAGAAGGGCTGCAAGAAATACCCTGGGATCTATAGGCCAGTGAGCTTAGCATCTGTGGTCTGAAATTTACTGGAGAGTATTCTAATGCATAAGATATTCTTGCATTTAGATGGACAAGGGCTGATTAGGGATAATCAACACGGTTTTATAAATAGACGTTGTTTATTTGGATTTCAGTAAGGCATTTGACAAGGTTCCTCGTGGTAAGTGCTCTGGGAGGTTAGATCACATGGATCCAGGGAGAGCTAGCTGGCTGGATTGAAAATTGGCTTCATAAAAGGAAGCGTTGGGTGATGGTGGAAGGTTGTGTTTCAGACTGGAGGCCGGTGACTAGTGGTGTGCCTCAAGGATTGGTGCTGGGCTTATCGCTGTTTGTGGTTTATATCAACGATGTGGGTGAGAACATACAAGGCATGATCGATAAGTTTGCAGATCCACTTAAGTGGGTGGTATTATAGATAGCAAAGACGGTTACTGAAGGTGACAGCAGGACCTTGATCATTTGGGCAGTGGAGTTTAATGCAGATAAATGCGAGGTTGTGGAGCCACGTGGTGGGTAGGCCACTTACTCTGCGAACCCTCGGCAGTCGGGGGTAGGGTGGCGTGACTGGGTAATGGCGGGAAGGAGTTCTCACGAGGTTTAGGGCTGTATAAGTATTCAGCCCTGGGTCAGCCTTCCCCCATTCGCCTGTATGTTGTTCTCTTTACTTCAGCATAAATATCTCTTTGATTCACCACGTGTGGCTTGCTAATCCGCCTGCCATAAGGTTGCATCTTGGGAAGTCTAACCAATTTGAAGTTGTATTTAAACAGTCCCGAGTCATGACTGGCCAAGTGCCTCCTTCACCAGATTCACTCAGGGAACTATGGACTGCACCACACGTCTCTCTACTCACTGACCCTTCAGTTTAGGCCTGGGAATTACACAAACAATATTCAGCTCCTGAGCAAATCATCAGGTGATGTTTTACAATCCTACAATAACGCAATGAAGAGTATTATTCCCACTCCCACAAATAGCCACACCATTGGTGCATGAATCACGAAATTCAGGTTAAAAAATCTTTTTGTTATTTACGTTTTTTAACATGGATTCTGCAACAATGAATTTTATTCGGTATCTCAACATTTTTGTTCACTGATTTGTGAATTCTGAAAGGATGAATTTGTATTACCCGGACAGCCGTAATTTTGGGGTAATCTGTACTGGGTATTTTGGGATAAGAAAAAGATCAAGATTCAAGTGAGTTTATTGTCATGTGTCCCTGATAGGACAATGAAATTCTTGCTTTGCTTCAGCACAACAGAACATAGTAGGCATGACTACAAAAACAGATCAGTGTGTCCATATACCATTGTATAAATATATACACACATGAATAAATAAACTGATGATGTGCAAATAAACAGATAAAGGGCTATTAATGTTCAGAGTTTTGTCCGAGCCGAGTTTAATGGCCTGATGGCTGTGGGGAAGTAGTTATTCCTGAACCTGGTCGTTGCAGTCTTTTGGCTCCTGTACCTTCTACCTGAAGGTAGCAGGGAGATTAGTGTGTGGCCAGGATGGTGTGGGTCCTTGATGATGCTGCCAGCCTTTTTGAGGCAATGACTGTGATAGATCCCCTCGATGGACGGGAGGTCAGAGCCGATGATGGACTGGGCAGTGCTTACTACTTTTTGTAGTCTTTTCCTCTCCAGGGCGTTCAAGTTGCCGAACCAAGCCACGATGCAACCAGTCAACATGCTCTCTACTGTGCACCTGTAGAAGTTAGAGAGAGTCCTCCTTGACAGACCGATTCTCCGTAATCTTCTCAGGAAATAGAGGCGCTGATGTGCTTTCTTTATAACTCCATCAGTGTTCTCGGATCAGGAGAGATCTTCAGAGATGTGCACGCCCAGGAATTTGAAGCTCTTGACCCTTTCCACCATCGACCCATTGATATAAACGGGACTGTGGGTCCCCATCCTCCCCCGTCCAAAGTCCACAATCAGTTCAGATATGAAAGATAAAAGTTCCTGTGTTGAAAAAGTGGAAGTAATCCGGCAGCTGATCCAATCAGCTTGAGTCCCCGCATGGTGACAGAGGAGAATTATACACCATTGCAGAAGTCATCCACTGCCGACAGTCCATGTTAAAAATTCACTGCAGAGTATTTTGCTACCAGGTGCACAGAGGAAACGGTGTGATTTTAAGGTGTTCATGTTGAGCACTGATAACACAGTGGATCTGGCACAGAATGTCGCAAGTACATGCTCCAGCTCAGGCGCAGCTTGCCGGAGCTCATCACAGAAGGGCGTTACATTTTTCCATACTTTGTAACGCCCTTCTCTGGCCAAAACCAGCAACATCAAATCACGGATGTCATCATATTGGGGCATGGCAATAAGAATCTGATTACTAAATTTAAACGTATGCACGGCAGGTTTCAACATGCAGATTGAAGCAATACTGTTTTTGAATCTCTGACCGTGTATCAAGTGTTTAATTGTCATATTTACGAGTAATAGAGCAATGGAATCTTAGCTTGCTGCAGTTTTTCAGCCCCATAGCACACAGAGTAAACCATAGTTGCTCAGGTAGGGCTGAGGTTAGTGTTGGGCAGTGTTTAAGAGCCTGATAGTTGCTGTTCTTGAACCTGGAGGTCACGGTTTACAAGTTCCTGCACCTTCTTCCCGATGGTAGCAGTGAGATGGGAGCGGGTCTTTGATGATGCTGGCTGCCTTTTTTCAAGTCAAGTCAAGTTTATTCGTCACATACACATACGGGATGTGCAGTGAAATGAAAAGTGGCAGTGCCTGCGGACTGTAAAATTGCCCCTAATGTGTAGAGGCAGTGTTTCCTGCAGATCCTTCGATAGTGGGATGGTCAGAGCCTTATGTGGCACCAAGCAGTGTCTACAATATTCTGCAGCCTCCTTTGTTCCTTGGCCTTGCAGGGGTCTCGCTTATTTTTTTTCCCTGTTGCCAGCCGGGCAACCTAGGCAGCTTTTTAAGTTGCCAAATGACAGTTTAGGTGGTCATTTAAGACGGTTTGCATGACGCGTGCGATAATGTGCTCGGACGAAGTGCGTAGTTACCAGTCGGAATTATGGTCAATGAAGCATTCACATATTATTTCTGCTTCCAATAATGTCACAAACTAAACATATTCACCAATCAAGACATGATATATACCACAATGACATGCAGCAAAATTATAATACAATATCTCATCTCTTTTTACACATTGCAATGAATGCAATTTCTATTATTTCTTTCCACTTCCAAACAAAAATGTGGTTGGATTATTCAGCGTATGATCAACCTCAGTGAGACCAAGCGCAGGCTTGGCGATCGCTTCGCACAACACCTCCACTCAGTTCGCAATAACCAACCTCATCTCCTGGTGGCTCAACACTTCAACTCCCCCTCCCATTCCGAATCCGACCTTTCTGGCCAGGGCCTCCTCCATGGCCAGAGTGAGGCCCACCGCATATTGGAGGAGCAGCACCTCATATTTCGCTTGGGTAGTTAACACCCCAGCGGTATGAACATTGGCTTCTCCAATTTCAGGTAGTCCTTGCTTTCTTCCTCCTTCCCCTCCCATTCCCAGCTCTCCCACAGCCTACTGTCTCCGCCTCTTCATTTCCTTTTCCTGTCCCCCCCCGACATCAGTCTGAAGAAGGGTCTCGACCCGAAATGTCGCCTATTCCTTCGCTCCATAGATGCTGCCTCACTCGCTGAGTTTCTCCAGCATTTTTGTCTACCCATTCACACAAGTTCTATTATCCCACTTTCCTCACCCACTCCCTACACATTAGGGGCAATTTTACAGACAAGTTAAACTACAAAGCCAATGCGTCTTTGGGATGTGGGAGTAAACCAACACGCTTGCAGGGAGAATGTGCAAATTAGAATAGAATAGAATTTTCTACAGTCTTAACGTTACAAAAAAAACCAAGACCCACACTTAACACAAACATCCATCACAGTGGATCTCCAACACCTCCTCACTGTGATGGAAGGCAAAAGTCTTCTCTTCCCTTGTTCTTCACCCGCGGTCCAGCAGTCCAGCCGCAACGTCGAGGCGAACTGGGACTCCCGATGTTAAAGCCCCCGGCGGGCGATGGTAAGTCCCGCGGCCGTTTAGCCGCGCCGAGCGATGTTAGGCCCCGCTCCAAGTCATTTAAACCCTGCGATGCCGGAGGGAAAAGTTGCTGTTGCGGGAGCTCCGAAAAGCGGTCTCCCACCAGGGACCTGCGAGCTCCCGATATTCCCGTCCACCGGGCCTGCGGCCGGAGCCTCCGAAGCTCGGAAGTCGGGTCGCAGCCGCGCGCCACCACAACTCCTCCCGCTCCGAAGTCGGCCAGCTCCGTGATGGCAGCTCCGTAGGCTCCGCGACTGGAGCCCACAGGTTGATTCTGGCCGCAGGCTGCTGCCGGCTCCACGGTGTTAGGCCCAACGACATCGGGGACCCGACAGGGAAAAAGCCAAGTCCCTGAACAGGGAAGAGATTCATGGTTCTCTCCCCCCCCCCCCCACAAATAAACAGCAAAAAATTTTAAAAAACTAGAATCAAACATACATTTAACGAGACAAAATTAAAAAAAGACAGACGGATTGCAGTCGAGCCGTTGCCATACAACGTTCAGCACAGACAAAGCCCGAGGGCAGGATCGAACACAGATCTCTGGCGTGTGAGGCAGCAAGTCCACCAGCTCTGCCACTATATTTTGTTTTCCAACACACAAACAATTAAACGTTGATAACTTTGGTTACTGAAAAAAAAACTATCCATTTTCAGTCTTAAATCTCTAAGTGACTCTTTGTCCCCTTTTACAGCTACTGTATGTTTTAATTCAGTTCAAGACTATGGGGCAGTACATTGGCCATAAAGTTGCTGCCTCAAAGTGCCAGAGACCCGGAATTGATCCTGAATATGGGAGCTGTCTGTATGGAGTTTGCTCCTTTTCCCTTTGATCGCATGGGTTTTCTCCGGGTGCTCTTGTTTCCTTCCATATTCCAAAGGTGTGCAGGAACCTTTTTCAGACCCTTTTTATATATATATAATTTTTATACATTTTTCCCCATGGAGTCCATAAACATCTTCCCATGGCATTCCTACCTATATTTGCGCACTTTTTGATCGTTTAAATTTAAAAAAATGGAATAAAAACCCAAGTGACGTCACAATCGACTCGCAAGGCAGGATGGGACACTCAGGGAGGGGCACTCGCGTGGCGGTCACTGCCGGCGCCCGACACCTGGTGGCGAGGGTGGAGCCGCGGGCCCCGGCTGGAGCCGAACACGGTGCTCCAGAGAGAGCCGAGCCCAGCGCCGAAAAATAAGCAGCCGCTGGAACCAAGTCCAGAGAGAGTACAGAGGAGCTTTACTAGAATGTTGCCTGGGTTCCAGCAACTAAGTTACAGAGAAAGGTTAAACAAGTTAGGTCTTTATTCTTTGGAGCACAGAAGGTTAAGGGGGGACTTGATTGAGGTCTTTAAAATGATGAAAGGGATAGACAGAGTTGACGTGGATAAGCTTTTCCCATTGAGGGTAGGGAAGATTCAAACAAGAGGGCATGACATGAGAATTAAGGGACAGAAGTTTAGGGGTAACATGAGGGGGAACTTCTTTACTTAAGGGAGTGGTGGCTGTTTGGAATGATCTTCCAGCAGAGGTGGTGGAGGCAGAATCGATTTTAACATTTAAAAGTAAAGTGGATAGGTATATGGACGGGAAGGGAATGGAGGGGTATGGTCTGAGTGCAGGTAGATGGGACTAGGGGGAAATAAATGGTCGGCACAGACTGGAAGGGCTGAGAGGGTCAGTTTCCGTGCTGTAATTGTTATATGGTTATATGGTTAAGTCCGGGCTGGGCCGAATATGAGAACCAGGCCCTGGACCTGCTCGACAACCTGGGTAGATCCTGGGGCAGGGAGTGGGAGTGAGGGGACACGAGGGAAATGAGGAGGGAGATGCGGTGGGGAGTGTGGTGGTAGAGGGAGATGGGGGGGTTGGAGGTGGAGGAGGGTGATGCCCCCTCCCTGTCTGCCCCTATCTCCCTCACCCCCCCTCTGCTTCCCTCTCTCTAGTGATTGAAGAGGGAGGGTGTAGAGGAAGAGGAGGGAGTACTGAGGGATGAGGAGAAATGAGCTGCGCCTGCGCAGTTGCGTGAATGGTGCAACATTGCGTTGGGGGTCCCCAAGTGAGCGGGGGCTCCCCAAGTGAGCAGGGGGGGGTCCCCAAGTGAGCAGGGGGGCGTCCCCAAGTGAGCAGGGGGGGGTCCCCAAATGAGCAGGGGGTCCCCAAGTGAGCGGGGGTCCCCAAGTGAGCAGGGGGGGGTCCCCAAGTGAGCAGGGGGGGTCCCCAAGTGAGCAGGGGGGGTCCCCAAGTGAGCAGGGGGGGTCCCCAAGTGAGCAGGGGGTCCCCAAGTGAGCAGGGGGGTCCCCAAGTGAGCATGGGGTACCCAAGTGAGCAGGGGGGGGGTCCCCAAGTGAGCAGGGGGGGGTCCCCAAGTGAGCAGGGGGTCCCCAAGTGAGCGGGGGGGTCCCCAAGTGAGCGGGGGGGGGTCCCCAAGTGAGCAGGGGGGTCCCCAAGTGAGCAGGGGGGGTCCCCAAGTGAGCAGGGGGTCCCCAAGTGAGCGGGGGTCCCCAAGTGAGCAGGGGGTCCCCAAGTGAGCAGGGGGTCCCCAAGTGAGCAGGGGGGGGGGGGGTCCCCAAGTGAGCAGGGGGGCCCCCAAGTGAGCGGGGTGCTAGAGGGTCCAACTGCAACCCCCCACAGCCGCTGCCCGAGCCGCCAGTGTGTATCTACTCGCGGTCCCGCCCATCGCCCCCGCCTCACCTTCCTCTCCTCCTTATTCTCCACTTTATTCTCCACCACCTTCACCTCCTTCTTGTGCGGACTCCGGGCGCTGAACCATCTTCCCCAGGCGGCGTAAACGATGCCCCCGCCCAGCACCGCCGCTAACGCGAGCAGCCCGGCGCGATAAACTCCCCCCAGCATCGGCAGCCACTGGCGGCGGCGGCGCCCGGAACCTGTGGCGGGGCCGGACCGGGACACCCACGCCCACAACACGCCCTCAACACGCCCTCTGTGAGCCCACACTCGCATTGTGAGCAGCAACGCAACGCCGTCAAGGCCAGCACGACCCGGCGCTCACTCACTCACACACATTGCTACACTACACCTACCCACACATGTACACTACACCTACCCACACATGTATATTTAAGAGGGAGTTAGATGTGGCCCTTGTGGCTAAGGGGATCAGAGGGTATGGAGAGAAGGCAGGTACGGGATACTGAGTTGGATGATCAGCCATGATCATATTGAATGGCGGTGCAGGCTTGAAGGGCTGAATGGCCTACTCCTGCACCTAATTTCTATGTTTCTATGTACACTACACCTACCCGGACATGTACACTACACCTACCCACACATGTACACTACACCTACCCACACATGTACACTACACCTACCCACACACATGTACACTACACCTACCCACACACATGTACACTACACCTGCCCACTCACTGCTACACCTACCCACACATGTACACTACACCTACCCACACATGTACACTACACCTACCCACACATGTACACTACACCTACCCACACACATGTACACCACATCTCCCCAGTCATAGAGTGATAGTGTGGAAACAAGCCTTTAGGCCCAACGTGCCGACAGCAGCCAACATGTCCCAGCTACACTAGTCCCACCTGCCTGCATTTAGTCCATATCCCTCCAAAGTCCCAGCTTCAACTATTTCCTCTGGCAGCTTGTTCAATACACCCACCACCATTTGTGTGAAAAAGTTATCGCTCAGATTCCTATGAAATCTTTTCCCCTTCACCTTGAACCTATGTCCGCTGGTCCTCGATTCCCCTCCTCTGGGCAAAAGACCGATTTATTGCCCTCATGATTTTATACAGCTCTATAAGATCACCCCTCATCCTCCTGCACTCCAAGGAACAGAGACCCAGCTTCCTATAACCTTCTAGTCCTGGCAACATCCTTGTAAATCTTCCCTGAACTCTTTCAAGCTTGACAATATCTTCCCGATAACATGGTACCCAGAACTGAACACAATATTCTAAATGTGGTCTCACCAACATCTTATACAACTGCAACATGACCTCCCAACTTCTATACTAAATACTCTGACTTTTTGACCACCTTATCTACCTGCGACTCGACCTTCACCTGTATTCCTCGATCCCTCTGCTCTACAACACTCCCCCGAGGCCTACCATTCACTGTATTGGTGTTGCCTCTTTGACGTCCCAAAATGCAACACCTCACACTTCTCTGTATTAAATTCCATCAACCATTCCTCCACCCACCTGGCCAATCGATCCAGATCCTGCTGCAATCATTCACAACCATCTTCACTATCTGCTAAACCACCCACTTTTGTATCATCAGCAAACTTGCTAATCTTGCACTGCAGGTTCTCATCCAAATCATTGATGTAGATGACAAACAGTAACGGGCCCAGCACCGAACCCTGAGGCACACCACTAGTCACAGGCCTTCAGTCCGAGAAGCAACCTTCCACCATCACCCTCTGCCTTCATCCATGGAGCCAATTTGCTATCCATTCAGCTATCTCTCCTTGATTCCCATGCGATCTGACCTTCCAGCATATGACCCTCAGCATAGGAGCACCACAAAGCTGTGTACTCTCCCCTCCCCTTTACTCTCTCTACACCAACAACTATACCTCCACATCCAGGATGGGGAGGAATCTGCCTACAGACAGGAAGTGGCACAGCTGGCGTCCTGGTGCCATCGCAACAACCTGGAGCTTAATGCTCCTAAGACAGTGAAATTGATTGTAGACTTTAGGAGAGCTCCACCTCCCCTCCCCCAAATCACCATCAACAACACCAGTCACAACTGTGGAGTCTTTTAAGTTTGTTGGAATCATCATCTCCCAGGACCTTAAGTGGGGGGCTACCATCGACTCCACAGTCAAAAAGGCACAACAGAGGATGTACGTCCTGCGGCAGCTGAGGAAACACAATCTGCCACAGGCAATGATGGTCCAATTCTATACTGCCATCATAGAGTCGGTCCTCACCTTCTCCATCATGGTCTGGTTTGGCTCAGCCACCAAGCACGTCATCCGGAGGCTGCAGCGAATCGTCCGATCAACTGAAAAGGTTATTGGCTGCAACCTTTTCCCCAAGGGCCAGGAAGCGAGCGGGTAAGATAATCTCTGACCCCTCACCCTGCCCACAAACTCTTTGAATCACTTCCCTCTGGAAGGCAACTCCTGATTGTCAAAGCTGCCACAGCCAGACATAAAAACAGCTTTATTCCACGAGCAGTAGCTCTACTCAAAGCCAAAAGTCTGTGGCCTTCATGTGCTCTGGTATTTTATTTCATTATTCACTTTTAAATTATGTTTTATTTTTTAATTGTCTACTGTATATTGTGTTGTTTCTTGCTAGCAAAGCACCAAGGCAAATTCCTGGTATGTATACATACTTGGCTAATAACATTTATTCAATTCAATCGTATACAGCCTTGCAGATACACCTCCAGACTCACTGCCGAAACCAGGCATACACATTTATACCTTCCCACATCGCCCTTCTTCCCATGCACACAGATGTAGCGGTTATAATATCCCAGTATTATCCCACACTTTCACACCGTCCTGCCTTATATCACCCCTCAGTAATACTGCCCCATACAGCCTCCCATCCCACAAGCACTGATGTAGCAGTTATGTTAGGAAAGAACTGCAGATGTTGGTTTAAATCAAAGGTAGACACAAAATGCTGGAGTAACTCAGCGGGACAGGCGGCATCTCTGGAGAGAAGGAATGGGTGACGTTTCTGGTCAAGATCCTTCTTCAGACTGAAGTTATACCATCCTACATGCCTAGTCAGTTATACCACCTCACAGACCCTCCTCCCCAGACACACAGATGAAACCCAGATATACTAGCCACACATTGTACCACACCACAGTTATACAGCATTTTGAGAGCATTTTCTCCCAGCATCGGTCAAAACCAATTGGGCAAAGATTAAATGGTCATGCATGAGGGTAATGATCAGCCATTGAGACACAAGAATCCTCCGATGTTGAAATCCTGATCAAACAACAGAATGCTGTAGCAACTCAGTGACCAGAGCACATCTGTGGAGGAATGGACAGGTAACATTTGGGGTTGGTACCCATCTTCAGACTGACCCAACCTGAAACCTCAGCTGTCCATTCCCTCCTGGCCCACTGAGTTCCACGGCACTTTGCTCTTGCTAAGAGTAAACTACAATTTTTTTTATAAGATCATAAGGAATAGGAGTAGAATTAAGCCATTTGTCTTATTAGAATTAAGCCATCAAGTCTTCTCCACCATTCAACCATGGCTCATCTATATCTCCCTCCTAACCCCATTCTCCTGCCTTCTCCCCATAACCTCTGACACCTGTACAAATCAAGAATAGAATTTTAAATGGAAGAGCCTATTTGGGGGATCATGGTCTACATTTAAGGTAGACAAAAGTGCTGGAGAAACTCAACATTTACTTGTTTCTTTTGTTTGAGAAAAAAAACGTTATTTGTCCAGTATGGTAGGAGTGCAGGGTGATAGAGACTCACATTATCTGCCCAGTGTGCTTGTTGTCCAGGGTGATAGAGACCCACATTCTCATCAGAGCTACAGTGTGCCATCTCTATTGTTTTCAGTTGCCTCACCCACTCCCCTCGATCCCTGATCCCACCCCCTGATCACCTGGAATTATTGGAATGAGAACGTCAATGCAAGATAAAGGAATGCCTGCCTGCATTATTTGATTAGCTCTCAAATATAGAGTCATGTATTCCTGTACGTGTTTCACTTAATCTGCAAATATTATTAAATACATTTGACTATTTAAAAGGTTGTCACCGAGTCCTTTATTATTACAACTCCTTTAACACCACAATGTGTTTACATTGATTGTTCCAACTTTAATGCATATTCGGGGAATATGGTTCACACCATCAATCAGAGTTACCATCCCCCCTTTCCACCTTTCTTCTTTTTTTGTTGCTGCTTTTTCTTGGAGGCTGCTGAAGGCTTCTGCTGCCGAGGAGGCACAATGTTGCTGGAAGCTGCCACACTTGCAGCAATCCCAGGTCTTGGCGATGTGGGTGGGCTATTCACAGTCTTGCTGGCATCACTGAATAAAGAGCAGAATAATCATTAACCTGGCTATAAAATACAGCTACTACACACATTCAGTCAGCATCAACATTTACAGCACATTGGCACAGATACATGGGTAGGCTAGAGGCAAGGGGCTGGGAACCAGAGTAGTAGGCCAGCAATTGGATGGAGTGATGGGAAAGTAGAAGTTAGGACCAATAGGTCTCACAGGAATGACAGGCAGGGAGAGATGAAGGAACATGGTGAGGCTGATAGACTGGAGTGTGTTCACATCACTGCCCAAGAAGTAACGTGGAGGAAGGGGTGGAGGAGCTGTGACACTAATCAGGGAGACCGTCTCAGCAGCGTTCAGAGAGGACACTGGAATGGTTTGTCTGATGAGGTGATATAGGTAGGGTTTAGAAATAAGAAAGGTGCAAGCAAGCACTCTAATGGGACTGTACTATAGTCCCATAATAGCAAGTGGGAGATGTAGGATATGGAAACAGATTACTAAAAGATTCCAAAGAAACAGGGTTGTCTTAGTGGGTGACTTTAACTTTCCCAAAATTGACTAGGATTTGCTCAATGCTAAAGGCTTGGACAGGAAAGAGTTTGGTAGCTGTATCCAAGAGGATTTCCTAAAACAGTGGGTGGAGTCCAACCGAGAAGGGAACATACTAGACCATGTATTGGGAAATGAGTCTGGCCAGGCAACTGTGTTTCAGTGGAAGAGCATTTTGAGGATAATGATCTCAATTCCACACGTTTTAAGATTGTTTTGAACATGGAAAGTCTGGATCTTGCAGAAAGGTAGTAATTTGGAGCAAGACAATCTACAACACTATTAGGCAGGACACTGATAGCAGTTATTGGATAACTACACATCTGATATGTGGGAGTCATTGAAAGGGCATGTTCCAGTGACAAAGAGGGGGAGTGCAGATGGCAAAGTAAGGGAGCCTTGGATGATCATAGAGACGGTAAATTTTGTCAAAATTAAAAAGGAAATGTACAGAAGGTTTAAGATGATGAAATCACGCGTTGACTTTGAGGAATATAAAGCAAGTAGTAAAAAAACTGAGATGGGCTATTTGAAGGGCTGCTATGGGCCATGAAATGGCTTTGGCAGGACAAATTATAGAAATTACAAGGGCTTTTAATACTCACATTAAACACAAAAGGGTAACCAGGAAGCAGGTAAGACCGATCAGGGATAAAGGAGGGAATTTGTACTTGGAATCAGGAGATGTAGGATAATAAACGAGTACTTTGCATCTCTATACACTAAGGAGGATCAGTGAGATCAGTGTAAAGAATACTAATATACAAGGGCTGTTTGAGATTTAGGTGGCAGTATTTGCAGCTCTTGATAAGCATGAAGGTAGATAAATCCCCAGGGCCTGACATGATATATCCCAGGTTATTGAGAGAACCAGAGAGGAGATTTTGGGAACATTAATGAAAATCTTTGCAAGGTCACAGGCAAGGTCCTGGTGGACTGGAGAGTAGCTAATGTTGTTCCTTTATTTAAGGTGAAAAGTAGAGAGAAACTAGGGAACTAGAGGCGAGTGACCCTCACGTTAGTGGTAGGGAATCGATTGGATTGAAGTGATAAATGCAGCATAAACAAGGACCAGTCTCACTCCGGCTACTCACCCTTCTCCCAATACCCTCTACTTCTTTACTCCCCTACCCTGGGAAAAATAATCTGTGCATTCACCCTGTCTATTCCCCTCATGATTGTATACACCTCTATAAGATCACCCCTCAACCTCCTGTGTTCCAAGAAATAGATTTCTAGTCTGCCCAACATCACCTAATAATTCAGCCCCTTTAGTCCTGGCACCATTTTATTTCCTTCTTACAGCTTAGACACTTGCTTAATTTTGACCTTGGATGACCAGCGGTGGTAATCTTAATATTAGCAGAAACAATTAGCAGAATCTTGGCGCACAGGGGGATGTCAATCCACAACACCTGATTTTTTTTTTACCAAATATCAACTTGCATCTTTGACCACAGGTACAGAGCAAGAACAATCCCACGGAAAACACTCACAGTTCACTTGTTCCAGATGATGTTGCTCCTTGGGTTCCTTTCCCAATGAGTTCCTTCTTCTTCCCCTTCTTTCTTCCACGATAATATGAACGTTCCCTCATAGGAAGCCATCGCTCTGGATCAGGAGTCACTTTCGGATCATGATTTTTGGGTAGCTTACCTACAAAAAGTGGGACGTGATGGAGGTGGTTTACATTCACATGTCAACAAGATCAAAATCATCTCAATCAGCTAGTTTGTTTCAAGCCTGGCCTAATATGAAAAAGCCCATGCTGGCTCTCCGAGTAATCATGCTGACATAATGGCCCCTCTTATTTCTTTGTACCGTGTTCCCTCTATTGTTCATCAACTCTATCCCAATCGTCTAACCAGCACACTGTGGAGATGTGTGAGGAAACTAGAGCAGGCAAGAGATCCTCGTGTGGTTAATGATATCACACAAACAGCAGAGGTCAGGATTGAACCAGTACCGCTACTGTCTGTCCACTCCTCTGTCCTCAGTGGCAGATGCAGGAATGTTCATGTGTCCCATCCAGTAACTCTAGATTGATACGAGCTCTTGATGCAGGGTGGCAAGCCAACTGCTTGCTCGCACATCTCCACAGAACTTGCTGCGTTTCGACCTCCTCAGGTTTGTTGCTGGAACATGAAAGCATGCACAATGAGTGAGCTCCACTCTCCTCAGCTACATGTTTGAGTAGCTAAAGTGTCATAACTTGCATAGCTGGGGGGGACTGGGTGTAATTGAGAAAAACAAATTCCAAGAACATGCTTTCGCAAGTTATTCAAGTACATGGCTCAATGTACAGGTGGAACTAACTAGGATACCAAACATCAAAGTAAATGAACATTATATCAATAACAAATAAACATATGCTTATGCTACTCAAAATTTATGACAGGAAGGAAGAAAGAAGTAAGAAATCTAAAGACAAAACCTCTCTTTTTCTTCTTCTTTTTCTTTATATCACCCTGTCTGCAAAACAAAAAGCAGTGTCAGAAGGAACAATCCTACAAAGCAGAATGAATTATGGGCAAACAAAATTAACTGTTTTTGTGAAATTTGCAGAGTCATGAAGCTCTGGGATTGGAGCATTTTTAAGAAAGAACAGCAGATGCTGGAAAAATCAAAGGTGGACAAAATTGCTGGAGAAACTCAGCTGGTGAGGCAGCATCTATGGAAAAAAATAGATGACTTTTTGGGTCCAGACCCTTCTCCAGACTGATGTTGGGGGGGGGGGGGGGGGGGGGAAGAAAGGAAGAGGCGGAGACTAGGCTTGTGGGAGAGCTGGAAAGGGGGGAGGAAGCAAGGACTATCTGCAATTGGAGAAGTCAATGGTCATTTACAAGATGGAGGCGCAGCAAGTCCGGTGACAAGATGGAGGAGCATTGACTTCTACAATTTCAGGTAGTCCTTGCTTTCTCCCTCCTTCCCCTCCCCCTTCCCAGCTCTCCCACAAGCCTACCGTCTCCGCCTCTTCATTTCTTTTTCCCGCCTCCCCCTCCTGACATCAGTCAGAAGAAGGGTCTCAACCCAAAACGTCGCCTATTCCTTCGCTCCATAGACGCTGCCTCACCCGCCGAGTTTCTCCAGCATTTTTGTCTACCTGCGGTTGGAGCAGATCAAATTCCTTCCTTACACAAAGCAGTTGTCAAATCAACGCAAATCTCTGCTGGGTGCAGCTGATCGAGGCAATGACAAGGAAAGCATAAACACCTTCAGGAGATTCACTGTTAACGAACACTCTCTCCACCTTCATTCCCTTTGGGCAGTTCAGATGGAGATATTTCCTCTCAATACCATTCAAGCAGAGATAAAACCTTAAAAAATCTGTTCATTCTGTGCTTTAAATAAATAAAATTACTTTTGCCACATACCCACGTTCGTTTGGTTGGATTTCACCTGCCACTTTTCCAGCCTTCTTCCTGATGTATGTGGCACCATGTGAATTCTCCAAGGCATCAACATCCACTTTGAAAGACATAGCCTCAAGTGAAGGCAGGTGTTTACTAAGTCTGGACATGTACGTTTAGGAAATGTAAACATAACCATTAAACTTATTCTTAAAAATCTTTAAGATTTCTCAATCTATTCATGTACATTTCGACAGGTAAATAGGGCAAGGCATAATAGGACAAGGACCTAGTGTTGGCAAATGTGATGGGCAAAAAGGTCAGCATGGATATGGTGCCCTGAAGGGCTGTTGCTGTGCTGACAACTATGATGAATATATATTTAATATACCAATATATTTAATCATGGGGAGGACCAAATTATGCAATTACTTGGTTACAATTGAAAATATTAGCTGCTCATCCCATCCCCAGCAGTAAGGTAGTTCAGTTTTCAGACACATGCTCTAAAACACTTTCCTGACGCCCTGGACTTAATCCACACCAGGCACTCTACCCGTCATAGAACACAGAACACTACAGGAGCAGGACCCTCGGGCCTGTTCCTGTAGTGCCACACATTAAACTGTTTGTGCCGAACATGATGCCAAGTTAAACGGATCTCATTTGACTGTACATGATCCATATCACTCTGTTCCCTGCACTTACATGTTATCCAACAGCCTCTTAAATGACACTAAGATATCGCCTCCACCACCACCCCTGGTAACGTGTACCAGGTCCCCACTACTCTAAAAACACTGGCTCCACACATCGGTTAAACTTTCCCCCTCTCACATTATAGCTATGCCCTCCAGTTTTGGTCATTTTCACTCCAGGAAAAAGGTTCTGATTGTCCTATCCAATTTATCTACTTCTGTCATCTCCCCATAGGGGGCGCCGTCCTGTATGGTATGGCTGCCCAGCCTGCAGCTGTATGTTTTTCCTTTTTTATGTGTGGGGAGGGGGGGGGGGGGGGGGGGGGGGGGAGGGGGAAACTACTTTTCCTGGCCCCTACCTGGTCGGAGAGGCAGCTTTTCTCCGGGCTGCACTTTTGACCCGTCCTCGCGGCCTACCAGCGGGCCTGGAGCGGCGTTTCCCGAGGAGACCGCCCAGAACCTCGGCTTCGGCAGCGGCGGAGCGCTGGAGCGCCATCGCGAAGCGGGCGATTCTTTGCATGGGTCGCCGCGCTGGAACTCCGGTATGCTGGACCGCCGAGACAAACATCGCGGAGCTGCGGGTCTGTGGAGTGGCCAGCTGCGGGCGGCGGCGCTGACTTCAACATCGGTAGCCAGTGGAGGAGCTCCATCCAGCGCGGCCTTGTCAGCTTCGGAAGCCGTGGACATAAGGAAGCGGCCGTTCCAGGTGTCCCAAGCCGCTGAGAGAATTCTCCCGACGCCGGAGCACCACCATCCGGAGAGAACAGCCTGGAACATCGGGCCTCCGTGAAGGCGACTGCGGAGGCCTCAATAGGCCTGACTATGGGTGGACAAGGGTTGGGGACTGGACTTTGTACCTTCCTTCATAATGGGAACCATTGTGGGGGGATGTTTTTTTATGTTATTAGTGTTATGTCTGTATTCTTTTTTTATGTGCTGCATTGGCAAGAAACATTTCACTACACCAATTGGTGTATGTGACCAATAAATAGGTATGTTACAATACTTACCTTGACCCGCGCCGCAGTTCTGCTGCTCCCCGTGTGCGCGACTTTGGCGCCTTTCAGAGGGGGGCGGGCTTAAAGTGCCGTTTTTCCACAGACTGGGCAAATCGATGAATGTCGGGCGATTTCGTTGCGGAAGAAAAATCGCTCCGACATTTCATGAATGAAGGTATTTTTAAATTACTCTAAATTATTTATTAACTAGAGTAATTTAAAAATCATCTTCAAAAGCCGTGAGCACCGACAACCGGAAGGGTTTGTCGTAGGGGAGAAAAAAAGGTAAATAGTTTATTTTTATATTAAAAGTTGGTTTTTCAGGAGGCTTTAATAATATTTTCATGTTGCGAAATGGGGTCCAAAAAAATATATGAACAAACAGTATTTTTCCTCCCGACTTCACGCTAGCCACAACGTTCCAATCCACCGCATTCCACTAAAACCCACTCGCAAGTTGATTTAAATGGCCATTAATTTACAGGCATAAAACATTCCTTCCATTTGGCCCAGAAATTCATGAAAAGTTTGATTTAAAAATTATGTTATATTGTGGATTATTGTGTGAATGTTATTTGGACACTTAGGCAATTTTAAAAAAGTTTATATTTTCTTAAGAAATGGATAGATGTTTAGATCTACTCATTGAATTTTGAAATTAGCTACAATTAGATAACTAACTAATTATATGCTTTAATTTCAGGTCATCCAAGTAAGATCTTTTCATATTTGTTTCAGCATGCTTCAATCTATAATAACTGAAAATTTCATTGAGTTCTCTTAATTTTTAAGAAAGTTATGGGCTTTTAACTGTTCTAGATCACAGCTTTTGAGTTAAGTCAATTGAAAGGCAATGGGGAACAAGATGCTAATTTCCGAGTATGAAAATGGCCATAACTTTCTTAATACTGAAGATATGAAAGTGAATTAGGTGTCAAATTAAACTTCTTTTTATGCTTTATCTGATGGGATAAATTGCAGACTTGAGTTTTTAAAATCTCAAAATTTTGTAACATTGCTACAATAAACTAACCTTGAACCTTGAACCTCCAATGTTCCGGAGAAAGCTATCCAAGTTTATCCAGCCTGTTCCGGTAGCTGAAACCCTCTAATCCAGGCAGCGTTCTGGCAAACCTCCTCTGTACCCTCTGCAGTCTCAAAATCCTTCCAGTAATGGGGCAACCAGAACTGTAACAGAACTGTAACTGCGGCCCAACAGAAATATCGCACCATAAGCCTTCTTTTCCACTCTATCGCCTTCAGTGAGCTATGAACTTGGACTTCACTATCCCTCTGCACATCAATGCTGTTAAGGTTCTTGTCATTAACTGTATACTTTCCCCTAATATTCAACCTCCCAAAGTACAACACCTCACATTCGCTCAGGTTAAAATCCATCTGCCATTTCTCCGCCCATTTCAGCAGCCGGTCCATATCCCGCTCGATCATTTGACAGACCGCACTGTACGCAACTCCTCCAATTGTGGTCAACAAACTTACACATCTACATTTATTTCCAAAGTAGGCAAAAAATGCTGGAGAAACTCAGCGGGTGAGGAGGCATCTATGGAGAAAAGTAGTAAGCGACATTTTGGGTCAAGATCCTTCTTCAGACTGATAAGTCATTTATTGACATCATAAATAGCAGAGTTCCCAGTACATATATCTACAGAAGTCCACCGGTTACAGACCTCCAGCCAGAAATCTCAATTCCACCACAACACTGTCTTCTATGAATATGCCAGTTCTGGATCCAGACAACCAGGTCACCATGAATCTTATGCACCTTAATCTTCAGGATCAGCCTACCATGAGGGACTTTATAAAAAGTCTTACAAAATCCATGTATATAACATCCACCGTCCTACCTTCATCATCTCCTCAAAATACTAAATCAAGTTAGTAAGGCACGTCCTGATGAAGGAGGGTCTCGGCCCGAAACATCATCCATTCCTTCTCTACAGAGATGCTGCCTGCCCTGAGTTACTCCAGCATTTTGTGTTTATCTTCTGCAGTTCCTTCCTACACATAAAATATGATGCTGGCTATCCCCAATTTGTCCTTTCTCCGAGACCATCTACCATCCTAGTTATCCTGCTCGTTTCCCCTCCTCCATACTCCCATCTCCCTCGCCCTTCCACTCCTGTTTTACATTTCACTCCTCTTCTCTTCTTATCTGCAACATGTTTGCTTCCTTTTCACCCTTAGCCTTTATCACTTAGCCCACCAATCTGCCAATCACCCCATCACTTGCATCCGCCCATCACGTTCCAGGCTTTACCCCACCCGCACCTCTTTTCTCCCCCTACTCCATCAATCTGAAGGGTCCCGACGCAAAACATCGTATGCCCATTCCCACCACAGATGCTGCCTGGCCTACTGAGTTACTCCAATGCTGTGTTATCCTCAATATTACAGCACCTGCAGTTTCTTGTGTCGCCATTGCTACTCTTCCATTTGCTATTACTCGAAGATGTTATAAAATGTTATAAATAATAAAAAATGCTTTCAACTTAAAGGATACATCTTGGCTTTTTCGGGGTCCACCAATGAATATGCAGAAATGAGTTGTGCCAAAGTCCGTACATCTGCAGAATTTTGTCTAGACAAAAAACAAAACCAAGTTCATGAGTCACAGGAGCAGAATTAGGCCATTCGGCCCATTGAATCTACTGCGCCATTCAACCATGGCTGATCTATCTTTTCCCCTCAACCCCATTCTCCTGCCTTCTATCCCATGACACGCATAGTAATCTAGAATCGGTCAATCTTCACCTTAAATACCCAAAGACGTTCCGCACAGCCTCCCGTGGCAGTGAATTCCATAGATTCTCACCTCTGACTAAAGACATGTGTGTTCATCTTCTTTCTATAGGTATGTCCTTTTATTCTGAGGCTGTACCCTCTGCTCACAGACTCTCCCACTAGTGGAAACATCCTCTCCGCATCCAAGAAAAACAAGTGTTGTGGTTATGAAATTAAACCACTGCTGTCCAGGATTGTACCTGTACATTTCATACATGCAAACCATCAAGCAGTCTCAAATTGTACTTTACATTGGAGTCAGAGCGACATAGAACATTACAACATAAAAACAGGTGCTTCGGCCTACCTTGTCCACATCGACCAAGTTGGCATATTGGGCTAGTCCCATTTCCCGGCATTTTTCCCCATATCCCTCTAAAACATCCTATCCATATATCTGTCCAAATATTTTTTTAAAGTCATATTTGCATCTGTTTCTACAGATTCTTATAGTAACTCATTCCAGATTCGTGCTACACCGAGTGATAAAGATGCCCCCTAGGTCCCTCTTAAAGCCAATGCCCTCTAGTTTCTGAATCTTCTACGCTGGGGAAACGATTGTGAGCATTCACTTTATCCATGCCCCTCATGCTCATGTACACCTCCATAAGGTAGTCGTTACCTGAAACAAGTAGGAGGGTCTTCTTGGACACATAAGGCTTTCATCAGCTAGCAAATTGAGTATAGAAGTTGCAGTGTTATGTTTCAGTTGTACAAAACATGGGTGAGTCAGGAATCAGTCGAGGCAGATACAATAAAATGTAAACGTCATTTGGACAGTTACATGGATAGGAGAGGTTTAGAGGGATATGGACCAAATGCAGGCATGCTGAGATGAGCACCTAGGTTGGGCCAAAGGGCCTATTTCCATGCTGTGTTTTAAATGAAATATTGAATTGTTCTGTTCTTTCAATCACGCTGCTTGACCACTGACATTTGAAGCAATTTCTATTCATACAGGTCTTTTTGGGCACACAAGGCTTTCTAAGATGAGCTGTTAGTTCACACGATAGGCACAAGAACTAGGAATCTTTTCATTGGCGACTGCTTAATATTTCAGAGACCATTCAAACGCTGACGAGTGGGGAGAGAAGAGTGGAACTACTTATACATCAAATAATCAGTACCATTCGTTGTATTAATTATCTCCTTTGTTACAAGAGCGGAATTCACTATCAAAACATGGAGGGGACCGGGGACACACAATTTTTTGGCGGCCGCGCGTGCATGCGCACACTCACCCACACATGCACTCAGGTGGGGACGGGACAGCGCCGGAGACCCGGCCAGGATCGATCCTGGCTGCGGATGAGGCACAGGTCTGTCCCACGTATCCCTCCTCCAATCATCACACTCAATCCTCAGTCCCACACCCAACTCCCCCACCCCTCTCCAATCATCGCGCTTAATCATCATGTGCCGCCCCCATTGCCTGCTGACCGACGTCTCTCTCGTCCAATCGGCGCCCTCGATCAGCAGTCCCACCTCCGTCTCGTGGAAAGCGGAGATTTTAAAATCTGGATTACAAAAACTCAAAACATGGGTGGACGTGTCCCCTCTGCCACACCCCTGTGTTTTCCGCCCCGCTTTGTTATAAATCACCTACATCAGTCATTTTAATCTGCCAAAACACTGACTTGCAGGATATATTTGACTTTATGCCAAATTAGTAGAATCACAGAAGGAGACTGTTATCTTCATTGGGAACCATCATCTCCAAGGACCTGAAATGGGGGGTCCACCATCGACTCCACAGTCAAAAAGGCACAACAGAGAATGTACTTCCTGCGGCAGCTGAGCAAGCACAATCTGCCACAGGCAATGATGGTCCAATTCTACACGGCCATCATAGAGTCTGTCCTCACCTTCTCCATCGTGGTCTGGTTTGGCTCAGCCACCAAGCACGACACCCGGAGGCTGCAGCGAATCGTCCGATCAGCAGAGAAGGTTATTGGCTGCAACCTCCCCTCCATTGATGAACTGTACACTGCAAGGGCCAGGAAGCGAGCAGGTAAGATCATCTCTGACCCCTCTCACCCTGGCCACAAACTCTTTGAATCACTTCCCTCTGGAAGGCGACTCCAGATTGTCATATCGCCCAATGACACAGGACACGTGCGGCAGGGATGTTAGCAATAATTCAATATTCAAACATACTAACAAACAACTCTCTGCTTCACAAACATCCAGTTACTGGAGAAAGTAGTGACATTTTCACTAAATAAACAGTCCAAATTAAAGTAACCTCTTGCAATACACTGTCAGTGCCAGATGATCCATGTTACTGAAGCAATTGCTAAACTATAGAGAATGTTTTAACGTACCTCCAAAGTTGCTCCAAATCACTGATCGCTTCCTTCTGCCGGCCATATTTCAGTTTAAAATTGGCTGCTTCCCTCACTAATAGCAAATGCGCCGGGGTATTTGGCTATATTTAAAAACAAAATGACAACACATGACACCATATGCCCCACATCCCATAAATAATGAAAAAACATTTGCATTGCGCTCCTTCATGGAATGTGAGGGGAAGAAGAACACAGTGACGTAATCACAGAGAGAGCTCATAAACGCCTCGATTTTCTTAGAAGATTAAGGAGATTTGGTATGTTGACATAAATAATCTCAATAACTTGCACAGGTTTATGGCGGAAAGCATACTGACTGGTTGCATCGCGGCCTGGTTCGATGACTCAAACACCCAGGGACAAAAGAGATTACAGAGATTAAAAAAAGACAAAGTGCTGGAGTAACTGGAGCTGGCCAAGGTCGACTGGAAAATGATCCTAGCAGGAATGAGAGTGGAACAGCAATGGCAGGAATGTCTGGGCATAATCCAGAAGATGCAGGATCATTTCATGCCAAAGAGGAAGAAAGATTATAAGGGAGTAAGAGGTAACCGTGGCTGACAAGGGAAGTTAGAGATGGAATAAAACTAAAATGGGATGTCAGGACTTTCATATGAGGAAAGATTGGATAGACTCGGCTTGTACTCGCTGGAATTTAGAAGATTGAGGGGGGATCTTATAGAAACTTACAAAATTCTTAAGGGGTTGGACAAGCTAGATGCTGGAAGATTGTTCCCAATGTTGGGGGAGTCCAGAACAAGGGGTCACAGTCTAAGGATAAGGGGGAATTCCTTTAGGACCGAAATGAGGAAAACATTCTTTACACAGAGAGTCGTGAGTCTCTGAAATTCTCTGCCACAGAAGGTAGTTGAGGCCAGTCCATTGGCTATATTTAAGAGGGCGTTAGATGTGGCACTTGTGGCTAAAGGGATCAGGGGATATGGAGAGAAGGCAGGTACGGGATACTGAGTTGGATGATCAGCCATGATCACATTGAATGGCGGTGCAGGCTCGAAGGGCCGAATGGCCTACTCCTGCACCTATTTTCTATGTTTCTAAAAGAAAAGGTGTATAACACAGCAAAGAGTAGCAGGAAGCCAGAGGATTGGGAAACTTTCAAAGGACAACAGAAGGTAACAAAAAGGACAATACGGGGTGAAAAGATGAAATACGTGAGTAAGCTGGCCAAGAATATAAAGAAGGATGGTAAAAGCTTCTTAAGGTATGTTAAGAGGAAAAGATTAGTAAAGACAAATGTGGGTCCCTTGAAGGCAGAAACAGGTGAAATTATGGGGAACAAGGAAATGGCAGAAGAGTTGAACAGGTACTTTGGTTCTGTCTTCGCGAAGGAACACACAAACAATCTCCCAGATGCACTAGAGGACAGAGGATCTGAAAAAAAATTTGCTTTGGCGAGAAATAGTATTGGGATTGAAGGTTGATAAATCCCCAGGGCCCGATGGTCTGCATCCCAGGGTACTCAAAGCTGGGTGACAGTGTGAACTGCGAAGAGGATGCTAGGAGGTTGCAGGGTGACTTGGACAGGTTGTTTGAGTGGGCAGATGCAAGGCAGATGTGGTATATAATGTAAATAAATGTGAGGTTATCCACTTTGGCGGCAAGAACAAGGGGGCAGATTATTATCTCGGTGTCCGATTAGGAAAAAGGGAAGTGCAACGAGAACTGGGTGTCCTTGTACACCAGTCACTGAAAGTAAACATGCAGGTACAGCAGGCAGTGAAGAAAGCTAATGGCACGTTGGCCTTCATAACGAGAGGATTTGAGTGTAGTGTGGCGGCACCTGGTAGCAACCCAAGGTCACAACGAATCATCGGCTCTAGAGGACGGCGTCTTGATGCGGGAGGCACGAGTCATGGGGTCGGTACCTGGATTGGTGTTTAAGGTCGGGCAACACCCGTGTCAGGTGAGGAGTAGGGAGCTGTATTACAGAAGAATAAACACATCTAGTGTACACGACTCGTGTTTTTGGCTGGACTCCTGCGATTCCCTGCCACAATAGGAGTAAAGAGGTTCTTCTGCAGTTGTACAGGGCCCTAGTGAGACCACATCTGGAGTATTGTGTGCAGTTTTGGTCTCCTAATTTGAGGAAGGACATCCTTGCTATTGAGGCAGTGCAGCGTAGGTTCACGAGTTTAATCCCCAGGATGGTGGGACTGTCATATGAGAAAAGATTGGAAAGACTAGGCTTGTATTCACTGGAATTTAGAAGGATGAGGGGGATTCTTATAGAAATGTATAAAATTATAAAAGGACTGGACAAGCTAGATGCAGGAAAAATGTTCCCAATGTTGGGGAGGTGCAGAACCAGGGGCCACAGTCTAAGAATAAAGGGGAGGCTATTTAAAACTGAGATGAGAAAAAACTTTTTCACCCAGAGAGTTGTGAGTTTGTGGAATTGTCTGCCACAGAAGGCAGTAGAGGCCAATTTAGGTTAACCAATGGGAGAATTCACTGTTTAATGTTGGGTTGTAAACTACCCAAACAGAATATGAGATTATGGAAGACATTGCTCGGTCACAGGCATCGACCTCCCCATCATCGAAGGGACCTACAGGATTCAGCAATCTCTTATATATGTGGGAAAGTGCAATTATAAAATGCATCTCAAGGATCAAAGCAGAACTGAGAAGGGCATTGCTTAAACACACAATCAATCATATTAAATGTATACAAAAATTGTATACAAAAGTGAGTGGTTTTGCAGACAGTGAAGATGGCTGTGAACGATTGCAGCAGGATCTGGATCGATTGGCCAGGTGGGCGGAGGAATGGTTGATGGAATTTAATACAAAGAAGTGTGAGGTGTTATATTTTGGGACGTCGAACATGGGCAGGACCTACACAGTAAATGGTCTGGGTAGTTTTGTAGAGCAGAGGGATCTAGGAGTATAGGTGCATGGTTCCATGAAGGTCGAGTCGCAGGTAGATAAGGTGGTCAAAAAGGGTTTTGACACTTTGGTCTTCATCAGTCAAAGTATTAAGTATAGAAGTTGGGAGATCATATTGCAGTTGTATAAGACGTTGGTGAGACCGCATTTAGAATATTCTGTTTAGTTCTTGGCACCATGTTACAGGAAAGATATTGTCAAGCGTGAAAGGGTTCGGAAAAGATTTACGAGGATGCTGCCAGGACTAGAGGGTGTGAGCTATAGGGAGAGGTTGAGTAGGCTGGGACTCTATTCCACGGAGCGCAGGAGGATGAGGGGAGATCTTGTAGAGGTGTACAAAATCATGAGAGGAATAGATCGGGTAGATGTACAGAGTCTTTTACCCAGAGTTGAGGCTGGGACTATCCCATCATTTAAGAAACAGTTAGACAGGTACATGGATAGGACAGGTTTGGAGGTATATGGACCAAGCGCAGGCAATTGGGACTAGGGTAGATAGGACATTGTTGGCCGGTGTGGGCGAGTTGGGCCAAAGGGCCTGTTTCCACACTGTGAGTCTATGACTATATAAGCATACTGCAAAGTACTTCTGATGTGTCTGTTCTATAATATTATTGTTGCAAAGGAAGAATGTTGTACATTTTTTTAACATCAACATTAAACGTAGAATTATAGAACAGAGAATGGCGCTGCAAAAACACCTTCACCCCGTACCAATTGCCTGTACATTATCTATATACTTGCATTCCCTGCCTGTTCACAACTCTAGATGCCTATTAAATGTTGCTTTCGTCTCTCCTTCCTCCTCCTTCCCTTGGCAGCACATTCCAGGTTCCTACCACTGAGTGAACAAACACCCTTTCTCACCTAAAACCTACCCCCTCTGGTATATTTCAAGTTTGTCCAACTCTCCTTCAACCCACTACCCTCCAATTCAAGCAACAATCTGATGCACCCTTTGCATCCTTCCTGTAAAGCAGCGAGCAGAAGCGCACACAATACCTCAGACTTGGCCAGTCAGCATCAATGATGGCCCCATGGATATGGTGAAGAGCTGCAAGTTCTTTGGCATAAATATCATATATAACCATATAACATATAACAATTACAGCACGGAAACAGGCCTTCTCGGCCCTTCCAGTCCGTGCCGACCATTTATTTTCCCCTAGTCCCATCTACCTGCACTCAGACCATACCCCTCCATTCCTTTCCCGTCCATATACCTATCCACTTTACTTTTAAATGTTAAAATCGATCCTGCCTCCACCACTTTTGCTGGAAGATCATTCCACACAGCCACCACTCTCTGAGTAAAGAAGTTCCTCCTCATGTTACCCCTAAACTTCTGTCCCTTAATTCTAATGTCATGCCCTCTTGTTTGAATCTTCCCTACCCTCAATGGGAAAAGCTTATCCACGTCAACTCTGTCTATCCCTTTCATCATTTTAAAGACTTCAATCAAGTCCCCCCTTAACCTTCTGCGCTCCAAAGAATAAAGATCAAAAGTTGTCTTGCACCAACCAGGTTAAAGCTAAGAAAACACACCAATCCTATTTGCTCAGAAGACTGGGTGTTTGACACATCTCTAATGACTGTTAACAGCTCCCTGCAATGTACTGTGTAGCGAGGAACTGCAGATGCTGCTTTCCACTAAGGACATATTTGATTCCTCTGCCATTTCTTTATTCACATTATCACTTCTCCTGCATCATTTTTCAGCGGTCCCACATCAATTCTTGCCTCTTTCCCACTGTTTATATATCTGAAGAAACTTTTGTTATCCTCACATATTATTGGCTAGCTCCCCTTCATATTTCATCTTTTCTCCCCGTATTGCCTTTTTATTCCCTTCTGTTGGATTTTTTAAACGCTTCCCAATCCTCTGGCTTCCCACTAATCTTTGCAATGTTACAGAATATGCCTTCTCTTTTAGTTTTGTGCTGTCTTTGACTTCCCTCGTCACCCACGGTCACCTCATTCTCCCGTTAGAATTTATCTTCCTCTTTGGGATGAACAGTTTATGCACATTCCGAATTATTCCCAGAAATTCCTGCCATTGCTGTTCCACCATCATTCCTGTCAAGGTCCATTTCCAATCAACTTTATCCAGCTCCCTCATGCCTCTGTGGTCACCTGAGCTCAGCTTTAACACCGACACATCTGATTTCATTTTCTCCTTCTCAAACTGCAGGTTGAAGTTTATCATATTATGGTCACTACTTCATAGAGACTCCTGTACCTTAAGCTCACTAATCAAATCAGGTTTGTTACACAATACCAAATCCAGAATTGCCTTTCCCCTATAGTTTCCCCTAGGATCGACTATAAGCTGCTCTAAGAAGCCATCTCGTAGGCACTCTACAAATTTCCTCTCTTGGGGTCCAGTACCAATCTGATTTTCCCAGTCTATCTGCATATTGTAATTCCCCATGACCACTATAACATTGCCTTACTTACATGCCGATTGTATCTCCTGATGTAACTTGCACCCTGCTTCCTGGCTACTGTTTGGAGGCCTGTAAATAACTCCCTTCAGGGTCTTTTTACCCTCGCAGTTTCTTAGCTCTACCCACAAGGATTCTGCATCTTCCGATCCTGTCACCCCTTGCCCACGACTGAATTTCATCCCTTACCAGCAGAGCTACCTCACCCCCTCTTCCCACCCATCTGTATTTCCGATAGGTCGTATAACCTTGGATATTCAGCTCCCAGCTCAGATCCTCTCTCATCCACGTCTCCGCAAAGCCCACAACATGGTATCTACCAATTTCTAACTGCGCTTAAGCTCATCCACTTTGTTCCCTATACTACGTACATTTAAATATAACACTTTAGTTCAGTATTCACTTCTCACACTGGTCCCAATTTTGCCTGACCTTAGACTCCGATCCCTTCGGAAACTTTCCATCCTATTACTTCTGGAGGCTTCAGTCACCTCTCCTGCACTATCTTCCCTGTATCTTCATCCACACATCTCCAATTTGTTGACCCCTTCCACCCCCACCCCCAATTTAATTTAAAGCCCTTTGTACAGCCTTGGTGATATGGTTCACCAGGACCCTGGTCCCAGCCGGGTTCAAGTGGAGTCTGCCCAGTCACAACAGCTCCCTTCCTCTGTAATACTGGTGCCAATGTTCCTCAAATTCAAATCTACTTCTCACACACCAATCTTTGAGTCACCCGTTCAACTCCTTAATCTCCTCAACCCTGTGACAATTTGCTCCTAGCTCAGGTAGCAATCCAGAGATTATTACCGTTTTGGTTCTGCTTTTCAAATTACTCCAAGCTGCTCAAATTCCCTCAGCAGAACCCCTTTCCTTGTTCCACCTACGTCAATGGTATCAACATGGACCACGACGACAGGATCTTTCCCCTCCCACTCCAAATTCCCCTGCAGGTCAAGTGAGATGTCCCCAACCCAGGCAGGCAATAGTCTTCAGGACTCTCGATTCCACGACAGAGAATAGTGTCTATTCAACAGAATATACTGTCTCCAATGACGACTACGTGTGTCTTTAGTTTAATATCGACCAACGATCCCCATACACAAAACACTATCCTACACACTTGGGACAATTGACAATTTTTTACCAAAGCCAATTAACTTACAAACCTCTATGTCTTTAGAGTGTGGGAGGAAACTGGAGACCCCGGAGAAAACCCAAACGGGTCTAGGGGAGAACGTTTATACATTTCCCCCCTCTTGAATGGCTCTCTGATCCATTTAACCATATAACAATTACAGCACGGAAACAGGCCTTCTCGGCCCTTCTAGTCCGTGACGACCATTTATTTTCCCCTAGTCCCATCTACCTGCACTCAGACCATACCCCTCCACTCCCTTCCCGTCCATATACCTATCCACTTTACTTTTAAAGTGCCTCCACAGTGTCTCCTACCTTCCAGACTCCATTTATGCTCCATGGAAATAAATGTTCATAAATTACAAAAGGTTGACCCTTCCTGTAATATATTACTCATTGCATCGTGTCAATCAGAGGAATCTTTTATACATACTCCCTGTTTCCTATAAGTCTGCATCAATGGCTGATCCTTCTGCCAATATCTTGCTGTTTCCTTCGTATGCATTTGTCTTTTTTATAATGTTCAAAAACTAAACACATAGCAGACGTTACCTGGTGTTCCTGGTACCACTGGATAGTTTGGCAGAAGATTTCTATTGCACTATCAATATCCTCCTCATGGCTATACATCGTAACTAAGGCAGACACCTGTTGAAGAAAATAATATTTTCAACAGTTACAAACCAAACATTTCCTCAACTTTCTAACATAACTAAAATTCATTATGTTTCAGAGCAGAGGGATCTAGGAGTACAAATACAGATATCCCTGAGATTGCCATTGCAGGTGGAGAGGTAGGTGAAGAGGTCTTATGACATTCTGGTCTTCACCAGTCAAAGATTCGAGTATAGAAGTTGTGACATTATGTTACTGTTGAGCAAAGCAATGGTGAAGCCGCACTTTTCAATTTTGTTCACCCTGCTATAGAAGTTCAAAAGTTCATAAGTCATACGAGTAGATTTAGGCCATTCGGCCCAACGGGTTTACTGTCATGTGGCTGATCTATCTTTTCTGCTCAACCCCATTCTCCTGCCTTTTGCCCATAACCCCCGACATCCTGACTAATCAAGAATCTGTCAATCTCCGCCTTAAAAATAGCCAATGTCTGCCTTCACAGCCGTCTGTGGCAATGAATTCCACAGATTCACCACCCTCTGACAAAAATTCCCCTTAATCTCTTTTCTAAAGGAAAATATCTGGAAAGAATGCAGAGAAGATTTACAAGGATTTTAGCAGAAATCAAAAGCTAATGTCTATAGGGAGAGATTGGACAAGCTAAGACTTTATTCCGTACAACACAGGAGGCTAAGCAGTGATCTTACGGAGGTATATAAAATCATGAGGGGAATAGATAGGGTGAATGCAGATTCTTTTTCCAGTATAGGGGAATCAAGATCAAGGGTAATGAATACAAAGGTTGGGACCAAAAAAGACTCAAAATGTCAGAGCAACTCAGCAGGTCAGGCAGAATCTCCAGTGAACATGGATAGGTGACGTTTTGCGCACCCATTTCTCCCTCTCCCCCCCATCCTCTTCCACCTATATTCCTTCCTTGCTTCACAATTTGCTTCACTCTTCTATTTTTATCTCCTATCTCACACTTCTTGTACGTTCGTCTCTCACCGGTGTCCAACCCTCTGCCAATAAAAAACTCCCCTAACTTGTATCTACACATCATCTGCCAGACTTTGTCCTGCTCCCACCTCTTCCAGCTTCCTACTCCTCTACTAGAATCAGTTGAACGGTCCAGACTTGAAACATCACCTATCTTTGTTCTCCAGAGATGCTGCCTGACCCGTTGAGTTACTCCAGCACTTTATGTCTTTAAAAATATATATATAAATAAACTTTTTTTGCAGTCCTTGTGTGTACAAACGTTGGGACATGGTGATGCAGCTGTACAAGTCATTGGTGAGACCACACTTGGAGCCATATACGTAGTTCTAGACGCCCAAATAGAGGATGGATAAAACTAAGTTGGATAGGGTGCAAAAGAGATTCACCGGGATGTTACCTGGGATCGCAGGCTTGAGTTATAGGGTGGATAGGTTGGGACTTTTCCCTTTGGAGCGTAGGAGGCCGAGAGGTGAGGTACACAAGATAATGAGCGACATGGATAAAGTGAATGCTCATCATCTTTTCCCAAGGCAGAGGATTCTAAAACTAGAGGGCATGGGCTTAAGATGAGAGGGGGGTCTATGGATCATCGATCTATACAGCACGGAAACAGGCTCTTCAGCCCAACTTACCGACCAAGATGCCCCATGTATGCTTGCCCACCTGCCCAAGTTTTGCCACAACCCTCGGAACCTCCATCCATGTTCATGTACTTGGGCCAAATGTCTTTTAAATGTTGTTACAGTACATGCGTCAATTATCTCCTCTGGCAGCTCATTCCTTATACCCACCACCCGCTATGTAAAACATGAGGTTCCTATTGAATCTTTCCCCTCTCATCTTCAACTGATGTCTTCTGATTTTTGATTCCCCGGCTGATTAAAAGACTCACCCTATCTATTCCTCTCATGATCTTAAACACCATAAGATACTGCTGTAATTTTTGATAATCATTTTCAGTCTATGTTACCACCCACTTTAGTGTTATCTGCAAACTTAATCATGTCTTGCACATTCTCTTCCAAATGGTTGATATAAACAGCAATGGGCCCAGCACCGACCCGAGGCACTGGATTAATCACAGGCCTCCAGTCCAAACAACCTTCTGTCTGCTTCCATGAAGCCAATTCTCTAGCCAGTCATTCTGTGCCAGACCTGATGCCAAATTAAACTCATCTCTGTCTGCATGTGATCCATATCTCTTCACCCTCTGAATACCCACGTGCCTATCTAAATGCTTCTGAAACGCCACTATTGTATCTGCCTCCACCACCACCCCTGACACAAGGGACCAGTGATCCCATGTGATCTAACCTTCTACAGCAGCATACCATGCGGAACCTCATCAAATGCCTTGCAAAGGTTTGAGTGAGATCTCAAAGGCAGCTTTATCACTCAGAAGGTAGGGTGCACTAGAACAAGCTGCCAGAAGGTACAGAACCGGATACAATTAGAACTATTAAAATACATTTGCACAGATATATGAAGAGGAAGGGCTTAGAGGGCTATGGGTCAAAAGCAGGCAACTTGATCCGCATGGACAAAATTGACCAAAGGGCTTGTTTCTATATTTACTGCTCTATGAATCTATGATAAATCCTGTTTACTTTCACATTGTCTCCAGATTTAATATCTGAAACATTTTTGTATCCAAAATCATTCCATGAAATAAACCAATTTGACAAGGAACAGTGCCACAATAAAAGCAAATACGCTAATACTTTTCTACTAGTCCTAACCCTGGAACGCTCCTGCCCTCGGAATCCTGAAATAGAACGTTTGGGCAGAATGATGGAACCTATAACCACAAAGGGTGGCTGGAGATTTGAAGGGAGATCTGATAGAAGTGTATAAAATTATAGGAGGCATAGATAGTGTAGACAGTCAGAACCTTTGTACCAGGGTGGAAATGTCAAAGACTAGATGGCATTGCTTTACGGTCAGAAGGAGAAATGATCGAAGGCCAAGTATTTCACACAGTGAATGGTAAGTGCCTGGATCCTTGTGTCACGGGTGGTGGTGGAGGCAGATACGATAGTGGCGTTTCAGAAGCATTTAGATAGGCACATGGATATTCAGAGGATGAAGAGATATGGATCGAATGCCAATATGTTGATAATGGTGAAGATAGACACAAAATGCTGGAGTAACTCAGCGGGACAGGCAGCATTTCTGGAGAGAAGGAATGGGTGACGTTTTGGGTCGAGACCCTTCTTCGGATAAATAATGACGAACTATGAGTCAATGTACAAGATGTGTGATTGGGCCACACGCACTGCCAGAGTCAGCATGCGATCTATCATAGGTATTCCGAGCTAAAACCAGGCAAAGGCGGGACAATAAAATATCAATATCTTTAACATAAATTAGTATCAGAGGAATCCAAGGGTGGGAAAACAATGTAGGAAGGAACTGCAGATGCTGGTTTAAACTGAAGACTGGTTTAAACTGAAAACTTAAACTCAGCAGGACAGGTAGCATCTCTGGATAGAAGGGATGGGTGACATTTTGGGTCAAGATCCTTCTTCAGAATTACAGGTTTTTTTCTGATAAATGATAAATCTGAATTAAACTGGCAACGTAAAGTGCATGGAATGATGACTCGGAACCTCCGACTATGCTGGGTACACATAACAGACACACATGTCACTTAATATCATTTTCACCACAACACGATTTTAAAACTTACCATCCCAAGTTTGTTTGTCTTCTCATCAATTGATCTTAAGATGTCACATGCTTTTGTAACATGACCTTTAGGAAAGAGAATGAGAGTTAAACAAGAGAACACAACGAACAGCTTAATATCAAACACCCCTTCCATTCTCAATGTTTATCCACTATGCACTCAGATAAATGGCCGTTTATGATCAATTATTGATCAGCAATTACAAAAGGGTTGTTAATTAATTAAAATACTGTTGTGTTACCATCTAGGGAGCAGGATGCCCACCTTGGACAAGATATAACTGCGCCACTGTCATCTTCAGTTCAACTTCATTTTCTGGGTGGTGCTCCAAGAAATCCTTCAAGTCAAAATGCATCAAAATACTTATATTAACTCATGGTTCTTAAACAACAATATAAAAATGGTTACATCACAGCAAAGCACTGTAATAAGAGTTTTTCCACAACAGTCCGTGGCTCATTGCGTTGTGGGTGGTAACACTACAGTTAAAGCCTCATGGCGCTGTGACCAGTAATGCTACAGTTAAAGCCTCATGGCGCTGTGGCCAGTAACACTACAGTTAAAGGCTCATGGCGCTGTGGCCAGTAACACTACAGTTAAAGCCTCATGGCGCTGTGGCCAGTAACACTACAGTTAAAGCCTCATGGTGCTGTGATCAGTAACACTACAGTTAAAGCCTCATGGTGCTGTGATCAGTAACACTACAGTTAAAGGCTCATGGCGCTGTGGCCAGTAACACTACAGTTAAAGCCTCATGGCACTGTGGCCGGTAATGCTACAGTTAAAGCCTCATGGCGCTGTGGCCGGTAACACTACAGTTAAAGCCTCATGGCACTGTGGCTGGTAGCACAATGTCTAAAGGCTCATGGCGCTGTGACCAGTAACACTACAGTTAAAGCCTCATGGCGCTGTGGCCGGTAGCACAATGTCTAAAGGCTCATGGCACTGTGGCCAGTAACACTACAGTTAAAGCCTCATGGCACTGTGACCAGTAACACTACAGTTAAAGCCTCATGGCACTGTGGCCAGTAACACTACAGTTAAAGGCTCATGGCACTGTGACCAGTAACACCACAGTTAAAGCCTCATGGCGCTGTGGCCAGTAACACTACAGTTAAAGGCTCATGGCACTGTGACCAGTAACACCACTGTTAAAGCCTCATGGCGCTGTGGCCGGTAACACTACATCTCAAGCAGGGGTCGGCAACCTGCGGCCCGTGACCCGTGACCCGAAATCATCCGGCCCGCAGGCAGACTTTTGCCCCCCGTAATCATCTGGCCCGCCGAGCTCTGGCTGTACAGTATCTTACACAAAGCCGCCGGCACGGCCGCGCACCTTCTGCGAACACGTTTAAGAAAGAACTGCAGATGCTGGAAAAATCAAAGGTAGACAAAAATGCTGGAGAAACTCAGCAGGTGAGACATGCAAGGATTGCATGAGGCTGCCTCACCCGCTGAGTTTCTCCAGCATTTTTGTCTACCTTCTGTGAACACATGATTTGACGCCTGCCATCCGGGGCGGGATGGGGGCGGGATCCATGTGTACACATGATAGATGTGGCCCGCCATCTGCTCACAGACATGCGTCCCGGCCCCTATGCAGAACAAGGTTGTCGCCTCCCTGGTCTAAAGGCTCTCTGCGCTGTGGCCAGTAGCGATACGTTTAATGGCCGGTAGCGATACGTTTAAAACTTGGCGCGCCAAGCCGATAACAAAGTGGGGGGGGGTGGAGCTCACTCGCACGCCGAGACAAGTATGGTTTATGTTCTCTCTCTTGCCAATAAATCAGAATTATAACTGAACAGACGAGTGAGACTTTTTCTGTTCAACTAGTCAGATCCTTGAACCTGTTCACTTGTAACAATTGATATAGTCGGCAGGATCTGACGAATAGAATAGAATTTTTTTTTGTAAAAAGAAAAGCAAATAAGATGGCGCTGGTGCAGGCCACGTTCTCCCGCAACGAGCTGCTGCCCTCACTGCAGGGTACTGGGACTGTTCACACTGGAGAGGGTGTGACCATTCGTCTGTTTATCCTCCCATGGACTTGAGGATTTTGCACAGGTGAAGCTGGTGGTATCTCACCAGCGATTTGCAGTGTTGAAGGTAAATGGATCATGTCTTCAAAGCATTTAGGAGAGTTGGATGCAATGCTACCTGGTAGGTGTTAAGTCCTGGGGTGTTTAAGGAGGAACTACAGATGCTGGAAAATCGAGGGTACACAAAATGCTGGAGAAACTCAGCGGGTGCAGCAGCATCTATGGAGTGATGAAGATAGGCAACGTTTCGGGCCAAAACCCTTCTTCAGACTAATGGGGAGTGGGGGGAGGCAGGGGGAAGAAAGGAAAAAGGAGCCAGATGGAGAGAGGTAGAGGTAGGAGGGGGAGGGGACAGCAAGGGTTAACAGAATTGAGAGAATTTGATGTTCATGCCAAGAGGACGAAGACTCCCCAAGCAGAATACGAGGTGCTGTTCCTCTAATTTGCGGTGTTACTCACTCTGGCCATGGAGGAGGCCCAGGACAGAGAGGTCGGATACATAATGGGAGGGGGAGTTGAAGTGCTGGGCCACCGGGAGGTCAGGTTGGTTAATTTATTTCTTGGTTTTTTTCCTTTTCATTATATTGTATGATTTATGTGTAATTGTTCTGTGCATTGTCCGAGTCTGTGGCTGTGATGCTGATGCAAGCAAGACTCATTGTACCTGCACATCACCGTGCTTATGCACATGACAATAAACTCAACTTAAACTCATCAGCCCGTTGAATTCTTCAAGACATTTTATGTCTTGATGAAAGTTCTTACCATCTTTGTGAGCCCTGGAGAATACAATCCTCCCCGTATCCCAGGGACCTGACCCCATCAGTGGCGACGACCGGAACGTGCCCCGGTAACACCGACTCGCACCACAGGACTCCCAGGGGGCTGAGGCCTGTGTGGGCTGAAGGCTGCCGCGGCCAGGGAGCCTTGGCGGCAACGTGATGGGGTGGGGAGGGGAAGACAATGGGGACCCAGCCTGGGAGGACCGCCGTGAAGAACCCGGCGTCGGGGGGGGGGGGGGGCACGGCACGGTGGGAGAACCAAGGGGGACCCGGTGTGTGAGAGGGGGGCACTCTAGTTTTAGAATTCTCTGCCCAGGGTGATGAGTCTGTGTTCGTTTGTTCATTTGTTCCGGTGATGGCGCTGTGCACACGTCTTTTTCTTTTTTCCCCCTCACTTTTAATTGAATTTTAATTTCGAGATTTCATGTACCTTGTAGTGTGTGTTGACTATTGGCAGACCAATTTCCCTCCGGGGATGAATAACATTTTATCGTAACTTATTGATTCAACTATTCTTTTATTGTAATGAATGTAGGGAGGTAATATCCGTGGGATCCTTGAGCCCTTCAGCATTGATTTCTTTACAGCAACATTCTGTTGTGTTTCCCGTCCGTGTTTCTTGCTGGCTGGCCCTGCCTTTGCCAGAGGGTTTGTGTAGGAAAGAACTGCCGATGCTGGCTTCAATCAAAGATAGACACAAAATGCTGGAGTAACTCAGCAGGACAGGCAGCATCTCTGGAGAGAAGGAATGGATGATGTTTTGGGTTGAGACTCTTCTTCAGACTGAAAACCGAAACGTCAGCATTCCTTTTCTCCAGAGATGCTGCCTGTCCCGCTGAGTTACTCCAGCATTTTGTGTCTATCTTGCCAGAACGTTGTGCATATATCAGTTTATCACATTTGAAGAACTGTATTATATATTATTTGTGATATTGCATTAATTGGCATGTAAAGCTGCAGCAAGTAAGAATGTCATTCCCTGTACATGTGACAATTAAACTCTATTGACTTGGCTCTTAATGAAGCCAGCATATCTCAAATTTAACTACAATCTGTGATATTTCCCAGCCAGGCTTACCTCCAGTAGCTCGATTGCCTTGGTGTGCTGTTTCTCTCGACACATTTGTGCAGCCTGAATTAACACTGGAAGTGGTGTCATTGGATCCTGTTTCTGCAAACTTGACGTCAGCTTTCGACACTGGTCAGCCTGCGTACAAATTAAGCCGGCGTATTTATTTACACCAATTTATCCTAGAAATATGAGAGCATTGACATGAAATCATAACTTTTAAAGACTGTGTTCTATTCTGGGTCCTTTCCAATGATAACATGGTCGGCATGGAGGAGGCGGGCCGAAGGGTCTGCTTCCCTGCTGTACATGACGCCATGCAAATAAAATAATTATAGGACTTGATTGAGCACTAACAAGTTTATAGAAGAGCAGACCAAGGAACGTCAAAATTATTTGATAGATTTTGTAGTAGTGGCAAATTACTTAAAACAAATTCTTCCTTAAGTTATGGAGATTTGCTCCGTGTCCAAAATAATCTAGAATAAGCTAATGTTTCAGACTGCTGCTGCAGTAGGCAGCAACTCTACCGCTAACCCACCATGTTGCCCAAGCATTCTCAACCAAGCTACATAACAAACACCAGGAAACCCAGAACTGATCCCTACGGCACACTGCTGGTCACAGATCACCAACCTGAACAAAGTCTTCACCTCCACACCAAGCCAATTTGTGTCCGATTGGCAAGCTCACGTTTTAGTTTTAGAGATACAGTGCGGAAACAGGCCCTTTCAGCCCACTGGGTCCACTCCGACCAGCGATCCCCGCAGATTAACACCATCCTAAACCCACTAGGAACATTTTTTACATTTACCAAGCCAATTAACCTACATAACTGTGATGTTATTTGGAGTGTGGGAGGAAACCGAAGATCTCGGAGAAAACCCACGCAGGTCACGGGGAGAACGTACCAACTCCGTACAGGCAGCACCCATAGTCAGGATCGAACCCGAGTCTCCGGCGCTGTATTTGCTGTAAGGCAGCAACTCTACTGCTGCGCCACCGCGACCACCCTCTGGATCCCATAATATCGGACCTGGACTAGCCTAGCATACAGGACCTTGTAAAAGCCTTGCTAAGCATATGTAGACAACTGCCATGCCTTCCTCAAACCTCTCGGTCACCTCCGTATAAAACATGATTTTACATGCACAAAGCCATGATCCGTAATCAGATCTTGCCTTTACAAAATCCGATAGACCCAGTCTCCCAGAATCTCCTCTAATAACTTTCCAAGTACTGATGTTAGGGTCACCAGCATATAGTTCCCTGGCTTGTCCTCGCAAACTTTAAGGTATCACATTAGACACCTTCCAATCTTCCAGTACCTCACCCATGGCTAAGGAAGATACAGAATTCTCTGCCAGGGACCCAACAATAGCATTCCTTGCTTCCCACAACGTCCAAGGATCTACTTGGTCAGGCCTCAGGGATTGAATTTCCATGACCTTGGTCAAGACAAACGTAGTTTGTTCAGGACACCTCACACGCTCTTCTTCTCTCTAATGACTTCCATTTTCACGGCACTTATTCACTCATCTTTACTATGGATCTTCAGTCACTGTACACCTCCATCCCCCACCAAGAAGGCCTGGAAACCCACCGTTTCTTCCTCGACCACAGAACCAGCCAATTTCCCTCTATAAACACTCTCCTCCGCCTAGCGAGGTTGGTCCTCACTCTCAACAACTGCTTCGACTCCTCCCTCGCCCTCCAAATGGGCATTTGTAGGGGCCCCAACTATGCCTGCCTCTTTGTAGGGTTTGTCAAACAATCCCTATCCCCGAGCTCTATGTTCGCGAGATTGCCGACTGTATCGGGGCTACCTCCAGGACCCATGCCGAACCCATGGACTTTATTAACTTCAGTACTCACTTCCATGCTGCACTCAAAATCACTTGGACCATCTCCGACGCCTCCTTCCCCTCTCTTGATCATTGTCTCCATCACAGCAGATAGGGTACGGTCCAATTCACCTCTATCCCCATTGAGCACATTAGACTGTGTCTATGGAACTGATGGGCTACAATACTAACTATATTTTGCTCAGTATCTCGGCCTTCTCTCTTCCTATTGTAGTTGAGTTTGGCTTGATTGTTTTTATGTATAATATTATTGATCTGTGAACCAAAGGGTGCAAGTCTGCCAAACTTTGACAAAAGGAAGCAACTGACAGAAAGGTGTTTTCTTGTAAATGAGGAAAACGTGTTTTTCTTTCAGCTCTCTGTGGTGGAATTTCTTACATCTCTGGTATAAATATTTTCAAATTGTACTCAGAGAAGACTTATTTTGTTCACCGTTGTGTAGAGCATCTCTCAAATACCCTAAAACAAGCAATAACTCAATTTTGACAAAATTGTCAGTTGCTTCCTTTTATCAAATTAGGGCAGAAATGAGGTCTGAAAAGAATATTTCTCATCTGTATTTGCTACAGAGGACATTAAAGTTGAACAATTCAGGAAGGGGACAGTGGAATCCTAGAACAATAAAAAGGTAGATGTATTGAGCTCTGGGAGGCGAGGATGAGACTGCTAGAAATATTCATATCTTTAGTGTTGAGTGATCGACACTAGTCACAGAAGCACTTGATGACTGGGGCAACGACAGGTAAGGTACTATTATTCAACAAGGGCAGTAACATTATGCCAGGTAACAACAGATTTACGATCAAACCTCAGTGGCAGGGACACTGGTGCAAAATATTCTGAGGGGCAAATTAATCAGCATTTGAAGCAGGGATTACTCAAGCAAAAGTATGGCTTTGTGAAGCTGAGATTGTCTGACAAATTTAATATTTTGAACAGGTGATCCTAGAGTGCTGCCGAGTTGTTTAGTAGATGTCGTAAATGACAGTCCGATGACAAAAATTGTACATGAGCGATTGGTCCAAAAGGCAAGACCTGTGGCGTCCAGAGCAATCCAGAGGACAGTCATCACCGCATTGTTGAAACCGATGACCCACCAGTTTTAGTCTCCTGATACTTTAATTCTGTGTCCCACTGTGCTTGTGTCCCATAGAATTAACAAGATGCTATGAAGATTTGCGATGCATTTACACCTTACCTGGTTTGTATGCATGGCTAACAAAGCTTTGTTGACTTCTATAGCCTGCAGCTGTCGGTGGGTGAGTTTATGCTCCACTCCTTCTGCATTGGTCAGTTTCACTTTTTTCTTCGAATCAAACACATTTTGGTCCTGCAGGAAACAATTTGAGACTTGCGTTGGAAGCTTTCAGGACCAACACAAAATTATAACGGCGGGAGTGTCCTGGGGAGCCGCACGGGCCTGATCCACCTGCCGAACAACCTCCCCGGCAAGCCGGACTCTCCCCACAGGTCGCCCAGAGGACTGAGAGGCCTGCCTGGGCTGAAGGAGCCTCAGCGGCGGCAGTGGGAGGCTCGGCGGCAATGGGAGCCTGGTTGGTGGTGGGGCCTCAGCGGCAACCTTGGCGGCAGCCTCGCCGGCGGCTGGGTCCTCGGCTGCAACGGGAACTTCGGTGGCGGTGGAACGCGAGGGGGCAGGGCGAGGAAGACCCGGCTTGGGGGGGGGGGGAGGGGGCGCAGTGAGGGACGGTGGGTGAACAAAGGGGGAACTGGTGAGGGGGAGGGAGGGGAGCACTCTAGTTTAGGATCCTCTGCCCAGGGGATAAGTCTGCGCTTGTTCGTTTGTTCTGGTTTAGGTGCTGTGCACACGGCAGCCAGCCAACAGTCACTTGTACTTTTATTTATTTTTACCACTTTTAAGTTCAAGTTTTTGTGTAGTTTGTTGTGTGTTGTGACTGTTGGCAGATCAATTTCCCTCCGGGGATGTTTAAGGTTCATCGTATCGTATTGTAAATGTGTAGGAAGGAACGGCAAATGCTGGTTCACACCAAAGATAATCACAAAATGCTGGAGTAACTCAACGGGACAGACAGCATCTCTAGATGAAAGGAATGGGTGACTTATGGGTCGAGACCCTTCACACTGGGAGTCGGGGGAAAGGGAGTAACCATATAACCATATAACAATTACAGCACGGAAACAGGCCATCTCGGCCCTTCAAGTCCGTGCCGAACAACTTTTTTCCCTTAGTCCCACGTGCCTGCACTCATACCATAACCCTCCATACCCTTCTCATCCATATGCCTATCCAATTTATTTTTAAATGATACCAACGAACCTGCCGCCACCACTTTCACTGGAAGCTCATTCCACACCGCTACCACTCTCTGAGTAAAGAAGTTCCCCCTCATGTTACCCCTAAACCTCTGTCCCTTAATTCTAAAGTCATGTCCTCTTGTTTGAATCTTCCCTATTATCAAAGGGAAAAGCTTGTCCACATTAACTCTGTCTATCCCTCTCATCATTTTAAAGACCTCTATCAAGTCACCCCTTAACCTTCTGCGCTCCAGAGAATAAAGACCTAACTTATTCAACCTATCTCTGTAACTTAGCTGTTGAAACCCAGGCAACATTCTAGTAAATCTCCTCTGTACCCTCTCTATTTTGTTGACATCCTTCCTATAATTGGGCGACCAAAATTGTACACCATACTCCAGATTTGGTCTCACCAACGTCTTGTACAATTTTAACATTACATCCCAGCTTCTATACTCAATGCTCTGATTTATAAAGGCTAGCATACCAAAAGCTTTCTTTACCACCCTATCTATATGAGATTCTACCTTCAAGGAACTATGCACGGTTATTCCCAGATCCCTCTGTTCAACTGTATTCTTCAATTCCCTACCGTTTACCATGTACGTCCTATTTTGATTTGTCCTGCCAAGGTGTAGCACCTCACATTTATCAGCATTAAACTCCATCTGCCATCTTTCAGCCCATTTTTCCAACTGGCCTAAATCACTCTGTAGACTTTGGAAATCCTCTTCATTATCCACAACACCCCCTATCTTGGTATCATCTGCATACTTACTAATCCAATTTACCACCCCTTCATCCAGATCATTGATGTACATGACAAACAACAAAGGACCCAACACAGATCCCTGAGGCACCCCACTAGTCACCTGCCTCCAACCCGACAAACAGCCATCCACCATTACCCTCTGGCTTCTCCCATTCAGCCACTGTTGAATCCATCTTGCTATTCCTGCATTTATACCCAACAGTTGAACCTTCTTAACCAACCTTCCATGAGGAACCTTGTCAAAGGCCTTACTGAAGTCCATATAGACAACATCCACTGCTTTACCCTCATCAATTTCCCTAGTAACCTCTTCAAAAAATTCAAGAAGATTAGTCAAACATGACCTTCCAGGCATAAATCCATGTTGACTGTTCCTAATTAGACCCTCTTTATCCAGATACTTATATATATTATTTCTAAGTATCTTTTCCATTAATTTGCCCACCACTGAAGTCAAACTAACCGGTCTATAATTGCTAGGTTTACTTTTAGAACCCTTTTTAAACAATGGAACAACATGCGCAGTACGCCAATCCTCAGGGACTATTCCAGTTTCTAATGACATTTGAAATATTTCTGTCATAGCCCCGGCTATTTCTACACTAACTTCCCTCAATGTCCTAGGGAATATCCTGTCAGGACCTGGAGACTTATCCACTTTTATATTTTTCAAAAGTGCCAGTACTTCTTTTACTTTGAAACTCATAGTATCCATAGCTACTCTACTAGTTTCCCTTACCTCACATAATTCAATATCCTTCTCCTTGGTGAATACCGAAGAAAAGAAATTGTTCAATATCTCCCCCATCTCTTTTGGCTCTGCAGATAGCTGTCCACTCGGTCTCTCCAATGGACCAATTTAATCCCTTGTTATCCTTTTGCTATTAACATAGCTGTAGAAACCCTTTGGATTTACTTTCACCTTACTTGCCAAAGCAACCTCATATCTTCTTTTAGCTTTTCTAATTTCTTTCTTTAGATTCTTTTTACATTCCTTATACTCCTCAAGCACATCATTTACTTCATGCTGCCTATAATTATTGTAGATCTCCCTCTTTTTCCGAACAAGATGTCCAATTTCCCTTGAAAACCAGGGCTCTTTCCAATTTTTACTGGTTCCTTTCAACCGAACAGGAACATAAAGATTTTGTACTCTTAAAATTTCCCCTTTAAATGTCCTCCATTTCTCCTCTACATCTTTCCCATAAAACAAAATGTCCCAGTTCACTCCTTTTAAATCATCTCGCATCTCGTTAAAGTTAGCCTTTCTCCAATCAAAAATCTCAACCCTAGGCCCAGTTCTGTCCTTCTCCATAATTATATTGAAACTAATGGTGTTGTGATCACTGGACCCGAAGTGCTCCCGTACGCATACCTCCACCACCTGTCCCGTCTCATTTCCTAACAGGAGGTCCAGCACTGCCCCTCCTCTAGTAGGCACCTCTATGTATTGCTGCAAAAAACTATCCTGCACACATTTTACAAACTCCAAACCATCCAGCCCATTTACAGAATGTCTTTCCCAGTCTATGTGTGGAAAGTTGAAATCTCCCACAATCACTACCTTGTGCTTACTACTAATATCTGCTATCTCTTTACATATTTGCTCTTCCAATTCTCGTTCCCCATTTGGCGGTCTATAATATACCCCTATAAGTGTTGCTACACCTTTCCCACTTCTAAGTTCCACCCAAATAGCCTCCCTAGATGAGCCCTCCAATCTATCCTGCCAAGGCACTGCTGTAATATCTTCCCTGACTAGCAATGCAACACCTCCACCTCTTGCCCCTCCAATTCTATCACACCTGAAGCAACGAAATCCTGGAATATTTAGTTTCCAATCACAGCCCTCCTGCAACCATGTTTCACTGATCGCCACAACATCATACTTCCAGGTGTCTATCCAGACTCTAAGCTCATCCACCTTTCTTACAATGCTCCTAGCATTAAAATATGCACATTTAAGAAACCCCCCATCTCTTATTCTCTGTTTATTTCCTTTTTTTTCTTTCTCCTCTTGTGTCCGAGTGCTTCCCTTTTCTGCTTCCTGCCTCCCATTCTGTCTACTAGCTTTTGCTATTTGCATCCCTCGCCCCAACCATTCTAGTTTAAAGTCTCCCCAGTGGCCTTTGCAAATTTCCCCGCCAGGATATTGGTCCCCCTCGGGTTCAAGTGCAACCCATCCTTTCTGTACAGGTCCCACCTACCCCAAAAGAAGTCCCAATGATCCAGAAACTTGAATCCCTGCCCTCTGCACCAGTCTTTCAGCCAAGCATTTATCCTCCAATGATTTATCCTCTTTCAGTATGAAAGAGATGAAAGGGTAAGGTGTGTAAACAACAGATCAAAGCAGATAAGGAATTGTAGAATGATTCATTGTTGGCAGAGGGAAAGGATTGTTTGCTTTGATCTGTCATTTGTCCACGTTACCCTTCTAAAAAGCATGAAATTATTAAAGGGTAGTAGTATGGGAAATGGAGATTATAACAAGGTCCAAACTACTTTTCACAAAAAATAATCTGACGTCTTAAAACATCCTTTATAACGCACAAATCGTATTTCTTACTTCAACATTGAAATTAGAGGAACTCATTGCTGCTTAAAAAAGTTGACATGGCAACCTGTTAGAAACAAGTAGATCTCAGAAAACACTATAATCTATTGCAAGTGAAAAAGTCTGTTAAACAATTTAAAAAAGCCTTGATAACATTTAAGTAATCATCACAAATTTTGCGTATTTAAGATAAGATTTAAGTATTCTCTGCCACAGAAGGTCGTTGAGGCCAGTTCATTGGCTATATTCAAGAGCGAGTTGGATGTGGCTCATGTGGCTAAAGGGATCAGGGGGTATGGGGAGAAGGCAGGTACGGGATACTGAGTTGGATGATCAGCCATGATCATATTGAATGGCGGTGCAGGCTCGAAGGGCCGAATGGCCTACTCCTGCACCTATTTTTCTATGTTTCTATTCATCATGATTTTTTTAACTAATCGAAGCACGTACCAGAAAATATACAAACTCTGAACAAAATTACAATTTTAAAGCACAAAATGGGTAGATGGTGTATGCCCAAGAACACGTGTGGGGCCTCAGTTTAATGTCTATCTGAATGAGGGGCCACGGGCCAGTCCCCCACCCTCTATACACTGACACTCACCCCTGGACTGTAACATTCAGCTCTGCCTTTCCCTCAGATCAGCTTCAGGACTGCTGAATCTGTCAACCCCAGGCTCCGTGGAAACTGTGACTTCTTCTTGCGATTGGCGTGCACAGCCTAAAGTTGTGTAGGTCAACTTGTTCTATTTGATCTTGTTTGGGCATGTCGGCATGATTGCATTAGTCGAAACAAGGTGGACCACGTGAAGGTTGCAATCTCCCACCTCGGAACTGTGACCATGCCCGCACTCACATCCCTGTCCAGGCTGACACGGTGCTCACCGACCGCTGCATCCTCCTTCAGCAGACCTGGCCGAGGGCAAATCCCACCGTGAACAATCAACCAGGTAATTTCACACAGTGCGGGTGGGTGCTACCCTCTGCAGTTTACTGATGGGCTTCAGAAATCATTTGCAAAACCAGCTCGCAGCTTTGATAAATCTGCGACCTGGCATCAAATCTGGCATCAACGGCTATGATTTGATGAGATTTGAGCAGGTCTCAAATGAAAATGAAATGATGATTGGCAGAACTCTGCAGTCGTGCATTCCATAACTCAAATTGAAAAAAGACTACTAGACCTCAGCAAATTTGGGACTTGGATCAACTCAGCAAGTGGGTGAAGGAACAGCTCATGGAGTTTAATTCAGAGAAGTGCAAGGTACCTTGTTGAGTGTGATGATATTATTGGCAGTTACAGCAAGGAGTCCAACATCCGAGGGCCTGCAACAATGGAAGAAAACAAAAATGAGACCCCAAAATGGTTATCTCTCACATGGCTGATTAGCAAATCTTTTATTTCTTACTTCAGTTTGATCACTTGGTTATAAAGTTGCACAGCATCATCATTCCGGCCCTGGAGTTGCATAACATAGGCCATCTGGGCGTGGATTATTGCTAGTTCGGCATCAATTTCCTCATCATTTATATCCTACAGAGAGAATTCAGCATTAGCATAAATACAAAAAATCAAGTGGAAAATAAATACACCATCTGAAATTGAATTCCACAGATTCACCACTCTCTGTGAGAAAAAGTGTTTCCTCGTCTCCGTTCTAAATGGCTTACGCCATATTCTTAAACTGTGGCCCCTGGTTCTGGACTCCAACATCGGGAACATGTTTCCTGCCTCTAGCGTGTCCAAACCCTTAACAATCATATATGTTTCAATGAGATCCCCTCCCAACCTTCTAAACTCCAGAGTGTACAAGCCCAGCTGCTCCATTCTCTCAGCATATTCAGGGGCAATAGACAAGGATGCGTTCTCTCCCCGATGCTATTTGCATTAGCCATAGAACCTCTTGCCGAGCGTATCAGGTCCCATCCAGGCATAAATGGATACAATACTAAACATACTTTCGCCATATGCAGATGATGTACTCCTATACATTACTAACCCCCAAATTAGTATTCCAAATTTATTAAGTATTATAGAACAATTCGGTTCCTTTTCTGGCGATAAAATCAATTGGAACAAAACTGAAATTATGCCAATAAAAGAACAAGACATCACCCAGCTCCAACAGTTTCCCTTTAGAATCGTTACTGAAAAATTCAGATACCTTGGAGTTTATGTTAGCAGAAAATATTCTCTTTTGATTAAAACAAATTTCCCACCATTAATTCTCCATACTCCATATGTATATTCAATTTTGGAAAACACTGCCTATTTCTCTTCTCGGTAGACTAAATGTCGTAAAGATGACCTTTCTCCCGCAACTTTTATACTTTATTCCAGTCAATACCGAAATACCGTCCCAAATGTTTTCTCAAAAAAATGTATTCCATTGTCGCTAATTTCATCTGGGACTATAAAAGCAACAAAAAACATCTGTGCAAATCCAAAGAGAATGGAGGACTAGCCTTACCTAACTTCCCCTTTTACTACTGGGCAACCAATATTAAAACTATAATTTTCTGGCTGGATGATTCATACCAACAGGCAAACTGGCTAAAAATGGAAAGGGAAGATTGCTTGCCTTTCTGTATAGGCTCGATTGTCCTGTCTCCAATATCCCTGAATAAGTCAACGTATGAGCATAACGCGACAATATACAGTACTCTCCGTATCTGGAAACAGTTGAAACTCAAACTGAGAAACATGTCTCCCATTCTCCCCATTGCAAATAATCCCTCTCTTAAACCTTATACTCTAGATGTGGTTTTTGTTCAATGGAACAATCAAGGAATCAATACTGTGGGAGACCTTTATCAGAAGGGGACTCTTTCCTCCTTTCAAGAATTGCAGGAGAAATATGATCTGAACACCAATAACTTTTTCAGGTACATCCAAGTTAGGGATTACGTGAGAACATACATACAAGACTGCTCCTCTCTGTACGTCTAGACATACTGGATGAATGTTTGAATAGACATGCAGATATAAAGTAGCAATGTTACAAAATTTTGAGATTTTAAAAATCAAGTCTGCAATTTATCCCATCAGATAAAGCATAAAAAGAAGTTTAATTTGACACCTAATTTACTTTCATATCTTCAGTATTAAGAAAGTTATGGCCATTTTCATACTCGGAAATGAGCATCTTGCTTCCCATTGCCTTTCAATTGACTTAACTCAAAAGCTGTGATCTGGAAAAGTTAAATGTCCATAACATTCTTAAAAATTAAGAGAACTCAATGAAATTTTCAGTTATTATAGATTGAAGCATTCTGAAACAAATATTAAACAATCTTACTTGGATGACCTGAAATTAAAGCATATAATTGTACTAGTACTAACACCATCATCAAGTATGCAGATGATACAACGGTGATTGGCCTCATCAGCAACAACGATGAGTCGGCCTACAGGGAGGAGGTCCAGCACTTAGCAGCATGGTGCGCTGACAACAACCTGGCCCTTAACTCCAAGAAGACCAAGGAGCTCATTGTAGACTTCAGGAAGTCCAGGGGCGGCACGCACACCCCCATCCACATTAACGGTACGGAGGTGGAACGTGTTTCTAGCTTCAGGTTCTTGGGAGTCAACCTCTCCGACGACCTCTCTTGGACCCACAATACCTCAACTCTGATCAAGAAGGCTCACCAGCGTCTCTTCTTCCTGAGGAGACTGAAGAAGGTCCATCTGTCTCCTCAGATCCTGGTGAACTTCTACCGCTGCACCATCGAGAGCATCCTTACCAACTGCATCACAGTTTGGTATGGCAACTGCTCTGTCTCCGACCGGAAGGCATTGCAGAGGGTGGTGAAAATTGCCCAACGCATCACCGGTTCCTCGCTCCCCTCCATTGAGTCTGTCCAAAGCAAGCGTTGTCTGCGGAGGGCGCTCAGCATCGCCAAGGACCTCTCTCACCCCAACCATGGACTGTTTACCCTCCTACCATCCGGGAGGCGCTACAGGTCTCTCCGTTGCCGAACCAGCAGGTCCAGGAACAGCTTCTTTCCGGCGGCTGTCACGCTACTCAACAACATACCTCGGTGACTGCCAATCACCCCCCCCCCCCCGACACTTATTGTTATTTATTCAAATAATTTGCTGTGTCGCTCTTCCAGGGAGATGCTAAATGCATTTCGTTGTCTCTGTACTGTACACTGACAATGACAATTAAAATTGAATCTGAATCTGAATCTGAATCTGAATCTAATTAGTTAGTTATCTAATTGTAGCTAATTACAAAATTCAATGAGTAGATCTAAACATCTATCAATTTCTTAAGAAAAGATAAACTTTTTTAAAATTGCCTAAGTGTCCAAATAACATTCACACAATAATCCACAATATAACATAATTTTTTAATCTAATTTTCATGAATTTCTAGGCCAAATGGAAGGATTTTAGTGTTTTATGCCTGTAAATTAATGGTCATTTAAATCAACTAGCGAGTGGGTTTTAGTGGAATGCGGTGGATTGGAACGTTGCGGTTAGCAGTGAAGTCGGGGGGAAAAATACTGGGGGTTCATACATTTTTTGGGGAACCCATTTCGCAACATAAAAATATTATTAATGCCTCCCGAAAAACCAACTTTTAATATAAAAATAAACTATTTACCTTTTTTTCTTCCCTACGCAAAATGCTTCCGGTTGTCTGCGGTCACGGCTTTTGAAGGTGATTTTTAAATTACTCTAGTTAATAAATAATTTAGAGTAATTTAAAAATACCACCATTGATGAAATGTCGGAGCGATTTTTCTTCAGCAACCAAATCGCCCGACATTCATCGATTTGTCCTGCCTGTGGAAAAACGGCACTTTAAGCCCGCCCCCCTCTGCAAGGCGCGAAAGTCGCGCACACGGGGAGCGGCAGAAGTGCAGCGCCGGTAAAGGTAAGTTTTGTAACATACCTATATAAAGAAGTTGATATCCTACATTTACAATGCCCTCCAAAACATCGACAGTCCATCATCCGAGATTTATAGGCATTCATGGGAGGGTGAGATGGCTCAACACATCTCCAAGGATATATGGGACGAAAGCCGACAATACATACATTATTGCTCTTTAAATGCCAGACACTGCCTGATACAGTTTAAAGTGCTGCACATGCAATATTGCTCAAAGACTAAATTGAGCAAGATTTTCCCCAGTGATTCCCCCCTTTGTGACAAATGTCATTCTCATGAAGCCACCTTAACCCATACTTTTGTACTTTGTACAAAAATATAATTTTTTTGAACTGAAGTCTTTAACGTTACCTCTAAAACACTGAAAATTCCACTAGAACCAGACCCCAAACTGATAATACTGGGAATATCAGAGGCATGTGTCAAGCTAACTGTATTTCAAAGACACTTTCTTGATTACGGTCTAATATCAGCAAAAAAAATGTAGTCTTAAATTTAGGAAAAAGACAACAGTCCCCTCAGAGAAGATGTGGATTACGGAAATGACAGAGATACTACATCTTGATGCCTCGACTTTGGGCAAAAGCCCTTTGGCCAACCCAGTCAACGGCAACAATCAATCACCTGTGCTATGCAACCATACTTTCTCATTCACTCCCTAAAAACTAGGAGCAATTTAAGACAGCCAATTAACCTATAAACCTCGCAGGTCTTTGAGATGCGAGAGGAAACCGGAGCACCTGGATGAAACCTGCGTATCTGGAGGGATGAGGCAGCAGCTCTACCAGCTGCGCCACCTATAAGGGCGGCCTTGTATGTAAAATCATGTGGGGCATAGATAATTTTTAAGTCGCAGTCTTTTCAAGAGGGCAGGGGGGGTCTAAAACTAGAAAACATGGCTTTAAGGTACAAGGGGAAATATTTAACAGGAAACTGAGGGGCAACCTTTTCACAGAGTGGTGGGATATGGAACAAGCAGAAATGGCAGCGGTGGACACAGTAACATTTAATGGACACTTGGACAAGTACACAGATAGCAAAGGTTGGGATGACTGTGGACTAACTGCAGGCAAGTGATATTCACTTCATTAAGTAACATGGTCAGTATTCATGAGTTGGTCCGAAGGGCAAATGTTATCCAAACTGGGTTGGTGAAAGTTGGCAGAGGTGGGGGGGGGGGGGGGGGGGGGGCAGCAGGATTTATTACCCAGCATTCCCTGCTTATATTGAACACCAACTCATTAACATATACGTGAATGTATGAGTACATTACACTACTCTCCTTTTTTAAAGTATTAAATCTAAGTACTCGGTTACAATTTTGTTGTTGTGATACTTGATTGAAACCAGTATTCATGAAATTCTAAATGATAGCATAATGTATTTATTTTACATATCTACACATTTTTGTTTTACTTGTTTTTGTTTGTTTACCTACATTTTTGTTTTACTTTTGCTTTACTATTTAACCTCTTCCAACTCACTTTCAGATAAAAACTCAGGGATTAGGACTTCATGCTCAGTTTTTGGTTCATCTTTGGCTGGAATCATTTAATCAACATGAACACTTTTGATCCTATCTCCAACTAAGTATCTTTTTATTCCACACACTTCCACTATTTTCCCAACATCCCATTTGTCTCGACTGGACTTGTTGGGAGGACTGAGAACACAAACCTGCTCATCTGTCTTGAAGTACCTCTCCTTTTTGTGGCAGTCAAAATAGAGTTTTTAACTTAACTGTTTTTGCTCAACTCTCAAGGCCAAACTGCGTTGAACTAGACTTAGACATATTCTTAGCCTTCTCTTCATCAACAGTTCTGCAGGCGAGTAACCCATTGTGTGTTGTGTGGTTCTGTACTTCAGCAAGAAACTAGCCAAACAATGTTTCATGCTGAGCTTTGAACTACCTTACAAAACCTGTTTCTTGAGAGCATCTTTGACAACTCTAACAGCCCTTTCCGCCGCCCCGTTAGAGGCTGGATGGTATGGGGCAACAAGTGTGTGTTTTACACCATTCCGCTGCATGAACTCTTTGAACCATTCTGAACGAAACTGAGGCCCGTTATCAGAAACAACTTCTTCCGGTAAACCATGGCATGCAACAATTGATCTCAACTCATCTATGATACACACAGTAGTAGTGCTGGACCCCATATGCTTAACCTCAATCCATTTGGAATGACCATCTACTAATACCAGAAAGTGATCATTACCCTTTTCACAAAAATCTACATGAATTCTCTGAAAAGGTCTACTTGGCCATGACCAGGGTTGCCGTGGTGTTTTTGGTGGTTTACTCCGGCAATTTTGGCAAACACGACATTTGCTCACCAGTGACTCGATGCCACTGTCAATACCAGGCCAATACACAAAGCTTCTGGCAATTGACTTCATGGTTACTATGCCAGGATGTTCGGCATGAAGTTCATTCATAAATTTGTTTCTCAAAGACTCTGGTACAACCTCTCTGTAACCCCACTTCATGCATCCCTGCTCACATGATAATTCTGGACAAGATGGCAACGCCTGTTGGCAGCGCCCTCTGCAGTCCGTCTGTCTTATTTTTATTTTTCTCCTGTTAAGTGTATGTCTTGGTTTTTGTTTTTATATTATTTTTAGCTGTGTATATGTGAGGGGCGGGGGGGGGGGGGGGGGGGGTAACTTTTTAATCTCTGCCCTGACTTTTCCTTGTCGAGTCCCCGGGCCTAACATCGTGGAGCTGGCGGCCGCCAACCGGAATCGACCTGGGGCTCCAGTCGTAGAGCCTGCGGACTCACCACAGTGCGGAACGGTGTGGTGGCGCGTGGCTGCGACCCGACTTCGGAGCTCCGAGGATCCGTCTGCAAGACCTGCGGACGGTAACATCGGGAGCTTGCGGGACTCTGGTGGGAGACCTTTTTTCGGAGCTCCCGCAACGGCAACTTATCCTGCCCGAATCGCGGGGTTAAAGACGACCCGGAGCGGGGCCTTACATCGCCCGCCGGGGGCTTTAACATTGGGAGAAGAATAAAGAACAGGGGAGAGACAAGACTTTGCTTTCCATCACAGTGAGGAGGTGTTTGGAGATTCACTGTGATGGATGTTTGTGTAAATTGTGTTAATTGTGTGTCTTGGATTTTTTCTTGTTCGTATAACTGCAGAAACGAAATTTTGTTTGAACTTATACAATGACAATAAACGGCATTCTGATTCTGATGGCGTAGATTATGGAAAGGCTTCAGCTTCAGTTCTTGAGTTCTTCAGCACAGTGTCTTTCTCTGTTTCTGCTGCAATTCCCGTTGCAGTCACCGGAAAGTCTTCATCTACAACTTGCAGTGTGTAGATAGAGTTCTCACTTCCCACGTCAGAGTTCTCATGGGGCAACTGGGACAGCGCATTTGCAACTGCGTTGCACTTGGAGCTTCTGTATTCAACCTTTTTGTCACACTGGGACAGTAACATTGCCCGGTGCTGCATCCTTGATGCCACCATGGAAGGTATAACTGACTTGGGTCCATGTATCACTAGTAGTGACTTGTGATCAGTCACTAGGGTGAATGGTCTGCCGAGAAGAAACTGATAGAATTTTCTTGATTCCGAACACGATGCTGAGTTCTTCCTTTTCTATCTGTGCATAATTGCGTTCACTCGGTGATAAGGTGCAATAGGCTTTTCCTGTCCGCCATTCATTACGTGGGAGATCACTGCACCTCCACCATAACTTGAAGCAAGTTTCATCTCGCGTGTTGTATCGTAGTGAACAAGGAGTTTGCCACTTGTCAAGTTTTCCTTGCAGATGTCATATGCACGTTGCTGTTCCTTTCCCCACGACCATTTCACATCTTTTTGTAGCAGATGATGTAGTGGTCAGCACAATTGCTAAATCTGGAAGGAATCGTGCATAGAACTGCACCATCCCAAGGAATGATCGTAGCTCTGACACATTGTTGGGTTTTGGAGCATTCACTATTGCTTCAACTTTCACTTCCACAGGGCAAAGTCCGTTGGCATCTACTTTGAGTCCAAGGTAGACCACCTCTGACTGCGCAAATGCATTTACTTTGTCGCAGTTTGACATTGTGGCAGCTCAGTCATGTGAGAACTTGCTCAAGGATTTCCAGATGTTCTACCATGCCCTCTGTGAATATCAGCAGGTCATCCTGGTTGCACACACAGTGCGGAATGCCTTGTAACATTTTGTCCATGACAGACTGAAAGATTTTTGGGGAGGATTTCACACCATGGGGCAGCTTTGTATATGAATACAAGCCCTTATGTGTGTTGATAGTCAAGTACTGCTGACTTTCCTTGTCGACATCGAGTTGGGCGTAAGCGCGAGACAAATCCAGTTTAGCGAAGACTCTTGCTCCGCTAAGTTCTGCGTACAGATTTTGCGAGGTTGGTAATGGATATTGATAGTCATCAACGGGTTGGTTGATCGTGACTTTGTAGTCACCACATTGTTGAACAGTTTTCTCGGCCTTAGGTATGGCCACAATAGGCGTTGCCCAGTTACTCTGTTCACGAGTACTCCATTCCGTTCTAACCAGTCGAGTTCTTCCTCCACTTGTTGCTTTAGCGCATATGGTACAGGTCTTGGTCGACAACACACAGGTCTCATATCTTGCTTAGGTCGAATGATGGGCAGTATTACTGACTAACTTTACAGTTCAATTGTCCATGTCTCCAAAACTTTGCCCGAGTTGGTTCTCAGCTTGACCTTACTCTCAAACAATGGTATCTGTGGGAACTTTGTTTCGTACAGGTCTCTGCTCATGACCGAACAATCTGCTGTGTGTCAATATACATATCGATTAACTGTTGTTGTCTGGTTGTAGGCTTATCAATGTTGGTTGCATAAATGGTGTACAACCCAAGTTCATTTCCATCTGGGTTCATCTCCAAGTTATGAACTCCTCTCTGGTGTTGTCGCTTGATACCCGCAGATTGTTGGTTTCCTGTTTTAAGCTTGGCCCGACATGCTGAGGCGATATGGCCTTTCTTCTGGCAGTTATAGCACTTGGCCATTTTGAACTGTCAAAATTGGGATGAGTGATTACCGTTGCAACGATAGCAACTGGCTGAACTCGGCTCCCCGCCATACTGGTTTTGGTTTAGAGCCTCTTGGTTTGGCCATAGGCACTGCCTTGTAACTGTAAACGGCCACTGCAGTCCGTGGTGGACAAAACTCGCAAGCATTCTTTGATGCCATCTCCATTGTGGTAGCAATCTTGCATGCTTTCTCGAATGCAAGATCTGGAGTATTCATGAGTTTGGACTGAATTCAGTCATCCACTAAACAAATCTATCGCGCAGTGTGCGTCCAAGAAAGGTTCCAAAGTTACAGTGCACAGTTACGTTTTTTAAGGCATAGAGATAGCCTGACAAACTCTTAACGATATGTCCAGCTGCTGTCTTAAACTACAGTCCCTGCATAGAAGGATCTGCGGCCTATCGTGTCCAGCTCGCAAACAACTGCGACACAACTCCGTAGTTACTGTTTAAAATGTTAAACAATACTGCATGTTTCAAAACAGTCCTGCTCTGTATTTAAAGGATGAGTTCACAAACTCTATCCCATCCTCGTCGCCAATTTTGTTATATTCTGGACGACAGAATGAAGAACAAGTTACACGCATGTTGCTTGGATCACGAGAGAGAGATTTGTTACCCAACATTCCCAGCTTATGTACAACACCAACTCATTAACATATACATGAATATGTATGAATACATTACAACCGTGGTCTGAAATACTTACAGTATCTTCTGAAAATGATTGCCGACAGAGCTCTAAATCAAAAGAGAAAGCATGATTACAATTATAAAGCTAGCAACATTAACTTCTAGCTACCAATAAATCACAATCACAATAATACTTTATTAGGCAAGTATGTCCCAACTGAAACATCATCTATCCATTCCCTCCACAGATGCTGCCTGACCTCCTGTGTTCTTCCAGCACTTTATGTTTTCCTCAGTGAGTTTAATGTCTCAGGTCAAAGCCCCATCATCATAATTGGAAGAATATGATTTTACCAATTACGGTGAATGATCATTGACCTGACATTTTTTCTCCTCTCCCCAATGTGTTGCCAGACCTTCTTTCCATTAGTATTTTCATTACTTTGTCTTTATTTCTGATGAATTGAGCGTTTGTCAACATAAGTAATATTATTAATATATAGGTTTTCATTTTCATGCAAATGATACTTACCTTCCGCTTTCTGAAGTTTATTCATTGCTTCAGACAGCTTGCCCTCACCAATCAAAGTACAAGCAGCATTGTAACACAGTTCATATGAAGTTTCAGGCAAGCCCAAGTCTTCCTGAGAAACAAAATCAAATTGCAATTGCATGTTATTTTTGGACAAATAACTTGCAAAAGCTCAAAAGTATTTGACAGTATTGCTACCTAATAAAATTAGCTAGAGTTTTAGAAATTGGGACCAATGTTACGTGTACAAGATGTTGGTGAGGCTGCACTTGGAGTATTGTGTTCAGTTTTGGGCAGGCACGTGCCGTAAGTAATTACTCATGGTAGGCAGTCAGTCGGCTTTAAAAAAAAATCTTAAACCAGGCATGCGCACATTGTTCTTTCCATAAAAATTCAAAAAAAGACAGTAACAATTCAATTTGCCCAATGCTTCCAAGTCTCCTTCATTCTGAATTACTGAATGGGTGGGGGGTGTAGGGTGATGGCAGGTGGAGAGATGGTGGGAAAATTGGGAACACACCGGGACAAGTTGAATCAGTTGTCATCTTATTGAATGACAATACTTGTTCAAGGGACCAATTGGGGGGGGGGGGGGAAGAGAGCTCCTTTCACAGCATGTGGGGAGTCTGGCCAGGGGTAAAGTTGCGGGGAGGGCAGGAGCATTGAGAAGGAGGGGATCGGGGATCATGCCAGTAGCTCACTCACCGCTGCCGCAGCGTTCCGGACGCGGATCCACCGCATTGTGGCCGGGGAGGGAAGAAGCTCGGGTGGCTGCGAGCGGCCGCCGGGACCTGACAGTAGAACTGGCCGCCACTTCAGCACCTTCTGACGGCCCACTCACCTTTGGCAGTGCTCTCCGTCTGAACACCTATCACCTGCCGCTCGCCAACTTCGCTCATGTCAGCCGCTTCCTTTGATACGCTGTTGAAATTTAAGGATTTGCGGGAAGCGGCTGACATGAGTGAGGCCACGAGATTGGTACACGAACTTCATTCTTCTCTCTTTGTTTCCTAAGATACTCTTGAGATAATGACAATCCATATTTGAAAAACCCGCCAAGAAACTTACGCTACGCATGCACAGTAGGCTGCTGCGCCTGCGTAGTACAGCAACGGCAGAATTTCAGCTGCCTTCAGCCCCGCTCATCATTGACAACTTGAAGCAGCGTCGACGGCCTGTCAGCTGCACACACTTTCCCGTGTTACATGTACTGCGGATGAAAGGCACGGAGAATTATGCCTACCTAAGAGATCGATCTCTTAGATAGGCATAATTCTCCCATGCCTTTACTATTTATATTTAGTAATTACCATTTTATTCAGGGTAGGCAGTGCCTACCTTGCCTACCCTGACGGCACGTGCCTGGTTCTGGGTCAATCTGCTAAATTAGAAATATTGCTCAGCTGGAAAGGATGTATAAGGATATTGCCAGAACTCAAAGGCATGAGCTACAAGACATGCTCGCTTTATTCATTGGACCACAGAAGGCTGATCTTATATAGGTGTAAAAAAAAGATGCTTAGTACAGGTGTCAGAGGTTATGGGGAGAAGGCAGGAGAATGGGGTTAGGAGGGAAAGATAGATCAGCCATGATTGAATGGCGGAGTAGACTTGATGGGCCAAATGGCCTAATTCCATTCATGTTCCTTACGACTTAATGAGGGGAATAGATAGGGTAAATGCAGTATCTTTTTCTCAGGGTATGGGAATCAAGTACGAGAGGACATAGGTTTAAGGTGAGAGGGGAATGATTTAAAGGAACCAGAAGGGCAACTTTTTCCACACAGAGGGTGGTGAGTATGTGGAACCAGAAGAAGTAGTTGAGGCAGGTACCAAGAGCACCATTTCAGAAATCATTAAGATTTCTACTAATAAACTAAAGTTTGGTTTATGTGATAAGTTTTAAGTACGAATTGGAAAGTAAGGTTGAAAGCTTCAGGAATGTGAGGTTATCCACTAGTGAGGCGGCAAGAACAATGAGACAGATTATTATCTCAATGGTGTCAGATTAGGAAAAAGGGAAGTGTAACGAGACCTGGGTGTCCTTGTACACCAGTCACTGAAAGTAAACATGCAGGTACAGCAGGCAGTGAAGAAAGCTAATGGTATATTGGCCTTCATAACAAGAGGATTTGAGTATAGGAGTAAAGAGGTCCTTCTGCAGTTGTACAGAGCCCTGGTGAGACCACATCTGGAGTACTGTGTGCAGTTTTGGTCTCCTAATTTGAGGAAGGACGTCCTTGCTATTGAGGCAGTGCACCTTAGGTTCACAAAGTTAATCCCCGGGATGGCGGGACTGTCATATGAGTAAAGATTGGAAAGAGTGGGCTTGTATTCACTGCAATTTAGAAGGATGAGAGGATATCTTATAGAAACATTTTAAAGTATTAAGGGATTGGACATGCCAGATGTAGGAAACATGTTCCTGATGCTGGGAGAGTCCAGTCGAAGATTAAAGGGAGAGTTCAGGGGCGACAGTCGAAGAATAAAGGGGAGGCCATTTAAAAGTTTTTCACCAAGAGAGTTGTGAATTTGAGGAATTCTCTGCCACAGAGGCAAATTCACTGGATGAATTGAAAAGAGAGTTAGATAGAGCTCTAGAGGCTAGCAGAATCAAGGGATATGGGGAGAAGGCAGGCACGGGTTATTGATTGTGGATGATCAGCTATGATCACAATGAATGGCAGTGCTGGCTCGAAGGGCCTCCTCCTGCACCTAATTTCTATGAAGGGAATTTCAGAAGTTAGAGCATCCAAAAGCGGGATATGAAAGGCCAAATGTCATGGAGGGCAATAAAACATTACAAAGAGACCAAAGGAATTTGGAAAGATTTAATTAAACTGAGAATGGTGAATCAAAGTTTGACCTGTTGACAATAAGAGAGAAGTGCTGTATTTTCGGGGAAAAAGGAATCGTGCACGGAGGGAAGCCTGTAAGTATCGGTGTTTACATGCACCTGCTCCCTGGTCCACAGAGAGGGAAGCGTTATTTTAGGATGCAGCCCAGTTTGCAACTGGAATTTCTGCAGCCATAATGTGCCGATGGTAATGGAAATGAATATTAAGGCATTGGATGGGATGTCAAACAAGTAGATGGCATAGCACCATACATCCACTGGCAGCCTACAGATACCCACAGCAATGTTAACTGGATAGTCAGATGGCCTGGATAGAGTGGGTGTTCCCACTAGTTCCCCTAGAACCAGAGATAATTGCCTCAGAATTAAACAACGTTCTTTGAGGAAGATTAGGAACAATTTATTTAGTCAGAGGGTGGTGAATCCGTGGAATTCATTGCCACAAAAGGCCGTGGAGGCTGTCAATAGATATTTTTAATGCAGATACAGATAGATTCTTGATTAGTATCAGGGTTTATGGGGAGAAGGCAGGGGAATTGGGTTGAGAGAGTTAGATCAGCCATGATTGAATGGTGGAGGAGAACTCAAGGGCCGAATGGCCTAATTCTGCTCCTATCACCTATGAACTACTCTTTCTCCCATCGTGCATCCTGAAAAAAACTCCATGCCATTCTCCCAGCGTTGCCACGGTGTCCGAGTGCGACATTTCACGCAGGTGCCTCCGAGATGTCTTGCCCGCCACCATAGTCAACAGATGACTTAGCCACATCTCATATTTCCCACACCTCTGCTCGCTGCCTCCCTGACAAATCACAGATTCAACTCTCACGGTCTTCATATTCCATTGGATTCAACGGGTCGGTCCTTGCAATTTCTGCCACCCTCAACGGGATTCCACCACCACACATCTGCCCCACTCCCTGTTCGGTATTTAAAAGGAACCGCTCTCTGTGTGACAGCCTCCTCTGCAAGCTACAGCAACCCCTGCCTGCATCTGGGTACTTTCCCCTCAATTGCAGGAGACGCCAGACTTTCCATGCACGTCATTTCCAGGCCTGGCTAATGGAGTTTAATACCGCACCTGGAGTATTGTTCACCCTGCTATGGGAAAGAGTGCAGAGAAAATTTGCAAGGTTGCTGCCAGGACTCGAGGATCTGATCTCTCGGGAGTTGTTGGGCAGGCTAGGACTTTATTCCTTGCAGAGCAGCAGACCCAGGGTGTATAAAATCATGAAGACAATAGACGGGGTGAATGCAATCTTTTACCCAGGGTAAGGCAAGAGAACTACAGGGCATAGGTTTAAGGTGAAAGAAAAGATTTAATATGAACCTGAGGGACTACTTTTTCACACAGTGGGTATAAGGAACAAACTGCAGATGAAGTAGTTGAAACAGGTACTATAACACCATTTAAAAGTCATTGGACAGGTACAAGGGGACTACCTTAGATGGGGCATCTTGGTCAGCATGGACGAGTTTGGCTGAAGGGCCAGTATGACTATAATTGATAACGAGGACCCTGGTAAGCAAAACCATATGCAGTAACCAGGACCCAGGGAGCCAGATGCCTATTCTCAGGATTTTCAGAGAGTCAGGTTGCAAATTGTGTGAATTTTATGCCACTGAGCCGTGATTAATGATTGGTATTGATATTTTTTGGTAATTCTCTACTTACTTTTCAGATTTGGGCACCTACATGGGGGTTTAGTCAAGAGCAAATAATTCACAACGTTTTGTAAAAACTACCAGCAAATAATTGAATTGCACACTAATTCTTGCTAGTAAAAACAGAACACTTTGCAACAGGTAGATTGTGATACTTACAGGGTAGGAATGTTCACAGGTACTCAAAGCTGCGACCACAGCTGAAAGATTGGTTTTCCTTTCCTCCTCATAATCATCTTGTGAATTTCGAATTAAGTCACGATAAACCGTTAAACAGTCTTCATACCGCTCCAATCTGTACAACTGAATTTACAGAAGAGGGAAAGTTAACTGGAGATTGCTTTTATTTGGCAAATGCATGATTTTGAAAATCTTTTCACAGGATGTAGACATATTTGGCAAGACTGACATTTATTCTCCATCCGCGATTGGTCCTTATCAAAGGATGGATCAAAGAATCAGCACAGAACATCCACACCAACCTTTCACCCAGGGTTGGTACAGTGTGTTTCCTGCAGGATGTGGGAAGTCAGGGACATCAATCCCTAATCTACACCAATTGCATTGGCCCGCACAAATATCATCTACTTCTGTACCGTGCCTGTTTAAGTGTTTCTCTCTTCAAAGTAATGTGCATTTAATTCCACCTACCTCTCATGTTCAATCTATGCCCATTTATTTTTGAAATACCTAGCAAGGGATGAGAGGGCCACCTTGGCAAGAGTGATCAAACACTTTGGGCCTGTACTCCTTGGGCTTTAGAATGAGCAATGAGCAGACATGATCCTAAGGGGGTTGACAGAGCAGAATCACAAACAAGAGGACGTAACTACAAGACAAGGGTCATTTAAAACTACATAGAATTTTCTTCTCTGCAGGTGATCCATGGTATAATCTCTGGAGTTTAGAGATACCGTGCGGAAACAGGCCCTTAGCCCACTAGTCTACTGTGGGCCAGCGATCCCCGCATATTAACACTACCGTACACACACTAGGGACAATTTACTATTATACCAAGCCAATTAGCCTACAAACCTGTATGTCTTTGGAGTGTGGGAGGAAATTAAAGATCTCGGAGAAAACCCACACGGTCATGGGTAGAATGTACAAACTCCGTACAGATTTCACCCATAGTCAGGATGAAACCCAGGTCTCTGGCGCTGCAAAGCAGCAACTCTACCACTGCGTTACCGTGCCGCCCCCTAGTGGGAGGGAAAGCTGGATTATTAGGTATTTAAAGGAGAGATGGATAATTAATTGATAGATCAAAATTATTGTTCAAGGTTGCACCCAGAGAGTTGTGAGTCTGCGGAATTCTCTGCCTCGGAGGGCAGTGGAGGCCGGTTCCCTGGATACTTTCAAGAGCTAGATATGGCTCTTAAAGATAACGGAGTCAAGGGATATGGGGAGAAGGCAGGAACGGGGTACTGATTGTGGATGATCAGCCATGATCACATAGAATGGCGGTGCTGGCTCGAAGGGCCAAACGGCCTATTGCTCCACCTATTTTTATTGATCTTCCTAAGACCACTGACACTTACTTTCAGGCAACCACGAACAGGCTGACAAAACTGTGTGTTCATCCATGGTATAAGCCAGCATATGCAGTTCCTTGTTTTTATGGACAACACTCCATATAGAACTATCCTTATGCTTATACCATAACCATCTGCCAACATTACTTGCCTCATTTTGATTTAATAATACCTCTTTTGGCAGCTGTACTACCCAGACATGCTGCATGCAGGATAATTACTTTAATATAAGATGCAAGAGGAAAATATTTATATACCACTTGTGCATAAAGCTCCTTTAACTTGTCAGTCCTCTGATCGACAGCTTCAATGGTCCTCAGCGCAGATTCTATCCGATTCAGTCTGTATTCACAATATGCCTTCTCAAAGGCAATCACATCACTAGAAAGCAAATACAGGGGAGAGACAAGCTTAGTTTGAATGGGTTCAACGCTGATATTTTTTGAACGTAGAGTGATGCAGCGTGGAAACCTATTGAAATTCTACAAAGCTCTAATGTGATTTCCTGACCTTTATACCCAATGCCTCGATCAATGATGGCAAACAAACTATATGACTACCATTCTATCTGCTTGTTATAGAGCCAGTGATATAGCGTAGAAACAGGCCCTTAGGTCCAACTTTCCCACACAGGCCAACATGTCCCAGCTACACTAATCTCATCTGCCCACATCTAACTGTTTCTTAAACAATGGGATAGTCCCAGCCTCAACTACCACCACTGGCAGCTTGTTTCATATACCCACCACCCTTTGCGTAAAAAAGCTACCCCTCAAATTCCTATTAAATCTTTTCCCTTTCACCTTAAATCTATGTACTCTGGTCTTTGATTCACCTACTCTGGGCAAAAGACACTGTGCGTCCACCTTGTCTATTCCTCTCATGATTTTATCCACCTCAATAAGATCACTCCTCATCCTCTTGCACTCCAAGGAATAGAGTCCCAGCCTATTTAACCTCTCCATATTGCTCTGGCCCTCTAGTCCTTGCAATATCCTTGTAAATCTTCTCTCACCCTTTCCAGCTTGACAACATCTTTCCTATAACATGGTGCCCAAAACTGAACACAGTACAATTTAGGAACCACAAATCTGCTGAAATAAAATGCACGATTCCCTCACTGTAAAGCAAGGCACAACAGCATGGAAATCGTTCGTTCAGAAGACAGCAATTTGTCTTTTAACAAATGTGGGCTGAAGAAGAGCAGCAAGCCTAATTCAAGATTGTTTTATCACGAATCTGAAGAAAGGTCTCCACCCGAAACGTCTCCCATTCCTTCTCTCCAGAGATGCTGCCTGACCCGCTGAGTTACTCCAGCATTTTGTGTCTAACTTCGATTGAAACCAGCAACTCGGAGTCCCGCCAATAGATTTCACCAGTCTCTCCGTCCACATTGTCTGCATTCTGTATTTATTTTCTATATTGCTATCACTACGAACTGACGCTAAACTGCATTTCGTTGTACCCATACTTGTATCTGTGCAATGACATTAAAGTTGAATTGAATTGAACTGCAGTTCTTTCCTACACAGCACCATCATCCTCTGTACCAGCAATGGAACAATGAAATTCTTACTTGCTGCAGCTTTACAGGCCCATACAGATAAATGTACAATAATAAAAAATATAGTTAGTTAATAATCAGTAATAGTAGGAAATTAAACCATAGTAGTTCAAGTTGTAGTGCAACTAAAATAATATCCAGTAGATCAGTTGATGAGGTTAGTGCAGTGCAGTGTTCAAGCGCCTGTGCTGGGAAGAAGTTGTTCTTGAACCTGGAAGCCATGGTTCTCAGGCTCCTGTACCTTCTTCCTGATGAAAGAGCAGTCGGCTATTGGCTCTGCCGTTGGTAAAGTTCATAGTGATTCCACCTCAGAGCCACTTTGCTGAGCTACCCCTAAACCCCACAATTCCTTGACTATCTAGAATATATCCACAAAAAACACACACTACTGGAGTAATTCAGTGGGTCAGGCAGCATTTCTGGAGGACTGTCTCCATTGCTGATCTGAATAACCTCAATGACTGACCTGGGGTTCAGCAGTCCAAAGATCCACTAACCTCAGCAAGACGTTTCTTAGCTCAGTCTAAACTACCAATCCCTTTTCTGAATCTGAATCCAATCTGTAGACTCCTCAGTCAAAGGAACATTCACCCGGCCACATAATCCTACAAGTTTTAATGAGACCTCGCATTCTTCTGAAGTCTAGAAAATACAATCTCAGCACGGGCAAATCGCTCGGCCCTGGGACCAGCATTGACTCTTTTCTGCATTGGTCATGTGCAAGGACATCCACTGTCAACAAAGGAGACACACCCGATCCAGCCTCAGCAAAACTCTATACAATTATAATTAAAAATAAGACAAACAGCTGCAGTAACTCAGTGGGTCAGACAGCATCTACGGAGAAAAGGAATAGATGACATTTCGGTTTGAAACCCTTCTTCAAACTGAGAGCCAGGGGAAAGGGAAACAAGAGATATAGATGGTGATGCAGAGAGACATAACAAAAATGAATGAAAGATATGAAAAAAGGTAAGGATAATAAAGGAAAAAGGCCATTGATAGTTGTGTGTTAGGTGAGAACGAGTTTAGTGCTGTGTGGAGAACTTCACCAAGAAACACCAAAGTTCCCATTTTGCTAATAATAAATTAAATGTGTTTCAGCGTATCGTACCTGGAAAGCACCTTACTGTGAGTGTGAATTACGTTTAGCGCTTCCTTGAAACTCCCACCGTGGACCAGACAGACCACTTTACAATGTAGTGCAGTGACATCATCCTTGTCATCTTGCAGTACTGGGGAGAAAAATCAGTTTAATTAACGGTGATGAATTGAGCATCTCATCCACAACCAAGTGCAACAAACTAACTACCTATTTCAAACGCTCCTGCGGCTAAAAAACATAGACACAGAACCATGCAGCAGATGAACAGACCGCCCGTCCCAATGTCCATGCCGAACACGATGCCAGGTTACTGATCCCCTGCCTGCAGGTGATCCATATGTTCTCATTCCCTGCATTAAACGCCACCACTGTCATATCCGCCTGCACCACCTGCCCTGCCAGCACGTTGCAGGCACCAACCAACATGTGGAAAACATTGATCGGCACATTCCAATCAATGAGGAAGGGACAAACCACCCCCCACCCACACACCCAGACACCCAGACTCCGCACCACCACCCACACACACACTCCCCCACCCACACACCCACACAGACTCCTCCCCACCCCCGACCCTGCTCCTCCCACCGGGACCAGCATCGGCCAACACACCCGCGACCCCAGACCCAGACCCGCGGACTCTGGAGCCGGCCGGCCGGCGCGTCCATCCGCCACCCCCGGCCCCGCTCCCGCCCCAGCGCCGCTCACTTTTGTTGAGAGACTTGAGGGCGCGGCTGTAATCGGCGGTCTGTCCGAAGCGATTCACCTCTGTCCACAGCGTCGTCAGTGGCGCTCCGCCCGCCATGGCCTGGTCCTGGTCCTGGTCCTGTCCCTATCCCTATCCCTGTCCCTGTCCCTGTCCCACCCGCAGCTGCCGCCAGCACTACACGGCACCGTCTCCGCCCGCGACACCAGCACCACATATACCGCCCCCCGCCGGCCGGAGACCAAAGCGCCACCTGTGCGTCGGATTTATACAGGTATCTCAAGTCGTGAGGGCAATGGATAGGATGAATGTACAAGAGTTTTTTACCCAGAGTGGGGGAATCAAGAACCAGGGGATATAGGTTTAAAAATGAGCGAGGAAAGATGTAATAGGAGTGTTAAAGAAGGAACTGCAGATGCTGGAGAATCGAGGGTTACACAAAAAGCTGGAGAAACTCAGCGGGTGCAGCAGCATCTAAGGAGCGAAGGAGATAGGCGACGTTTCGGGTCGAGACCCTTCTTCAGATGCAATAGGAACCTGAGGGACATTTTTAAACATATGGAATGGTGTATGGAATGAGCTGCCAGAGGAGGTATGTGCAGGAAGGAACTGCAGATGCTGGTTTAACATGGACACAGAGTGCTGGAGTAACTCAGCGGGTCAGGCAGCATCTGTGGAGAACATGGATTGGTGATGTTACGGGTCGAGACTCTTCATCAGTCTGAGGAAGTGTGCTCCCGAAACGTCATGTGTCCAGAGATGCTGCCTGTCCCGCTGGATGACTGCAGCACATTGGCTGAGGAGGTAATTGAGATGGGCCAGGTTCAGAGGGATAGCCCTGTAACACAGGCACGTGTGAGCACTGTAGATGTGTGACGTAGGGCCGGTGTCTGTGCTGTGGGCGGGGCCGGGGTCTTTCATCGCGTCACCCGCCGTCTCATCACCGGCACTTCCGGTGCGTGTGGGGAACGTGCAGGTTGTACGCATGCGCGAGTTGCCCGGGCTCCGGATGTGCGAGTTGTCCCGGGACCGGATGTGCGGGTTGCCCGGGCACCGGATGTGCGTTGTTGCCGGCGCTGGGATGGACTACACGGTGCATGAGGCCTGGAACGACGCGACCAACGTTTACCTGATCGCGGTGCTGCTCAGCGTCGGGCTGCTCCTGTACGCCAGGAGGCGAGTGGGGCCGGGGCTGGGGATATGGGTTAAAGGGCAGGCACCGAGCGCTGCAGTAACTCCGCGCTCCGTCGGCATCGTCATCACTCTGTGGGGACAACATGTAGTAGCAATGTTACAACATTTTGAGATTTTAAAAATCAAGTGCAATTTATCCCATCAGATAAAGCACAAAAAGAAGTTTAATTTGACACCTAAATCACTTTTATATCTTCAGTATTTAAAAAGTTATGGCCATTTTCATACTCGGAAATTAGCATATTGTTCCCCATTGCCTTTCCATTGACGTAACTCAAAAGCTGTGATCAAGGACAGACAAAAGCCCTTAACTTTTGTTAAAAATTAAGAGAACTGAATGAAATTTTCAGTTATTGTAAATTGAAGCATTCTGAAACAAATATGAACTTCCGAGAACGGAAGTCGGAGCGATTTTTTTGCAGCAGCTGAAGTTCGACTCCGACAGGCAGGAGAAAACGGCATTTTAATCCCGCCACCCCCCCCCCCAAAGGTGGCAAAGTCGCGAACACTGCCAGTGGCAGAACTGCAGCGCCACTGAAGGTAAGTATTGTAACATTGCTACAACATGGCCCTTCACAGAGAGTCGGGCAGGAGGGGAACTGCTGTTGGATGCTCGTTTAACCGAAGATAGACATGAAAAGCTGGAGTAACTCAGCGGGTCCTTCGGATACCCGTCCATGTTCTCCACAGCCGCTGTCCGACTCGCTTAGTTACTCCAGCTACTTTGTGTCTCTTTGTAAACCAGCATCTACAGTCCCTTGTGTCGACACAGAATATAAAATAGAATATAGGGAAGTTTGTTGTGAAGATGATGGGTTCATAAGCGATGGCAGCAGAATGAGGTCATTAGGCCCATCAGGTCTACTCTGCCATTCAATCATGGCTGATCTATCTTTCCCTCTCAACCCCATTCTCCTGCCTTCTCCCCAATACCCCTGACACTGTACTAATCAAGAACTTGTCAATCTCCACCTTAAAAATACCCATTGATTTGGCCTCCATAACCATCTGTGGTAATGAATTCCACAGATTCACCACCCTTTGTCCAAAGAAATTCCTTCTCAGCTCCTTCCTAAAGTTATGTCCTTTTATTCTGAGGCTGACCTCTGGTCCAAGACGCTCCTACTTGAACAAAGGGGGCTGTGGAGGCATGAGATGACGGTGGAACAGCAATGGCAGGTATTTCTGGGAATAATCCAGAAGATTCAGGATCATTTTATTCCAAAGAGGAAGATTCTAAGGGGAGTAAGAGGCGACCGTGGCTGACAAGGGAAGTGAAGGACAGTATAAAAATAAAAGAGAAGACGTGTAACATAGCAAAGATGAGCGGGAAGCCAGAGGATTGGGAAACTTTTAAAGGGGAACAGAAGGTAACTAAAAAGGCAATACAAAGAGAAAAGATGAAGTACGAAGGTAAGCCAGCCAAGAATATGAAGCAGAAAAGTAAAAGCTTCTTTAGGTATGTGAAGAGGAAAAAAATTGTTAAGGCAAATGTGGGTTCCCTTGAAGACAGAAACAGGTGAATTTATTATGGGGAACAAGGAAATGGCAAACGAGTTCAACAAATACTTTGTGTCTTCCTTAGTGAAGACAGAACCAATCTCCCATATGTATGGGGTGATGGAGGAAATGAAGGAAAATCACATTAGTCAAGAAAATGGTATTGGCTAGACTGAAGGCTGCTAAATCCCCAGGGCCTGATGGTCTGAATCCCAGGGTACTCAATGGGGTGGCTCTAGAAATCGTGGATGCATTGGTGATCATTTTCCAATGTTCTATAGATTCTGTATCAGTTCCTGTGGATTGGAGGGTAGCTAATGTTATCCCACTTTTCAAGGAAGGAGGGGGAGAGAAAGCACGGAATTATAGACCAGTTAGCCTGACATCAGTGGTGGGGAAGATGCTGGAGTCAATTATAACATATGTGATAGCGGCGCATTTGGATAGCAGTGACAGGATCAGCCCAAGTCAGCATGGATTTACGAAGGGGAAATCCTGCTTGACAAATCTGAAAGTTTTTGTGGATGTAACAAGTAAAATGGACAAAGGAGAGCCAGTGGATGTAGTGTACCTGGACTTTCGGAAAGCCTTTGATAAGGTCTCACACAGGAGATAAGTGGGCAAAATTAGAGCACATGGTATTGGGGATAGGGTATTGACATGGATAGAAAATTGGTTGCCAGGCAGGAAACAAAGAGTAGGGATTAACGGGTCCCTTTCAGAATGGCAGGTAGTGACTAGTGGGGTAGCGCAAGGCTCAGTGCTAGGACCGCAGCTAAATACAATATACATTAATGACTTAGATGAAGGAATCCTCTCCACATTCAGTCATGATCACAATGAATGGCCGTGCTGGCTCGAAGGGCCAAATGGCCTCCTCCTGCACCCATTTTCTATGTTTCTAATTAAAAGTAATATTAGCAAATTAGCAGATGACGCAAAGCTGGGTGGAATTATGAACTGTGAAGAGGATGCTATGAGGATGCAGAGTGATTTGCACAGGCTGGGTGAGTGGGCAGATGCAGTATAATGTGGATAAATGTGAGGTTATCCACTTTGGTGGCAAGAACGGGAAGGCAGATTATTAGCAGATTAGTGTCAGATTAGGAAAAGGGGACGTACAACGAGACCTGGGTATCTTTGTACATCAGTCACTGAAAGTAAACATGCAGGTACAACAGGCAGTGAAGAAAGCTAACAGGCCTTCGTAACGAGAGGAGTTGAGTATCGGAGCAAAGCGGTCCTTCTGTATTTGAACAGGGTCCTGGTGAGACCACTGCTGGAGTATTGTGTGCAGTCTTGGTCTCCTAATTTGAGGAAGGATATTCTCGCTATTGAGGCAGTGCAGCCAGTGTAGGTTCTCGAGGTTAATTCCCAGGATGGCGGGATGAAAGAATGGAGCGACTGGACTTGTATTCACTGGAATTGAGAAGGATGAGAGGGGATCTTACAGAAACATATAAAATTATTAAGGGATTGGACATGCCAGATGTAGGAAACATGTTCCTGATTTTGGGGGAGTCCAGAACCAGGGGCCACAGTTTAAGAATATGGGGTAGGCCATTTCGAACTGAGATGAGGAAAAACCTTTTCACACAAAGAGTTGTGAATTTGTGGAATTCTGTGCCTCAGAAGGCAGTGGAGGCCGATTCACTGGATGCATTCGAGAGAGCTCGATACAGCTCTTAGGGCTAGTGGAATCAAGGGGTATGGTGAGAAGGCAGGCATGGGTTACTGATTGTGGATGATCAGTCATGATCGCATTGAATGGCGGTACTGGCTCGAATGGCCTACTCCAGCACCTATTATCTATGTACTGGAAACATCCTCTCCACATTCACGCTACCCAGGCCTTTCCTTATTCAGTAAGTTTCAATGACGTCCGCCCTCATCCTTCAAAACTACAAAGTGTACAGGACCTTCAAACACTCATCATATGTTAATCCAATCATTGCTGGGAACATTCTTGTGAACCTCCTCTGTACCCCATCCTTCCACAGATATGGGGCCTAAAACTACTCACAATGTTCCAAATGTGGTCTGACCATTGCCATGCAAAGCCTCAGCAATACATCCCTGTTTTCATATTCTCGGCCTCTTAAAATAAATGCCAACATTACATTTGCCTTCCTTACTACCGATTCAACTTGCAAATTAACTTCTTGGGAATCCTGCACTAGCACTCCCTAGCCTCATCAGATTTAGGTTGATATTTATTATTGTCATGTGTACTGAGGTACAGTGAATAGCTTTATTTTTGCATGCTTTTTAATCAGTCAGATAATACTTTACATAAATACAATCAAGTGCAATAGATGGAACAAAGGGGAATATTCAGAGTGCAGAATATAGTTCTCAACATTGTAGTGTACCATTTCCAGAGGCAAAGTCCAATTTTCACAATGACTGGGTTTGAATTGCATGTATTTTAATGCAAGGGGCCTGATGGGTGAAGCAGATGAGCTTCGGGCATGGAGTGAGACTGGAACATAGAAAATAGGTGCAGAAGTAGGCCCTTTGACCCCGTCGTAGCCATTACTGAAACCTGGTTAAAAGGAAAGAGCTAATAGTCAAATCTAAGAGTCAGATCTAAAATTGAGTCGTTCTTGTACAAAAGCATGGACTAGTAGAACAAAAGAATGGCTCGGTGCCAAGTCTGAATGACTTTGTAAACTATATGGAACACAATATGGAGGACAGGTTGAACTGGCCTCAACTACCTTCTGTGGCAGAGAATTCCAGAGATTCATCACTCTGTGTGAAAAATGTTTTTCTCATTTCGGTCCTAAAAGACTTCCCCCTTATCCTTAAACTGTGACCCCTTGTTCTGTACTTCCCCAACATCGGGAACAATCTTCCTGCATCTAGCCTGTCCAACCTCTTAAGAATTTTGTAAGTTTCTATAAGATCCCCCCTCAATCTTCTAAATTCTAGCGAGTACATGCCGAGTCTATCCAGTCTTTCTTCATATGAAAGTCCTGAGATCCCAGGAATCAGCCTGGTGAACCTTCTCTGTACTCCCTCTATGGCAAGAATGTCTTTCCTCAGATTAGGAGACCAAACCTGTACGCAATACTCCAGGTGTCGTCTCACCAAGACCCTGTGCAACTGCAGTAGAACCTCCCTGTTCCTATACTCAAAACATATACAGAGTCCTTGCTTTCTCTACACTACCTGCCCCTCCACATTTTTCGTATCAAAAGTTGTCACAAAGCCTTCAATCCCCTCGTCCAAGTCATTAATATACAACGTGAAGAGTAGCGGCCCCAGCACCGACCCTTGCGGAATTCCAGTAGTCACATACAAGGAATTTACCTTGGTGCTCCGCCCACAAGTAACAATATGACATACGGTGACAGTTACGAATGACTCAGAAAACACTAAACATTCATAATAATAAGACATTAATGATAAAACACCATTGATCAAGCATGTGAACCAACAAAATACCAGATCAATGGGAGGCTACAGATTTTTGGCTGTTGAGTAGAGCAACTACTTGTGGGAAAGAAACTGTTTTTATGTCTGTCTGAGACCATCAGAGAAGGACAAAGGGCTTGATTAGGAAAGGAAAAATAGATTATGAAAGAAAACTGGCAGGGAACATAAAAACTGACTGCAAAAGTTTTTATAGATATGTGAAGAGAAATAGATTAGTTAAAATAAATGTAGGTCCCTTGCAGTCAGAAACAGGTGAGTTGATCATGGGGAACAAGGATATGGCGGACCAATTGAATAACTACTTTGGTTCCGTCTTCACTAAGGAAGACATAAATAATCTGCCGGAAATAGCAGGGGACCGCAGGTCAAAGGAGTACTTGAGTGAAATCCAGGTTAGTCGGGAAGTGGTGTTGGGTAAATTGAATGGATTAAAGGCTGATAAATCCCCAGGGCCAGATAGGCTGCATCCCAGAGTACTTAAGGAAGTAGCTCCGGAAATAGTGGATGCATTAGTGATAATCTTTCAAAACTCTTTAGATTCTGGAGTAGTTCCTGAGGATTGGCGGGTAGCAAACGTAACCCCTCTTTTTAAGAAGGGGGGGGGGAGAGAAAACGGGGAATTACAGACCAGTTAGTCTAACATCGGTAGTGGGGAAACTGCTAGAGTCAGTTATTAAAGATGGGATAGCAGCACATTTGGAAAGTGGTGAAATCATTGGACAAAGTCAGCATGGATTTACGAAAGGTAAATCATGTCTGACGAATCTTGTGGAATTTTTCGAGGATGTAACTAGTAGCGTGGATGGGGGAGAACCAGTGGATGTGGTGTATCTGGACTTCCAGAAGGCTTTCGACAAGGTCCCACATAAGCGATTAGTATATAAACTTAAAGCATATGGCATTGGGGGTTCAGTATTGATGTGGATAGAGAACTGGCTGGCAAACAGGAAGCAAAGAGTAGGAGTAAACGGGTCGTTTTCACAATGGCAGGCAGTGACTAGTGGGGTACCGCAAGGCTCAGTGCTGGGACCCCAGCTATTTACAATATACATAAATGATCTGGATGAGGGATATCTCCAAGTTTGCGGATGACACTAAGCTGGGGGGCAGTGTTAGATGTGAGGAGGATGCTAGGAGAATGCAAGGTGACTTGGATAGGCTGGGTGAGTGGGCAAATGTTTGGCAGATGCAGTATAATGTGGATAAATGTGAGGTTATCCACTTTGGTGGCAAAAATAGGAAAACCGACTACTATCTAAATGGTGGCCGATTAGGAAAAGGGGAGATGCAGCGCGACCAGGGTGTCATGCTACACCAGTCATTGAAAGTAGGCATGCAGATACAGCAGGCAGTGAAGAAAGCCAATGGTATGTTAGCTTTCATAGCAAAAGGATTTGAGTATAGGAGCAGGGAGGTTCTACTTCAGTTGTATAGGGTCTTGGTGAGGCCACACCTGGAGTATTGCGTACAGTTCTGGTCTCCAAATCTGAGGAAGGACATTATTGCCATAGAGGGAGTGCAGCGAAGGTTCAACAGACTGATTCCTGGGATGTCAGGACTGTCTTATGAACAAAGACTGCATAGACTCAGTTTATACTCTCTAGAATTTAGAAGATTGAGAGGGGATCTTATAGAAACTTACAAGTTTCTTAAGGGGTTGGACAGGCTAGATGCAGGAAGATTGTTCCCGATGTTGGGGAGGTCCAGGACAAGGGGTCAAAGCTTAAGGATAAGGGGGAAATCCTTTAGGACCGAGATGAGAAGGAATTTTTTCACACAGAGAGTGGTGGGTCTCTGGAACTCTCTGCCACAGAGGGTAGTTGAGGCCAGTTCATTGGCTATATTTAAGAGGGAGTTAGATGTGGCCCTTGTGGCTAAGGAGATCAGAGGGTATGGAGAGAAGGCAGGTACGGGATACTGAGTTGGATGATCAGCCATGATCATATTGAATGGCTGTGCAGGCTCGAAGGGCCGAATGGCCTACTCCTGCACCTAATTTCTATGTTTCTATGTCTGGCAGCTTTGACTATCGGGAGTCGCCTTCCAGAGGGAATAATGGGGTAATAATAAAGAGGTAATAATGGGGCATTCGGATAGCAGCAAAAGGATTAGTCCAAGTCTACATGGATTTATGAAAGGGAAATCATGCTTGACTAATCTTCTGGAATTCTTTGAGGATGTGACAAGTAAAATGGATGAAGGGGAGCCAGTGGATGTAGTGTATCTAGACTTTCAGAAAACCTTTGATAAGGTCCCGCACGGGAGACTGGTGACTAACATTAGAGCACATGGTATTGGGGATAGGGTGTTGACATGGATAGAAAATTTGTTGGCAGACAGGAAGCAAAGAGTAGGAGTGAACGGGTCCTTTTCAGAATGGCAGGCAGTGGCGAGTGGAGTGCAGCAAGGCTCGGTGTTGGGGCTGCAATTGTTTACCATATATATTAATGATTTGGAAGAGGGAATTAGGAGCAACATTAGCAAGTTTGCGGATGACAAAGCAGGGTGGTAGTGTGAACTGTGAATAGGATGTTAGGAGGTTGCAGGGACAGGTTGAGTAAGTGGGCAGATGCGTGGCAGATGCAGTATAATATAGATAAATGTGAGGTTATCCACTTTGGCGGCAAAAATAAGGGGGCTGATTATTATCTCAATGGGGTTAGGTTAGGTAAGGGGGAGGTACAGCGAGACCTCGGTATCCTTGTACACCAGTCACTGAAAGTTGGCGTGCAGGTATAGGAGGCAGTGAAGAAAGCTAATGGAATGTTGGCATTCATAACAAGAGGATTTAATACTAAAAATAATATATTTTATTGTCATTACACATAAGTGCAACGAGATTTAGTTTGCAACTCCATCCGATGTCATAACTTAAACGATTAATAAAATTTAGGTTTAGACACCCCGATTTCAGTATAGGAGTAAAGAGGTTCTTCTGCAGTTGTACAGGGCTCTGGTAAGACCACATCTGGAGTATTGTGTGCAGTTTTGGTCTCCTAATTTGAGGAAGGACATCCTTGTGATTGAAGCAGTGCAGCGTACGTTCACGAGATTGATCCCTGGGATGGCGGGACTGTCATATGAGGAAAGATTGAAAAGACTAGGTTTGTATTCACTGGAGTTTAGAAGGATGAGGGGGATATTATAGAAATGTTTAATATTATAAAAGGACTGGACTAGCAGGAAAAATGTTCCCAATGTTGGGCGAGTCCAGAACCAGGGGCCACGATCTTAGAATAAAGGGGAGGCCATTTAAAAAAAACATTTTCACCCAGAGAGTTGTGAATTTGTGGAATTCCCTGCCACAGAGGGCAGTGGAGACCAAATCACTGGATGGGTTTAAGAGAGAGTTAGATAGAGCTCTAAGGGCTAGTGGAATCAAGGGATATGGGGAGAAAGCAGGCACCGGTTATTGATTGGGGACGATCAACCATGATCACAATGAATGGCGGTGCTGGCTCGAATGGCCTCCTCCTCCTCCTATTTTCTATGTTTCTATCATCACACTCATGACCTTGTTCTCTCTCCCTCTTAAGTATAATTAAAATGTGTGAGAATATTGAAGGAATTTTGGTGTGCCACGGTTTTTCTGCTGGAAGCATGGGGAAGTGACCTTATTTATTTTATTACTTTGCTGACTTGGGGAAATTTCTCTTTTGCCTTTAGAAATAAAAGGAAGATCATGAGGATATTCACTGTCCCTGCTGCTGGTAATCCCACTCCTGAGCCCAACTTTTTTGACAACCTGCAGAAGGTTCGCTTACGCCAGCAACTGGATATGTACTCGATTGGTAAGCACGTGCAGCTTGACTGTAAAAATGTTTGATGTCAAGTTTCTTGGGGAAGAAAGTTATTGGAAGAAATTATCTTTCATTTAATGATATATATTTTTGGTCGGACATTTGATGTAGCTGGCGCTTGCTTCAATAACATTGTGACCTCTTGTTCATGCCTGAATTTAATCACTTGGCCAGTGACATTGTGCCTGCCGCTGTTGAATGCTGAGGTGCTTAGGAACTTCTCACAGGTCAGTGGATCTCTGCAGTTCTCCACCTCGCATGGGTGTCGAGGCTGGGGCAATGAGGGTTGGGAACTGAGGGCTCTGGGGAACTGCCATAGGAAGAGCTGCATTGATCATATTGAATGGCAGGACAGGCCTGAGGGGCTATGTGGCTTACCCCTGTTCTTATCGCTCTGTTCTTAGAGTCCTACAGCACAAAAACAGGCCCAACCACACACCTCATCCATGCTGACCAACATCGCCATCTTAAGCTGGTCCCATTTCCTGTGTTTGGCCCAAACCCCTCTCAGCTTTTCCTATACACATACCTATCCAAATGTCTTTTAAATGCTGTATTGTATTTATCTGTACAGCTTCCTCTGGCAGCTCGTTCCCCGAATGATGAAGACCAGCATACCAAAAGCCCTCTTGATCACACTGTTCCCTTCCAGATTTGTTCGCTTTAAGTTTTTTCCACCATTCTACCTTTTAACATGTTGCTTACATATCTCTTAACCGTGCATTCATCTCACTGAGTGTCAAACCTGGCCCTGTCTAAATTCTAACATTGCTGATATACGATCCCAACTGCAGTTGGCAGGATCTTCCAACTTGCTCCTGTCTCTGACCTCTCTCTTGGCTGCTCTAGTTCTTGGTTGACCTACCCTGGGTAAAAGACTCTGCATTTATCCTATCAATGTCCCCAATGATTTTATACGCCACTTTAAGATGATCCATCAGCCTGCTGTGCCCCAAGGAATAAATTCCTAGCCTGCCCAACATCTCCTTGGAGCTCAGGCCCTCAAGTCTTGACAACATTCTCATAAATCCGCACAGCACCCTTTCCACCTTAATGGCATCTTTTTGTAGCAAAACTAAACAAAATGCTCCAAGTGCGGCCTCACCAATGTCTTATACAGCTGTTACAAATGACTAAAATTTTCTACTCAATTTCCTAACGGATGAAGGCCAGCACGCCTTAAGCCTTTCTCACCACTCTGTGAGACCACTCTCATGGAACTATGTACATGTGCTCCGAGATCCCTCTGCTGTACAACACTCCAAAAGGCCCTCCCATTCACCTGCCTATTTTGAGTCTCAAAAATACGATATCTCACACTTATTCTAGGATTTCTCTCTGTTGTACCTTGGCTTCAGTTATTCACACATAGTCCAGATTTTACTATGGAAACTATTTGTTGTTGAACTAGTGTCTAAATCTTTGTCATAATTTTTCTTTCTCTTGTCCTATTTATAAAAATTCACATGTTTTCCCGGTTCACATGTTTTTAACTTGTTTCTCAATCTGTCCTGTCACACAAATGATTTACACAAAATGCTGAAGTAACTCAGTGGGACAGGCAGCATCTCTAGAGAGAAGGAATGGGTGACGTTTCTAGACCCTTCAGACCCGAAATGTCACCCATTCCTTCTCTCCAGAGATGCTGCCTGGCCCGCTGAGTTACTCTAGCACTCTGTGTCTATGTTTGGTTTAAACCAGCATCTGCAGTTCTTTCCTACACACAAATGATTTATGTACACCTTTGCCAGGACCTATCCTCCTGTTAGAATTTTGGCTGGATCTCTTAATAAAATTATCGTTATCAACATTCCAGCTGTCAGGTGAGAAAAGACTAGTATAACTTACACCCTGTAAAATGTCACCTTGAGTTTTAAAGTTGTAGTGTAGAATGCTTTAACATCAGCCATTGTTGACTGAATTAGCATGCATAGTTAAAGACTGTAATACACTTGACATATTATAACAGGATAAACAGGGTCTGATCAAGAACAGTCAACATGGATTTGTGCCTGGAAGGTCATGTTTGACAAACCTTCTTGAATTTTTTGAAGAGGTTACTAGGGAAATTGATGAGGGTAAAGCAGTGGATGTAGTCTATATGGATTTCCGTAAGGCCTTTGACAAGGTTCCCCATGGAAGGTTGGTTAAGAAGGTCCAATCTTTGGGTGTTAATGGCGGAGTAGCAAGATGGATTCAACAGTGGCTGAATGGGAGATGCCAGAGAATAATGGTGGATGGCTGTTGTCAGGTTGGAAGCCGGTGACCAGTGGGGTGCCTCAGGGATCTGTGTTGGGTCCACTGTTGTTTGTCATGTACATCAATGATCTAGATGATGGGGTAGAAAATTGGATAAGTATGCAGATGATACTAAGATAGGTGTTGCTGTGGATAATGAAGTAGATTTTCAAAGTCTACAGAGAGATTTGGGGCATTTGGAAGAGTGGGCTGAAAGATGGCAGATGGAGTTTAATGCTGATAAGTGTGAGGTGCTACATCTTGGCAGGACAAATCAAAATAGGACGTACATGGTAAATGGTAGGGAATTGAGGAATGCTGTGGGACAGAGGGATCTAGGAATAACTGTGCATAGTTCCCTGAAGGTGGAATCGCATGTAGATAGGGTGGTAAAGAAAGCTTTTGGTGTGCTGGCCTTTATAAATCAGAGCATTGAATATACGAGTTGGGAAGTAACGTTAAAATTGTACAAGGCATTGGTGGGACCAATTCTGGAGTATGGTGTCCAATTTTGGTCGCCTAATTATAGGAAGGATGTCAACAAAATAGAGAGAGTACAGAGGAGATTTACTAGAATGTTGCGTGGGTTCCAGCAACTAAATTACAGAGAAAGGTTGAACAAGTTAGGTCTTTATTCTTTGGAGTGCAGAAGGTTAAGGGGGGACTTGATTGAGGTCTTGAAAATGATGAAAGGGATAGACAGAGTTGACGTGGATAAGCTTTTCCCATTGAGGGTAGGGAAGATTCAAACAAGAGGGCATGACATGAGAATTAAATGACAGAAGTTTAGGGGTAACATGAGGGGGAACTTCTTTACTCAGAGAGTGGTGGCTGTGTGGAATGATCTTCCAGCAGAAGTGGTGGAGGCAGGATCGATTTTACCATTTAAAAGTAAAGTGGATAGGTATATGGACGGGAGGGGAATGGGGGGGGTATGGTCTGAGTGCAGGCAGATGGGACTAGGGGAAAATAAATGGTCGGCACGGACTGGAAGGGCCGAGAGGGCCTGTTTCCGTGCTGTCATTGTTATATGGTTATATGTTTACAAGTCTAACAGACCTTTCCGCCGCCTCATTGAAGGCTGGATGGTATGGGGGAACAAGAGTGTGTTTTACACCATTCCACTGCATGAACTCTTTGAACCGTTCTGAACGAAACTGAGGCCCGTTATCAGAAACAACTTCTTCCGGTAAAACGTGGCAGGCAACAATTGATCTCAACTCATCTATGATATACACAGTAGTAGTGCTGGACCCCATATGCTTAATCTAAATCCATTTGGAATGACCATCTACTAGTACCAGAAAGTGATCATTACCCTTTTCACAAAAATCTACATGAATTCTCTGAAAAGGTCTACTTGGCCATGACCAGGGTTGCCGTGGTATTTTTGGTGGTTTACTCCGGCAATTTTGGCAAACATTACATTTGCTCACCAGTGACTCGATGTCACTGTCAATACCAGGCCAATACACAAAACTTCTGGCAATTGACATCATGCTTACTATGCCAGGATGTTCGGCATGAAGTTCATTCATAAATTTGTTTCTTAAAAACTCTGGTACAACCACTCTGTAACCCCACTTCATGCATCCCTGCTCACATGATAATTCATGGCATAGATTATGGAAAGGATTCAGCTCTGAGTTCAGAACTGACTTCAATCCACTATCGATTTTAGTCCAGCCGTTCAATGTCTGTTCATAAACCCACTTCAGCACAGTGTCTTTCTCTGTTTCTGCTGCAATTTCTGTTGCAGCCACTGGAAAGTCTTCATCTACAACTTGCAGTGTGCAGATTGAGTTCTCACTTCCCACGTCAGAGTTCTCATGGGGCAACCAGGACAACGCATCTGCAACTGCGTTGCACTTGGAGCTTCTGTACTCAACCTTGTAGTCTTACTGGGACAACAAATTGCCCAGCGCTGCATCCTTGATATCCGTGGAAGATATAGCTGACTTGGGACCCAGTATCACTAGTAGTGGCTTGTGATCAGTCACTAGGGTGAATGGTCTGTCGAGAAGACACTGATGGAAGTTCTTGATTCCGAACACGATGCTCAGTGCTTCCTTTTCTATCTGTGCATAATTGCGTTCACTCGGTGATAAGGTACGGGATATAAAAGTTATAGGTTTTTCCTGTCCGTCATTCATTACGTGGGAGATCACTGCACCTCCACCATATCTTGAAGCATCACAAGCAAGTTTCATCTCGCGTGTCGTATCGTAGTGAACAAGGAGTTTGTCACTTGTCAAGTTTTCCTTGCAGATGTCATATGCATCTTGCTGTTCCTTTCCCCACGACCATTTCACATCTTTTTGTAGCAGATGATGTAGTGGCTTTAGCACAATTGCTAAATCTGGAAGGAATCGTGCATAGAACTGCACCATCCCAAGGAATGATCGTAGCTCTGACACATTGTTGGGTTTTGGAGCATTTACTATTGCTTCCACTTTCACCTCCACAGGGCAAAGTCCGTTGGCATCTACTTTGAGTCCAAGGTAGACCTCCTCTGACTGCGCAAATGCACATTTACCTTGTCGCAGTTTGACATTGTGGCAGCTCAGTCGTGTGAGAACTTGCTCAAGGATTTCCAGATGTTCTACCATGCCCTCTGTGAATATCAGCAGGTCATCCTGGTTGCACACACAGTGCGGAATGCCTTGTAACATTTTGTACATGGACTGGAAATTTTTCGGGGAGGATTTCACACCATAGGGCAGATTTGTATATGAATACAAGCCCTTATGTGTGTTCATAGTCAAGTACTGCTGACTTACCTTGTCGACATTGAGTTGGGCGTAAGAGTGAAGACTCTTGCTCCGCTAAGTTCTGCGTACAGATTTTGCGAGGCTGATAACAGATATTGTTCGTCATCAACGGCTTGGTTGATTGTGACTTTGTAGTCACCGCATAGTCGAACAGTTTTGTCGGCCTCGGGTACGGCCACAGTTGCCGTTGCCCAGTTACTCTGGTCTGTCTTCACGAGTACTCCATTCCGTTCTAACCTGTCGAGTTCTACCTCCACTTGTTGCTTTAGTGCATATGGTACAGGTCTTGGTCGACAATACACAGGTCTCACATCTTGCTCAAGTCGAATGTGTGCAGAGTACCCCGTTATTCCCATGTAACGGTCAGCAAAAGTGTTTGCATGTTTGCTTATGACGTTTTCAAGACGTGATTTGGACAAATCGACGTTGAAAATCTTCTTCCAGTCTAACTGTATTCTACTCGGCCAATCCTTTCCAAGGAGGGTTGGTTTAATTCTGTAGCTGGCCGCTGTGATGCGCAGTGTTACTGACTGACCATTATGCTGAACTTTACAGTTCATTTGTCCACATGTCTCCAAAACTTTTTCCCAGTAGGTTCTCAGCGTGACCTTACTCTCAAACAATGGTATCTGTGGGAACTTTGTTTCGTATAGGTCTTTGCTCATTGCCGAACAATCTGCTGCCGTGTCAATACACATATCGATTAACTGTTCATTTATCAATAGTTTAGTTCGAAAGTCCTTGCCTTGGCTGGTTGTAGGCTTATCGATGTTGGTTGCATAGATGGTGTACAACCCAAGTTCATTTCCATCTGGGTTCATCTCCAAGTTGTGAACTCCTCTCTGGTGTTGTCCCTTGATTCCCGCAGATTGTTGGTTTCCTGTTTTAAGCTTGGCGATATGGTCTTTCTTCTGGCAGTTATAGCACTTGGCCATTTTGAACTGACAAAATTGGGATGAGTGATTACCGTTGCAATGATAACAACTGGCTGAACTTCCTGACCTACTTTGGTTTTGGTTTAGTGCCTCTTGGTTTGGCCATAGGCACCTCCTTGTGACTGTAAACGGCCACTGCAGTCTGTGGTGGACGAAACTGGCGAGCATTCTTTGATGCCATCTCCATTGTGGTAGCATACTTGCATGCTTTCTCGAATGTAAGATCTGGAGTATTCATGAGTTTGGACTGAATTCGTTCTTCCACTAGACCACAAACAGATCTGTCACGTAGTGCGTGTCCGGGAAAGGTTCCAAGGTTACAGTGCATAGTTAAGTTTTTCAAGGCAACAATGTACTCATTGTCTCATTCTGCTTCTGGTTTCTATTGCCAAATGTATAGCTTTCTGCAATTTCCACAGGCTTTGGGTTGAAGTGCTCCTCCAACTTCATAAAGTCATTGATTGGCACGTCTTTTGCCTTTATGGGCGCAAGTAGATTCACGAGTGCCGTACACTTCAGGACCGATGTCCGTGAGCAGAATCGCTTTCATGCATTCGCAAACGGCTGTATTTGTTTCAGTCACTATCTCTCCTTCCCCCACTAATCTCCATTATGTTGTTTGCCGTGAAAAACATGTTTGCTCTCTCCATGTAGGACCTGAACGGCCCGCTACTCTTGTCAGAAGTGCCAAGGTTTCCGATGTAGCCCGTGGTCGCTGCCACGGTGTCGCCTTTTTTTTGACCATTCAAAAACCCCGATTTCCTGTCTGTTCCGGTGTTACAATTCACCTTTAAAACTAAAAACAAATCTTATACAATCCCAAGGACAGCATCTTGCCACGTAGACACAACATAGAGATAGCCTGACAAACTCTCGAGGATTTGTCCAGCTGCTGCTTTAAACTACAGTCCCCTGCATAGAAGGATCTGCGGCCTATCGCGTCCAGCTCGCAAACAACTGCGACACAACTCCGTAGTTACTGTTTAAGATGTTAAACAATACTGCAAAACAGTCCTGCACTGTATTGAAAGGATGAGTTTACAAACTCTATCCCATCCTCGTCGCCAATTTTGCTATATTCCAGACGGCAGAATGAAGAACAACTTACACACAGGTTGCCTGGATCACGAGAGAGATTTATTACCCAACATTCCCTGCTTATATACAACACCAACTCATTAACATATACATGAATATGTATGAATACATTACAATTATACAATAAGCAACAATGCAATAAATTAATAACATAAATTCCAGATGGGCATAATAGTAGAAACGCAAAGGTTGTTGTGTAATCAAAAATGGAGTTCATATTAGATCATAATTACTGACGCTGATGTGTGAAATGTTCAAGAGCCTGATAGTTGCTGGGAAGAATCTGTTTGTGAACCTGGAGGGCATGGTTTTCAGGCACGTACCACTACGACCTGTGATAGACCTGTTCACTCTCTGTTCACTTCAGTCATGAGTGTTGGAGTTGCTGAACTAGGCCGTGATGCAATCAATCTGTATGCTCTCTATTGTACACATGTAGACGTTCAATAGAGTTCCACAATCTTCTCTTCGATGTGTATTGGACCTTGTGCCTGTCAGCTGTGAGCTGTCCAATCTGCTTGCGTTTGATAAACATCTTTAGCTTGCCAGATGAAATGAAACTTCAATGCAGGAGTATTATATTTTACCAGTAAAGTTACAAAGAAGATAACTATTCATTTAAAATCTGTTAACATATTATTTCCATCATTTCAGCACGAAGATATGAACAGCAGCAAGTGCAGATGGACAGTGTGCAACTGACGGTCGAGTGATATCTGCATCACTAATATTGATGGAAGTAAAAATCAAGGGGGCAGCCATACAAATGAGAGACCCGGTGAAGAGAAAACTACTGGAACATCTGAAATCAATTGAGAAACAATGGGAGTTGAACGTTTAATATCACTCCTGAAGGATAAATGAGCAAGAGATATGGTGATTACTCTCCACCTTATTAAGTGATGTTTTCCCCATCCCATAATGTATAACTATGTAATTTGCCTTTTTTAATAACTCGACAGTCATGTTAATAATGGAAAGTTTGTCCTGACAAATATGGAAAAGGGAATCAAGATAGTTATTGATACTTTCATGGAGAGTGATTGTTTTCTTAACCCAGTCCCTTGACTGGCCCAGAGATCATGGGTCTTGAATGACCAGATTACTGAGAGTTACTTTTATTTGAGGAGTGATGAAGGACTGGATTGTTCTTTGTTAAGGATAAACTCAAGTCAGTTCTAGTGGAAGCTTGTTCAAACATCCTTCCTACTTGTCTACGTATTGAGTTTGGTTTGAAGTAAATAAAAATGTATTGACCAGAGTGAAGTACAACTTTGGTATACCTGAACATTATGAGACATCTTACTGTCGCTTGCTGTAAAAATCTTAGTTTGCCTTGAAATTTGTAGTTATCTGCATGATTCCAGGGTATTGCTGGAAATAAAACAAAAACATTATTTACATTTTTTTTTAAAAGAAATTTTGCATATGCTTCAGCAGGGGTTACTGGGTGAAGTTTGCCCTTGGTGTCGTTGCCAATTAGTTAGGACATGCTAGGTTTTGAACCAAGTATCTGCTCTGTTCACTGATCATGTGTGTATCATGGCTCAGGAACATTTATTTAAGAAGCCATGCTTCATTCAATGTTTAGCTGTCAAGTGCATATTGATCAAAATGCAAAGTGCTAGAGGAACTCAGTGCACCAGATAGCATCTATGGAAAGAACAGACAGACGATGTTTTGGATCATGACTCTTCTGACGTACAGGCCAAGTTGTTTTGCTAGTATGTGTTTTGAATAGTGACTCACTATAGTCTCATTGAGTTTGAGTGCAATCTAAAAGCAAATGGACAAAAGCAATCTATTATATTTCCTTTACAAGGATGTTGTCAGATCTTGAGGGCATGAGCTATAGCGAGGGGCTGAGCAAGCTGGGACATTAGTCCTTGGAGCTGAAGGGTGATCTTATAGGTGTATAAAATCACAAGGGGGTTAAATAGGGTAAATGTACAGAGTCTTTTTCCCAGGATAGGAGAATCGAGAACCAGACACATAGGTTTAAGGTGAGGGGAAAAATTGAATACGAACCTGAGGGGCAACTTTTAACACAGAGGGTGGTGGGTTATAGAACAAACTGCCAGAGGCAGTTTGGGGTGGTACAAAACAATACTTAAGATATTCAAACAGGTGCACGGATAGACACAAAAAGCTGGAGTAACTCAGCGGGTCAGACAGCATCTCTGGAGACTTTTCTTCAGTCTGAAGAAGGGTCTTGACCAGAAACGTCACCTATTCCTTTTCTCCAGAGCTGCTGCCTGACCCGCTATGTTACTCCAGTATTTTGTGCCTATCTTCGGTTTAAACCAACATCTGCAGTTCTTTCCCACACACAGATACATGGGTAGTATACGTTTAGCAGGAGATGGGCCAAACACGGGTAAATAGGACATGGGTATATGGGTCATCTTGGTCAGCTAGGATGAGTTGGGCCAAAAGACCTGTGTTCGTGTTGTATGACTCCTCAGTTTTAAATTACATGTGACTGTGTTAATTAGATTGGGTCAATGTTATGCTTTGTGCTTGTAAACCTATGAAAAATGTGGTTATCAATAAACGATTTCAAAAGGCTTTGTGGTCTCCAGTAAAATGTTGTGTTCATTTTAGTTGTCAAATCAAATGTTGTCTAAATTTATCGTCTAAATCCTCTTTTTTTACCGAATAGAGAAAGGCTTGGATAGAGTGGATGTGGAGAGGATATTTCCACGAGTGGGAGAGTCTAGGACTAGAGGTCATAGTCTCAGAATTAAAGAACGTTCCTTTGGAAGGAGATGAGAAACAATTTCTGTGGAATTCACATTATAGTAGAATTAGGCCATTTGGCCCATCGAGTCTACTCTGCCATAAAATCATGGCTGATCTCTGCCTCCTCATCCCATTTTCCTGCCGTCTCCCCATAGCCCTTGACACCCGTTCTAATGAAGAATTTGTCTATAGGGCCTGTCCCACTTTCACGACCTTTTTTACTCGTGGACATTTTTCATCATGCTAGAACCTACTTGATGCCACGAGTACCTACGACTAGCATCACGGCCTGCTACAACCTACGTACGACCTCGTGATGACCATGGTGCGAGTGTGAGTCACGGGGAAACTCGGCAAAGGGCGTGAATTAGGTCGTGAAAGTGGGACAGGCCCTTATCTCTGCCTTAAAAATATCTTAGCCATCACAGCCCTCTGTGACAAGAAGTTCCACAGATCAACTACCCTCTGACTAAAGAGTTCCTCCTCACCTTACTAAAAGAGTGCCACTTAATTCTGAGGTTATGACCTCTGGTCCTAGACTCTCCCACCAGTGGAAACATCCTTCCCACCCACTCTATGCCTTTCATTATTCTATACGTTTCAATCCTTCATCCTCATTCTTCTAAACTCCGACAAGTGGAGGCTCTGTGCTGTCAAACGCTCCTCATATTCTAACCCACTCATTTCTGGAATCATTCTTGGAAACCTCCTCTGGACCCTCTGCAGATCCAGCACATCATTCCTCGGGTTTGGGTCCAAATTTGCTCACAGTACTCTAAAAGCGGCCTGACCAGCGCCTTATAGAGCTTCAGCGTTACATCTCTGTTTTTTTATTCCAGTCCTCTTATAATAAATGCTAGCATTGAATTTGCCTTCCTTACTACCGATTTGACTTGCAAATTAACTTTTTTGCAGTCCTGCACCAGTACTCCCAAATCCCTGTGCAATGAATTCTCTCTCCATTTAGAAAATAATGTACGCCTTTATTCTTATTTCCAAAAAGCATGACTCCACACTTTGCGACACTGAATTTCATCTGCCACATCTCTGCCCACTCTCCTAAAGGGGCTTTCCCATTGCGGTAACCTAATTGGCGAGTTTAGGAGAGTTTGAAAACATGTCATGTTGAAGACCTCCTTCGATCTCCTTTGACCTCCCTTCGACTATGTTGAAGACTATCTACGACTACCTTCGACTACCCTCGATTACCTATGAATAACATGCCGACCTACTATGACCGACTTCGACTAAACCTACAAGTAAAAAAAGTCGATTTTTTTCCATGGCGACCTTTTTTTACTCGCGGACATTTTTCAACATGTCCGCGACATAGCTGAGGCCTCGAGTATACGGGGACTACTCTTGAGCATGAAGGAGAGTTACAAAGACCTCCTAGGACCTCCTGTCGACCATGCTGCGAGTATGGGTCGAGGGCGAACTCGCCAGAACTCGCGGATTAGGTCGCCCCAGTGGGACAGTCCCTTTATCCTGTCCAAGTCCTTCTGCAGAGTCATTGCCTGACCCGCCACCTATCTTAGACCTCTACCTCCGTTACATTGACGACTGCTTTGGTGTCACCTCCTGCACCCACATACAACTGACTGACTTCATCCATTTCACCACCAACTTCCATCCGGCACTCAAATACACTTGGACCATTTCCGACATTTCCCTACCATTCCTTGACCTCACCATCTCTATTGCAGGTGATACACTCCTGACCTACATCCACTACAAACCAACTGACTCCCACAGCTACCTGGACTACTCTTCCTCCCACCCTGCTTCCTGTAAGGACTCCATCCCCTATTCCCAATTCCCCCGTCTACGCCGCATCTGCTCCCAGGATGATGTGTTCCACACCAGGTCATCACAAATGTCCTTATTCTTCAGTGAACGGGGATTCCCCTCCCCACTATAGATGAGGCTCGCACCAGGGTCTCCTCCATACCCCGCAACACTGCCGTCTCTCCCCATTCCCCCACTCACAACAAGGGCAGAGTCCCCGTGGTCCTCACCTTTCATCCCACCAGCCGGCACATACAACAGATAGTTCTCCGCCAGTTTCGCCACCTCCAACGTGACCCCTCCACTCGCCACATCTTCCCATCTCCCCCCCGTCTGCCTTCCGCAAAGACCGCTCCCTCCGCAATTCCGTTGTCAATTCTTCCCTTCCCTCCCGCTCCACCCCTTCCCCGGGCACTTTCCCTTGCAACCGCAAGAGATGCTACACTTGTCCCTTCACCTCCCCCATCCACTCCTTTCAGGGACCCAAGCAGTCCTTCCAGGTCCGACAGAGGTTCACCTACACCTCCTCCAACCTCATCTACTGCATCCGTTGCTCCAGATGCCAGCTGATCTATATCGGTGAGACCAAGCGGAGGCTTGGCGATCGGTTCACCGAACACCTCGGCTCGGTCCGCAATAACCAACCCGACCTCCCGTTGGCTCAGCACTTCAACTCCCCCTCCCATTCCGTATCCGACCTCTCGGTCCTGGGCCTCCTCCACGGCCAGAGTGAGCAACACCGCAAGTTGGAGGAACAGCGCCTCATATTCCGCTTGGAGAGTCTGCATCCTCTGGGCTTAAACATTGAATTTTCTCAATTCTGTTAACCCTTGCTGACTCCTCCCCTTCCCACCTCTCCCTCAGCCCTCGGGCCCTGACATTCCTTCTCTCTCTCTATCTCTCCCCCACCCAAGTCGCACTAGCTTCTCATTTTCACACCACAAACAGCTTACAATGGCCTGTTTCCTTTATCATCGATACTTTTTTGCATATCTTTCATTCATTGTTCTTTATCTCTCCACGTCACCGTCTATATCTCTCGCTTCCCTGATTCCTAACCAGTCTGAAGAAGGGTCTCGACCCGAAACGTCGCCTATCTCCTTCGCTCCTTAGATGCTGCTGCACCCGCTGAGTTTCTCCAGCTTTTTGTGTAACCCTCGATTCTCCAGCATCTGCAGTTCCTTCTTTAACACCTATCTTAGAATCATCTGCAAACGTGGCCATAAAGCCTTCAATCCCCTTATCTAAATCATTAATATACAACGTGAAGTGTGACGGCCCCAGCACCGAGCCCTGCGGAAGGCAACTGTCAGTCAACCTGCCTTTCTTGCAATTCTTAGCCACGGACGGCTGTGGAGGGCAATGGATATTTTTTAAGGATTAGATTTGATGGGCCTTAATGGCCTAATGATGCTACGGTGTTGTATGACCCCTGGCACGCTGGGCCAGCACACGGACAGCCGGGGCCCGGGATCAGGCTCGGGGTCAGCACAGACACGCGGGGCCGAAGGGCTTCACTCCGGTGACGGCGGCGGCCTCGCCCCCAGCGGCCACCAATCAGGAGCCGGGGCCGGCTGGGCCCGCTGACGGAAGCCGCGCGTCACTTGGTGCCCGGAGTGGAGTGGAGCGGACACTGGCGCCATGAGCTGGGCCCGGCTGGCGGTGAGGGCGCGGGACCGGGGGGGGGCGGGGGAGTGTGTGGGGGTCAGGGGAATGTGTGTGTGTGGGGGTCAGGGGAGTGTGTGTGTGTGGGGGTCAGGAGAGTGTGTGTGTGTGGGGGTCAGGGGAGTGTGTGTGTGGCGGTCAGGAGAGTGTGTGTGTGTGGGGGTCAGGAGAGTGTGTGTGTGGGGGGGTCAGGGGCGTGTGTGGGGGTCAGGGGAGTGTGTGGGGGTCAGGGGAGTGTGTGGGGGTCAGGGGAGTGTGTGGGGGTCAGGGGCGTGTGTGTGTGGGGGCCAGGGGAGTGTGTGTGTGTGGGGGTCAGGAGAGTGTGTGTGTGGGGGGGTCAGGAGAGTGTGTGTGTGTGGGGGTCAGGGCAGTGTGTGGGGGTCAGGGGAGTGTGTGTGTGGGGGGCAGGGGAGTGTGTGTGTGGGGGGCAGGGGAGTGTGTGTGTGGGGGTCAGGGGAGTGTGTGTGTGGGGGTCAGGGGAGTGTGGGGGTCAGGGGAGTGTGTGTGTGGGGGTCAGGGGAGTGTGGGGGTCAGGGGAGTGTGTGTGTGGGGGGCAGGGGAGTGTGTGTGTGGGGGTCAGGGGAGTGTGTGTGTGGGGGTCAGGGGAGTGTGGGGGTCAGGGGAGTGTGTGTGGGGGTCAGGGGAGTGTGGGGGTCAGGGGAGTGTGTGTGTGGGGGTCAGGGGAGTGTGGGGGTCAGGGGAGTGTGTGTGTGGGGGTCAGGGGAGTGTGGGGGTCAGGGGAGTGTGTGTGTGGGGGTCAGGGGAGTGTGTGTGGGGGGTCAGGGGAGTGTGTGTGGAGGTCGGGGAGTGTGTGTGGGGGGGTCGGGGAGTGTGGGGGGGGACGGGGAGTGTGGGGGGGTCGGGGAGTGTGTGTGTGGGGGTCGGGGGAGTGTGTGTGGGGGGCAGGGGAGTGTGTGTGGGGGGCAGGGGAGTGTGTGTGGGGAGGGGAGTGTGTGTGGGGGGCAGGGGAGCGTGGGGGTCAGGGCAGTGTGTGTGTCGGGGTCAGGGGTGTGTGTGGGGGTCGGGGAGTGTGTGGGGGGGTCGGGGAGTGTGTGGGGGGGTCGGGGAGTGTGTGTGTGGGGGTCGGGGGAGTGTGTGTGGGGGGTCGGGGGAGTGTGTGTGCGGGTCGGGGGAGTGTGTGTGGGGGCCAGGGGAGTGTGTGTGTGGGGGTCAGGGGAGTGTGGGGGTCAGGGGAGTGTGTGTGGGGGGCGGGGGAGGTGTGTGGGGGTCAGGGGAGTGTGTGTGGGGTCAGGGGAGTGTGTGTGGGGGGCGGGGGAGTGTGTGTGGGGGGCGGGGGAGTGTGTGTGGGGGTCAGGGGAGTGTGTGTGGGGTCAGGGGAGAGTGTGTGGGGGTCAGGGGAGAGTGTGTGGGGGTCAGGGGAGTGTGTGTGGGGGCCAGGGGAGTGTGTGTGGGGGCCAGGGGAGTGTGTGTGGGGGCCAGGGGAGTGTGTGTGGGGGGCAGGGGAGTGTGTGTGGGGGCCAGGGGAGTGTGTGTGGGGGTCAGGGGAGTGTGGGGGTCAGGGGAGTGTGTGTGGGGGTCAGGGGAGTGTGTGTGGGAGCAGGGGAGTGTGTGTGTGGGGGTCAGGGGAGTGTGTGTGGGGGCCAGGGGAGTGTGTGTGGGGGTCAGGGGAGTGTGTGTGGGGGTCAGGGGAGTGTGTGTGGGGGCCGGGGAGTGTGTGTGTGGGGGTCAGGGGAGTGTGTGTGTGGGGGTCAGGGGAGTGTGTGTGGGGGCCGGGGAGTGTGTGTGTGGGGGTCAGGGGAGTGTGTGTGGGGGGGGTCAGGGGAGTGTGTGTGTGGGGGTCAGGGGAGTGTGTGTGGGGGGGTCAGGGGAGTGTGGGGGTCAGGGGAGTGTGTGTGTGGGGGTCAGGGGAGTGTGGGGGTCAGGGGAGTGTGTGTGTGGGGGTCAGGGGAGTGTGTGTGGGGGCCAGGGGAGTGTGTGTGTGGGGGTCGGGGAGTGTGTGTGTGGGGGTCAGGGGAGTGTGTGTGTGGGGGTCAGGGGAGTGTGTGTGGGGGTCAGGGGTGTGTGTGGGGGTCAGGGGTGTGTGTGGGGGTCGGGGAGTGTGTGGGGGGGTCGGGAGTGTGGGGGGGGTCGGGGAGTGTGTGGGGGTCAGGGGAGTGTGTGTGTGGGGGTCGGGGAGTGTGTGTGTGGGGGTCAGGGGAGTGTGTGGGGGTCAGGGGAGTGTGTGGGGGTCAGGGGAGTGTGTGTGGGGGTCGGGGGAGTGTGTGTGTGGGCGGGGGAGTGTGTGTGTGGGCGGGGGAGTGTGTGTGGGGGTCGGGGAGTGTGTGTGTGGGGGTCGGGGAGTGTGTGTGTGGGGGTCGGGGAGTGTGTGTGTGGGGGTCGGGGAGTGTGTGTGTGGGGGTCAGGGGAGTGTGGGGGTCAGGGGAGTGTGTGTGTGGGGGTCAGGGGAGTGTGTGTGTGGGGGTCAGGGGAGTGTGTGTGGGGGTCAGGGGAGTGTGTGTGGGGGCCAGGGGAGTGCGTATGTGGGGGTCGGGGAGTGTGTGTGTGAGGGTCAGGGGAGTGTGGGGGTCAGGGGAGTGTGTGTGTGGGGGTCAGGGGAGTGTGGGGGTCAGGGGAGTGTGTGTGTGGGGGTCAGGGGAGTGTGTGTGGGTGTCAGGGGAGTGTGGGGGTCAGGGCAGTGTGTGTGTGGGGGTCAGGGGTGTGTGTGGGGGTCGGGGAGTGTGTGGGGGGGTCGGGGAGTGTGTGGATGGGGGTCGGGGAGTGTGTGTGGGGGGTCAGGGGAGTGTGTGTGGGGGCCAGGGGAGTGTGTGTGGGGGTCAGGGGAGTGTGTGTGGGGGGGTCGGGGGAGTGTGTGTGTGGGGGTCAGGGGAGTGTGGGGGTCAGGGGAGTGTGTGTGGGGGCCAGGGGAGTGTGTGTGTGGGGGTCAGGGAGTGTGTGTGGGGGGGTCGGGGAGTGTGTGTGTGGGGGTCAGGGGAGTGTGGGGGTCAGGGGAGTGTGTGTGTGGGGGTCAGGGGTGTGTGGGGGGGCAGGGGAGTGTGTGGGGGGGCAGGGGAGTGTGTGTGGGGGCCAGGGGAGTGTGTGTGGGGGGCGGGGGAGTGTGTGTGGGGGGGCAGGGGAGTGTGTGTGGGGGGGCAGGGGAGTGTGTGTGTGGGGGTCAGGGGAGTGTGTGTGGGGGCGGGGGAGTGTGTGTGTGGGGGCCAGGGGAGTGTGTGTGGGGAGGGGAGTGTGTGTGGGGGGCGGGGGAGTGTGTGTGGGGGGCGGGGGAGTGTGTGTGTGGGGAGGGGAGTGTGTGTGTGGGGGTCGGGGAGTGTGTGTGTGGGGGTCGGGGAGTGTGTGTGGGGGCCAGGGGAGTGTGTGTGGGGAGGGGAGTGTGTGTGGGGGGCAGGGGAGTGTGTGTGGGGAGGGGAGTGTGTGTGTGGGGGTCGGGGAGTGTGTGTGGGGGTCGGGGGAGAGTGTGTGGGGGTCGGGGGAGTGTGTGTGGGGGTCGGGGGAGTGTGTGTGGGGGTCGGGGGAGTGTGGGGGTCAGGGCAGTGTGTGTGTGGGGGTCAGGGGTGTGTGTGGGGGCCAGGGGAGTGTGTGTGTGGGGGTCAGGGGAGTGTGTGTGGGGGCAGGGGAGTGTGTGTGTGGGGGTCAGGGGAGTGTGTGTGGGGGCAGGGGAGTGTGTGTGTGGGGGTCAGGGGAGTGTGTGTGGGGGTCAGGGGAGTGTGTGTGGGGGCCAGGGGAGTGTGTGTGGGGGCCAGGGGAGTGTGTGTGTGGGGGTCAGGGGAGTGTGTGTGGGGGCAGGGGAGTGTGTGTGTGGGGGCCAGGGGAGTGTGTGTGGGGGCCAGGGGAGTGTGTGTGTGGGGGTCAGGGGAGTGTGTGTGGGGGCCAGGGGAGTGTGTGTGGGGGCCAGGGGAGTGTGTGTGGGGGCCAGGGGAGTGTGTGTGGGGGCCAGGGGAGTGTGTGTGGGGGCCAGGGGAGTGTGTGTGGGGGCCAGGGGAGTGTGTGTGGGGGCCAGGGGAGTGTGTGTGGGGGCCAGGGGAGTGTGGGGGTCGGGGAGTGTGTGTGTGGGGGTCAGGGGAGTGTGGGGGTCAGGGGAGTGTGTGTGTGGGGGTCAGGGGAGTGTGTGTGTGGGGGTCAGGGGAGTGTGTGTGTGGGGGTCAGGGGAGTGTGTGTGGGGGTCAGGGGAGTGTGGGGGCAGGGCAGTGTGTGGGGGTCGGGGAGTGTGTGGGGGGGGTCGGGGAGTGTGTGGGGGTCGGGGAGTGTGGGGGTCGGGGAGTGTGTGGGGGTCGGGGAGTGTGTGTGGGGTCAGGGGAGTGTGTGTGGGGGTCGGGGATTGTGTGTGTGGGGGTCAGGGGTGTGTGTGTGTGGGGGTCAGGGGAGTGTGTGTGTGGGGGTCAGGGGAGTGTGTGTGTGGGGGTCAGGGGAGTGTGGGGGTCAGGGCAGTGTGTGTGTGGGGGTCAGGGGAGTGTGTGTGTGGGGGTCAGGGGAGTGTGTGTGTGGGGGTCAGGGGAGTGTGTGTGTGGGGGTCAGGGGAGTGTGTGTGGGGGCCAGGGGAGTGTGTGTGTGGGGGTCGGGGAGTGTGTGTGTGGGGGTCAGGGGAGTGTGGGGGTCAGGGGAGTGTGGGGGTCAGGGGAGTGTGTGTGTGGGGGTCAGGGGAGTGTGGGGGTCAGGGGAGTGTGTGTGTGGGGGTCAGGGGAGTGTGTGGGGGTCAGGGGAGTGTGGGGGTCAGGGCAGTGTGTGTGTGGGGGTCAGGGGTGTGTGTGGGGGTCGGGGAGTGTGTGGGGGGGTCGGGGAGTGTGTGGGGGGGGGTCGGGGAGTGTGTGTGTGGGGGTCGGGGGAGTGTGTGTGGGGGGTCGGGGGAGTGTGTGTGGGGGTCGGGGGAGTGTGTGTGGGGGCCGGGGGAGTGTGTGTGGGGGCCAGGGGAGTGTGTGTGGGGGGGTCGGGGAGTGTGTGGGGGTCAGGGGAGTGTGTGTGGGGGCCAGGGGAGTGTGTGTGGGGGGCGGGGGAGTGTGTGTGGGGGTCAGGGGAGTGTGTGTGGGGTCAGGGGAGTGTGTGTGGGGGTCAGGGGAGTGTGTGTGGGGGGGTCGGGGAGTGTGTGGGGGTCAGGGGAGTGTGTGTGGGGGCCAGGGGAGTGTGTGTGGGGGGCGGCGGAGTGTGTGTGGGGGTCGGGGGAGTGTGTGTGGGGGTCAGGGGAGTGTGTGTGGGGGCCAGGGGAGTGTGTGTGGGGGTCGGGGAGTGTGTGTGGGGGGCGGGGGAGTGTGTGTGGGGGTCAGGGGAGTGTGTGTGGGGGGGTCGGGGAGTGTGTGTGGGGGTCAGGGGGGTGTGTGTGGGGGCCAGGGGAGTGTGTGTGGGGGCCAGGGGAGTGTGTGTGGGGGCCAGGGGAGTGTGTGTGTGGGGGTCAGGGGAGTGTGTGTGGGGGCAGGGGAGTGTGTGTGTGGGGGCCAGGGGAGTGTGTGTGTGGGGGTCAGGGGAGTGTGTGTGGGGGTCAGGGGAGTGTGTGTGGGGGTCAGGGGAGTGTGTGTGGGGGCCAGGGGAGTGTGTGCGGGGGCCAGGGGAGTGTGTGTGGGGGTCAGGGGAGTGTGTGTGGGGGTCAGGGGAGTGTGTGTGGGGGCCAGGGGAGTGTGTGTGGGGGCCAGGGGAGTGTGTGTGGGGGCCAGGGGAGTGTGTGTGTGGGGGTCAGGGGAGTGTGGGGGTCAGGGGAGTGTGTGTGTGGGGGTCAGGGGAGTGTGGGGGTCAGGGGAGTGTGTGTGTGGGGGTCAGGGGAGTGTGTGTGGGGGTCAGGGGAGTGTGGGGGTCCGGGCAGTGTGTGTGTGGGGGTCGGGGAGTGTGTGGGGGGGTCGGGGAGTGTGTGGGGGGGTCGGGGAGTGTGGGGGGGGTCGGGGAGTGTGGGGGGGTCGGGGAGTGTGTGTGTGGGGGGTTGGGGGAGTGTGTGTGTGGGCCAGGGGAGTGTGTGTGTGGGGGTCAGGGCAGTGTGTGTGTGGGGGTCGGGGAGTGTGTGGGGGTCGGGGAGTGTGTGGGGGTCGGGGAGTGTGTGTGGGGTCAGGGGAGTGTGTGTGGGGGTCAGGGGTGTGTGTGTGTGGGGGTCAGGGGAGTGTGTGCGTGGGGGTCAGGGGAGTGTGTGTGTGGGGGTCAGGGGAGTGTGGGGGTCAGGGCAGTGTGTGTGTGGGGGTCAGGGGAGTGTGTGTGTGGGGGTCAGGGGAGTGTGGGGGTCAGGGGAGTGTGTGTGGGGGTCAGGGGAGTGTGTGTGGGGGCCAGGGGAGTGTGTGTGTGGGGGTCAGGGGAGTGTGTGTGTTGGGGTCAGGGGAGTGTGGGGGTCAGGGGAGTGTGTGTGGGGGGCGGGGGAGTGTGTGTGGGGGTCAGGGGAGTGTGTGTGGGGTCAGGGGAGTGTGTGTGGGGGTCAGGGGAGTGTGTGTGGGGGGGTCGGGGAGTGTGTGGGGGTCAGGGGAGTGTGTGTGGGGGCCGGGGGAGTGTGTGTGGGGGGCGGGGGAGTGTGTGTGGGGGTCAGGGGAGTGTGTGTGGGGGTCAGGGGAGTGTGTGTGGGGGCCAGGGGAGTGTGTGTGGGGGTCGGGGAGTGTGTGTGGGGGGCGGGGGAGTGTGTGTGGGGGTCGGGGGAGTGTGTGTGGGGGGGTCGGGGAGTGTGTGTGGGGGTCAGGGGAGTGTGTGTGGGGGCCAGGGGAGTGTGTATGGGGGCCAGGGGAGTGTGTGTGGGGGCCAGGGGAGTGTGTGTGGGGGCCAGGGGAGTGTGTGTGGGGGCCAGGGGAGTGTGTGTGGGGGCCAGGGGAGTGTGTGTGTGGGGGCCATGGGAGTGTGTGTGGGGGCAGGGGAGTGTGTGTGTGGGGGTCAGGGGAGTGTGTGTGGGGGCCAGGGGAGTGTGTGTGTGGGGGTCAGGGGAGTGTGTGTGGGGGTCAGGGGAGTGTGTGTGGGGGCCAGGGGAGTGTGTGTGGGGGCCAGCGGAGTGTGTGTGGGGGCCAGGGGAGTGTGTGTGGGGGCCAGGGGAGTGTGTGTGGGGGCCAGGGGAGTGTGGGGGTCGGGGAGTGTGTGTGTGGGGATCAGGGGAGTGTGGGGGTCAGGGGAGTGTGTGTGTGGGGGTCAGGGGAGTGTGTGTGTGGGGGTCAGGGGAGTGTGTGTGGGGGTCAGGGGAGTGTGGGGGTCAGGGCAGTGTGTGTGTGGGGGTCGGGGAGTGTGTGGGGGGGTCGGGGAGTGTGTGGGGGGGTCGGGGAGTGTGTGGGAGGGTCGGGGAGTGTGGGGGGGGTCGGGGAGTGTGGGGGGGTCGGGGAGTGTGTGTGTGGGGGGTCGGGGGAGTGTGTGTGGGGGCCAGGGGAGTGTGTGTGTGGGGGTCAGGGCAGTGTGTGTGTGGGGGTCGGGGAGTGTGTGGGGGTCGGGGAGTGTGTGGGGGTCGGGGAGTGTGTGGGGGTCGGGGAGTGTGTGTGGGGTCAGGGGAGTGTGTGTGGGGGTCGGGGATTGTGTGTGGGGGGGTCAGGGGAGTGTGGGGGTCAGGGGAGTGTGTGTGTGGGGGTCTGGGCAGTGTGTGTGTGGGGGTCTGGGCAGTGTGTGTGTGGGGGTCAGGGGAGTGTGTGTGTGGGGGTCAGGGGACTGTGGGGGTCAGGGGAGTGTGTGTGGGGTCAGGGGAGAGTGTGTGGGGGTCAGGGGAGTGTGTGTGGGGGTCAGGGGAGTGTGTGTGGGGGCCAGGGGAGTGTGTGTGGGGGGGTCGGGGAGTGTGTGGGGGTCGGGGAGTGTGTGTGGGGGCCAGGGGAGTGTGTGTGGGGGCCAGGGGAGTGTGTGTGGGGGCCAGGGGAGTGTGTGTGGGGGCCAGGGGAGTGTGTGTGGGGGCCAGGGGAGTGTGTGTGGGGGCCAGGGGAGTGTGTGTGGGGGCCAGGGGAGTGTGTGTGTGGGGGTCAGGGGAGTGTGTGTGTGGGGGTCAGGGGAGTGTGTGTGGGGGCAGGGGAGTGTGTATGTGGGGGTCAGGGGAGTGTGTGTGGGGGCCAGGGGAGTGTGTGTGTGGGGGCCAGGGGAGTGTGTGTGTGGGGGTCAGGGGAGTGTGTGTGTGGGGGTCAGGGGAGTGTGTGTGGGGGCCAGGGGAGTGTGTGTGGGGGCCAGGGGAGTGTGTGTGGGGGCCAGGGGAGTGTGTGTGGGGGCCAGGGGAGTGTGTGTGGGGGCCAGGGGAGTGTGTGTGGGGGTCAGGGGAGTGTGTGTGGGGGCCAGGGGAGTGTGTGTGGGGGCCAGGGGAGTGTGGGGGTCGGGGAGTGTGTGTGTGGGGGTCAGGGGAGTGTGGGGGTCAGGGGAGTGTGTGTGTGTGGGGGTCAGGGGAGTGTGTGTGTGGGGGTCAGGGGAGTGTGTGTGGGGGTCAGGGGAGTGTGGGGGTCAGGGCAGTGTGTGTGTGGCGGTCGGGGAGTGTGTGTGGGGGTCGGGGAGTGTGTGGGGGTCGGGGAGTGTGTGTGGGGTCAGGGGAGTGTGTGTGGGGGTCAGGGGTGTGTGTGTGTGGGGGTCAGGGGAGTGTGTGTGTGGGGGTCAGGGGAGTGTGGGGGTCAGGGCAGTGTGGGGGTCAGGATAGTGTGTGTGTGGGGGTCAGGGGAGTGTGGGGGTCAGGGGAGTGTGTGTGGGGGCCAGGGGAGTGTGTGTGTGGGGGTCAGGGGAGTGTGTGTGTGGGGGTCAGGGGAGTGTGGGGGTCAGGGGAGTGTGTGTGGGGGTCAGGGGAGTGTGTGTGGGGGTCAGGGGAGTGTGGGGGTCAGGGCAGTGTGTGTGTGGGGGTCAGGGGTGTGTGTGGGGTCGGGGAGTGTGTGTGGGGGGCGGGGGAGTGTGTGTGGGGGTCAGGGGAGTGTGTGTGGGGGGGGTCGGGGAGTGTGTGTGGGGGTCAGGGGAGTGTGTGTGGGGGCCAGGGGAGTGTGTGTGGGGGCCAGGGGAGTGTGTGTGGGGGCCAGGGGAGTGTGTGTGGGGGCCAGGGGAGTGTGTGTGTGGGGGCCAGGGGAGTGTGTGTGTGGGGGTCAGGGGAGTGTGTGTGGGGGCCAGGGGAGTGTGTGTGGGGGCCAGGGGAGTGTGTGTGGGGGCCAGGGGAGTGTGTGTGGGGGCCAGGGGAGTGTGTGTGGGGGCCAGGGGAGTGTGTGTGGGGGCCAGGGGAGTGTGTGTGGGGGCCAGGGGAGTGTGGGGGTCGGGGAGTGTGTGTGTGGGGGTCAGGGGAGTGTGTGGATGGGGGGTGCTAAGTAGAGGAGGGAGGGGTGAACTGCTAATGCTGGGATCAAGTGCAGCAATGAGCTGGAGGAGTATGGGGGTGAGGAGTGATGGGGGGGGGGGTTGCGGATATTGACAGTGGAAGGGGAAACTACAAATGCTGGGGTCTAGTTGGAGGAGCTCAGCGGGTCGAGCAGCCTCTGGGGAGGGAAAGGGATTGATTTGTCTGAAGAAGGGTCCCAACCCGCAGTGTCGCCTGTCCATGTTCTCCACAGATGCTGCCTGACCCGCTGAGTTACTCCAGCACTCTGTGTCCATGTTCTCCACAGATGCTGCCTGACCCATTGAGTTACTCCAGCACTTTTTTTTTAATTTTTATGAAGTAACATCTACAGTTCCTTGTGCCCCAATGGTTTTGTTGTCCCTCTACTCCGGTGGGCTTGTGCATCTGACAATAAACTTAACTTTACTTGATGGCTGTCACATCCGACAGAGAATCTTCACAATTTGCAGTTGTGTCCATGTTGTGATTTGTTTCATTCTTTAAACGTTCCATTTAAAGTATGCTTGATTTTGTTCATTTAAATCATCAGAGATCTATAGACACATCTTGATCAGAACACTCTGTCTCATCTTTTGTCTCTGATGTTTTGATATCATCTTACTACTGTACCTCGTGTGTCTCAGCGTCATGCCTTGAATTTGGTCTTGCACCATAAAAATGGGTGCGATGACTCTTTACACCGATGTTGACCCTCACTTATTATCTGTATAAATCTTACTTACCAGCAATTGGTTCATATTCTGTGATCTCTGGGATAGTGGGCAATAGTACCTGCATAATATTCTGAGTGGAGGTCAGGAATCATTGATATTCCACATGGATCACTGCTGGAGATCCATTTGTTAGTAGTTGGCATGTCTCCATGCACTCTTGCCAACTACTACAGATGCATCATGGAAAGCATACTGCTTTCACAGGATAGTATCACAGATTGGTTTGGGGAACAGCTCTGTCCAAGACCGTAAGAAATGGCAGAGAGTTGTATATGTAGCCAAGTCCATCACACAGCAGACGCCCCACCATTGACTCCATCCACACTTCATGCTGCCTCTGGAAAGATCCCTCACACCCCAGTTATTTCATTTCGGAGTCACGTGAGTGACTTCGTGACGGACCCGCCAGCACGCATGCGCGACATATCGTCGCAACGCGTTGCTGCCGACGGCTGGCGGTGGGGTGCGCTCCCCGCCAGTCCTTTATAAGGGACCGCTAAGGTAAGTTGTACTAATCTTAAGTTGGTTGGTCCTTGCTGGTAGTGTTTTTGTCTTTCAGCAAGGACATGGACGGGAGTTTGAGAGGCCGAAAGACGTCCGTCCGGAGTCGCCGGCCACCTGTCCCGGAGCCCTCATTATCGGCTGCACCTGTGAAGCAGGCCGGGAGGAAAGCGGGGAAACCGGGGAGCCCTGTTGCTGCAGGGCCGGACCCGCTGATACACCGCAGCTCCGGGGAGGAGTTCGAGGAGCAGGACTGCGGTGTGCCGCCGGAGCAGGTAGACCCTGCCTCGGCATTCAGGTCGCCAACGGGCCCGTTGGCGGCCATGGGCAAGGGCTCGCGTGCGGCTGCACGGCCCTTCTCCCTCAGCCCTCCGAGTAGGGGGAGGGAGGCAGCCCGAAAGCCTAACCCTTCAGGGGCCAGGGCATCACCTGCCGCCAAGTTGCGGACTGGTACAAAGGCGGGACCCAGGTCCACTGTGAGGTCCAGTGTCGACTCCCCAACCACCGACGCCGGGACGGGTCATTTGGGTGGGGTCCCGCCACGGTCGCCGAGTCCCCCATGGATGGGAGGACGAGACCATGTGTCGGCAAGGACGCGACGTGGGCAGCCGGCAAGCCCGCGCGGGCGTCGGGTCTCCATGCTAAGGCTGGTGCCGACTCCCCGCCGCATTTGCCCTCCGTGGCAGCGGCATCAGGTCCCGCCAGACGAAGGCGGTTGAACACACCTCCCGCGCGGGAATCGTTCAGCTTCGCTGCGGCGGCTGGCAGCGACATATTCCGGCACCGGGTTCACCTCGACGAGGTGTGGGCCGATGATAGGAGCCTCGGTAGTATTTCAGAGCCTGAGGACTCCGACCGCCCGAGTGTTCAGGGCGAAGGGCGTATTGACCGTATGGAGCGGCTATTGGAGCTCCTGTTGCATAACCAACAGCAGGAGGCATGCAGCATCAAACGGCACAGGGAGGTGTCACCGGTCTCTATAGCCAGCCTGGGGCAGCCAGAAGAGGAAGACTTCGCAGACCCTACACCTGTTCCCTCGGAAGTGCCGCCGGAAGAACTTCTGGATGTGGCGGCAACATTTGCTGCTCCAGAGACAGCAGGGCTTCCCCTCAACCCGAAACTGGCTGCCACCGTGGACTTCCTCACCAACCACCAGCTCCAGGAGGAAGTTCTCTCTCAGGCCATCAATCGGCATAAGGCCCCTTCCAACTGCAACTCCCTCAACGTGCCTGTGGTCAATACGCCGATCTGGGGCAACATCGGTACGGCCATCAGAACCCAGGAGTTAAAGCTCCAACGAATCCTGAGGCTGCTCACGGCCGGAATTACCGCGTTTGTGCGGTCGGTAGATGGCGAAGACCTCAATCTGGAGCAGGAGGATGCTCTGGCGCTGCTTTGTGCCACGCAGCATGAAATCAATGCTTTCAGAAAAAGCAGCATCCGCCCCACGCTCAACCCAAAATTTGCTGGGTTGTGCAAGGCGTCGCCTCCGCCGCCGCCCAGACAGCTCTTCGGGGAAGACCTCCCGAAGAGGGTCAAGGAGCTCGATGAACATGCCAAAACGGTGGGACTCATGCGGTCTCAGATCGCCCCCAAACCGCCGGCCCCGAAAGCTCCATTTGTTCGGCCGCGAGGCCCTGTGTCCAGATCAACAAGGACCTACGCTCCAGCTCCGCCTCGCTACCAACAGCCCCAGCAGCCGCGGCCTTTTTTAGGGCAAGGCCCGCAGCGGCCCCAGTGGAAGATGCGGACACCGCAGCACCAGCCCAACCCAGCACCTCCACGACCACCCAAACATGTCAGGGACCGCCGGTAACCAGGGAGGTAAGGCGGTCTGGTTTTCACTTATCTGTGCATTTAACTTCACATGTGGGTGGGCGCCTTCGGTTCTTTTTGGGGACATGGGAAACTATCACTTCCAATGAGTTTGTTTTGCAAAGTATTCAAGGTCATGAGATTGAGTTTATTAACGGCGACATTCCTCCATCCCAGCATATCCCCAATCGGACGTTTACGCTGTCTGCCGTTGAACAGGCAGCAGGCTATGCTGAGATCTTAAGGTTAGAAGAAAAAGGCGTGATAGAAAAAGCTATGCACGAACCAATTGAATTTGTATCAAATATATTTACTAGGCCTAAGAAACATAGAAAATAGGTGCAGGAGTAGGCCATTCGGCCCTTCGAGCCTGCACCGCCATTCAATGTGATCATGGCTGATCATCCAACTCAGTATCCCGTACCTGCCTTCTCTCCATACCCCCTGATCCCTTTAGCCACAAGTGCCACATCTAACGCCCTCTTAAATATAGCCAATGAACTGGCCTCAACTACCTTCTGTGGCAGAGAATTCCAGAGACTCACCACTCTCTGTGTAAAGAATGTTTTCCTCATTTCGGTCCTAAAGGAATTCCCCCTTATCCTTAGACTGTGACCCCTTGTTCTGGACTCCCCCAACATCGGGAACAATCTTCCAGCATCTAGCTTGTCCAACCCCTTAAGAATTTTGTAGGTTTCTATAAGATCCCCCCTCAATCTTCTAAATTCCATCGAGTACAAACCGAGTCTATCCAATCTTTCCTCATATGAAAGTCCTGACATCCCAGGAATCAGTCTGGTGAATCTTCTCTGTACCCCCTCTATGGCAAGGATGTCTTTCCTCAGATTTGGAGACCAAAACTGTACGCAGTACTCCAGGTGTGGCCTCACCAAAACCCTGTACAACTGCAGTAGAACCTCCCTGCTCCTATACTCAAATCCTTTCGCTATGAATGCTAACATACCATTTGCTTTCTTCACTGCCTGCTGCACCTGCATGCCTACTTTCAATGACTGGTGTA